>JALMGJ010000003.1:104813856-105413856 GCA_023362775.1 Charina bottae | reverse complement strand
TTTCACAAACAGATTTATAGCTCTCCCACTACCATGTGGGCCTGTTATAAAATTTCAATTTCCACCAAAGTTCATCTTTCAAAGCCTTAAAGTGAGCAATGGCTGTTATCAGTCTCTCAGGTTCCCCATAAAACAACTTAATTCATATCTTACGTAGCACTCTGGACTACAGTTACTAAAAATTAGAGGTTCCTTTTGGAGAACATTTTCAGTCTTAAACCTAGTGATCCTGTGTAAACTTTCAGAGTAAAAACAGCAAGTAGGCCTTGACTAATAAGGTAGCAGGTCTGGGGGGGAATTCTGCAACGTACAAAAGGCCATATATCAGAAATGCACAATCAGCAAACCACTTCCCATCTCTTTTCACTTCTATTCAAATGAAGAATGGTTGCCAGTAAGGACTCAGATGAAAAAAAAAGAAGAAGAAACAGGTATCCCTTACTTAGAACAGATTTGTATCTCTAGTCATTTGTTCAAGATAAATAAATACCAGCACATGATTTAAACTTTCTGAGCAGGGATGCTGTAATTCACCAAGATTACCTGGTATTCTGTAGTGGTTCTTTAGTCACAGCTTTAACACCTTCCATTATGTAATTCTGGTACTTTAAACAAGCAGCTGCATGACTTCGCAGCTTTGAGAGATACATCTGTACAGAAAATATAACAAAATATTAATTTTTAAACATAGTCACACCATGTTCCTTAGCTTAAACCTAAAGTACATTCAAGGGGCTGCATTAAAAAAATTAAGCACTGAAGCAGACATGGTGCAGATTGCAACGTAGAATGATAGGCTAAACCAATGCGTAATATTCCAGCAAGGCTGAAGTATCCAGCTTAGACAGCTGACACCTTGTTCACCTGAGCACTGTCCATTCTCATCTTTCATTCTCTGGAGGTGGAACAGGCGACTATCTCTCTTCTATGGCAAATTACGTCTTCTATTATCTACTAGGCAAAGTGCAGTCAACTAGCCAAAACATCAACTGATCCAATTTAAATTTTGCACTGTGACAGGGTCTCATGAATAATGCTGCAGATTATAAGTGAATGTCCAATAAATTACGGTACAAGTTTTAATGTTCTTCAGACTCTTTCATTATGTCTAACATTTTTTTAATAATTCTAGTGCTCAGAAAGCAGGAAATGATTAACACCCAAATCTCATGTTCCCCACTGAATTTTCCATCTGTAATAATTTGTATGTAATTTAAAAATATTTAAGCAACTTCTTGATCTATCAAAATTTTCCAGAGAATATTTATTAATATTTACAAGCAAAAACTGAGACATACACAGAATCTCAATTTATTTACAAATATTCAATGCCATGTAGACTTACATTTATAAGTTTAGAAATACAGATATATTTCTACAATTTGCATTAAATAGGCACTGAATCTAACCTGCGGCAGCACTATATAGCCAGATAAGCTATGAACTCCCACAAATTAGGTTCAAATTCTGAGTAATTTTCTAATGTCTCCTAGTAGCATCATTATAAAACGATATATTAAAACATGTGAAATTGAAACTCAGCAGTATAACTAACAGGTATTCAGTTGAAATACAGGAAATAAATATACTTTAGAAAAACCATCTGAAGATGACAGTAGTTCAATTTTACTTTCAGTAACACCTGACAGAAATCTAAAATCAGCAAGTTAACTTAGAACCTGATTAGGGTACAGGATATTAAGAGTGCCCCCATTATTTCCTGAACTGAAATTTACTCTATTACCTGAACTTTTAATTGCAAAACTCTTCTTACAAAGCTTGCTTCATGAAATAAGGTAATACAAAAAGGTAATTCTACTCATGACAGAACATTAGCTCAAAACAGGCACAAAAATATCAACTTCTAAGATGTCAGCTGCTTTGGAGAAAAGAACCAGCATGTTTCTGGGCATCACAACTTGAAACAAACTGAAGCAAGTTCAAAGATGGCTATCACAATGGTGAGGAATCTGAAAATCAAGTCCTACAAGGAACAGTTAAAGGAACTGGGTATGTCTACCTAGAGAAGAGACAGCGGAGGCTATGTACAATAGCAACCTTCAAGTATCTGAAGATTAGCTGTCATCTAGAAAAGGAATGGACATTCTCTATTCGTCAAGAGGGCAGGATCAGAATTATTGGATAAAAAATCCAAGGAAGTTGGTTCAGGCTACATATGAGGAGGAACTTCTGACTGCATAAGCTGTCAGCTAGTGGAAAAAACTGTCACATGAAGTGGCCAGTTCTCCTTCACTGAAGATCTTCAAACAGAGGCTGGATAGTCTTCTGTCAGAGATGCTATAATGGATCCTGCACTGAGCTGGGGTTTGGACTAGAGGGCTTCTAAGGTCATTTCCGACTCCATGATTCCTTAAAATGTCACATCCACATCCATTTTGCATTAAGTAATTGACAAAAAATGCTAAAGGCACATTATACCAATACTTTCTATGAAAATTGTTTCCTTTCTCAAAGGAAAACAGTGAAAAGAGACATGAGGATTTGCAGAGTTTTCATCACTTTCACATCAAGTTGGCAAGCACAGCCACACCTGTGTGTTGTGGCAAGGACTGCTGATTTTAGATTGTTTACATAACTGATCGGTCTTGTGACAAGTTCTGCAAATTTTTATTCCCGATGCTCTAGCAGAGACAAGGGAAGAAGTTAAATCACTCCCTTTTTGGCACTTCTTTCATACATTTGAACTGGCTCTTCCCCATCCCAATTTATTTAAAAATTCTGTAACAATTGCTTATCAGGACAAAGTATCAGTATATTTATTTGTATCCATATTCATTCTATGTAGAGATAAATATAGTTCAGTTTTTCATACTTTTTGATTGCAGCCATTGCAAGTGGCCTCTGTCATTTCAATTTGCTTTTCCAAATCCAGAGCTCTGCTGCCATGAGACAGGGTACTGCGGCAAACTCCACAAACAGGCTTTTTGGGCTTAAGACATTCCTGAATGCATGGTGTACAAAAGCTAACATGGAAAAAAAAATAACATATATACTTTCATTGAAGAAAATACAGGCATGTACTAATTCTCCCCCTCTCTACTGAACTAAAATAACTCATACCTCAGCAATATAAAATTACATTGTGATGCATTGATAAAGGTGAAAAGCATCTTGTACCAAACTATTTTAAGTATCCAGAAAAGTTGCTTACAGTTTCATTAATGAGTGTGGTATACTTAACTGTACACTGTCAAAAGGAAGTATATTCAAGGATGAAATATTGTTACAATACTATAATACAATGCAAGCATTGAATCCTGCTGGCCTATTAGCAGCATCTTGTACACAAAACAGCATCTCTGGCATAAACGTCATTAAGAATGCATATATCTAACAGGATTTGAAGTAGAAATATCCATGCTGATACTGCAATAGAGCTTATTATCTTCTAATCCACCCATTAACCAGGTTCAGAGAGAAATACAAAGTTACAAATGTTAAATCATAGCAAATCAATATAATACAATTAAATAAACAGCTAAAGAAAGATAAAATAGATAAATGCCACTATCCCAGTATAGTGTGGGTTTAATACCTAAAATCAAATTATAGCAAAGAGAGGAGAGACATGTTAAAGGTCCGAAGCACTTGAGGTTATATCATCTGGAAGCAATTTAAAAATTACCAAAAAAAAAAGTGAAAGTGATCTTATCTGCTCTTACAGAATTAGGCAAAGTTCTGAGCACAATATTAATGTACAGCTGATATCATCTGGTCATATACAGAGTGTTGTGAAGGCCTGGAACAAGATGTAGTTTCCAACCCATCACATCCGAAGTATTTGTGACCATGGTCATACTGCACACACATTAACAAAAAAATATGAATACAAGTAGAAGAACAAGATAATTGTTGTACGCCGCCCAGAGTCACTTGTGAGATGGGCAGCCTTATAAATTTGATAGGTAAATAAGATAATATTCCCCTTACCTCAACTGTGCTGATCATTTCCATAGCTGTGAAAATAGATGTCTGACTACCTCTTTGAAGGATTCACATGTCATCCTCTCAGGAATATACAGGGATGAACTATCTGTCATGTCAGTTCCTAAATGCTTCAAATATCCTAGTCTAGGCCCTGCATATCAGCTCTTCCTTAGTTACCAAAGTATGCTAGTTCCAAAAGCCCTTCCTTAGAAAAAAAATATGGTAGATCCAAAACTAGTAGTACTTATTTTTCTTCATTTCCGTATCTACAGAACTGCTACTGTATTGGGCCATTCCAATTTCAAAGCTCCACTACAAACAAGAACTATTTATACAGCAAAGGGACTTGCTATATTCTGCACCTGTTCCTGTTGTTTCTAACTCCTGAGAATTTTTACATAGGCTGGCTCAGCGGGTAAGACGCCAGGCTTGTCGATTGGAAGATCGCAAGTTTGGAGGTTCGAATCCCTAGCCCCGTGTGACGCAGTGAGCTCCCGCACTAGCTCCAGCTCTTGCCAACCTAGCAATTCGAAAGCATGCAAATGCAAGTAGATGAATAGGTACCACGTCGGTGGGTAGGTAACAGTGTTCCGTGTGTGTCATGCCGGCCACATGACCGTGGAAGTGTCTTCGGACAACGCTGGCTCTTCGGCTAACAAACGGAGATGAGCACCGGCCCCTAGAGTTGGACACGACTGCACACATGTGCGGGGGGAACCTTTACCTTACCTATTCAATCACTAGATAAGCTTTCTTATGCTTTCTCAAAATTGCATTCAGTCACACCTAACAATGGAAGCCTCAGCAAGATCTGAACAGAAAACAGGTGTCTTAAATGCTACAAAGACATACTGAGCAGATAAAGCAAAACTGGTAGACCCTCTCATTTATGATTTGTGAACTACAGTAGTAAAATTGGCAGAAAGAAATGCTGCACTGAGAGCAGTCCCCCTCTCAAGCTTATTCAATCTTTTCTGTTCTTTCTCTTACCCATCTACTTTTATCTCAAAAAAGTGTCAATTACAGAATCTCAGTGAAATGACCCAAGGATTGAACTCCATCTTTAAAAGTTTTGCACAGAAATACTGGTAAAGGCAAGACATTGTTGGCAAGGCTTAAGATTACATAAGCAAAAATCCCTCCTACATAGCCACTAAGGATTTGGGCCTCTCTCGGATTCTGCCCACAAGGCCACTTCCTTTTCACTTTATGAAAACAGTATTAATAGCTCTGCCCCGTAACTAACCACCAGGTCGCAATTCTTGAAAGTTCAGGTTCCACAGTAATATCTAAAGAGAGATTGAGGGGCTGCAATGAGTTAAAAATTTGCACAGCTCATTATTTTATTACTTAAGTCGATGAAAGAAAAGTGAAACTCGGACCATCCAATCAGAAAAAAGTAGAGGCATCAATTTAAAATTGGTCTGCTCTTACGGGGCTTTTTGCAACAGTTGTCCCCGGCCTGGTTCTTTCTAGACACGCTGAACGTCCACCAACCCCAACCAGCTTGCCCACGCTAGATGTGGCAGATGGGAACTGAGGTCCAACGTATTGGGAAAATACCGGGCTGGGGTAAGGTTGTTCCCCCCGCTTTGTTCCTCACATGTGACTGAACCACAAAGCTCCAGCCAGGCTTTCGGACCCGACCACCCTCCGTTGCCATGGTTACCCAGTCATCTCACACGACCCTCTCGGGTGGCCTGGCTTCCCTCTCCTCTTCATACTCACATATGACCGCAAGGCGCTCGCACTGGGCTCTCAAACACCTCCAGGCACACAGGGCAAGTGAAGCGAGAAAGCGGATCCACTCGCTCCCCAGTCGCACCCTCCGGCAACCGACCACTCGCCTCGGCCAACGCCATCTTCTAGAACGACTTCCGCGAAGCCACTCGGGCAGCCCCACAACAGTGCTAGCATGAAGCTATAGAGAACGACGGCGGCCTAAAAGGCCCAGACCGCGTTCGTCCACGCCCATCACGTCGCGAAAGGGGGAAAATGCGCAGGCGCACGCCGAGGAACGCTTGCTTGTCGTCACGGCGGAGGCGGGTTGAGCGGCGCGCGGGTGCTTGGAAATAAAGACAGGACGAAAGCTGGCGGGGAGACTTCGAAGTGGATTGTGTGTTAGAGAGAGATTCGGGAGTTAAATGGGTTTACTCTGGTTTGGGTGTACACATTGCAGTAAGCCATACTTTGTTTTAAGGGTGTCTTGTCGAACAAGCCATAGTCGGCAGATTGACTTCCCTTGCTAAGCAACAAACCGTGGCTTTCAATCGTAGCGGTTGGATTTTAAAAGCAGCCAGACCTGATTATAATCGAGCAAGATGTCTGGATCGAACCACTGTTATGCCTCCTGCTTCTGCCCATCAAATGAAGATTAAGTTTGTAAAACTTTTTTGTTGGAAGTCTAGCTAGTATACTAACTACAGTTCTTAGGGTAGATGGATTGAAATGTGTCACTAATTAAACTTTTGTATCAATAATTCGTTCTTTGCTGTGTTTGAGAAATCAAATACAAATTCAAATTTTTATCTTTGCATTATACAATTAAAAATGAAGATTGAACAGAGACCTGCTTACTAAGCAAACAAACTACATCAGTCATCTTTTTCTTAAGAAAACTGCCTACTTCTTCTCAGGGTGTTGAGAAACCCATGCATTAATTGCAATGATTTTTTGAGATTTTTAATAGTCTCTTTTATTTGGATCTCTAATAGGATTGATAACCATAATTCATATACTGTAATGCAGGGTTTCTCAACCAGGGTTCTGTGGAACCATAGGGTTCCATAAGAGGTCACTAGGGGTTCCCTGGGAGATCAAGATTTATTTTAAAAATTATTTCAAATTCAGGCAACGTCACATTAAAGAGGTAAGTTTCATTATTTTTAGTTTAAGAACACTGTTAGTGCATATATACAGGCCTACACATGAAACAAATATGATAATTCTGTAACTTCTGGCCTGTATTTGAGCCTGAATGTGCAGGGGTTACCCAAGGCCTGAAAAATATTTCAAGGGTTCATCCAGGGTCAAAAGGTTGAGAAAGGCTGCTGTAATGTATACTGAGAAATCAGCCAACAGAGCTACTTGTCAAATCATTAAGGCTAATTCACGAGACCTGTGATAAGACTTTTGCTGCCTGGCAGAAATAATGTACCAATCAAAGAGAAGCTTCAGGCAAGAGAAGCTTGGCACTCAGACAAAGCAGCCATCAACAGACACATAGAGGTAAACAACATTTACATACCATTCATAAGAGACAATAGAAAAGCCAAAAGACCAGAACACATCCTTGCCAGCAATCAACACCCAGATATGCAAAGATTAACACCAGGATTAGCACCAGAGGAACAATCAAACAGCACAATATACCGTAATCAAGGAACTATTAACTCAGTCAATCAACCAAGCAGCAAACAACAGCCCAATCAAGGAACTCCTAAGGAGAGAACAACACCTCCACCAACACAAGCAGGACAAGCCATGGTATATAAACAGAGAGCCAGTCCCACTCCCTTTTTGCACTGAAAATGTTGCCTAGTCTGGCAATGAAACGTCTGCAAGAAAACAAGGCTCAGCACCAAGGACTCCACAGAAATAATCTAACCTAGTTCATGGATTGCAATAAGGTATAAAATTAGTTCATATTTAGTATGTCATGTGAACCCATCTAATTGTGGCTTGTACAAAAACAATGGTTTATAATGACAGTATATGAACATGGCCAATGTCTTCTACCCCTTTGGCTTTCTATACTGCTTTTTTGGTCTTTAAAAAAATAAATTAAAAAGAAAACATGTACAGTAATAGATGCAAATAGATTTTGATAACGGTGCTAGAGGACATTTGATTGAAAGTACCTGTGAGCATGGCCCAACTACAAAACTATTACTGTATCTTTGACAATTCCCAGTAGGATTAGAGCACTGGTACAATAATTTTTGTCAACAGCCTAGTAACTATACTGAACTCCAGGAGTTCAAGGTTATGTATATGGCCCTGTCTCCTCTAGCTTTTCTCCACAACCACCACCTTGTGGGGTGAATTGGGCTGAAAGAGAGGGCCTAAACTCAATTCAGTGAGCTTCTATGTCTGCAAATGTGCCTTATTCAACAAACCATAATAAAGCTTAGTGGGATGTGATGAGAGCAAAACTCACCCACTGAATAATACAGAGCTTTCCAAACTTTTCATGTTGGTGACACACTTTTTAGACTTGCATCATTTCGCGACACACTCTTACAGCAGGGCATCATTTCGCGACACACTCTTACAGCAGGGCACAAGGCAGGCACTAGGACCTGTGCCGAATCACAGCAGGTTTGGAGGCAGCAAGGCACAAGGCAGGCACTAGGACCTGCGCAGAATCCTGGCAGGGCAGGTTTGGAGGCAGCAAGGCAGGCACTAGGACCTGCGTGGAATCCTGGCAGGGCAGGTTTGGAGGCAGCCAGGCACAAGGCAGGCACTAGGACCTGCGTGGAATCCAGGCAGGGCTTGGAGGCAGCAGCAGCCGCGACACACCCAGACACTGCAGCAGACACACTAACATGTCCCAACACACAGTTTGGAAAGCTCTGGAATAGTAGGATCCTCGATTAAGCAAGAGGCAAATATACAAAATAAGACCAACAATTCTCATGACTGTGTGTTTGTGTGTGAGAGAGAGGTAGAGATAGAACCCCATGGACCTGTTGGCTACAGGTCATAAAGCAAGCAGAGGGGGGCATTCAAGAGTTACAAAGTGGATGATTCAAAGCAACCAAGTGGATCAGAATGGTAATGATCAGGCCACTAGTCACAAGTAACAACAAGATTTTTCACAGTATTAGAATGCTAAAATGGGCTTAAAAGTTACCTCTCTCTGGGCATTCTTGGAGATTATCTAAGTGTTCAGCATTTGTCTTTGTCCTCAGAGAAAACAGCACTTAAAAATACCCAAAGGGGCTGTTGGCTGGTCTCTTGATATTTATTTTTATTTATTTAATTTATATGACCGCCCATCTCCCCTCATGGGGACTCTGTTTTTTGATATGAACTTAAGGGATGGAGAATGTGTTAATATTTTACTTATGTTGCTACTCATGTATCGTTTGGACAGAATTTTGTACAGAATGGTAATATCAATCTGTTAATTGACCTTTTCTAAGGACGTCTTCTTTGCCTTCTCTTAATGCAAGATTAATACGAACATTAATGATGGCATTGCTTTCTAATGCTTTTAATTTATGTAACTGAATTTTGATTATACTGAAACTAATATATCCTCTTTCTCCCCAAATTGGGCTGTTGCCTCTGAACTACTGTAGATAAACTACAAAGGTGGAAATTTAGGTGGAAAGGTGGAAGTTTAGGTCCTGAAACCAACATGCAATTTATATTGTCTTCACCATCTGCAGATCTCAAACACTTTCAGCCTGGTATTGTCTGTATGAGTCTGAAGCTCACAGAAAACACTGTCAGCCAATCATTGTTCAGTCCAAGCTATGGCTAAATGTAAGGAACAACAATCTCACTCTATCAAGCTGGCCACCCACTGAATATTGTGACCCACCTTGAGCTTCCAGTGCTCCAAGAATCAAACAGTCCTTCTTCCTTCCACACACCCATACATGTTGTCCACATGTATTTTATTTATTTATTTATTATTTTAAATTTATCCCCGCCCATCTCCCTGAATATTTATGTACATTTCTCTGGTGGTTTGCACAATATTCCTCTTGACAGGGAACAGTTGCAAAGAAAGACTGACTGAGACCATTACCAAAGGCACTGAGAAATGTAAAAAGCATTATATTCACCATGATTCCAGAACAGGATTGAAGAGAGGGAAGGTGGCATTCTAATTAGTACTGCGAAGTGTATTATCAGAGTGCATCCTGAGAGGATTCCATAGCAGTAAAATTGTATTCGAGGGCTTTCTCCCTTGTTAATTTAGAGAAACAAATGTATGCACAAACAGCCAGGACATATTTGTGATTGGTCAGCAGCATGTTCGCCCCTTTCACAAATAAAAGGTCACAGCAAAGACATTCTGTTATCAAATTTTACTTCATAAAAAATGCTTACAATAATTAAAAGCAGAATGAATATGCACAAGAAATCTTAATACTGTATTTTCAGATGCACACATTCTCTTGAACAACATACCTGTTACATGGAAATTGACAGCTGACAATGGTAATGGATTCTTCATGTCCTTTTTATTATGAAGAGATTAACTCTTCATTGTAAACATAAATGTATGGCCCCAATTACTCAGTGGATGGAAGACCTGATCTTACTTGCATCTTATGAATGAGTTGCCTTTAGAAATAAATTATGTGTGAAGAGTTATGAAATATGCTTATCTTTTATTGAAACTGTTATGCCAAAAATGCCATATGTATACATCCATATATACAGTACATAAGCCCTGATACAATTTTTCTTCTTGTAATTGCATTGTTTATTTTTCTCTTAGTTTGTACACCCACTAAACATTAACTCAAATAGACTCGGTTCACACAGTTAACATGGTTGGCTTGTTTCCGATTCAGTATGTGAGCACTATCCATTACTGTAAGTGCAAACCATGATAACAAAAAGAATGACAAAATGTGCATCCTGACACAAACCTATACTTTTCATAGTTGCATCCCAACATCAGATGGAAGTACATAAATCAAACGGCTTGCACCGTAACATCATGATGCACATTGTCATTGGCCCCCCACTGTTTGAAAATACATCGTCAGCTATGTCATTTTCCCACCAGTAACTCAGAACACCATCCAGTCATCCCTGAAGTGATATAAAGCCTTTCATCATTACCATTATTTTGCAGAGAGCCAGGTGGATGACTCCAGAAGACACTGTAAGCTGCTAGCACAGAAATGACCTGTTTCTCTGAAGGGGCATCTGCGTTAAGTTTTCACAGAAATAAAAAGTGTCTTGCAGACCTTCACCCACTTTTTCCCATCTTGGCACCATCAGATGTTGCAATGCTCTAGACATCTGGAGGCACCAAGTTGGAGAAGGCCACCTTGAAGACCGGAGGAGGCTATGCTAACTAGACTTACTGGAAACGGAAGTCCTTCTACCTGGTCCTCTTATACTAACACTTATACTGATTTAGGAAACCTAAGCGACAATGCATTATTACTGTCTTGGACATTAATAGGGACAACAGTTCTCATCCTTTCAGCTTGGAAAGAAGGCAGATAAAGCAGAGCTAGCGCATAAAGATAATACACATGCGCCTACGTGCGCGCGCCATCCATTTCTGCATCTCGGCAAGTGCAGAAAATTGCGCATGCGCCCTCAGCTAAAAGGCGGTGGCGGCGGAAAGACTCGAAGACAAACCACACTCTTTTCCGGGTTTCTGGGGAAGGCGGGGGAGGGAGAGAGAGAGAGAGAGGGAAAAAAAAGCAGGGGAGATTGTACTTCCGGGTCCTGAGCGTCTTCCGGTCTGGCCAGTGTCGAAGGTGGTTGCTGGTCGGTGGTTTTAGGTGGGCTGTTGGCTGCCGGATTCCCGCACTTCGTATCGGTGGGAGAGGCGAAGAGTCGGTGGGTGCAGAGCGAAGAGGGAGGGCAGGGGCTGAGCTAAGCAGGAGGTCGAGTCTCGGCACCGGGTCCTGGGCTTTGCCTGTAGTCGTCGGGTAGGTTCGCCCTGAGCGTCATTGGATGTGGCTGCTGGTTGGGGTTGCGGATTAGTTTGGCTCCCCGCATCCCCAAGGAAGGGAGTTGGGCGTTTGCGAGCCTACCCTTCCTCAGCTGCCCAGCGGTGAGAAGTCCGGAAGGGGGTCTGGAGGGCCAGTGAATAAATACAATAGAGCACTGGTTTTACAGGGATGTAATAAAAAGGGAGACAAGACCCACTAGAGAGGGCGGGTGAGAATCATTGCTTGCCATATGTAGTAGCTGCAACTCCTGTGTGATTTGGGTTAAGGTTGATGCAAAAATTCCTGAAATAAGGGAGTCTTTTCCCCGTTGATTCCTAATCACAATTTTCATTGTTAAGATTGATTACCTGATCAGAGGCCAGGTGAGTCAAGATACATCTGCAGCTAATAAACTCTTCATTAAAAAAAAGCCTCCATTATTATTTGTGCAGCCTTGTATTAGAAAAGGGCATGTTTCTTCTTGAATGGGGAACATTTTACTGTCCTTTCAAAACGGCTTGACTGTGGCATGAGTGGCTTTCCATTGCATTCATTCAGCCTACTCTTTGAATGCCCAGTCTAGTCTACCACCCTGGCTTTTCTGAGGGTCTCCCACCCAAGAAAACTGCAGGGACTTGTCTGGACAGTCAGCAGGAGTCAATACTGACTTGAAGGCACAACAAGTCCTATCCGAGTACTAATCAGCTCTGACTGCTAGCATTTTTGGAATCAGCCAAGTTTGCTTAGGCATGGTCACCTGCTGTGAAAGAAGTAGTGTTAGACAAGTTGTTAGTTGATTCGTTTTTTAGAATATAGTTGGATGATCAGAAACAAATTATAACAGTATTGTAAGAAAGTTATCGTTGCTACAGAGCAATGGTGGAATGGGTTTATCACCCTTCTGTCTGTGTTTCTGAACTTCTCAAATGTATCGTGGTGGTGGCTGATAAAATGCTATATTAAATAGACCTCTGACCTGATCCATCAGGACTCTTATGTTTAAATTCAGTAGTCAAGCTAAAAGGAAATTCTCCTTTGAGTTATGTTTAACTTCTGGTAATAACAGACATGTCCGTGTAGTTTTGTTGGCAACAGTACAGAAATGGTTTGCTATTACCTCCTCCTGGGATGTTTTTTTCAATTTTCCACCTTAGCCTACAGTCATTGGATTTAGTGGTGTTCTCCCATTTAAGTACTAACCAAGTCTGAGAAGCCAGACTATTAAACCCGGGCAGCATGCTCTTCATGTGTTTATTCCTCATACTCTCTCTTTTACTTTGTATGTTGATATTTGTGGACAATGTACAAAGAAACACAATTTAAATAATTTAGAAAAAGTTAGCTAAAGAATTCAAAATCTTGGTACTATGGGAAGTAGCATAAGGAGTCTGCCAGTTTTCCATAGATATTTACTAAGCCTGTATATTTAAGAATTTGACAAGGCATTTAAAGTTGCTACCCTGATAACTGGGTGAAAAAGAGATAAGCTTGAGGCTGAGAAAACAGACATAGTGCTTGGCAAATAAAATTTCCTTATGGTTGTTGAATATTTGAAGTGGTTGCATGGTATTGAAGATAGTATCAAAAATCTCTTTTGTGGATGTGTTTATTTTTGGGGAGGGGGGACCTTTTTCGTGTCTGTATCAGTTTAACCTATTGCGTAAGCCTATCGTGATCAGTTTTAAGTTTCTGCCCAGCGGTAGAGACATTACAGATGATAAGTCTTTATCGTGATAAGCCTAGACATTCTACATGATAAGTGAAATGGAAAAATACAAGTCATGTGAACAGAAGTGTTTACTCAGGATTTCTAATCAGAGGTGTAAGGTTTCAATTTTTATATGCGGTTATCTGTGACTATTTTTCTGTTGTTGGGCTGGCCCTCTGGAATGGTCTGCCATGAGAAGTGCATTTGGCCCCAACCCTAGTCTCACACATTTTTTTACTGTTGTTTTTTGTATTTTTCATTTCTATTGCTATTGTTTTCACATTGTCAGTCATTGAGAGTCCGTATACAATTGCAATGGGATATAAATGTGATAAATAAATCTTAAGATTCACTTACAATTAATTTAATAATATGGCATGCGACTTGTCTTTTTTTTCTTTCAGTATCTACTCCACTGCTGTCTTACATAGCCTATTGAGCAGTGGGCCTCAAGATACCCATGAATGAGATGAGGTAGCCGCCCACGAGCGTGCTTAAATCCAACTTCAGATGGATACAAAATATAAAGACGATGTATTTAGGAAATACGTACAGTTTCATGAATCTAAATTGGATACCTCTGACAGGAAGCAGTGCCCAGTTAGCGTTGAGTATCTACAAGTGGCAGCTTCAGCTTTACTCTGCTTTCCCAAGATTGATCCCTTTTATAAATTCCGGTTAATTAAATTTTATGAGATTGCTGAAAATTCACTTCGGTCCTTGAAAGCTTCAAGTTTGCATTCACTCCAGAATGCATTCGAAGTGCTGGAATCAGTTGGAATTAATCTTTTTCTTTACCCTTGGAAGAAGGAATTCAAAAATATAAAGGTAAGCCTGTACAAATATATCATGTTTTAGGATCTAAGTATGTTTTAATTTCTTAGAAGCTTGTGATGAAGCATCCACAGAGCTTCATAGTACAAAGCATTTTGCTATCTATCCTTTTTTGCTCACTTCTTATTTTCTTTGTACTAAAATGTAAAAAGAAAATGAAAATGCTACCATCATAAAATCCAAATGAGAAATATAAGTTTAAAGATGAACGTTTGGTGGTGTTCTCTTGTTACCTGTTTGGCAGAAATGTTTCATCAAAGATTTTTTTAAAAAGTGTACTACAATACTTTCTCAAGGGAACCAAAAATGTTTTTATCCCAGCTTTTCCTGGTAATGCTGACATTTACATGGAAGTAAAATGGAATGAATGGTATTCTGATCCTTCCATATAAGAGAGAGGTGGAAAAAACTATGGCATTCTAGATGTTGGTGGGCGTCAGTTCCTAGCAATCCCAACCACCCTTGTTAGTGATGAAGGAGAATCACAGGTTTTCCATCCATGCTGTAAGAAAAGAATCCTAAAAGGCTTCTATAACACTGAAGTTGATGAACCACCCTACCCTGGGCCTGAGTCTCCAAAATCTAAGCTGATGTTATATTTCTACTTCTGGTAAAACAGGTAGTCCTTGTTTAGCAACTGCCTTGCTTAGTGACTCTTCACATTTACAGGAGTGATGAAAAAGTAACTTTATGACCAATCCTTGCATTTACGACCTTTTCAGGTCTGTAAAGCAAAGGAAAACTGAAGTAAGATCATAAGCACAGTCGCGGTTTCACTTAGCAACCACTTCTCTGAACCAAATTGCCAATCCCAATTGTGGTTGCTAAATGAGGACTACCTGTAAAGTTTCAACTTCTGCTGTCAAATGTTCTTTGAATTTCAGCATCCATTATAAAAAAGCTTCAAGGCTTTAAGCACCACTGGTTCTGACAAAAAATATTAGGAGCCAAACATCTCTAGTTATCCCACCCACCCCCAAGAATTTGTGTGAAACAGTGTTCTCTTTCAAAATGCTTTCTCATACTAAATTGACAACTCAAAACTAGAGTAAATGTTTGGCTTCAGTTTGAATCTGCTACCCAATTTACCAAATACTGAAGTTGATTATCATATTCTTGACATTGATGTAGTATGATAGAAATTAATATGGCTTAATACAGTTTGATGGTTTATCTATACAATTCTTTTGGATGAACCTGGAAACCTATGCCCTCATTGTGGGAGGTTGTGCGGATCCAGAATTGGCCTTTATAGCCACTTACGGATCCACTGTTAAAATTTTACCTTTGGAAGACAATCTTACTCGGCTACAAGTGATCGCCAATGAATGAATCTTTTGGATGGTGCCCAAAAAGGCTTTTTAGTCTACGTCCTCTCTTGGAGTTATACACATAAGCAGTTCAAAATTATGTTTGACTTCACTAATACATATTAATATTTTCTCTTTCCTATCTTTATTTAGACTTATACAGGACCTTTTGTTTATAATGTGAAGTCTACGTTATCTGATGAGGATATAAAACAAATATTAAACTTGATGGGATATGTTCAAGAACTTGGAACTATGTATAAGCTCAAAGACCTGGTTGATACCTTTCAAGTGAAGATGGTATCATTTGAACTTTATCTGGCCAAAACAGAATGTGAACAATTGATTGAAATTCACTTGCAAGTGAAGGAAAAAGGTTATTCAGAACTTGACATTGTAAAGGAGAGAAAAAATAGCAACGATGATGTTCGTGGCTGTTCAGATGCCTTGAAACGCCGTGCTGAATGCAAAGAGAATCTAAACACTTCCATGTCACGAATGGTACTTCAGAAATCTGCTAGTGAAAGAGGCTCTAAAGATTATTTCAAACCCAAAGTTAGCAAACCTTCTAAATCAGTGGACACGTACGATAATTACTTGGATAGTAAGAAGCCACCTTTTATGGCATCATTGAGTTTCCGGAAAGAGCCCATTTTAGTTGATACTGAAGATGACATTAAAGATGAAATAATTCGACCATCACCGTCCCTCTTGGCCATGTCAAGTTCTCCACATGGATGTACGGATGAGTATTTACCAATTTCATCCCACACCAATGGCATATTAAGAACAGGTATGCCATTTGGTACTTATTATTCCCCTCAAGATGATTTAGATTTGTATACTGACCCTGATTCTAGAAGCATGTTTAAAAGACAAGAATCTGCTAAACATGATGTATGGCTGCTAAAAAATGATGCCAATCCAAGTTACCATAAACGTGCGCATCTAGCCAAAGAGACCTCTTCCCTTAAGTGCCAAAACTGTGGATTATCTTGTGGCACCTCCATTTGCCAAAAATGTGACAACTTGCTCATCTGCAGACAAGAATATCCAGCAATAAAACAAAGCAACTATTCGCTCAAAACACTTTCAGGTGAAGGTACAATGTCTGGATCTGCTGGACGGGACAAGCCACAATATATGTTACAGACGCAAGAGCGAGCATCTCATAGTTCGAAATCCAAAGCTTTGGGTTCTTCACGCTGTGGCTTTTGCAACCGTTCAGGAGCTGCCAACACATGCACTTACTGTTCTAAAGTTTCCTGTGATGCTTGCCTCAGTGTTTACTATTATGATCCCTGTTGTCGAAAAAGCGAGGTTCACAGATTCTTGCCAAACAATCAGTTAAACTATAAATCAAACCAGCTCTCGCATCTGGTTTATAGATAGGTTTTTTTTAATTTATTTTTTCAAAATCCTAGATTTTGGGGCAAAAGGGCTAAACATACAAATATGCTGATAAGTATTTTAACAATCTTTTAAGTGAATAGAAACAGATACGCCCTATTATTAGTATTTACAGTGCCAATCCTGATGATGTGGTTTTACAAATGTTTATGGTGTAGTTGATGCTGCTACTCCTCTTTTTGGGCGACTCTTAGTTGCTTTTCCATTTAGATGAGGGAGAAAAGCACTTCTTTTCTTTAGAACTGGGCAATCAATCTTTCTTTTGCTAAAAAAAAAAGACATAGCTGTTTCATTGCTGTTTTTGCCTCATTTATGCAACATAGCACCAGAATAATAACAAAAAGGGCAACTTAGGAACTAAGAAGAGCATTTTTATAACATTGTAAAATTGTTTTGGTAGTTTGTACTAAACATTGGTGCATATGTTTGCTCTTACTCCCCCCCCCTCCATTTTTTAAAAAAGAAAGTTTACATACGTTTCCTAGGCTCCAATAGACAAATCACGGGTTGTGTCATTTCCTGGACTTTCCAAGATATCTCTCTCAAAAATATAACATTAAATTTTAAACCAAGTGTTTACTTTATTCTCCATGTTGCCAAAGCATCCAGTTTGTTTGTTTGACTGTTCTGGTATTCTAAAGATGTCAATTTGTATATGTTACATTATGCCTGGAGTGCTCTTTTCTGATGAGCCATGATTCATCTTCTGTTGCACATGTATCAAATTCTGTTATTTTTACTGTAAATAGTTAATTTGGAAGTAGTTTATTTTAATAAATATATTCAATATGTTGTCTTTTTTAAAAAAAATTGGGTAAGATCATGTAATTGAAGTCTCTGGGTTATTTTTTCAGATATTTTTCTTTGTACTGTATTTCACCTGCAGCATATTACCATTGTTATAGAGACTTGCTCCTAAAAATCAATTCTTTCTTTATTCCCTTCAACTGGATGAAATTCTGCTTCCTGAATCAGAAACATTTGGACACATAACTTCACCTCTCTCTGCCATATATACAACTGAACTCTCAATTTTAAAAAGAGTTGGGCACACACACATTCACTTATTCTGTCTTTCATACACACTTCTGGGAGTAGTTTACATACACTACACAGCTGCACTCCACTGCAGATTGGTAGTATTTAAAAAAAAAAGTTAATGCCATTTCCAGGCATTAAGATTTCTCTGTTGTGGAGGTAGATTTAAATGCATAATTTGATCTGGTCCCAAAGTGTATCAAGGTGTCATTCTAACGTTTATATAGCCTTGTTATGCCATTGCATTGAATTCTGAATTTTGTGGAACGTTATCTTTGACCTAAAACTGTACATTTTAAGAGCATGGTTGTTGATTCTAGGATTAATAAGAATTGTAGTCCTTTCACCTTTTATGTGATGAAACTTATATGAATGGCCAGTGATTACATTATCAATGTGCAGGGGAGGGATTGGGCGGGAAGGAGGGTTAGCAAGGGTGGGCAGGAATTCAAACGGGATGGAATAAATATCCGTATGCTTGCTGAAATTCTTCTGAGCCTCAGATATGCATCTTCAAATGATTGTTATAGAAGGTTGCCAACAGCAAAATAGTATCAAAAAGGGGTACCCACTCAAGAAAATCAGAAATAAGATGATCACAATGGCTTTCTACATTCAGTATTTTATTTCCTGCCAACAAGGAAGCTTAATGGAATCACTGCTTATGTGAGTGATTAAGATTTTCAAAATTATAGATGGGTTTTTATCAGTGTATATTAATATACCTGTAGATAAAATGTGTATATAATGTCAAATTTAAAACAATTCTAGTCTTTCTAAAAAAAGATCTGCCTGTAAAGTTTATTTTGTTGTATTGAGTTTCTCTTCAACCTTTTAAAGCAGGGGTCCCCAACCTTTTTGGCGCCAGGGACTGGTTTCAAAAGACAATTTTTCCAGGGGGTGGGGTTTACGGGATTTCCACGGACTGGGGGGTGGGGTTTGTGGGCAGGAGCCCCACGGCCCAGTTCCTAACAGGCCGTGGCCCACTGGTTGGGGACCCCTGTTTTAAAGCATCATGGCTGTTATTAGCTGGCTGCTATACTATATAGTTTTTAATTTTCTCTTGTTTGGATACCATGTTGTAATTCACATAACACTATCTAAAAACTGTGATGCCACGTAATTTATACAGTGAACCTAGCAGGGATTAACTATCTTGCTTTTAAATGAACAGTCCTATGTATATATTCATCATGGAATACCTGTAGTTCAGAAAAATGTAAGTGATACTATGCTAAATATATTTTTATGTGTAACTTACTGTATGAGATTGCTGTGATTGAGATAGTAAAATATATGTTAATTTAAAATATAGCAGCTTGGCATTTGGTTTGTTAAACAGAATTGTTGTATACAGAGTAAACTTATTCGTAATAAGAACTTAATTTTGGGGAGAGGAAATTTAACATTGGCATGTTTTGTGTGAGAAATACTGTTTACATAGCATGTAATAGCTAGTGGCTTCACAGTCCTTATGCATATTTTTTCCACAACCTTTTGAAGTTATGCCACCTTACCATCTGGGACACACAGTAAAGCAAAAAAATTGGCCACAGGCCACAGTGGCAGAACTGGACTTTGAACTTGGGTAACTGATTCTAAACCCAACTTCAGCCATCTTTGAAGACTCAGGACATTTTAAAAATGGAAATGATTTATTCAACTTGATACTTCTAAAGATAGCGCAAATGCCATCAATATTATATCACATAATGCGACGTGCATTACAAAAAATCTGGCTGTGATACTGCTGCTCAGATTAGTCAGGACTAGGACTGTTGTAGTAAAGTCCATTTCAGGATGCTGTAACTTTCCTTCAAGAAGTATTGGAGCAATCAGATGGATTGCATTCTTGAGCTTGCATACGACTAGCTTAGCATAAATCTATCCTCTGCTTCCCAGTCTTGCTCATTGTCACCTCTTCTAACCTTCAGTCAGAACTTTGCCAAACATCTCAAGTACTCTTAGCAATTCCCCCATAGTTTTTGCATTTACTCTTACCAATTTATTTCATGTTTATTTTAATTTTCCCAGCTCCTTGAAAGTGGATCCCTTTCATCCACTTCCCAAAAATGTGTTTATTCCCATTAAAATAGTTCTTAGTTTTAACCATTCCTTGTCTTTGACTACATTCTTTGCAACTATTTTTTCTCTTATTTTATAGTTATTTTCTCATCTACAGCTTCTTATACTTCATTCCACTAATCCCCTTTTATACTTCCCATTATTGTAACTCCACACACTTCTGTAGCACTCTGTTCTAAGCAGATTCCATTATTTTTCCTTATGTGTACTATCCATTCAATCCATTGGGAGATAATTGACTTTCTAACACTTTTTTTTGGCAGAGGATGTGTACCTTTTCTTACCATGGTTCTACTTTCATTCTCATTTCCTTCACTTCTTCCATCTTCTTCCATGTCCCCCAAATCCAGACTTGACACTAGTAAGAAATGGTCTGTCCCACATTCAGAACAACTCATCACCTTTGTATCTTTTACCAATTCTCTCTTCATAAACAATGCCTTTTGTCTTGTGTATGTGTGATTAAATCATACTTAAACTACATATTCAAAACACACTTTTTAAAAATTCAGTAGATATTAACCACCCCTCGTTCTTTTTTGGGTCTCCACATGAATCATATCAATCGCTGAATCAAAATGTAAGGATTGAAAGGGATCTTAAAGGTAAAGGTTCCCCCCGCACATTTGTGCAGTTGTGTCCGACTCTAGGGGCCGGTGCTCATCTCTGTTTTTTAGCTGAAGAGCCAGCGTTGTCCGAAGATGCTTCCACGGTCATGTGGCCGCATGACGCGCGTGGAAAGCTGTTACCTACCCACCGAAGTGGTACCTATTAATCTACTTGCATTTGCATGCTTTCGCATTGCTAGGTTGGCAAGAGCTGGAGCTAGTGCCGGAGCTCACTCCGCACACAGGGCTAGGGATTCGAACCTCCGAACTTGCGATCTTCCAATTGACAAGCCTGGCGCCTTACCCACTGAGCCACCACACCCCTTTAGAAACAAGAAAGGGATCTTGGGGTCATCTAATCCAATCCACTCCACTGCCTAGTGTAGGAATCTTCTAGTACAGCTGAATCGCTTCTTCCGTTGTCTCATTTTGTTCCTATCCATCGGTTCATGTCACCCAGCAGAATATTTTTTTGTTCTTGATTTATATTCATGATGTTTCACAATTTTACCCCAAACTAATATCCAGTTCTTCCATTATCACCATTAACTAAAATGTAACATCTAATAATCACACCCAGTGGATTCTTACGGTCATAGACACTCACCTCAATCTAGATGTCACCAATTCATACTTTCCAATATCTTTCCTTTGATAATTAAACCTACACCTTCACTTTCCTGCATACATTAATCAATTCTGCTCTGTAAGATCAAACCACCTTCGTTTCCTCAGACCCACAAAATGCAATATATTTTTGTTTCTTTCATTTCATTTATTTATTCATGTTCTACCATTTACTCCTCTTACATTACATTCCAAATCATAGCCTATGCGACATAAGGAAAAGGTAAAGGTTCCCCTGGCATGTATCAGAAAGCAATCTGTTGCCCTCCATTTAGGCTTCACTCCTCATCAGCCCGAAGACGCAGAGCTAATAACACCAGATTTTGTACTTTATAGGCAAATAAAGTTATTTACACCTATTATATACTCCCCTGCTTGTGCACCAATACATAGGATGTTTCTGTCCTTTTGTTTTTGTTTGTCATTGACTCAAAACAGCACTGTGATAATTTCTACTTAAAAAGCCAACTTACTGCTGGAAGATCCATGTGGAAATAATAGCTGCTTGCAAAATAAGCTTGACTTGTTAGTTGCAGGAGCAGTGGTGACATAGGGACCAAATTTAGTGTTTCTTCTTTTGAAAGGTATCTGTTCTGATGACTGGTAACATTTGATAGAGAGCAAATTTTGCTTTTAACCTGAAAAGTTGAGATACTCATTATCTTGAATGCTGGATGAATGCTCAATTATTACACTTCTACCTTAAATGTAAACACAGGCCACTTCATGACATATGACTGTCTAATTTACATTTTGAAGTATAAGCAAAGTGCTTGTTTGAGTGATGATCACCATTATCTCTTCTCTCTCTTCTCTCTCTCGGCAATCACTCGTAGCCAGTAACATTGTCTTCCAGGGATAAAATCTTAACAGTGGATCCGTAAGTGGCTGTAAAGGCCAATTCTGGATCCGCACAACCACCCACAATGAGGGCATAGGTTTCCAGGTGGCATACGGTCACGATGAGGTTTTGCTTGACGTGCCTTCCTTTTAGCTTGTTTCTCCCTTTCGCCCTGTACTCGTGCTTCTTCAAAGTCCGTAGCACCTTTAATAAAGGCTGACCTCCAATTGAAACGCTCATGAGTTAGGGCAGGGCTTTCCAAAGTTTTCCCGCGGCGACACACCAACCGCCATTGGTGTGTCGCCACGGGAAAACCCAGAAGTGCCGCCATTGCGGCAGCACGCAAAAACCCGGAAGCGCTGCTGCCGCTTTCGGTTTTTGCGCGCCGCCGTGGCTGCGGCGCTTTCGGAGTTTCACGCGCCGCCGTTGGTGTGTCGCTGCGGGAAAACCCGGAAGTGCCGCCATTGCGGCAGCACGCAAAAACCCAGAAGCGCTGCTGCCGCTTTCGGTTTTTGCGCGCTGTCGTTGGTGTGTCGCTGCGGGAAAACCCAGAAGCACTGATGGCGTGCCATCAGTGCTTCCAGGTTTTGACGTGACACATCTGGGCCCCGCAGGCGACACACTTTTGTGTCGCGACACACAGTTTGGAAAGCTCTGAGTTAGGGCTTCCCAGTTCTCAATGCTGATATTACATTTTTTAAAATTTGCTTTGAGAGTATCTTTGAATCTCTTTTGCTGTCCACCAATATTCCGTTTTCCATTCTTAAGTTGGGAGTAAAGTAGCTGCTTTGGAAGACGATGGTCAGGCATTCAAACAACATGGCCGGTCCAGCGAAGTTGATGTTGGATGATAATTGTTTCAACACTGGTGGTCTTCGCTTCTTCCAATACGCTAACATTAGTCCACCTATCTTCCCAAGTAATCTGTGAATTTTTCGGAGGCAGCGTTGATGGAATCTTTCAAGAAGTTGGAGGTGGTGTTTGTAGATGGTCAATGTTTCACAGGAGTACAATAGGGTGGGTAGTACAATGGCTTTGTAAACAAGCATTTTGGTCTCCCTGCGAATGTCCCGATCTTCAAACACTCTACGCTTCATTCGGGAGAAAGCTACACTTGCAGAGCTCAGACGATGCTGAATTTCAGCGTAGATGTCGGCTTTTGTAGATAGATGGCTGCCAAGATAAGAAAAGTGGTTGACATTTTCTAGTAACACACCTTTAAGCTGGATTGATGGTGCTGCAGAGGGATTGGTTCGAACTTGATGGTAAAGCACTTTGTTTTTTTTAATGTTAAGCGAGAGGCCGAGCTTTTCATATGCTTCTGCAAAGATGTTTAGGATAGTTTGAAGATCTTCCTCTGAGTGTGCACAGACCACATTATCATCAGCATATTGAAGTTCTATAACAGAAGTTGTAATTACCTTATTTTTTGCTTTCAGCCTACTAAGATTAAAAAGCTTTCCGTCTGTTCAATATATAATTTCTACACCAGTAGGGAGTTTCTCTTCAACAAGGTATAAAATCACGTTGTTGTTGTTGTTGTTCAGTCGTTCAGTCGTGTCCGACTCTTCGTGACCTCATGGACCATAGCACGCCAGGCCTTCCTGTCCTCCACTGTCTCTCGGAGTTTACTCAAATTCATGTTCATTACATCGGTGATGCTATCTAACCATCTCATCCTCTGCCGTCCCCTTCTCCTTTTGCCCTCAGTCTTTCCCAGCATCAGGGTCTTTTCCAGTGAGTCCTCTCTTCTCATTAGGTGGCCAAAGTATTTGAGCTTCAGCTTCAGCATCTGTCCTTCCAATGAGCAGTCAGGGTTGATTTCCTTTAGGATTGACTGGTTTGACCTCCTTGCAGTCCAAGGGACTCTCAAGAGTCTTCTCCAGCACCACAGCTCGAAAGCATCAATTCTTCGGCGCTCAGCCTTCCTTATGGTCCAACTCTCACAGCCATACATTGCTACTGGAAAAACCATAGCTTTAACTATACGGACCTTTGTCGGCAAGGTGATGTCTCTGCTTTTTAATATGCTGTCTAGGTTTGCCATAGCTTTCCTTCCAAGGAGCAAGCGTCTTTTAATTTCATGGCTGCAGTCACCGTCTGCGGTGATCTTGGAGCCCAAGAAAATAAAATCTGTCACTGCTTCCATTTCTTCCCCTTCTATTTGCCAGGAAGTGATGGGACCAGATGCCATGATCTGGGTTTTTTTAATGTTGAGTTTCAAGCCAGCTTTTGCACTCTCCTCTTTCACCCTCATCAAGAGACTCTTTAGTTCCTCTTCACTTTCTGCCATTAGGGTGGTATCGTCTGCATATCTGAGGTTGTTGATATTTCTCCCAGCAATCTTAACTCCGGCTTGTGATTCATCCAGCCCGGCATTTCTCATGATGTACTCTGCATATAAGTTAAATAAGCAGGGTGATAATATACAGCCTTGTCGTACTCCTTTCCCAATTTTGAACCAGTCGGTTGTTCCATGTCCGGTTCTAACTGCTGCTTCTTGACCCACATACAGGTTTCTCAGGAGACAGGTAAGGTGGTCTGGTACTCCCATCTCTTTAAGACTTTGCCACAGTTTGTTGTGATCCACACAATCAAAGGCTTTAGCGTAGTCAATGAAGCAGAAGTAGATGTTTTTCTGGAACTCTCTTGCTTTTTCCATGATCCAGCGAATGTTGGCAATCTGATCTCTAGTTCCTCTGCCTCTTCGAAACCCAGCTTGCACTTCTGGTAGTTCTCGGTTCACATGCTGCTGAAGCCTAGCTTGTAGGATTTTGAGCATAACCTTGCTGGCATGTGAAATGAGCGCAATTGTACGGTAGTTTGAACATTCTTTGGCATTGCCTTTCTTTGGAATTGGAACGTAAACTGACCTTTTCCAATCCTGTGGCCACTGTTGAGTTTTCCAAATTTGTTGGCATATTGAGTGCAGCACTTTAACAGCATCATCTTTTAGGATTTTAAATAGCTCAGCTGGGATACTGTCTTCTCCGCTAGCTTTGTTGTTAGTAATGCTTCCTAAGGCCCACTTGACTTCACTCTCTAGGATGTCCGGCTCAAGGTCAGTGACCACACCATCGTATTTATCAGGGATATTAAGATCTTTCTTGTATAGTTCTTCTGTGTATTCTTGCCACCTCTTCTTAATCTCTTCTGCTTCTGTTAGGTCCCTGCCTTTTTTGTCCTTTATCATGCCCATCTTTGCACAAAATGTTCCCTTGATATCTCCGATTTTCTTGAAGAGATCTCTAGTCTTCCCCATTCTATTGTTTTCCTCGATTTCTTTGCATTGTTCATTTAAGAAGGCCTTCTTATCTCTCCTTGCTATTCTCTGGAATTCTGCATTCAGTTGTTTATATCTTTCCCTTTCTCCCTTGCCTTTTGCTTCCCTTCTTTCCTCAGCTATTTGTAAAGCCTCATCAGTCAGCCACTTTGCTTTCTTGCATTTCTTTTTCTTTGGGATGGTTTTAGTTGCTGCCTCCTGTACAATGTTACGAACCTCCATCCATAGTTCTTCAGGCACTCTGTCTACCAGATCTAATCCTTTAAATCTATTCCTCACCTCCACTGTATATTCATAAGGGATATGATTTAGGTCATACCTGATTGGTCTAGTGGTTTTCTCTACGTTCTTCAATTTAAGCCTAAATTTTGCAATAAGAAGCTCATGATCTGAGCCACAGTCAGCTCCAGGTCTTGTTTTTGCTGATTGTATAGAGCTTCTCCATCTTTGGCTGCAAAGTATATAATCAATCTGATTTCGGTATTGACCATCTGGTGATGTCCATGTGTAGAGTCGTCTCTTGTGTTGTTGGAAAAGAGTGTTTGCTATGACCAGCGTGTTCTCTTGACAAAACTCTATTAGCCTTTGCCCTGCTTCATTTTGTACTCCGAGGCCGAACTTGCCTGTTATTCCGGTTATTTTTTGACTTCCTACCTTAGCATTCCAGTCCCCTATGATGAAAAGGACATCTTTTTTTGGTGTTAGTTCTAGAAGGTGTTGTAGGTCTTCATAGAACCGGTCAACTTCAGCTTCTTTGGCATCAGTGGTTGGGGCATAGACTTGGATCACTGTGATGTTGAATGGTTTGCCTTGGATTCGAACTGAAAGCATTCTGTCGTTTTTGAGGTTGTACCCCAGTACTGCCTTTCCCACTCTTTTATTGACTATGAGAGCTACTCCATTTCTTCTAAGGGATTCTTGCCCACAGTAGTATATATAATGGTCTCCTGAATTAAATTCGCCCATTCCTGTCCATTTTAGTTCGCTGATTCCCAATATGTCGATGTTCAATCTTGTCATCTCATGTTTGACCACATCCAGCTTACCTTGATTCATAGTTCTTACATTCCAGGTTCCTATGCAATATTGTTCTTTACAGCATCGGACTTTCCTTCCACTTCCAGACACATCCACAACTGAGCGTCCTTTCGGCTTTGGCCCAGCCGTTTCACACTTTCTGGAGCTACTCGGAATTGCCCTCCGCTCTTCCCCAGTAGCATTTTGGACACCTTCCGACCTGAGGGGCTCATCTTCCGGCGTCATATCTTTTAGCCTTTTGATACTGTCCATGGGTTTTCTTGGCAAGGATACTGGAGTGGTTTGCCATTTCCTCCTCCAGTGGACCACGTTTTGTCAGAACTCTCCATCATGACCTGTTCTTCTTGACCTGACTTCATTGAGTTACGCAAGCCCCTTCGCCACGACAAGGCAGTGATCCATGAACGGGCATAAAATCATAGCGATGAAGATAAATAAAAGCAAATTTTGCTTTTAACCCAAAAAGTTGAGATGCTCATTATCTTGAATGCTGGTTGAATGCCCAATTATTACACTTCTACAGTGGGGCAAAAAAGTATTTAGTCAGCCACCAATTGTGCAAGTTCTCCCACTTAAAAAGATGAGAGAGGCCTGTAATTGACATCATAGGTAGACCTCAACTATGAGAGACAAAATGAGAAAACAAATCCAGACAATCACATTGTCTGATTCGGAAAGAATTTATTTGCAAATTATGGTGGAAAATAAGTATTTGGTCACCTACAAACAAGCAAGATTTCTGGCTCTCACAGACCTGTAACTTCTTCTTTAAGAGGCTCCTCTGTCCTCCACTCATTACCTGTAGTAATGGCACCTGTTTGAACTTGTTATCAGTATAAAAGACACCTGTCCACAACCTCAAACAGTCACACTCCAAACTCTACTATGGTGAAGACCAAAGAGCTGTCGAAGGACACCAGAAACAAAATTGTAGACCTGCACCAGGCTGGGAAGACTGAATCTGCAATAGGCAAGCAGCTTGGTGTGAAGAAATCAACTGTGGGAACAATAATTAGAAAATGGAAGACATACAAGACCACTGATAATCTCCCTCGATCTGGGGCTCCACGCAAGATCTCACCCCGTGGGGTCAAAATGATCACAAGAACGGTGAGCAAAAATCCCAGAACCACACGGGGGGACCTAGTGAATGACCTGCAGAGAGCTGGGACCAATGTAACAAAGGATACCATCAGTAACACACTACGCCGCCAGGGACTCAGATCCTGCAGTGCCAGACGTGTCCCCCTGCTTAAGCCAGTACATGTCCGGGCCCGTCTGAAGTTTGCTAGAGAGCATTTGGATGATCCAGAAGAGGATTGGGAGAATGTCATATGGTCAGATGAAACCAAAGTAGAACTGTTTGGTAGAAACACAACTCGTCGTGTTTGGAGGAGAGAGAATGCTGAGTTGCATCCAAAGAACACCATACCTTCTGTGAAGCATGGGGGTGGCAACATCATGCTTTGGGGCTGTTTCTCTGCAAAGGGACCAGGACGACTGTTCCGTGTACAGGAAAGAATGAATGGGGCCATGTATCGTGAGATTTTGAGTGCAAACCTCCTTCCATCAGCAAGGGCATTGAAGATGAAACGTGGCTGGGTCTTTCAGCATGACAATGATCCCAAACACACCGCCCGGGCAACGAAGGAGTGGCTTCGTAAGAAGCATTTCAAGGTCCTGGAGTGGCCTAGCCAGTCTCCAGATCTCAACCCCATAGAAAACCTTTGGAGGGAGTTGAAAGTCCGTGTTGCCCAGCGACAGCCCCAAAACATCACTGCTCTAGAGGAGATCTGCATGGAGGAATGGGCCAACATACCAGCAACAGTGTGTGCCAACCTTGTGAAGACTTACAGAAAACGTTTGACCTCTGTCATTGCCAACAAAGGATATATAACAAAGTATTGAGATGAACTTTTGATATTGACCAAATACTTATTTTCCACCATAATTTGCAAATAAATTCTTTCCGAATCAGACAATGTGATTGTCTGGATTTGTTTTCTCATTTTGTCTCTCATAGTTGAGGTTTACCTATGATGTCAATTACAGGCCTCTCTCATCTTTTTAAGTGGGAGAACTTGCACAATTGGTGGCTGACTAAATACTTTTTTGCCCCACTGTACCTTAAATGTAAACACAGGCCACTTCATGACATATGACTGTCTAATTTACATTTTGAAGTATAAACAAAGTGCTTGTTTGAGTGATGATCACCATTATCACAATGTCAAAACAGAATCCTGAAGTTGGAAGGGGCCAACTTTCAGGGCAGGAAGCTAAAACTAGAGCATCTCTACCAGAAGACTAGCCAGCTTCTACTGGAAGATCTCCAGGGAGAGACCACTTGCTCTATCCATCAATAATTGGTTGAAAAAATTCAACCAAGTCTATCCTTCATAACAACTTCCTATCAGCTGGGAATTCTGGGAGTTCTACTCCCAAGACATCCAATGAACGCAAGACTGGAAGGATGCTCCATGGTGTCAAATACGGAACTTGGAGTGCAGGGTTGCTGTGATTCCTACTCAATGGACAATAATTTTTATTTTGAAAAATAAAAGTGTCCTTATGTTAACATCATGCATAGCCTTATATCTATTTTAAAAGTTATCAGCAATAACTGGCAAAGACAGACACTGGATTGGGTTGCTCTCAGAGGTTCCTTGGTGAAGGAGGCTATTCGTTTCATAGTGACATGTTTATAGTCTTTATCTCTGTGGTTTGCTAAAAGCATTACTTGTGCACCAGTGGAGAGGAGTTGGAAAATAAATTTTAACTAGCCTTCTCCCATAGGAAGAGGGCATGGAAATAGGACTATGTCTCCAGTTATATGGGTGTATTCATGTGTGCATAAACAAATGTGTAATGCTGGGGAGAATAGAGAGACAAGGGAGGAGAAACAGGATCTGAGAAAATCTAATGACTTTCCTGACTTCAAAAACCTGATCCAGTTTTTAACTTGTGTGATATCAAGCAGTTATGTCATCTAACCCAAGCAAAATGATCCTCCAGTAGACTGCAACTTCCTGCAGTTTTTACGAAACACATCCTTATACCGAAGAATAAGCATTCCGAGTATAATGCTACCTTTGGTTAACTCACCACATTTTCTTTGTTTTGTATTCTGCTTGAGATACTTTATAGAAGAAAACAAAACTGAACAAGAAATTCTAGGTTCTGTGTAAGTATTCAACACTTGACTCAGTGGTAATCTTTGGCCACCTGAGGTTGACTTTAATATAGAAGAAGCCTGGCAGTTTGAAGAACCTTCCTTCTTTACTGTAACTTCATCCTTTCCTTCAAAAAGTCAAAATAGTCTTTCTCATTTCTTATATGTAAAATAATACAAGAAGATATCAATAAAGAGCCGGAATTTTATTTATTGGGATTTATGGGATCAGATCTACACAAGAAACACGGAAAATTACTACTATATTTAATTACTGCCGCTAGAACTATTTATGCCAAACACTGGAAAGAAGACTACATACCCACTATGGAGGAATGGATTATAAAAGTGATGGACTTAGCACAGATGGCAAAATTGACAGATCAACTAAATGATAAGAATATGGAAGAGTTTGATTCCTGCTGGAGACCTTTTTACAAATTTATAGAAAAGGCACAAAATATTCAATTGGAAATTTAATGTAAATAAAATAGGCATAATGTTTGTTTATAAGCACGTAAAAGAAATTTTGGATGGGAAAGAAGGAAGTCACACTTTTTATTATTCGTTTTAGGTTTGTTTGTTTTTTCGGTCTCTTTCTTTTGGCAGATAGGTGAGTTTGTGATGGAGAAGGTAGAGTAAGAGGGGGAAGGAGGTCGAGTTAGAGAAGGTTAGAGGTTGAAGAGGAGGTAGAGGCAGAAGAGAAAGTTGGAGAGGAGAGAAGATGGAAGAGAAGTTGGAAGTGGACGAGGAGGTAAAGTTTGTTGAGTAGCAAGAGTTATAATTACATTTGTTTTGTATGATTGTGTTGTGTGTTGTGTTGTGTGTTGTGTTGTGTTGTGTTACATTACGTTACGTTACGCTATGCTATGTTATGTAATATTATGTAAAATCAAATAAAAAAAATAAAAAATAGTCTTTCTCAGAGATCATCAACCTTTTCAAACAGTGGGCACCTTTTTCTGTTTTTTTGCAATGTCATGGGTGCCAAAAAACAAAACAAAAGTATGTGAAACAATTTTAAAATGACTGAAATTTCATGTGAGCCCACAAATCTTATGGGACGTCAGTTAATTTTTCTTAATTTGTTAATATGAAATTTGGAGATCGTTGGCATCATCTTCTATTGTTACCCTTTTCTTTTGTGTACTTACTGGTGACAGCAGGAGAGCTAAGTATGCATCCAAAATATTTATGGCTGAATGTGGATTTGAACTTTGATCTCTCCCATCTTAATAATCTAAGCACTGTGGTACACTAGAATGGCCCACCGCATTTCCTTTGCTTTGTATTTTGCTTGAAAAGCTATATGAAACTTGGATTTAATTGCAAGCGAAAAGCCAATGAGGCCAGGGATTATTGGAGAGACTCTTGTAGAAGAAAATACAGGATATCCATATACCGTCCTGGACCTCTTTGCAACCAGGTTAAATGCACGTTCCCTATACCCACCTGTGAGCTTGAAGCTAAGCCTCTCCAGCCCTGTTACATTCAGGCTTTGTCATCGCTAGACTCCAGAGTCTATCAAATGTATCAGCATTTACTGCCCCAGAGGAATAAACAGCGATTCTACAGCTAATCACATCCCAATCTATGTTCTGCCCACTTATGCTCCCAGCAGGCAACTTTATTTTATAATTTGGATTTTATTATGGCTGAGTTCCCACTGAACTATCACATTTTAGCCTAGTGTGGGGTAGGAACCCTGATGGTATGGTTAGTTTATGGTTTCTCAACCAAGAAAATAGAGTTAATTGAGTAAACCCTGATGTGAACACAGTATGGATACTGCCTTGAAGCTGAACTTCCTCTGAAACAGTGGCTGGTCAGTTTCAAAATAAGTATCATTTTCCTTCTCCACAATGAGTAATGAATCCTCCCACATATTGATAAATGCTTTCCCTCCTCTGAGTTATCAAGACTGTTACACTGGCTTACTTCCAGGCAAATCCTTCCATTCTATTTGCTTTCAAGCACATTTAGATGGAAATCTGTTCCTATGAGCAAACACACCAGCCAAAACTCTCAATAGACCGTTAATAATTTGCTCCCTTAATGGCCTCTTAAATACACTACTCATCTTCTGCAAAGTTGCTTCATGCTTTAGCATCCTTCATCTGTAATCATCATCATCATCATCATCATCATCATCATCATCATCATAGCTATAATGATATGGAGTGCTTCACGTAGTGTTCAGAGAATTTTTAGAGAGTCTTGTAGGAAGTGTTTGGCTGGATGACTTGATTATGCAGTATGACAGAAGCTTTGATTTATTCATGTAATGGCCTTAACTAATTTGCTTATTTGGTCAAAGGCAAGGGAATCAGACTATGGTGATGAACAGGTCTTTTCTTTGCTCTCGTTATCCAGTTTCTGGGACTCTGCCTTTCAGGATCATCAGGTACTAATGTAGAATGGAAGGCCACGTTCTTTGCAAAAGAAAGCAAGGAGCAATCAGCCAAGAGGTGATAGCTACAGAATGGTGGGAGAGAACTTGGAAAATGTAATCCAAGGAAATTTATGGCAACCCATAGGTCAGATACTGCTCTCAGAAATGTCCTACAAGTGTGCATGCTGCCATCGCTGTTCTCTAAAATTTCAATTCATGCTACCACTGTTCTGATTGTCTAAGGCAGAGCTTTCCAAACTTTTCATATTGGTGACACACTTTTTAGACATGCATCATTTCATGACACACTCTTACAGCAGGGCACAAGGCAGGCACTAGGACCTGTGCGGAATCACAGCAGGTTTGGAAGCAGCAAGGCACAAGGCAGGCACTAGGACCTGCGCGGAATCCTGGCAGGGCTTGGAGGCAGCAGCAGCAGCGACACACCCAGACACTGCAGCCGACACACTAATGTGTCCCGACACACAGTTTGGAAAGCTCTGGTCTAAGGAAAAGGATCTGCAAGGATGCTCCTTCCATCTTCTCCAGTCATCTTGCTCAAGAGGAGATAAATAATTGGTGCAGCTTCCATCAGGCTTCATTAGGGGGTGGAGGGTAAGGGGAAAATGCAGCCCATGACTTAAAAGCTCACCCAATATCAGGGAAGGTATTTATGTTAGTTTATCAAGCTTGTTAAATTTTTCAAAATTCCTGAGCCATGTTATCACCATGCAACATTTTACATCCATTTCTAAGATGGACATCTGGAATTTCTTCATTTTCGCATTTGACGGAGGGTACATAGGTTACAACTCAACATATATTTAACTGGGAGTAAATTACATTAATTTCAATGGGATTTAATGTGGAGTAGAAATGAAATGTTGCAAATCGAACTATTTCAAGACAGTAATAAACTAATCATGCCAAATTCAATATTTTTATACCCTCCCCCTCCAAAATATTCTGAAGTAGCCATAACTAGGAATAAGGTGGGCAAACAAACAAACAAACAAACTAAACCAAACCCTGAAGATAATTTAACTTAGAATTTTGGCAAGCAAATTTTACTATGGAAAATGGAATTTATACTTCTTAAATAAACTACCGTGGCTATGTCATGTAGATAAAATTATTGAAAATTCCTGTAGATGGCACTCTAATATCAGAGAGTATTTCACAGAAATCCTTTAACAGGGAAGCTTTTAAAATACATAGAGAGAGATGCTGTAGAGTCAGGCTCAGCTCCTGGTGACTATATAGATCAGGGGTGGGGAACCTTTTTTCTGCCAAGGGCCATTTGGATATTTATAACCGGGGCCCGGGGTGGGGGTGGGGGGCGGGGTTTCTGGGATTTCCGCAGACCGGGGCCCGGAGTTTGCAGGCGGGAGCCAATCACAAGCACTGGGGGACGGGGTTTGCGGGCGGGAGCCAATCGCACGGAAGGGGCGGGGTTTGTGGGCGGAAGTCTCGCGGACCTTAGGCGGGAGCCCTGCGGGCCTTATACGGCCCGCGGGCCTGACGTTGCCCACCCCTGATATAGATGAATGCTTGCCATTTTTACCTATCTTTAGTAATAAGTCTGTTTTTCTCTTCCATTATTCCATCTGCTGAAAATCACTCAAGAAAACTGTTTCGCTGGTGCAGGGGCTGATGCAGTCTGTACATTTGTGGAAGGCTTTCTTATACCTTCAACAATCTACTATGATGGCTTTGCAAAGTTCTTCCTGAAGTTACTTATATCTGCAAGAAGCCTGAAGATACTACTAGTGAAGATAGTAGGGAGGAGATCAACACATTAGCTTGTCTGATTTCATTGGATCCATTTTCACCTGTTTCCCTTGAAGTTATGGACAGGGTGCTTAGACAAGCTCAGATCTCTTTTTGTCTGTTGAAACCTGCTCTTCTTGGCTAGTTCTTACTGGGATGAACCTATTGAGGGAGATATTGTATTCTGTTACTATTGCCTCCTTCTCCTGGGGTTGAGGCCATTTTCCTTGAAGCAGGTGGTGGTGGTCTCCGAGTTGGGAAAACAATTTATTTAGATTCCTCTGTTTTCAACAGCTATAGAGCACTTTCTAAGTTACTATTCTTGGCTAAGGAGGTTAAGCGGGTGGTGCCTGAGCAGCTCTTGGCATTCCTGTATGATACCGATTACTGATATCCAGTTTAGTCCAGTTTCTGGCTGGAAGATGTCATGGAGATGGTTTTGGTCACCCAGATGAATGATCTGTTAAGGAAGCATGACCATGGAATGTGTGCCTCCTCATGCTCCTGGATCTCTCAACAACTTTTGATATCATCAATCAGGTTATCCTCCTGGACCACCTAAGGGAGCTGGGGGTTGAAGTCACAACTTGCCTTGGTTCCAATCCTATCTTGTGGACAGATCCCAGATGTTAGTACTGAGAGATTCCTTCTATTCTATCCCTTAGAATATTTTGCTATGCTCTTCAGTATCTATTTGAAGCCTCTGGGAGCAATCATCAGGGAAGGTGGATCTGGGTGCCACATTTACATGGATGACACCCAAATTGATTTCTCCTTTCTCCCTTCTTCTGCTTGGACTGGACTGTGATGTGGATAAGGCATAACTGGCCAAAGCTGGTAACAGACAAATCTAAAAGTTTGGTAGTTGATGATAACTCTGATTGGAGGGACAGATCTTGATGGGGTTGCACTCCCCTGAAAGGGAAGGTTTGCAAGCTGGGGTGATTTTTGATCCCACACTGTCATTGAGTACTCAGTTGAGCATGGTGGCAAGGACCCACCATTTCAGCTATGTCTGATTTATCAACTTTGCCCTTTCCAGAGAGGGATGATCTGGCTTTTCTGATCCATGCATTGACTATCGTAATGTCTTCAGAACATGGAAGCCAGCCTTCTACTGAGTGTTCTCCATTCCCCATTGTTCTCACTAGTTGATTTTAAGAGAAACCAAATCTCTATTTTTATAAGCAAACACGTTCTCTGCATCTTTTTTTTTTTTGCTGGTTTATCTCTAGGACTTGTGTATGATGGATCTTTTGACTTTTATGATTTTACAATTGTTGTATTGTTTATATGGTGCTGTAATTAACTGATATTAATTGTTGGTGTTTAGTGCTCTTTAATGTTGTATTCTAAATTGCTTTGGGCTGGTGTGCCAGCAGCAGGCAGGTATAAATTCAACAATCAATACATTGTAGAATAAAATTAAACTAAAACTTAGACCAAAGTTAAGGACAGCTCAATAATGACTTTGAACCTGTCTAATTACCTGTCCTCTTTTTCTATTTCCCTCAAGCTTATTAAGCATAATTGTTTTTTCTAGTCCTTTGTCCACCTGCATTATACATCCAGAATATGTGAGTTTCTGTTTGCTGATATCACCTCAAGGGAGCAGTCAGTCTTTATTTGGTCCAAGATTGATTGATAGGCTCTTCTTGCAGTCCATGGTACCCTTAGTAAACATCTCTAAATCCATAATTCAAAGGCATCTATCTTCTCTCTCACACTTTTTTTTCAGTGCCCAACTTTCAAGGCTATACATTACCTCTGGAAAGACCATTGCTTTAGCTATTCTGATCTCTGTTGTCATTGAAATATCCTTATCCTTCACAATCCTGTCCAAATTTGTCATTGTCTTCCTCCTTAGGATTAATTTTCTCTTTACTTCTCCAACATACTGTCCATCTTTATCTACTGACATCCTAAAATAGGTTTACTGAGGACAGGTTGAATTGTTAAAACAAAAATCCAGATACGATGTCAGGACACAGTGCAACTGTAGCATTCTGATGCCACATGCACACCCTTTGGCCACAGCAGCAACTACTTTATATCAGGGAAATAATAATTTGGCTTTACTGATAGACATGGGGACATTGCAATAGATGGTTAAGCAATAGCAGCAACAAAATTATTCCCCTGCCACTGAAAATTATACTGCTGAAATGAAGCCTGTAGAAACTAGAAGCATAAAAGACTTTCTTACAAGTTGTAGCACGCATGAGAATTACACTAGACAAAATGCAAACTGCAGGTCATTCTGGTTTGATTATGATTCTGTGCCATCAGGTCAATGTTGACTCTTAGTGACTACATAGACAGATTTTCTCTGTGATGATCTGTCCCTATCCTGGTCTTTCAGGTCTTCCAATGGTGCACTCTGTGCCACTGTAACTGAATCCATCCAGCTTGCTGCTGGTGGTCCTCTTCTTCTCTTTCCTTCTACCTTTCCCAGCATTAGAGCGTTCTCCAGAGAGCTGGGTCTTTGCATCATGTGTCCAAAGTAGGATAATTTGAGCCTGGTCATTTGTGCCTCTAGTGAGAACTCTGAGCTGATCTGTTCAATGATCCATTTGTTCGTTTTCTTGGCTATCCATGGTATTCTCTGGGGTCTTCTCCAACACTAACATTCAAAAGTGTCAATACTCTTCCTATCCTGCTTGTATTTATTTAATTGTAAGTCCACAATGGCTCAGTTGGGTTTGGGATCACTACCTATAAGGAGGGAAAGGTCCTTCTGCCCAGCCTATTTGGCTGTACCCCCATTCTGCTCAGAACCCTATAACAGTTTTTAAGAAATTTATAGAAAATAAAATATACTTTATAGAAATTTGACAAGACAATTGAAAGAAACATCCTGTGTGTGCCACATACACAGTTATTGACTGTAGGTGCTTATGAATATACTTCTTTATATGTCTTATACAACCACTGAAAGAAACGGTAGGCAATAATTGAAGAGAAAATGCTGAATTATTGTAGTAGAAATAGAAAGACAGATAAGCTGTTATGACAAGTTCATACAGATAGACTCTATTCCACAACTTGCTTAATTGGATTAATAGAGTAATTGTGTATTGTGGAAATACCAAAAAGACATCACTTGACTTAGTTAGGCTGTGGTTAGGTGGTTAAATTTAACCCTAAACAGACCCAGTCATGCATGGGGTTAAACTAATCCTACCCAATTTGTTGTGTCCTAGAAACACCTATACTCAGTAATTGACTTGTTTTAGCTTACATTGTCCAGCAAGAAAAAATTCTGAACAGAAAAGAAGGATGAAAAATCGAGCTCTTCCATTACAGTGACTCTTATTCACAAAATCATGGCTTTTGACTCAATTTGTGCCTTTCTAGAACTATTAGTAAAGAGATCTGACTGAGTTAGGGATTGATTAGATTAACAGTGTTGTCAAAACAGGGCCATAAAGTAGTATAAAATGTATATTCATACAAATAGAAAATAAGAAACTGGAGTCTACATATCTTCCACGGTTTTTTGAGCTCACTCATCATTGCTTATTCAGCTTATTCAAGATTTGTTTCATTGCAAGTTCCACCCATATGTTCTAGTCCTGCCCCATGGAGCAACAGGGGAAAACTGCTTCACACACACACACACAAACACAAACCTCCCTTCCTCCCTCTCCCTCTCCCTCTCTCTCCCTCTCCCTCCCCCTCTCTCTCCAGGTTAAATAATTCTTTAATGATTTATGTTATCTGAAGGATCACACTAACCTGAAGCCTTCTTGGTGTTCTTTGCAGGATCATCAGCCTTCCCAGCTCACATACTGTAATCCTCAGGCAGTATGTCCTGTGAGGATTGTATCACTAGCTGATGTTCTCTTTACCCTCTTAAGCCTTGTTCCAAGAAGCAAACACCTTACCCTGAAGCTGCATGTCAAACAGCTCCAGTACCTCTTTTTCCTTTGCAAAGTATATTAATAGCTTAGCACAGAAATTTGCCAACACATATTTTCACTTTATAAAAAACAGAATTGAGAATGAATATATCTCCATTAAATCTCCTTAATGAACTGATTTTATTTTATTATTTCCAACCTCCCTGAAGCACACACAAAAAGTATACACAAAATACTACAGGCCTAATCCCAAGTTACTGTATTCCTGCCTGCCCCTTGAGGGGGGCGCGGTGGCTCAGCGGTTAAGACGCCAGGCTTGTCGATCGGAAGGTCAGCGGTTCGAGACCCGAGCACTGCGTGACGGAGTGAGCTCCCGCACTCACCCCAACTCTTGCCAACCTAGCAATTCGAAAGCATGCAAATGCAAGTAGATCAATAGGTACCACTTCAGTGGGAAGGTAACAGCGTTCCATGTGCGTCATTTTATTTATTTAATTTATATTACCTCCCATCTTCCCCCGAAGAGGTCATGCCAGCCACATGACCGCGGAAGCGTCTTCGGACAACGCTGGCTCTTCGGCTAACAAACGGAGATGAGCACCGGCCCCTAGAGTCGGACGCGACTGTGTGGGGGAACCTTTACCTTGAGGCTAAATTAAGAGAATGTAGCCTGCACCACAAAAAAGGCTGCCTGCCTTGGTCCAAAAGCTACATTTCCTCCCCCAGGATTCCAGACTTATCCTTCTCTCAGTCTTCAGTGTGGGTAGAACATGCTAAACTGTGAAAAACGGAGCTTCGTGGGGGAAATCATTAGAAAAGAAACAATAAGAACTTCTTTCAGATGGAGGCACCTAGCTGACCTTGACTGATCTCAAAATACCTAAGCAGAATTGGACCTGTTTAGTACCTTAATTCAGAACATTCCAGAAGGAGCCAATGAGAAACTACTTCTCAATATGTCCAAGTAGCCCATGGGAGTCCAGTCTGAGTCAAAGAAGACTTTTCGATGTATTGCCTTCTCCAACATGCTATGCATTCTCCTATTTTCCCTTCCCATTTTCAAGGGACAAAGAGCTACAATGGCCTTGCAATCAAATACAAACACTTAAAAAACCACCCAGGCTTCTCAGGAATCTTAAGGAGACGGTGACTACTGCAGCAGAACTCAACTTTTATTATCTAAAGTCCATTGACTTTGCTTTGGATTAACTTGCTTACCAGTGCAGTGTGGCTGCATCTTACCAGGTAAATGTAGACAAGTGGGAGAGATTCTTTTCTGTGACAAGCAACCATCTTTAAGAATGTTAAGGTGATATGACACCCTCAGATATGCATTCTTTTCTTTGAATATCAGGTGCAAGGTTTCCTCCAGTTTTTGAATCATTGCAAGCACCTACAAATTCTGCTGTGACTAGAGAAGACATCAAGACTGAAGAAATCAGTGTATTTATCACATCCCTTTCAACACTCTGAAAGACTGTGGTCTCTCTCCATTGAACAGAATGTTTTTTATGCCTTGCTGTGTAACAGCTGTTGTGTGTAAAGGTGCTTCTAATCACATTGCTTGCAACTCTAGGAGGAAAAAAAAACAAATTAATCTTTGTCTCTAATCTTAAGGTATTTGGGCTCCAAGTTGCTTTACAAGTCAAAATCAACACACTGAAATGTGTGTGTGTTTGTGGGGGGGGGTGTGTTACTGTAAGCCAGGTTAGTATATTAAAACTGAAGAACTCAACTAAGCCATCCTTGAGACTAGTTACTAGATTGATTCCTTTTAAAATTCAGATTCATAATAATAATAATAATAATAACAACAATAACAACAACAACAACAACAACAACAACAACATAATTTATTGAACTTGTATGTCACCTGACTCTCAATGACTCTGGGCGGCTCAAACCTTTCACCTGATATTCAAAGAAAAGAATGTATATCTGAGGGTGTCATATCACAATTACAATAAAATCAATAAAGGTAAAGGTAAAAAATGGCAAGTACAATGAAGTGAGGGATCTCACTCTCCCTCGCCAAAGGCCTGGGTGAAGAGCCAGGTCTTTGCGGCTCTTCTAAACAACAGCAGAGTGGAGAACATCTGGATCTTGGGAGGAACCGCATTCCAGAGGGCAGGCGCTGCTACAGAGAAGGCGCACTTCCAGGGTCCTCAGAGTTGACATTGTTGAAGGAACCTGGAGTGCGCCAACCCTGCAGGTTCAAATTGGCTGGGCAGATGTTATGGAAGACAGGTGGTCCCTCGACAGGTGGGCCATGTAGGGCTTTAGAGGTAACAACCAGCACCTTGAATTGCAGCTGGAAACAAACCAGCAACCAATGCGGCTTGCAAAGCAGAGGTGTTACATGGGCATACTGAGGTATGCCCATCACTGCTTGCGCCACTGCATTCTGGACCAGTTGAAGCTTCTGGGAGGTCTTCAAGGGCAGCGCCATGTAGAGAGCATTGCATTGGTCAAGCCACAAGGTGACTAGGGCATGAGTGACTGTCTGAAGTAGGCTGACCATATGTCCCGTTTTGAACGGGACAGTCCCGTTTTTTAAACAATTCCCAACCATCCCGTCGTTTTAATAAAAATGTCAATTTTGTCCCGTTCTCAATGAGAGAGCACCCACCCGCCCCGTTTGCCGGGGCGCTGCAGGGAAAGTGCTGCCGGCGAGGCCGTTAGATGGAGTGCGTGCGTGCACGCACGCACACATGCTCACTTTGTCCAGCCAGCTGTGGGTAGGTTAGGGTCCCGTTTTCGTCTCAAGGAAATATGGTCAGCCTAGTCTGAAGGGAACCCCCAATCTAGGAAAGGGCACAACTGGTGCACCAGATGTAGTTGTACAGAGGCCTTCCAAGGCAGAGCTGACACCTGCTCTTCAAGTACAGGAAGACCAGTACAGTACAGCTTTCTCCAACATGTGCTTCAAAGGTGCTGGGAATGCAACTTCTACAATTCCCATCTCCATAACTGAGCTCATGAAGAAGGCAGGCACCACCTTGGGGAAGGACCACTGCTTCCAGCAACTCACCTCAATTAAGAGCAGAAAGGACAGTTTCTGGGCACTCTGAAAACTGAACCATTTGTGATAAAATGGTCTGTGATCCATGGAAGTTTATGTGATTACATTATGTTTATGGGATAATAAGTTAGTTAGATGTTAAGATGTCACAAGACTCTTCATTTTGCTCAATCAATGTGGGAAAGCTCCTTTCACTCTTTATTAGGTGGAACTTCACACTAAGTTTATATTTATGTCTCCCAGCTTCAACTTATTTGAGCAATTTACAGCTTATGCTGGCAGTGGATTAAGTTTTGCTTCACACAGTAACACAGTGGCAACCATCTGAGGTATTGTTATAAAGGCCATTTTGTAGCATGGGCGCTGTGCTTGGGCAGTTCAGCCCTGTGAAATAATTAAGAATTTGAGACTAAAATTCCAAAACCACTTCTAGAAGTCTAAAGAAACTGTTACTTTGACTGAATGGCTTGAAAATTACAAAACGGTTTGTTTCCTGCTTGAATTCTGCCTCCTACCAATTTAGCAAAATGATTTTTTTCCCCCTTGGGTGAAAAAAGGCAAATAGGGAACTTTTGCATTCATTTGATTCTGGTTTGAAAAGAATTACCAGGTTTACATTACAAGAGAAACTATCATTTGGCACTTGGCTCTATTTCATCACAGAGAGTCTATTTACTTTCCTTCCTTCCTTCCTTCCTTCCTTCCTTCCTTCCTTCCTTCCTTCCGTCCGTCCGTCTGTAACAAGCTAACTCATTTGTATTATTCTTGGGGCTGGAGTGCTACCTATAAAGAGTCCCCTTTGTGGGGGGAGATGGGCAGTGATAGAAGTTGGACAAATAAATAAATAAATAAATAAATACTATGGTACCCCAGAGTGGGCGTGGTGGCTCAGCGGGTAGGACGCCAGGCTTGTCGATCGGAAGATCACAAGTTTGGAGGTCCGAATCCCTAGCCCTGCGTGCGGCGTGAGCTCCCGCACTAGCTCCAGCTCTTGCCAACCTAGCAATTTGAAAGCATGCAAATGCAAGTAGATTAATAGGTACCACTTCGGTGGGTAGGTAACATCGTTCCGCGCGTGTCATGCCAGCCACATGACCGTGGAAGCGTCTTCGGACAACACTGGCTCTTCGGCTAACAAACGGAGATGAGCACCGGCCCCTAGAGTCGGACACGACTGCACAAATGTGCGGGGGGAACCTTTACCTTTACTACCCCAGAGTAGAAGGAATATAAAGCTACTTTGACCTTGGTTGCAACATCACTCGCTTGAATTCATCATTGTTGTTGTTGTTTATTCGTTCAGTCGTTTCCGACTCTTCGTGACTTCATGGACCAGTCCACGCCAGAGCTTTCTGTCGGCCGTCACCATCCCCAGCTCCCCAATGGTTGAGTCCGTCACCTCCAGAATACCATCCATCCATCTTGCCCTTGGTCGGCCCCTCTTCCTTTTGCCTTCCACTTTCCCTAGCATCAGCTTCTTCTCCAGAGTATCCTGTCTTCTCATTATGTGGCCAAAGTACTTCAGTTTTGCCTTTAATATCATTCCCTCAAGTGAGCAGTCTGGCTTGATTTCCTGGAGTATGGACTGGTTTGATCTTCTTGCAGTCCAAGGCACTCTCAGAATTTTCCTCCAACACCACAGTTCAAAAGCATCTATCTTCCTTCGCTCAGCCTTCCTTATGGTCCAGCTCTCGCAGCCATAGGTTACTACAGGGAATACCATTGCTTTAACTATGCGGACCTTTGTTGTCAGTGTGATGTCTCTGCTCTTAACTATTTTATCAAGATTTGCCATTGCTCTCCTCCCAAGAAGTAGACGTCTTCTGATTTCCTGGCTGCAGTCAGCGTCTGCAGTAATCTTTGCGCCTAGAAATACAAAGTCTGTCACTGCCTCCACTTTTTCTCCCTCTATTTGCCAGTCATCAATCAAGCTCGTTGCCATAATCTTGGTTTTTTTGAGGTTTAGCTGCAACCCAGCTTTTGCACTTTCTTCTTTCACCTTCGTCATAAGGCTCCTCAACTCCTCCTCGCTTTCAGCCATCAAAGTGGTATCATCTGCATATCTGAGATTGTTAATGTTTCTTCCAGCAATTTTAACTCCAGCCTTGGATTCCTCAAGCCCAGCATGTCGCATGATGTGTTCTGCGTACAGGTTGAATAGGTAGGGTGAGAGTATACAACCCTGCCGTACTCCTTTCCCAATTTTAAACCAGTCCGTTGTTCCGTGCTCTGTTCTTACCGTTGCTACTTGGTCGTTATACAGATTCCTCAGGAGGCAGACAAGATGACTTGGTATCCCCATACCACCAAGAACTTGCCACAATTTGTTATGATCCACACAGTCAAAGGCTTTAGAATAGTCAATAAAACAGAAATAGATGTTTTTCTGAAATTCCCTGGCTTTCTCCATTATCCAGCGGATATTGGCAATTTGGTCTCTAGTTCCTCTGCCTTTTCTAAACCCAGCTTGTACATCTGGCAATTCTCGCTCCATGAATTGCTGGAGTCTACCTTGCAAGATCTTGAGCATTACCTTACTGGCATGTGAAATAAGTGCCACTGTTCGATAGTTTGAACATTCTTTAGTGCTTCCCTTTTTTGGTATGGGGATATAAGTTGATTTTTTCCAATCTGATGGCCATTCTTGTGTTTTCCAAATTTGCTGGCATATGGCATGCATCACCTTGACAGCATCATCTTGCAAGATTTTAAACAGTTCAGCTGGGATACCATCGTCTCCTGCTGCCTTGTTATTAGCAATGCTTCTTAAGGCCCATTCAACCTCACTCTTCAGGATGTCTGGCTCTAACTCACTGACCACACCGTCAAAGCTATCTCCAATATTATTATCCTTCCTATACAGATCTTCCGTATATTCTTGCCACCTTTTCTTGATCTCTTCTGCTTCTGTTAGGTCCTTACCATCTTTGTTTTTGATCATACCCATTTTTGCCTGGAATTTACCTCCGATGTTTCTAATTTTCTGGAAGAGGTCTCTTGTCCTTCCTATTCTATTGTCTTCTTCCACTTCCGCACATTGCTTGTTTAAAAATAATTCCTTATCTCTTCTGGCTAACCTCTGGAATTTTGCATTGAATTGGGCATATCTCCCCCTATCACTGTTGCCTTTTGCTTTCCTTCTTTCTTGGGCTACTTCCAGTGTTTCAGCAGACAGCCATCTTGCCTTCTTGGTTTTCTTTTTCTTTGGGACGTTTTTTGTTGCCTCCTCCTGAACAATGTTGCGAACTTCTGTCCATAGTTCTTCTGAGACCCTATCTACTAAATCTAGTCCCTTAAATCTATTCTTCACCTCCACTGCATATTCCTTAGGAATATTAGTGAGCTCATATCTAACTGATCTGTGGGTCTTCCCTATTCTCTTTAGTCTGATTCTAAATTTTGCAATAAGAAGTTCGTGATCTGAACTACAGTCAGCTCCAGGTCTTGTTTTTACCGACTGTATAGATGTCCGCCACCTTTGGCTGCAAAGGATGTAGTCAATCTGATTTCGGTGTCGACCATCTGGTGAAGTCCATGTATAAAGTCGTCTTTTAGGTTGTTGGAAGAGAGTGTTTGTTATGCACAGTGAGTTGTCTTGGCAAAATTCTATCAGCCTATGTCCCGCTTCATTTTGTTCTCCCAGACCATGCTTGCCTGTAATTCCAGGTGTCGTCTGACTACCCACCTTAGCATTCCAGTCTCCTGTAATGAAAATAACATCTCTTTTTGGTGTATTATCTAGTAGGTGCTGCAGATCCTCATAGAACTGATCTACTTCTGCTTCTTCAGCATCTGTGGTTGGGGCGTATATTTGGATCACTGTGATGTTAAATGGCTTACCCTGAATTCGAATTGAGATCATTCTATCGTTTTTTGGATTGTATCCAAGCACTGCTTTAGCCACTTTATTATTAATTATGAAGGCTACTCCATTTCTTCTGTGGTCCTCTTGTCCACAGTAGTAGATCTGGTGGTCATCTGATGTGAAGTGGCCCATCCCAGTCCATTTCAGTTCACTGACACCTAAAATGTCTATATTTAATCTTGACATCTCACCAATAACCACATCCAATTTGCCCTGGCTCATAGATCTTACATTCCAGGTTCCTATGGTGTGTTTATCTTTAGAACATCGGATTCGTCGTTCACCACCAGCACCGTCGGCCGCTAGCCGTCCTTTCGGCTTTGAGCTAGCTGCGTCATCACATCTGGGGCTAGTTGAACGTATCCTCTGTTCCTCCCCAGTAGCATTTTGACCATCTTCCGACCTGGGAGTCCCATCTTCCGATGGTATACCGACATATCTTTGGTTGTACTGATCCATTTAGTTTTCATGGCAAGAATACTGGGGTGGGTTGCCATTACCTTCCCCAGGGATCGTATTTAGTCTGACCTCTCTGCCACGACCTTCCCGTCTTGGGTGTCCCTTCACGGTTTAGCTCATGGTTTCATTGAGGTGCTCAAGCTCCAGCACCACGACAAGGTAACGATCTCCTTTGCTGGAGTGAATTCATCATAGGTGTCTTTAACTGAGAAAAAACTAATTACTATTTCTGCTCCTGTATGTGATGTTTACTGTGTGCCATTAATCATATTCAACAGCAAAGTGGGTGGTTCTCCAGTGTTGCTTATAAACATAAGGTATAGATAAAGTCTTAAAATTGAGCATGTTTTCTGGCGACTTCATGGACATATCCATGTAGTTTTCTTAGCAAAAGTATGGAAGAGACTTGCAATTAACATCTTCCTAGATATATTTTTTTCAGCTTTCCAGTCTGGTGAATTCCCATCCAAACTCTAATCAAGAAGGGGTTGAGTCAGACCATTGGCCTTTCTGACTATATGACTTGCAGAGAGTCTCCAGAATTTCAGATAGGAGTCTTTCCCATTGCAACCTGGAGATGTCAGAGATTAAACTGGGAACTACAGGGATTATGACGGTCTCAATACAGCAATCTGATGGAATAATAGTACTTAGGGTTGCACTCAGCTTGTACTAACAACAGGATCCAGTCTTTTTCTGGTTCCTTTGCTTGCTGTTTTCCATTTTGCTTTATTTCTATCCTACCCTCTATGCCTGTTTCCTAGGATTATCATGGGATTTATTCATTTCTGGAGCCTAGCCCAGAGGTTTCAGCAAAATCTGGAAATGAACCAGCTTTAGCAGACACATATCATAGTACGTATTGATTATCCTTTGCGATCTATGGAGGGAGCCCTGGAACCACTGGCAGGACTAGGGTTAGGCTTCTTGGGAATTAATTATCCAAGTGTGAATCTTGATTGTGGCATCCTTGCTATTCAATTCTCTGCCTTTGGAATTATAGCAGTATCTTCTCAATGTTGTCATTTGCTGCAGATACATATGTTAACCCAACCTTTTGATGTGTCTCTTGATTCTGAGCATTTAGGACAGGAAAGTTTATGACCTGCAGACTTCTTGTGGCCCTTAGAGTATCTGCAGAGCCCCAGGAACCCCTGAAATAGTTAGAGGAAGACCCTTTTTGCATGTGGGGAATTAGGCAAAGCTTAAAGCATTCATCTGACCACCTCAACATTCCCACCCACAAAAATTTTCAGCTGATTTTTTTTTCTGTTGCACAAGAAACTGATTAAAACAAAAAGGTAAAAGAATAAAGTGGTAAGTCTTGCCTGAAACAGTATAACTCTCTGTTGTAAGCCAGAGAAGGTATAATATGCAGTACACACAACTCATATCTACACACAGAGAAGGTATAATATAAACACAACCCATATCCACACATATTCAAAATTTACATTATTATAACTTAATGTTATAAGACATAGCTTTCCAAACTGTGCGTTGGGACACGTTAGTGTGTCGGCTGCAGTGTCTGGGTGTGTCGCGGCTGCTGCTGCCTCCAAGCCCTGCCAGGATTCCGTGCAGGTCCTAGTGCCTGCCTTGTGCACTAGGACCTGCAGCGGTTGGTGTGTCACCGCGGGAAAACTTTGGAAAGCCCTGGATTAGAGAAATATCAACAACTACCTTTATCAATGACTGGAAACCCCTTATGTACTTTTTGCTGAAAAAAGAGAAAAATGAACTTGTGATTTATGGGTTAAGATCAGAAAGGGTAGCTTATGGAAAGAAGGAAATTATGATGTAACCTTAGAGAGGGTAAAATATACAGTAAATGCATTTAGAACTGCTGTCAAAAAGATTGGAAGTCGCTTCTTTATAATCTTTTCTTTCCATTTTCTTTCTTACTTATTCACTATTCTTTCTTATTTTCTTTGCTTCTTTTCTAATATTTGTATTGTTTTTATCTTGTTAAAAATTTCTTCAATAACAATTGTATTTTAAAAAGAAGGGATGTCAAAGAACAGTCACAATTTGAAGGTGCTTTCTGTCTGAAGTTCAATTTTAATTTTAAAATAATGAACCATTTGAAGTAGCTGTATTAGGTCTGTTGGGTGAGCTTCCCCAGCAGAAAGACTGGGAATGCGACAGAGGATGGAAAGAACGCCGTGCCTCCTAGTGCTGATCACATGGCTGAGCATAGAATAAAAGATATATGGAGTGGTGCATGGATGATATCATCCACTATGTCTCCAGGAAGAGGTCTAGAGCCACGGCTGACTAGAAAGAAGAGCAGAGGTCTCCAAACTGACTATCAAAACTTTTGAATTGTGTTCTTGTTTGCTCACAGAAATGGAACTGTTTTAGGTAACAGGAGAAGCAACTGAATTCTTAGAGATCTCAGCTGCACTTTCTACTTTAGAGTTTATTCATTCATGTTCTTCATGGCAATTTGATGAATCTGTCCATTAAAAAAAGGTTGTTATTTCCATCTGATTTATTTATTTATTTATTAAATTTATATACTGCCCATCCCACTATGGAGGTGACTCTGGGCCCCTTACAAATAAAAGGTAATAAAAAAACCATTATAAAAATACAAGAAATACAAGAAATATATGAAAATTAAAAGAGAAAAACTAAAAGGCGGAGAGAGCGTCTTCAAACCCCCCCCCCCAGGGCTGCCTACCACTCTTGGATCCCCAAGCTAGTTGGCAGAGCCAGGTCTTGATGCTTTTCCTGAAGGCCAGAAGAGTGGGGGCCAACCTCACCTCAGGGGGCAAGATGTTCCACAGGGCGGGGGAATAAATTTGTAAAATATGATACATTTTGTGCAAAAATAATCCAAATGAACTTCTCATCAATCTCTATTGACCGAGTTCAAGATGTTCAGTTATGGCCAGGGTGGAGAAAATCTTATTTTAACAGCTGTTAAAAATAAGGAATCTGCTTTGGAAAAAAAAAAATGGCAAACCTAACGGAGCATGGGTGAATACCCAGGGCTTCAGGCCTATAAGAGCCACATTTTCAAAGTCCTTTTTCTGTCTGGTTAAATTGCCAATTCTGTCTTCTCCTACAATCACAGGTACTTTGTGTGTCCCCCCCCCCCGGCCAAAGCAAGTTCTTTGCACCTTGCTTGTGAAGACATTTTAATTTTGGGGGATATCATCAATAAGCAGGGGCAAGCTGGTTAGTATTGGATGAGAATTGATCAGGGAATCAAGGGCCGTAGGTTAGACTGGGCCAGGTACTGCTACACCACTTCAATTCCTTTGGCAAGAAAACTTGATGGATTTATCGCAAACTCATAGGAACCAAACTTGATTCAAAGGAGACTTTCAATCAATAAGATGAAATTCTCACTCATCCCTATTTCTAGCTGATGATCTAGATCAGTGTTTTTCAAACTTGGCAACTTTAAGATGTGTGCACTTCAACTCCCAGAATTCCCCAGCCAGCATACTGAAGTTGAAGTCCACACATCTTAAAGTTACCAAGCTTGAAAAACACTGATCTAGACCATGGAGGAATGAGACCTCCTTAGCAAGGAGAACAAAATTAGCATTAACCAAAATGATAAATAGACAAGGTGGGCCATTACAGGTCATGTCACTACATTCTGGGCCACGGCATTTTCTGGAGCAAGATCCATTACTTACTACCTCCAGATGTTCTATTAATCTCCAGCTGTTACATCTAACATCTCATCAGAGGAGCATCAGGATGAAGACTGTGCCAGAGTGTATATTTTGGCTTGTCAGGCTTCTGATCATTTTATTCCTTCAGAATTGTTGAAAATCATATCAGAGAAAAATAATTAAAAATATTTATATTAGAAAAAGGTGTGCACAGAAAGACCCCCCCCCAAAAAAATCCATTAAAATAAGCAAAACTGAATTTCGTTGATTCCATAATCTCCTCTTTCATTATTCCAATGGAAGAAAATATATGTAGCTCAGAATTGAACTGTTGGGTTCTTGGTTGAGCTTGGTTGTTTTCTTGCAGACGTTTCATTACCCAGCTGTGGAACATCATCAGCGTGAAGGCGAGTGGGGGTTGCTGGCTGTTTATACCTAGTAGCTTGCCCTGCCAGTCTTGGTGGAGGTGTGGCTTCTTGACAGTTCCTTGATTACAATATTGCTTCTTTCCTGATTGTTTATCAGGTGCTGTTTCCTGCTTATCTGGGTATTGGCTGCTGGAAGAGATGTGTTTTAGACTGTATCCTTCCTAGCTTTTGATTGTATATTTTAAATGATACGTAAATGGGGTTTATTTTTTATTATTCCCCGCAACTGAAACATAACACAGGATGAATCTTCGGCACTGAACAGTCATGCTGCCTACATGGAATAACTTCAGGATCAAACTAGATGTCACAAGCATCATATGGAGTTGGGGGCGGGGAAGATGATGTTTAGTATTCTCCTTAAAGCAGGGAACTCCTTCTCCTTTCATGAACCTAGTGCAGCCTTTTCAGACTAGCATAATTTGACATACATCATCCTAACCTCATTTATCCATTGTTCCACTCAAACTCCACCCAACAGACAATGGGTAATTTCCACAGAATTGGTGTTCACCACCCCAAATCCCACTCCCTCTCTTACCTGCTAGACACAATGACAACATAAGGAAGGGTTTTGTTACCTCTGCCCTTGACACGGGGTTCTTGGGATGTATAATCTTGTAAGTAAGTCCAGTGAATGACACAACTCCATTTCCTGCCTTTGATCTCTCTGCTATTTTTAGGCAACCAATCGATTCTCTATTTGTCCCTGTGTTTACATTTTGCAGATCCCTTTATTTTAGCCAGAGTATTCCCCCAGCTTTGGCACCTGGGGCCTCTTTTCCCTCCACTCATTATCCTTTTTAACCCAACCACTGTTTGCATCTATAGATTCTCCTCTGAAAAAGACATGGTATTTTTAAAAGCTGCAAGCCCTATACCTTATTTTGATCTATAAATCCCAGTGGGATCCTTGAAGCTTCTGGAGCTCTTTTCATTGATTAACCTGAATAAATTTCATCTGGAAGCCAGCCAAGGTACTTCTCTAATATTTCCAGCTTGCTTGTGAAAGTCCCCCTTGGAATACTACAGAGGTGACATAACAGAAAGTCAAGGAAAAAGAACAAGCTCTATTCTTAACTCAATGTGAGCCAGCAATATACCTGGTGGCCAAATAAGAACAGGCTTTCTTGAGTTCTGTCCAAATAAACCTCCCTAAACAAGTTAATATAAAAAAAGAACCTTTAAAGGTAAGCTAATGGTCATGTATGCGCAGTCAAGAAGGGAGAGAGGATTCTAATTCACAGTACACATGCATGTGGCAATGCAAGGTGGAGAGGTTCTATAGCATTTTTTCCTACAAACTCTCATTTGATTTGATGAAAGAGAATTTACTTTCAAAATACCTCTCAAGAGAAGAAAACGGCAGCAGTATCTGTGGACGGGGTGTGTCCAAAAAATCACGATGGTGACTACAACCATACAGCACAAAGCATCTGTGATGTTGAGCATGGACAAAAGGAGTGGGGCTTTGATCACACAGGTGCAACTGCCGTTTTGATTTTTTTTACATTCCTTGTAGATGCCCCTGATCCCACACAATGGTCTGTGCACTCCCTCAGCTGCCAAAATCCTATGGTGAGATGATTAGATTAGATTAGATTAGATTAGATTAGATTAGATTAGATTAGATTAGATTAGATTAGATTAGATTAGATTAGATTAGATTAGATTAGATTGGCATTTTAGAAATCATTGTTACCAGTTAAACAGAAACAGCTACACATCTCACCAGAAGACTGAAAACAGTAACCAGGTCAACTGTTTATCGTTGATGGACAATTTCAAGGTGTTCAGCTTTCTTAAAATGAACAGTTCTTCAAACAGAGTTTTATGCCTTTGAATAGAAGACTGTCTGCTTTAGTGCAGAACACATGGGCATCCTAAAGATAAGGGAAATGTCTATAAGTTTGATTCTGGGGCAGCAGTTATTTTCTAAAATTAAATAGACTGGAAGTCAAGCCTGAAAACATCTGACAGTCCTAAATTATCCCCAGAACAATTGAACAAGATTCCAACTTAGGAAATGAACACTGGTTGGTACTTTATCTGTCAATTCTGTCCACTCTTCATTTGATACTGTTTTAGTTTTGATACATCAAAACCTACAAGCTGTTTGATAGTGGAACAGGCAACTTCATGAAGGGGTGGACTCTCCCTTGCTGGGGCTACTGAAACAGAATCTGGATGGTTATTTTTTAGAGATGATGTTGATGCAAGACTCCTCGTTCAGTAAAAATAAAGGTTCCCCCCGCACATTTGTGCAGTCGTGTCCGACTCTAGGGGCCGGTGCTCATCTCCGTTTGTTAGCCGAAGAGCCAGCGTTGTCCGAAGACGCTTCCGCGGTCATGTGGCCGGCATGACGCACGCGGAACACTGTTACCTACCCACCGAAGTGGTACCTATTCATCTACTTGCATTTGCATGCTTTCGAATTGCTAGGTTGGCAAGAGCTGGTGCTAGTGCGGGAGCTCACTCCGTCACGCGTTCAGTACAGGACTGGAATCTTTCTTCCAACACTAGCAGTCTCTGGTTCTTCTGTTCTGACTCCTGGGTTCTATTGCCAGCCATCTTGGGCATCCGAAGATGAAAGGGTAAGATGCACATTTACTTAATTATAAGTACTGTAGATATGCAGGCTTGTAAATGGATTTCCTTTCCTATGAGATGAAAACCTAGATTTTGGGGGGGTTTCTGGCTGTAGACAATGGTTCTGCACATGTTTTAAAAACTTTTGCAATACCTATTTACCAGAATCAAAGGAGAAGTGAATACTGTATATCCATTACATGCAATCAGCTTTATTCTGATACTGAAGAAATATTAGTGTTCCACTCCATCCATTTGAGGGGCGTGGTGGCTCAGCGGGTAAGACGCCAGGCTTGTCGATTGGAAGATCACAAGTTCGGAGGTTCGAATCCCTAGCCCCGCGTGACGGAGTGAGCTCCCGCACTAGCACCAGCTCTTGCCAACCTAGCAATTCGAAAGCATGCAAATGCAAGTAGATTAATAGGTACCACTTCGGTGGGATGGTAACAGCGTTCCGCGCGCGTCATGCCGGCCACATGACCGTGGAAGCGTCTTCGGACAACGCTGGCTCTTCGGCTAACAAACGGAGATGAGCACCGGCCCCTAGAGTCGGACACGACTGCACAAATGTGCGGGGGGAACCTTTACCTTTTTTTACCATCCATTTGGAGTCTGACTAGATACGGCACCATTTCTTTGTTCCCATCTTATTTTGTTTGTTTGATTTATTTATATATTGGCACACTATGGACTAATGGTTATATACATTAAAGACCTGAACCTATCGTAACAGAATATAGAAATAATTATCCTTAAAACTGTAAGAACCTTCCATAAATCATTATAACTAGAAATAATAATAAAAATAAGCAGGGTTATTCCAAGGTGGGTGTTTGTAAATGTCCAAAAAAATCAAGACAGTGAGTGCAAACTATGTGATTAAAGCCCTTCCCTTTTAATATGTGCATTGTATAAAAGGAGCACAGCTTCAGTCATAATGGTATGACCACCATCTTGACAGCAAATGCTCTTGATAATAGGCATACCAATGATGGTTCTTAAATAAATGAACTTATAAATTCTTTGGTCTTTAAGGATTTTCTAAAAGATAAGAATGAAAGAGGCTTCCAAATTTTTGGTGGGAGGCTGTTCCACTGGGTCGGTGCCATTACTGACAAACAAGATGTTCTTGTTCCTCCCAGAACTCATTCATGGGAAGAATCTTCAGCATCCCCCCAACCTGAGATGTGCATACTGGATAGGTAGGATCTACCCAAAGTAGACAGTCCTGCAGATACCCAGGTGCCAAGCCATGTAGAGTTTGAAAGGTGAAAAATTTTGAATTGTACTCAGAGGTCTATTGGTAGCCAATGCAGAGCCTACTGCACTGCTGTAATATGTAAACAGTAGCTCTCACTTGCCAACAAATGGATTAACTGCAGCTTCTAAGGTAGTTTTCAAAGGAAGCTTCAAGGAGAGCAAATTGCAGTAATCTAACCAGGAGGTGATGGTCACTGTTGCTAGGGCCTCCTTCTCCAGGAAAGGGTGCAACTGCACACCAGCCAAAGTTGGGCAAAATCCCCCCTAGTCATGGTTTCTATCTGCCTATCCAGCAGTTGGCATGAACTAACATTTTGATCTTTTATTTGCCAGAAAGGCAGCACAGGTTTGAGAGCCTTATCTCTCTTCCACACCAGGGTTAGGGGGAAGATGTCAGGAGAAGATGGGTGGTGGAAAAGAAACTACCAAGCCACTGCTCCAGAACAGGAGGCACAGTCAGGTTGCGAAGGCCCAGAGGACATCTGGGAGATGGGGTTTGAGACCTCCAGACTTCTACCTTATGGGATCAGCCAGACCACTGCACAGGCTATTTAGGTTCCAGAAATGTATTAACCCTCCTCTTTCAATGTCATAATCCCCACTGAATCAGCTCCACCTTGCAGTTGCTTTTCACTTGGCTAAAATACAAGTAGGTGACCCAGTCAGGGATATTCAGATTCCTAAGTTTGTTTTACCTGTAATAATAGGCATTTGTTCCTAACCACGATGATGCCAATATGAGGAAGAGTGTGTTGTTGAATGCTGAATCCTAGTAGTTTTTCTCTTCATCCCTTTTCTCTTCTATAGTCCAAGGACATCTGTAGTTTGTGTATTAAGCAAAAGGTCTGCTTCTGAAAGGGAGGGAGAAATTTCTTGGTGAAGAGAAATTGAATTAGCAGCATGGGCTGCAATGCACATGAAAGAAAGGATTTATTAAGGAGTTCTGCAGAGGCAATAAACATTAGGGGGAACCTAATGGAGCAGAACTCCTAAGTGAAAACCTAGAAAAGGGGAAACCAATTTCAAGATATTGCTTTTAAATTTACATAATTCTGGAAATGGGCAGCAAAGCTGGAGGAAAAACACACCCCACCTGGACTAGTCTCTGCAGGTATTTGTGCTTGACCAAAGAAACTTTGTTGTTTTTATAGAAGCCCTATTGATTATTGGTTAAAGTGAGAGGCAAAGGGCAAGTGCACGAAAACTTTGTTTCTTTGCTACTATAACAGCCGTCCACAATGCATGTACATGTACAATACTCTTAGTTCTTTTAATTTGGTCCACATTAGAAGCATAGTTTTCCCTTGGAAACATTCTAATTTTTCTGGGGTAACATTGATGTTTCTATGGCAGCCATACTAGTCATGGTACACTGGCTACCATTTAGATACTTTGGATCATGCCTCCTATGAAATTCAGCCAACATGGCCAATGGCAACGCTACTGGGAGCTGTGGTCTTAAACAGTCCTAAATTGCCTATCTCCAGGGTACAATGTTATGGACATTTTTACCAGCTCTCTCTTTCCATAAACCAAATGCAGAAATTTAAAAAAGAGCAGGGGGCATCCCTAAATGCTCTAGACCTATGTATGGGATGCCCTTTAGCTCTTTGGTATGGGTCTATCATATATTTAGAAGTGAGCATCTGCTACTAGTTCAGTGGAAATTTTCTCAACTGCAACCACATCAGTGAAAAATTGCTACAGAATAATTCTAAATCAGCAAATGTAGAAGCAGGTTTCCGGTATATTCCCATACCTATTTTAAATCAGATCATGCTTGTCTATTATGGAGGTTTTATTTAGCACCAAAGAAGAATATGGAAATGCCTGCTGCCTACTCAATCCAAGTTACTAGAGTGCACTCCCTTCCTGTCTAATACTTAAAAGTATCTGGTAACTAAATGTATTCTTTTATTCTCCAACCTTTCCTAAATATGGATTTTTAAAATTAAAGACTATATTGGAAAATGGCACGCTGTGTGAAAATAAACATGCATGTGTATACAGCATACCTTCTTTGATTGTGCTTTGCTTTGTTGCACTTCGCAGATATTGCATTTTTTATACAAATTGAATGTTTGTGGCAACCCTGCATTGAGCAAGTCTATCGGCGCCATTTTCCCAACAGCATTTGCTCACTTCGTGTCTCTGTGTCACATTTTGGTAATTCTCGCAATATTTCAAACGTTTTCATTATTATTAATCAAATGATGATTAACATGTTTTAGCAATAAAGTATTTTTTAATTAAGGTATATACTGTACATTGGGTTTTTAGACATAATGCTATTGCGCACTTAATAGACTACAGTATAGTGTAAAGATAACTTTTATATGCACTGGGAAACCAAAACATTTGTGTGACTCGTTTTATTGCGACATTTGCTTTATTGAAGCAGTCTGGAACCAAACCCGCAATATCTCCAAGGTATGCCTGTATAATATTTAGGTAATGGTATTGGGCTATAAGAGCCAGTTTGGAGTAGTGTTTAAGGCATCAGACTAGAAACCCAGAGATCGTGAGTTCTAGTCCCACCTTAGGCAGAAAGCCAGCTGGGTGACCCTGGGTCAGTCACTCTCTCTCAGCCCTAAGAAGCAGGCAATGGCAAACCACTTCTGAAAAATCTTGCCAAGGAAATTACAGGGACTAGTGTAGGCAGTATCCCAGAATTGGACACACTTGAATGGATAAAAAATAATTGGGCTATAAGGAAAAGACATATATAATTATTTTTAGGAAGCAACTCTGTTTTCCTAGGTCAGATCATGGGATATGTCAATTTCACTTCTTTGAGATTGGACACAACAGTTAAATCTGAAATTTGCTAACACAAGATTAACATTAGCTACCAATGAATGGACAGCTTTAAAAAGGGATTAGACAAATATACGTATGGAAGGTATGGCTATGAGTGGCTACTAGTCTTGATGACTGTATATTGCTTCCAATATCAGACTCTATAGGTCTTTTGACACAGGTTGCTGGGGAACTCAAGTGAAATAATGTCCTGCATTTTGAACTCAAGTGAAATAATGTCCTGCATTTTGACTTCCAAAGACATTTATGTGGCCATTGGGAGAACATGATAACTTTTGATCTTGTGCAGCACAGCCTATCTTTCTTTCAATGGGTTTTGCATCATGGAAGGGTTTTGGTGCAGTTTATAGGAAATGTTTAAAAAGATGTACAGTTTTAAAAGACACAATACAGAAAGAGAGAGGGATGAGGATTGTGCTTCTGGGTGACCTTTGGTGGGCTTGAAACAGGGATGGTGTCTTCATCCTAGCCCTCTTTGATTTTTCATTGGCTTATAATACCACTGAGTCATCCATCAACATGAGTTTAAGTATCAGCAGTATACAGATGGTACTCAATTATACATCTCTGCCCTGAGTCATCTAAGTCAGTGTTCCTCAACCTTAGCAAATTGAAGATGTGTGGACTTCAACTCCCAGAATTCCCCAGCCAGCAACGCTGGCTAGGGAATTCTGAGAGTTGAAGTCCACACATCTTCAAGTTGCTAAGGTTGGGGACCCCTGATCTAAGTGATGCTGACAAGGTTCTTCCCAGTGCATGGAGGCTGTGAGCATCTACATACTGTAGATGGGGTGGAACAAGCTCCAACTCAATCCTAGGACGATTGAGTGGCTATGAATTTTAGCCCCCCCTGAATCTGGAGAGCTTCTATCATTAATTCTGGATGGGGCACCACTCCCCTAGATCAAGTTGGTGCACAGTCTGGGGGTCCTCTTGGATTCACAGCTCCTACTCAAAGAGCAAGTGGCCACCATGGCCAGGAGGACCTTTGTACAAATCCATCTTGTGTGCTAGTTGTGCCCATACCTTAGCCACTTCCTATCACAAGCAGCTTTACTGCCCTCAAATGGCATTTGGAGACTGCAGCTGCTCCAGAATACAGTGGCATGGGCAGTTTGGGGCACACCATGGTATGTCCATTCAACTGCTGTGTGAACTATACTGGCTTCTAGTAGGTTTCCAGGTACAATTCAGGTGCTGGTTATCACCTATAAAGCCCTGCGTGGCACGGGGCCAAGATCCTTGAAGGTCTGCCTGCGTCTGATGGTTTCTACCTGTCCCACCAGATTCTGGCAGAGTGGGCATGCTGCAGATCCCTTCTGTAAAACAAGGTCATCTTATAGGTCCTAGGAGCTGTGCCTTTTCTGCTGCAGCACCTACCCTGTGGAACAGCCTCCCCCCTGAAGGTTGGATGGCCCCAACCCTGTTGGCCTTTCAGAAGGCCTTAAAACCCTGGCTTTTCTCTCTTCCTTTAGCATCAGAATGGCAGGGGAGGCCGGTTTGTGTATTTGCCCTAGGTCGATGGAGAAGTTGATTATTTTTACCTGGCATCCGTTACAGTTTTTATATGTATGTTTTTGTTTCTATGCCTTGTTAGCTACCCAAAGTTATTTGATTGAGATGGGTGGCCATAGAAACTTGAAGAATGAATGAATGAATGAATGAATGAATGAATGAATGAATGAATGAAAAACAAGGTCCATCAATCATCATAATTCCTGTAATCAGTGCTGGCTCAAGGGTATATGACGCCCCTAGGCCACACAGACTGATGGTGCCAGCTCCCACCAATGCAAATATTTGTATTTTTACAAGGATTTGGAAGGAGGGGCAGAATTGGTATCCCCTAAGCTTTGGTGCTCTAGGCCAGCGCCTACTCAGCCTTAGCCTAAAGCCAGCCCTGCCTGTATTCGCTAAGAGAGAAGTGAGCTTAACAAGGCCCCAATGACACAATCAGAGAAGCCTTCTGAACCCGTGGTGCTGGTGTCTCTGTAAGGGAGGGGGGCAGCAGTAATTGGAAATGGCATTTACCATCTGCCCCTTAAGTTGTTAAAAGTATCTGGCCTGCTTTATACGATTGTTGTGACTATGATAACTTACAAGTTATGCTTTAAGCATTTAGGGCAAGCATGACGGATAAGCAGATTTACCCCAGTGATCATTCATTACTTCATTCAGTTCCATTCTAGCCGGGCCATTCAGCCATAGTTGCACAAACGCAAACAAATAACTGACAACAGATATAATAAAAATGTTATCTCCCTCATTTCACTGTGTTCCTTTTTTCCCTCCTCCCTTCCAGCCTAGAGGTCTCATGCATTCATGCTGGAGGGAAATAAATAAATAAAATAAAAATAAAAATGCTTTGACAATCCAAAGGCATTATACATGTGCTAAGCGTTGCTATTTTGAGCCAGGCTGGCTTGGTGGTGGCGACCGGGCTATCCATCAAAAGCTTTTTGAGTGGGCTGGTGGGGAAAATACTGTACTTGCCATCAGGCACTGGATCTGCTGCATATTTTATTCTAACAACAAGCCCTGCTGAATTTAAACCTGCCTGCCCTTTCCCCTGGGCCTGCAAGAAAGAGATAGGGGCTTTTGAGCTGGGTGCGTGCAGGATGCCTTTATCCCACCTCTAAGATATCCCTAATATCAGAAGAGCTGTTTAGACAGCTCCCCCAACTCCATTAATCCTACCTGGGCCGTTTCTTTTCAATTGTCTCCCCGCTCCTTTTGAGCAGTGAATACAACCCATTCACTTATTTTTCCTTCCCACCGTAAGACGCAGCTGCTCTCCCCCTCCTCCTCCCCCGCCCTGCCTGCCTTCCACGCCTCCGCTTCGCCTTTAATCTCGCACGTTCGGAACGCAGCAGGGGGCTGCGCGCACGGACACCCGCAGCGCAGGAAGGCGATTCCCTTTCCCCTTTCATTCATTCACTCACTCACTAATTCATTCATTCATTCATTCCTAACCCGTCTCGTCTTGGCAGCCTATTTGCTGCTCCTCTGATCCTTTTCAGGATCTCAGACGCGTTTCTTTATTTCAGCCCCTGCCTTAAGCGTTCACTTCTGCTTGCTGCAACCCGCCCATTCTTTTTTACGGTGGTGTTGTGTGTTTCCACTCACGTCCCCCCCACCCCTTCTTGCTTCACAGGTGAGTGACTGTATGGCTTAGTAGCTTTAACGTCTCCTTTGTCCCCCTCCCCCGACCCGTCGTTTTCTCCTTATCTGTATCTACCTCGGCTTCGTCACCTGTCTGGAACCGGGGGGGGGGGGGCGCGGAGGAGGGCAGGTCTGTCTCCACGTGAAGGGCACAGCCACCTCCCCCCCCCCCGCCTTAATCCTTTCCCAACGATTAAACATACCTGCCTTTAAAGCGAATCGCCTGGATGCTGGATGTATAAGGATCCCCTCACCTGCTTTTTCTAGCTGTCGCCCCCCACCCCCACCCCAAGCCCGGTCTTCGGAGCAGTTTTACCGACGGAGCCCCTGGGCCTTAGCAAGATTCTTTTTTTTTTTGGATCCCATTGTTTGGCCTCCCCTGTCTTGATTATTGATGAGAACAATTTGCAGTACGTGATGCTTTATTCAGTGGGAACAAACGAGACTTACGAGGAAGGGAGGGAGGACAAGACCGGAGCGCTGCTTGGGAACCCCCCCCCCCCCCCCGCCAGTCTTGGCGACAGCAGCCTGGCAGACGCGTCCTCTCGCCGGAGCGCGTGCTGCAAGGAGCAGCCGGGTCGCTCCGTTTTTCCTTGGGGCCAAGAAGTCCAACAGGTGTGGACCTCTCGTGGCCTGGTTTGCGCAACACCCTAAGCCAGATTGTCTTAACCGTGGTTTGGTGCAGAAAACAAGATGGGCTGTGCTGACACAGACGTAAGGCTAATATTGGACTGGACGTGGTGGCTCAGACTCAAAGATTTGACTAGCCCGGGGCTGTTTCTGGTCGGCATTTGAGTGGCAAGTTTGCCAGGGCGTGGATGCAATAAATTTGGGCTGGGGCCAGGCAGAAAACTAACAATTTACATGTACACTGAGTTCAGATTAAATTACAGTAATAAATAATTTCAGTATGATGACTCCTTATCTGTTTAATCATTATTGCTCTTGGCTAACCTTACAGAATGACAGCTTGGTGGCAACTGTTGAGATGTGCTCTGGAGGCAGCACCCAAGGCTTTTAGCAGAGGTGGGGCCATGCTGCCTTAAGGCTGTGCAACTCTAGATTAGCCCAGCATCCAGTTTCCCACAGTGGTAAAGCCACAAGCAGGACACAATGGAATAGGATTCCTCCCACCCCATACACACATACAGTGATGTTCCCCTTCCCCCAAACTTGATTTGAGACTTTCTACCCTGAGTGGAATTGATCCACCCAATATGATCCAACCGAGGGCTGGTGCTACAGGTACTTCCCACATGCAGATCTGATGGGAGGGGACCAGAAGCGACCCACTTTTGGTACAGCTTTTCCCATGGCATGAGGCCAGGATACCTGAGGGACCATCTTATCCCCATATCATTGACCCGCCCCACCCGATCATTCAGAGAGGGCTTGTTATGGACCCCATCAATAAGGGAATTTCATCTAGTGGGGTCCAGGAGACGGGCCTTCTCTGCAGTGGCGCCCGCCCTTTGGAATATCTTGCCCCCAGAGTTGAGGCGGGTTTCCTCCCTCCCGGCCTTCTGGAAAGATCTGAAAACCTGGTTCTGCCGCCCAGCATGGGAGGGGGAAGGTATTAGCTCCTCCTGGGGGTGGTTAGTGCCATAATGCCCTCCCCATTGTTTGAGATCGATTCGCCAGATTGGATTTTATATTTATTTATATCATGTTAATAATCTGTAATTTTATATTTATATTTTAATCTTAATTTTTATTGTAAGCCACCCAGAGTCCCCCGTTTGGGGGAGAATAGCGCCCGCATTGTGGAACATCTTGCCCCCGGAGGTGAGGCTGGCCCCCTCACTTCTGACCTTCCGGAAGTCTCTGAAGACCTGGCTCTGCCGCCTGGCCTGGGATGACGGAGGTGGTAGTGCCTCTTGGGGGTGGCTGGCCCCGTAGTGCCTTGATCTTGATAGTGGATTTTAACCATCTTTTGGATTTTAATTATTCTTTTTATTTATTGTTTCTTAGTAATTTCTGTATAGATTTTAAATTTTCATATTTTGTAAACCGCCCAGAGTCCCCTATTCGGGGAGATGGGCGGGGATAAATTAAATAAATAAATAAAAATAAATAAATGGGCGGTCATATAAATTTAAATAATAATAAATAAATAAATGTAAGAATGGCTCTGTCTCTATTGTCATTGTGGAAGAAAGATCCCCAGGACCTTCAGGATGGACAGTGAGGAATGATGGAGGGTGGATCCCTGGTCATGGAATGGATGGCACCAGGTTGAATAATACTATAATGTAGATTGCATGCTTTTAAACTTATTTACTACACGGAGTTCTTATGTGCTGTTTAGAGACTGGGGGCTGAAGCAGCATCTAAGACCAAGTCACAAATAAATAATACGTGAATATTCAGAGCTGGAAAAACATGAAACCCTGCAGATTTCCGACCCTATGCATGTTTCCACAAGGTAAACCCTGTGGGAACTCACTCTTCAGTAAGTGTACTTTTGACTGTCACTGTAGCCCACAGCTTTCCAAACTGTGTGTCATGACACATTAGTGTGTCGGCTGCAGTGTCCTGGTGTGTCATGGCTGCTGCTGCCTCCGAGCCCTGCCAGGATTCCACGCAGGTCCTAGTGCCTGCCTTGTGCCTTGCTGCCTCCAAACCTGCCTTGCCAGGATTCCACGCAGGTCCTAGTGCCTGCCTTGTGCCTTGCTGCCTCCAAACCTGCTGTGATTCTGTGCAGGTCCTAGTGCCTGCCTTGTGCCCTGCTGTAAGAGTGTGTCATGAAATGATGCATGTCTAAAAAGTGTGTCACGAACATGAAAAGTTTGGAAAGCTCTTCTGTAGCCTCTCTGTTCCAGGTGTTTGAGTGTGTATTTGCACAGACTCTCTTTTAAATAATTTCCAGATGGACAACAGTGTTAGACTGTTGCCCCCAAACCAGTAAAGAATCTTGCGGTAATGCAACAGATGCAGCATATTACTACATCAACTTTTATCTGATTGGATGAAGTGAGTTTAGTGTACAAAAGAAGACATCAACATGAATTCATCAGTATTGCCACAAGACTTTTTGACAATTTAAGGAATTGTCTGAATCACATCAACTCCCACCAATTCCAGCCAACATGGCCAGTGGCAAGGGACAATGGAATAGGTGATCCAAAAATATGGAGGGCATCAAGAAGACTAAAGCTGGTCTGAATATCTAGATCAGTGTTTCTCAACGTTGGCAACTTCAAGCGGTGTGGACTTTAACTCCCAGAATTCCCCATGGCTGGCCACACTGCTTGAAGTTGCCAACGTTGAGAAACACTGATCTAGAGGTGAGTGAGGTTTTGATCCAGCAGCCAGACAGCCCATACTAACATTTTATTTATTTATTTTATTTATTTATTCAATTTATTCCCCGCCCATCTCCCATACAAGGGACTCTGGGCGGGTTACAATAATCAAGGTTAAAAACGATACAATAAAAAGTCTAAAAAATGCAATATAAATAGATAAAATACAAGATGTATACAACAACATGCCATACAACATCTATGGCATGGTGCACAAAAGAGCTTCTTTCATAAGAACTAAGTTGCCTTCAACTAAGTTAGGTTCTATCTGAGGACTGAACAACCTATTGATGTCTAAGAATTACATTTAACATTTTGGGATGTCTGACAGACTCATAGAAGATGGGACCACAGGAAACCAGGGCTGGATGTGGAGAGAATTGGGGAGTGAGATGTTTAACTGACATGGCCGTTTGAGGGATATACCAGAGTTTTCATGTTTTTTTCTGGCTGCAAATGATGTGAAACTATATCAGTTTTCAGCAGTTAATATTCAGAGAGGGACCCAAGGGCCACAAAACAGTGGCTTGAGGGCCCTAGGGATATCTAACACAATATTGCCTATATTACCCATCCCCAAGCTGAGTACCCTCTTCAAAATTTCTGAAATTTCTCTTTACCAGTTTAACTTGAAGTAGTCAGGGACTGACCCTGTGACAACTTTACAGCCCTTTCTTGATGCTTCCTATTTGTTCTTTTCACTGTTTCTGGGCATCAAACCAATATTTATTTCTTTACTGGTTCATATAGTTATTCTATTTCATATCTGCCCAACATCTATACTATGCTTCTGTTCTGTCCCCAAGAATTTACTGGGATTGTTACAATTCGTGTTTTCTTGGTGCATAATGGGATCAGTGTGGGTCTTTTAAGTCACACAACAGGGCAAACAAATTGAATAGCAGGGGAGTGGCATTTTTAATTTCATTTAAGTCTGCACCTCCCTCACTTTTCTCTATTTGCCAAATAGGGATTCTAATGAAGTGGCCCAGGGGATATTGCAAGAATCAGTGTTAATGTTGTATGCATGTGTGTGTCATTGTGGGGGGCAGGTGGGACTAGAAGAAAAAGGCTGCTGTTCTTCTGATTTCTTCCTACGGCAAAATAAATATCACTGCCAGAAGTTCGCAATGGGTTGCTGCATGATCATTTAACAGGAATGGCATTTAGCTTTCACATTAACTAGATCTACAGAAGAAGGTGGGTGGGGAAGAGGTACCATGGAAGATATCAACTCCTTCAGCTGCCCAGAGTGCCAATTGGGGTGGGGGAAGTAGCATGAACAGAAATTGCCCATCTATTATGGCCAGCATATAAATTTAACTGGGCATCTTTGGGACCACTGGCAAACAGTAAGAGCTAGGACAGGCACGCTCACTAGGCAATTGGAAAAATGGGCCAGTCTCTGAACCAGCATTTTTTAATTCTCAGTCAAATGAATCTGTGAAATGAATGAAGTTTGCTATATGCTATCTTGCGATATCTTAAAGACTAGCAAGCACCATGGATTCCTCAGCCTATTTCATTAGATTATAATAACTGTGTTAGACTTTAAAGTATTATTTCTGATACCTTTTAGTAATAGATTTACCCCTTCTGGAAACTGATGAGTGTAGGGCTAAGTAAGAGATAGGATTCAAGAAGTCCTGGGTTCAATCTCCCTTCTCTCTTGATTCATCTGGAAGCCTTTTTTAGTCAAGCCATCTTTCTCAGCTTCAGTGTCAGTAACGTCTGCAAGGGAAAAAATTTTAAAGTCAAAATGGTGGTCACAACTGTTTGATGAAAACCTGGGGCTGTGGTTGTGGAAGTGCAACCAACATCTTAACTTTTTAAATTCACCCTACAGATGCTGCTGTTCAATGCCCCTCTCTGGGATAATCATACTAATCTACTTTACAACTTGTTCTAAAGGTGACTAAGATAAAAAGTGCTTATGTTCCTAAACTTGATATAAATGTTGTCATTCTTAATTAGGATATCCCACGCCAACTGGGAAAATCCTTCAAAGGATCAATTCAGGATGAATATGTGATCAACAGATAGTAGTTAAGATTTAACATACACACAATGGCAAATAAATCATTTGGAGCAACACTGTGGCTAATTTCATCTATTCACTATGATGGTTATGGTCAAATTTCATGTTATTTTGGGTCTGATGGTGACAAGCATGGTGTCCCCACCATCTTCATTTTTTCCCCACAGCAACCATGTGAGCTGGACAGGTTAAGTGAATGGTCCAAAGCTACCTGTTTATTATAATGCAATCCTCTGCTTGTCTATTTAGGAAGAAATCCTATACACCTCAATAGGCTTCATTCCATGCTAAATATGCATAGTGTTGGTTACATCATCACCCACCAAATTGTTTCCTTCAGAATGAAGGAAGGACACTACCTCACCTAGTGTCCTACCTTTCATCCGCCACTGCTGCTACTGTATGTACAGTAGGTAAAAGGGTTCAGACTAGAATAACCAAAGCCCACTCCCTTTGGGATTGTCCATACTAATCACCCACGGTATTGTTTCTAGTGGTTCTGGAAAGTTCTGGAGATAAATAGATAATGTAAATTCACCCTGTCTGTAGCTTGAATCATGTCAACTGGATTTCTATTTTCTCAGTGGAAACGTTTCGCTCCTTATCCAACACAGCTACCTAGAAACATATTTAGGATTCCCTTACTAACTTTGCTCAGACTGAAGAAGCTCCTTGGATAAGGAGCGAAACGTTTCCACTGAGAAAATAGAAATCCAGTTGACATGATTCAAGCTACAGACAATTCCACCTGGATGACTGAGAATCTTCATGGATAAATTCACCCTGCTTTTTGCCTGCCTTTTATGCCATTTTGCCTGTTAACTATTTTTGACATCAAGCTATATTTTTACTAGCTGTCCTGAATGGTGGGTGGGCTTGCTCCAATCTGGATACAACAATTGACTGGGAGTGTGCTGGTGCAAACTAAACTAGAAATTGCAGTAATTTTCCAATATATACCAATCTGGTGCTGTATTCGGACCACCACTGCAGACTTTCCAGCCTATCTGCGGAAGGCTGGTATATATATCATATACCATAAAGAATTTTGGGATTTCCCTACAGGATTGCTGAATCTGTCTTGTTCTGCATGGTATCCTTCCAGACAGCTGGGCTAGATCAGTGTTTCTCAACCTCAGCAAGTTTAAGATGTGTGGACTTCAACTTCCAGAATTCTCCAGCCAGCATGCTGGATAGAAAGCTATGGTGAGCTTAAGCAAGAGTCATCTAGCCCAGTGTTTCTCAACCTCAGCAACTTTAAGCTGTGTGGAGTCCACACAGCTTAAAGTTGCTGAGGTTGAGAAACACCGGGCTAGATGACTCTTGCTCAAGCCCACCATCGCTCTCTCTCTCTCTAGCCCTTTCTTGCCTTGCACTTAATCATGGCAAAATCATGCCCTGACAGAGTACTATTGTAGGACTAGGGGAGTAAAAAGGGAATACTCAGAAGTATGGAGATGAAAAGCAATTTTAATTACCTAGATACTTGTCCCAAGCTTATGTCTCAGAGATGGTGAGCAAATACATTGGCCCCTATGTTGTAGCTATACCTAATAGATGGGCCAATAACTGAGTTAAGCAGTCCGTAAAATGGCTGCATCATATCCCAATCATGTTTTTCATTAGCTAGAACAGTGTTTTTCCATCTCAACTGGTTGCAGGCTGGCGGGGGAATTCTGAAAGTTGAAGTCCACATATCTCAAAGTTGCTGAGATTGAAAACACTGAACTTAAATGAGGCATGCTTAGGGAATTTTATCTTTTTAGATTGCAGTATTTAGCTCAAAAAGTATACAACCTCATCCTTGCCTCTTGGTGTAACCCATGGATCAGAGCATTGATGTTGGTTTTGCCCTTCTCCAAATATTTATGGGGTGCTTTTTGGCATGAGCTTTATAAATTGATTAAATAAATAAATACATAAATACATAAATGACAAAAAGCAAGTATGTGCAATCTAAAATTGGCATTTTGAGCTGGGAATGTTTAGAATATCAAGGGAAAAATTTCCAGAATACATACTAAAATGCAGATTTTAAAAAGATGTTGTTTAGTGTTGAATAGCACTGAGTAGATGTAGGAATGAACACATTTTTTTATTCAGCCATAGATATATTTAACTGTCCATCTCTAGCTACAACCTTTCTCCAGTCCCTTGCTCCATTTGCTTCTTTGTTACAAGAGCAGAAATGCTTGTTCATTTTTCCTTTGGAACCTGTTTTTTGTTCTTTAGAAATTGGAACAGCATAAGAAATACCTCTGATAAACAGACACACATGTATAGTTCTGATTTTTCATATATCCAGTAGATATATATATTGGAAGTCTAAGAGTTAATTTGCAGGTTTTTGTTGGTTTGTTTCTTGTTTTGCTCATGAAAAATGGCTTGTTCTCTTGGCAGTTCTCTAATAGAAATAAATGACTTTCCTTTTTTAAATCCCAAACATCTGATCACATGAGGCTCTCATCATGTAGAGTTTTGAACTGTGTGGACTCAAATCCATCCCTCATATATTGGATAGAAAAAGTATCCTTGAAATCTACAGAGAATCCAATTCTGTTTGCTAAGTGTAAGAGGAGAAAAACACAGTGTGGGCTTCCTAACATGCCTAAGAGTGAATGGTTAAAGAGCTCTGATAAGTGAGACCAACAGGCCATTTGGAAAGTATCCCGTTTCCAACAATAATCAGCTGGATTTTTTTTGCTAGACACAGAGGTCATTGTCCCCCAGTTGCTGATAATGTCCTGCTTTTGAACAAGATGAGCCATAGTGGAGTGGTTGGGCTATATTATTATTTATTTTAATTGATTTGATCCCACCTTTCCCCTACACCAGCGGCTGGCATTTATTTTGTATCCTTCTTTTGCTGAGACGGTTGCCTGAGAACTTCACTAGATGTGACAGTGAAGTGTTTCTGTAACCACTGGTGAGTGGAGATGCTTAAATTAAAAACAACAGCAGCAATAAAGATTCATCACGATGTTTGCAACCCTTTCCCCCCACCCATGCAGAATAAGTAGATACTGTATGTGCTGCTTAGTGTTCAGTCTGCTCTGGATGGTGACAGTGGCTTTCCCAGATGGAAATCCAATGACTTGCAGACTTATATTGGGACGCTGAGCTGCAAACAATTCATGGAAAATGATGGCTTGGTCACACATGGAGCTGTTTGTTGTTATCCAAATTTGCCATGTTTGCCTACCATAACTATTTCTCACTTTAAGATGAAATGCCCTAACAGATTTCAGGATTCCAAGGAACACAGTTGGAGAATCACCATTTAAGGATATTTCAGGGAAGAGACCAGTGTTCAAATAAAGCCCCCCAGAAATACATTCTATGCACCCCTGGGGAACCAGCATAAGTCTGTCAGCCTGACATATAGTATCTGTACAGCTACCTCACTCCTAACATCTACATAAGATCAAATGCAGCTATAAACACTTTGTGAAATTAACAGGCTTTCAGGATGAGCTGGCAATTGGGGTTGGTTAGGGGTGTGTAGATCTTCTGTTCCCTTCCATGTATATGATTGTGCATAGAGGGATTTACTACAATAAATTCAGATAAGCATGTGGCCCATTGACACATCTGCCCCATAGTATGAGTGAAAATAGCTTTTCAGTAACATGCTTAGAATGTACATCAGAGTGGAAGTAGAGAGCCAATGTCGAAGAATGGGTAAGGTGTTGGACAGGACTGGGGAAATCCAGGACAAGTCCCCACTTATCAGGGATGCTCACTGAGTGGCTTGGGGCCAATCACACTTCAACCCAACCTATTCATGTAAAATAAGAAGACAACCCCCATGTATGTGGCTAGAACCCCTAGAGGGAGGGAGGGAGGGAGGACCTCATTTGCTGTAGTTCTGCTTTTGTCTCCTAAACAGCTGGACACAGCATCAACAGTGCATAATAGTGTTAGTCTGTTCTGCTGGCATTACTGTAAATGCTTTAACTCTTCAGCCTTTACCAAGTCAAGGTCAAAATAGCAAAATAGTGGATTGAGGAAGCATGGAAGAGTTTGAAACTCAATATTTCTTCCCTGTTTAAAGAAAGGAAAGTAGAGAAATCCTAAGTAAGTATTACATGTGACTCAGCTCCCTTTGTGGCGCCTCCTCCTCCTCCTCCTCCTTCTCCTTCTCCTTCTCCTTCTCCTTCTCCTTCTCCTTCTCCTTCTCCTTCTCCTTCTCCTTCTTCTTTCAGCTTGGCTTACAACAAAATGGGTTATAGGAGAAGGGGCACTGGAAGAAACCTAGAGATGACAGACAAAGCCCTGCAGTCAGATCTTCCCCCTCCATACCTGCTCCAGCAGCAGGTACTTTTCCTACCAGCTGGCTATACACAGAAGAGGGAGGATAGGAAGGTAGGATTCAACCAGTTGCTTTGTCTGCCTTGTGCTGCACATGCATAATTAGGACAGCACCACTCAGAAGTGAGTCAGCCCAGAGGCAACAGAGGCATGATAGGAATTGGCAATGGGAACAGCCAATTTCATGCCAGTCTTGTTTTCTGCCAACTCCAGGATGAGTATATTGTTCTCTAAATGAGTGGGAAAAGGCCCAAGTGAGTCTAACAATGGCTGATATCTTCACTGGTGGTGATGGAACTTCCTGAATGGAACATTTTCCCCACTAGATTGGTCAATTCAGGCCTCAGCAACCTTTTCAGGTGGCAGGCCCCATCACACAGCTTCACATAAGGCTACAGGTAGCCCCAAAATTGAAATAAATAGATTTTTTGAAAATTATAAAACATAAAAATGGTAAGTCTCATGTAAGAATCCAAAGATCTCACAAGATTCCATACACACACACACACACACACACACACACACACACGGCTTCCAGTGGGAACATGGTGGTCTGAACAGCTGTGCTTGCGGGCTCCACAAGCAGAATTGACAACGTGGCAATTTTTTGGGCTCAGGCAGGTCTTTCCTGAAGCCCTGGAGCGAAGGAAGGAAAACCTGAAGGAAAACACTCGGAATTACCCCATCTGTCCTCGGGAAGGCTGCTTGCAGCCAGAAAATCGCAAACAGCATCTGCGACCTTCTGGTAAGAGCAGCCGGGAGGCTGGGGCGTCATCACTTCCAAGCTGCGCTTTAGCCTTAAAGGGACATTAAGACCGGCCACCCCGGTTCTAAATCACCCACTTTATTTTTCCTTTAAGTATGTGTACCCTAAGAGAGGCTTTCCACAGCAAGGAGAAACACATTCTCTTGGTGCTTATCTTTCTTTTTGTGATTAATTTCTTTTAAAAAATGTTTTTTTTTAAGACTTGGATTTTGCTTTCCATCCAAATATTAAGGAAGGTGGAGAGTATGTAATCATCTCCCTGTTATTATTTCTCCACTAAATTTGAAGATCTTAGTATTCTCCTACACGTTGAATCTGCTGTTTTGAACCTTCAGCTTTCTGCTGCTACTTTCTCTGGGAAACTGCCTGTTATCATACTTTCACTTGTGTAAACACGTCTCGGAATTTTTCTATTATCCCCACTTTCGCTAGTTAACCACCTAGGGGGCGCCATAGTCTACTGCATGAAACATGGAGGATTTCAATTTCAAGCCGACTTTCTCAGATTTCCATCGAGGCTTTAAAAAGATTCTTTTTGATTCCTGTCAAGTTATTATGCAAGATATTCAGGACATTGTGGAAAACAACAGCGAGATCGAGGTTTCTGTTGAAATGCTAGATGAAGATTGAAAGGTTGAGTTGAAGAAATTAAAGGGACAGACTGAATTGCAAGCCATAAGTGAAATGGATTTTTTGATGGAATGTTATGGAAAAGAAGGGGTCATTATGTATGGGAGGCTTTCCGCTGAGAAGTCTGAGTTTTTAAGGGGGGCAGTTGGGCTGTCTGATTTCTTTATGAAAATAGCTCTGTGTGTATTTTGGGGATATGTAAATGCTCTGGTTTATTTTGAAGTGGGGTAAGGGTTTTAAAAATACTTATTTGAATTGCCTTTAGGGTTTGTATGATTTCATTCAATAAATGAAATAATAAATGCTTGGTTTTAGGTTTAATAAGATTAAGATTATTATAATTGTGGTATTATTAATTATAATGGCAGACAAATTACATGCTTTTTAGTTTGATCTTTTTTATAGTAGTCAGAAATGCATAGAATAGTAGTAGGAAGGAAATAATTAAATAAATGTTATCTTTGGGGGGGGGAAGCTGATTAGCTGAGACATTTATATTATATTATATTATATTATATTATATTATATTATATTATATTATTATATTATTATACTATACTATACTATACTATACTATACTATACTATTATATTATTATTATATTATATTATATTATATTATATTATATTATATTATTATATTATATTATATTATATTATATTATATTATATTATATTATATTATTCTTTTAAAAAAAGGGGGAAGGAGCAATTGTATTTAGTGATTTTTATATTGTACCAATGGAATGATATATAGAAATAATGTGATTTTGGTTTAATATAGAGTAAGGGATTGATTATGGAAGATTGCTATATATCCTTGATGTTAAAAGTCGGAAGTCACTTCTTTATGTAACTTTTTTTAAAAAAAATTCTCTTTTGTGTTTTCACACTTTTGTACTTTTTTCTTTTTTCTTTTGTAGTTTTTTTTCTTTTTGTAGTTTTTATCTTTGTCCTAAATCATCTACAGTGAGGACATTGAGATATCGTTCGGACATCATTTGGACTAGAGAAGTGTGGCCGGATGGTAGTAAAGAGAGGAAAGGTAGTTAAGACTGATGGGGTGGAACTACCAGCGGGCCACATAGCAGACATACAGACCAGCTACAAGTACCTTGGTATCCCACAGTCACATGGGAACCACAATGAGGAGGCAAGGAAGACAGCAATATCCAAGTACCACCAAAGGATAAGACAGGCCCTGAAGAGCCAGCTCAATGGGAAGAACAAGATCCACACCATCAATGTGTATGCCCTGCCAGTCATCAGATACCCTGCCGGTATAGTGAGCTGGCCAAAGGAGGACATGGAGGCTGCTGATGTGAAGACCCAGAAGCTCCTCACAATGTACAGAGGCTTCCACCCCAAGTCCAACACCCAGAGACTGTACACCAGCCGGAAAGAGGGAGGGCAGGGTCTGGTGAATGTCAAAGCCACTGTCCTGGATGAGACCCAGAGCATCCAGGAGTACATCAGGAAGATGGCACCTAAAGATGAGCTGCTGAGAGAATGCCTGAGGCAGCAGCAGACATGGAAGGAAGATCAAGCAGAGGAAGTGCCATGGCAAGACAAGACCCTGCATGGGATGTACCATCGACAGATAGATGAGGTGGCTGATATTGGGAAATCCTACCAGTGGCTGGAAAGGGCTGGACTAAAAGACAGCACTGAGGCACTAATCATAGCAGCACATGAACAGGCACTAAGCACCCGATCCATAGAGGCAGGGGTCTACCACACTAGACAGGACCCGAGGTGCAGATTGTGCAGAGAGGCCTCAGAGACAATCCAACACATAGTGGCAGGGTGTACAATGCAGGCAGGAACAGCACACACTGAACGGCACAACCAAGTAGCTGTCATTGTGTACAGGAACATCTGCACAATGTATGGGCGAGACCCTCTCAAGTCCAGATGGGAGATTCCACGGAAGGTTGTGGAGAATGACAGGGCTAAGATCCTGTTGGACTTCCAGATCCAGACAGACAGGCAAGTACTTGCTAATCAACCAGACATCGTGGTATTACACATCTATAATCCTATAAATGTTGTTGCCATTTAGGATTAAATTAGGTTATAAATCAGCAGGTATAAGACCAGACTATCCTTAGCTGGCCTTCTAAGGGAAAAAAAATATTCTGAAGCATGTCTCCATCTTGAGTTCCCTTAGATGTGTCAAGTCACTGTCACCCAGAAATCCCAGACAGCACTGAGGACCAACACATCTGCAGGACACTAAACTAAGGAAGAGTTTTGAGTTCAAAATATCAGGAAGGAAGGGTGGGAGGGAAGAGTTATATCTAATTTGTAATGAGCCAGGATAACAAACCTATGGGAAGTGAGGAACAGAACAGGGAATAGTGAAATAGTAAAAAGATCATGAATGATTGATCAAATATCATTAGTAGACATTAACCAGCCATTAAGAAAACTCCCCTGAGAAATGGGAAATCCATAAGTTTCAAGCCAATCTTGCTTTAGCAGATCAAGTGCAAACTGGGAGCCTGTTTCTGACTTGCGGTGAATCAATGCTTTTAACAATGACTAAAGTATGCTCCAAGGAGTCCTAGAGTACTCATCTAATTTAAAAATAAAACATGCGTACAACTGAACCACTGAAATCCAATACATTCCCAAATTATTTCCCAGCTATGGTGCTATAAAATACCTTAATGCAATTCTGGACTCCTTCACCTGCTTCCTTTTCCCAAAAAAGGGGCAATATGGAACTTGGGAGACAGGTGTAATGAAATCATCCTTGGCTGCCTTCTATCAGGGTCAAGAACATTTTAAAGCTGAAACGTGTTCTTATAAAGTTGCTTGCAGATAAGTAGCATGTATGTTACTTATCACATATGTTACTTACAACCGCCCAGAGTCCCCTCCAGAATGGGGGGAGATGGGCGGTGATATAAGTTAGAAATATAAATAAATAAATAAATAAATAAATAAATAAATAAATAAATAAATGTATGTATGTGATGTGTGTGCAGGTTTCTTTATTCCAGAAGCAGATGCCAGGAACTCTGTTTGAAATAGTCCAGGTGTATTTTAATGGCTGTTTAATTTACTCTCTCAGTGACAAAACCTATATGGAGCCTATTACGGTTTCTGCTTATTCTTGCAATTGGCTCCATAAAGTTGTTAATGCTGCCGAGACACAGGAAATCCATAGATTAAGCACACACTTAAAGACATGTCCTTGAACCCTGACATGAGGAGACTTTCTGGTTTGTGACTCCTGGTTCCATGAACTATTGCCTCAGTTCACTGCCTCATGAACTTTATAATATATGTATCAAAGCTGGTGTGCAAAACTAGATTTCTAATTCCCAGGCAGAAGAACTAGAATCCCTAGAGAATGTAGCCTTCATTATAATCAAACCTATATGGGCATTTGAAAACATGGGACTGGCACCTGTGCTGCTAATTGATGTGAGATGTGAAATCTCCTGTGGAGGGTTGATTCATTGATTTTTTTTTTGAAAAATGAATTTTTGCACATGGAGCTGCTGTTCTGACTCTTCAACATATGTCCTGACTACAGCTCATGATGTAACAGTTCATTTTTCATAATACAGAGAATTATTGTTAGACATGAGTTGCAAGAATTGAATTATTAGGATTCAGCTATTCAGGATTATTACAGAATCAAGAATCTGGTCCAAAGTTTGAGAACTTAACAGTTTCTAGTCTTTCTGATTTGGAATTCCAAAACAGTGTCAGTATAAAGGATTCAACATCTGAATTACCAAATACTCTATAACAAAGGTTTCACTTCCCATACAGGAGAAAGAATTCCTGGTCTTATATTCCTAAAACTCTCAATTCCAACATAACCTTATGCTGATCTTTATGTCATTCACCTAAGCTGAAGAATAAGATGACAGTCCTTCCCACCCTAAGTACATCAGCATTCACAACTCTTTCTTCCAACATCTTACCACCAGAGCTGTCAGCCCCACTAGGTAGAACCAGACCAGAAAGTCAACTCCACAGCAAAACTAAAACTATCCTATAATTGAGACCAGCTCCACAGGTTGGAAATGGGGAACACTGTTGCAGTGACTTTCCTTTCTCTGTGATCAGTTCCTATCAGTACTGGTAGGGGAGAGATATCAAGTTAACTGAAATTCAACATTTATTAGCAAACGGGGCTGAAACACAATTCCCAGCATCCTTCACCACTGGTCATGGCCTGCTGGAGGTTCTAAATACAGAAGTGTACCACTTCCATCATCTCAAAAGCCATCTCAGATGCCCAAAGTGAGGAGAACCAGGACCATTCAGGGGTTTCAGGGTTTAACCCCTGAAAAGTTAAGCTCTCCCATTCCAAAAAAATGCAACACTCCCCTAAAAGATTTGGATTCATACACTTTGAAGGCTGCTAAAGGAATGCTAGCGGGCTGTATGTGGCCCATAAGATGTACTTTTTTCAGCTGTATAATGTCTCAGCAGATGGCAACACCTGGACAACCTTGTCTGGCTTGGTACCTAAGAAGGGTCAGCATGGTTAGGACTGAGATAGGAGACCACTAGGAAAGCCTAAGTTAAAAGCTAAACTATGACATTGAAAGAGATGCTGGAACAAGGCAAGTGTAAACCAATTTCCATAATGTTGCTGAGAAAACTACATGGACATACTGATGAAGTCACCAGAAGTCAAGCTCAATTTGGATAGTTTTATAGTTCCTCAATACCTGGTGGGCCCCAGATTCTTCTCCTATGATTTGAAGAGTTTTGCAAGATTGGCATGCCCCAAAGAAATAGCTCTAACCCTCAAGGCCTTTTCTTGGATGCAGGCCACCCTAGATAAATCTTCTCAGCAGCCTCCTTTCCAGATGTGCTCCGTTTTCCTCGTTGGGGCTTCTGACACACCCCATCTTCAGGACAGTCCTAGACCAGCCTTCCCAAAGGAAGGTCTCAGATGAGGGAAGACTACTCTGTAGGGCAGGGTTTTCCAAAGTTTTCCCGCGGCGAAACACCAACCGTGGTTGGTGTGTCGCCGCGGGAAAACCCGGAAGTGCCGCCGTTGCGGCAGCGCGCAAAAACCCGGAAGCGCTGCTGCCGCTTTCGGGTTTCTGCGCGCTGCCGTTGGTGTGTCGCCGCGGGAAAACCCGGAAGCGCTGATGATGATCAGCGCTTCCGGGTTGTGTGGCGACACACCAGACTGTGTGGCGACAAACTTTTGTGTCGCGACACACAGTTTGGAAAGCTCTGCTGTAGGGAAATAGCAAGGTGGACAGAGATCAGGCTGTGCTCCCACTGTTTGGGCAGAGGAACAGGCCAAAGAAGCTGGAGAGGACTGCTAGTGGAGCCTATATTGATCCAGGGCCTTGGTGTGTCAAGCTCAAAACATTTTGGGAAACCATGGTTATGCTGTTTCAGTTGCCACAATGAGCCATTTCCACCTGTGTAAAAAAGCTGAGATCACCTGATTCCTTCGCCTTGGAGGAGCGTGCTGCAAGCGAGGCCAACTGAAAGAATTGGCCAGCCTGTAAGTTCTCTTAAGGATGGAACCATGTCCCAAACCATGCCAAATAATCTCTTTCCCAGTCTTGATATGTTCAGCTTCAGGTTCCAATATTTACAGCCAGCAACAGCTTTTTAATTTCATTTAATTTAATTTCATTTCATTATTTCATTATTTCATTATTTCATTATTTCATTATTTCATTATTTCATTATTTCATTATTATTTCATTATTATTTCATTATTATTTCATTATTTCATTATTTTATTTTTTGCCTTTGAGTCAATATTGACTCCTGGCAACTACCTGGACAAGTCTCTGCTGTTTTCTTGGCAAGATTTTGGAAGTGGCTTGGCTACTGTAAAGTCTGCTATCTGCATGGCAAGTTGTCTCACAGAATCACCTTGTTTGATGACAAGCAGAAAACATGGCTGATGGCTCATGTGTTCTCATTATCAGAGCATAGAATGGAGTTTGAATGGTCCATCATGGCAAATGAAGTCTTCTAAAGACATAACAAAAATCTATTATTGCAGTTGACTAAAACTAGTTTATTTGTGGAGTCCTTGGTGCTCTCTGAGCCTTGTTGTTTACTTGCAGACGTTTCATTGCCAGGCTAGGCAACATCTTCAGTGCGAAAAGGGAGTGGAACTTGCTCTCTGTCTATATACCCTGGCTTGTCAAGCCAGGGTATATAAACAGAGAGCAAGTCCCACTCCCTTTTCGCACTGAAGATGTTGCCTAGCCTGGCAATGAAACGTCTGCAAGTAAACAACAAGGCTCAGAGAGCACCAAGGACTCCACAGTTCAACCCTGAGCTACAAATATTCTCTTCGATTGGTACTAGTTTATCATCCTGTTAATTTGAAATCTTCTGTGTGTGTGTGTGTGTGTGTTTGTGTGTATGAATGAGAGCCAGTGTGTCATAGTTGTTATGGTGCTGGACTAAGAGCTGGAAGACACAGACAAAGATTACTGTACAGTCTATAACCTTCAGTGAAGAGGCCTTCATCCTATAATGGATTTATTTGGGATAATAATAATAATAATAATAATAATAATAGGATTAGTTAATTCCTCAATTTACAAATGGACATTAGAGATTGGAAAAGAAATTTGTTGGGTTTGCACGGTAGTACAAATGGACCTAATTCTCATTTGATGCATAAACTGTAATTAGTAGACAATTTATCCTTCGGATTTTACTCTTCTCCAAATTTTCAGATACTGTACAGTTCTGTGAACAAAACCTGTATATGAGGAGATACTGCATACTAAACTCTCCCCCTTCCTCCCAAAAATTAGGGGAAAATACTTGTAAAATCCACAGTTTTCTTATTATTATTTTCTTTTTTAAAAAAAATCACAAACTGATGCAGTACCTGAGAAAATGCCAACTTTATAAAAAATAAAATAGATCTAGTATAGGTGGTGAAAACAGCCCATGCAATGGGACTTGTCTATTTGTCAAATTTATATCCCGCTGCAATCAGAGAAGACTCTTGGTGACTCACAATAATAAATGTAACACAATCATTAAATAAAAAATCTTACCAGGGCATTAAAACATCCAAAAACACTACATGGGGTCAGACCCCAAAAGTCCTTCAGAAAAGCTCTGACAACGTTGGAGACAGGTGGATCTCCAATAGGAGGTCATTCCAGAGAGCAGGCTCCATCCCAGAAAAATAACATTTCTGGGCTTCGCCCCTCCCCCAACCTTCCCCAGATGGGGGACAACCAGCAGCTTCTCCCAACACAATTGTGGCAGTCAGGCTGACTCTAGCAGGGAGATGTGGACCTGCCGCTTAGTTCTCACCTATTTCCCCCTGATTCCCCTTCTCCTTGTCACTTATCCCCATTATTGCTGAAATGGATTTTTGCTTCTGCATTGCTGGATCCAAGCCATTGCAGTGGAGAAGGCTGACTTCTACATATACTGTACTTCTAGTTACCCTATTAAAAAACTTATTCTAAAAATGGTTTTTTAGGGTGGAGTTGTGGTTCTCTTTTATCTTGTTTTTTTATGTGTATGCCTTCAAGTCAAACAAATAGAATGTTTGTTTGTGTGTGGGGAGGTCCTTCAAGTCAGTTTTTGATTCCTGGCAATTGCCTGGACAACTCCCCGCAGTTTTCTTGGCAAGATTTCAGAAATGGTTTGTCACTGCCTTCTTCTTTCTAAGCTAAGAGAGAGTGACTGGCCCAAGGTGGCTTTGTGCCTAAGGCGGGACTAGAACTCATGGTCTCCAGCCTGGTGCCTTAACCACTAGACCAAACTGGCTCTCATTATCCTTGTTAGTCAAAGCTTATTATATATGGTATTGCATGACTTTTGCATTTGTTTTATGGAAATAAGATCATCATTATTATTTATTTTGTTTCAAAATAATGATGCACAAGAAGTTTGTTTCTTTTTTACTTAGAACATATTTGAATGTAGGGTTGACCACATACTCATTCTCATACACGTTGTGAAAACTGCCATTTGCACATGGCTCCCATATGGAAATCTTTATGCATTTGCTCATGTGGTCTCACATCACAAATTGATCATAAAACCGATGTCTGTAATCTTGCAAAAGTACACCTCCTTATCACTTTTACAATTCTCTTATCTGTAACTCCAGCAAAACAATGTTGTCCCCACTGACAATTGCTGAACATGAAGAAGAGATGTGAGATTAGGGTGTCCAAGTATCCTGCTTTTCAGAGGCCTCTATTTAAAGACATATTTTATTTGAAGGGCTGTCAAGTTTACATTTGAATTGAAGATAAGGAATCCTAAAAAGGAAGATCAGCAGAAGCATTAGATTGAGCAAGGAGATGGGGATCACCTGGACCTAGGCTTCCTCATTATCACGAAATATACTGCATATCTTTTAATTCATAGCAATTATTTCCAAACATACGTCTATGCATATCATTTACTTTATGCTGACTATATATAAATTTGTTGATGTATTTCCTTTTAGGGGGAAGTGCATATGAGGTCACTGTAGTCATATTTCAATCCTCCTAGCCTTCAAACAAAATATTTACAAATTATGTTTGTTATCTTTTTGTTGTAACACAGTGGTTCCCGCTAGTTAACCATGAGAGTATTGCAGATGGTCTATGGCAGCGGTCCCCAACCTTTTCGACACCAGGGACCAGTCGTGGAAGAAAACTTTTCTATGGACTGGGGGTGGGGTGGAGTTTGCAGGTGGGAGCCAATCGCGTGCACCGGGGGGCAGGGTTTGCAGGAGGAAGCCAATTGAGTGCACTGGAGAACCAGGATTTGCAGGCGGGAGCCAATTGCGTGCACCGGGGGCGGGGTAATCATGCGCACTGGGGGGCAGGGTTTGCAGGCAGGAGCCCCGCGGCCCACTTCCTAACAGGCCTTGGCCCACAGGTTGGGGACCCCTGGTCTATGGGGCAGAGATCTCAAATCTTGGGATATTGCCAAAGCTCATGTGATTTCAGAGGGCAACACTTTAATCTTGTGAGATTTGCCCATCTCCCATAGATTTTATAGATTTTCATTCAATTCTTAGATCTTCTAGACATCGTTTGGGAGAGTCATGTGGAATGTATGAGTGCCAGGTTTCTGATTCCTGGTCCCCAGGGTTGTCCTCAAAAGCCTTCCGTGACCATATAGTGATTTTCAGTAAAATATAAGTTTGAAAATTATGAATGGAACCCTCACAATCCTGATCCAGGTACAGGAGTAGGGCATAGATCTTGGACCAGATCTCATGTTTGTCTTGTTCTTTTGTTGTGTCACCTGTATAATTATGCATAAAACCAAACAAGCAACTACTGTCAGCTCTGGGTTAAAAGGGAAATGAAGTCAGCTTCAAATTAAAATAAGAAAACCATAACTTCCACCATCTTTGCTCTTGCCCACTGTTGATGTAAGGGAATAGTGTGCCACACAGCTAAAAACAGCTATACTTTGGTCCTGTTCTACTTTTAAAGTCAACCAAGTATTAAAGGACTGAGCACCTTTTTTATACTTCTTGTACGTCAGAAACGTTTTATTTACATGCTACTGTTTAGAACATTCGGTACCTCTGCTTTGGCATTATTATGGTAACCATCAAAGACAGTTAACAAATTCCTTAAATAAATAAAATGGTATACCTTCTGTATCTGCTGATATATTGTATCAGTTTACTTGTGTACGTTTGGATTGACATAGCTTTTGTCTTTCACAACATAATGGATCTTGATAAAATTACAAACGACCCATATGGGCAACACTATCTTATACCTAGAAAGGGACTAGCCAGGGCAGCTGTGGGCATCACACCAAACTCTAACAGAGTATCTAGCTACAAACACAATGGGGCAAATTTATGGATTTCAGTATATCTGATAGTACTACTGAAATATAAAGTATCTAGGGATCACTTCACCATACATTATTTGAGGAAAAAAATATTTGACAACGGAACTAGATTTTGTTGAAGAAAACGGAGAAGGCTTTGAGGCATGAGTCAAAACTTATACTGCCTGCATGGAAAAAGTGAGTTGCAAGAACAAAAAAAAAAAAAAAAAAAAAAATCCCAGGCCTCTGAGAGCTCAAAGCAGTATATATGGATCCACCCCTCTTATAATTCTTTTATTCTTATACAAATTACACAATAAAATAGATTGGGCTAAAAGAAAGTGACTATCTCAAAGTCATCCAGTGAGCTCTGTTCCCCTGGTCCCAGAACAACACTCTCAGTTAGATTCTAGTGGAGACTCTTGCTTAAGAAAAAAGGGGGGTAATTCACTTTCATTCTGTCTTCCTTCCTGCAACAGCCCCTTGCAAATTTGCCGTGGAAGATTGGAGAAGCTGGAGGAGATGCAGAAGAAGCTGATGTGAAGAAGGAAAACGAGTGGAATTTGCTCCCCCTCTTCTTGTGAGCAGGAGCCATCACTGTATTCGTGCTCATTCTGCACACAGGATTACTCCTGTTCATGGAGGGACATCAGCCCAATATCTCTGTTAAGTTCTTGGGAGAAAAATGAATACAGCATTGATGAGATTTCTCTGCAAAAAGAAAACCAGAAAAAAATCTGGTTCAATATATTGCACAGAAAACTGGATAAAAAGTTGTTATTATGGCTGAATCATATAGTTCATGGAATGATTCTATTGTCCAGCTGTTAGCCAGCAGTTACATTGATTTGATTTGGTGTAGAAAATACCCCCCTGTAATAAGCCTATAACAGCTATTTGTAAACACTAAATTACATGTTCAAGAGTCTAGGGACACCTGGAAAAAGGAATTGGAATGTTCAGCATATGAACATACTGAAAGACCATTTCGGTATTTATACTGTATGTTATTTATAGTTTTAACATTATGATTAATTCAACAAAAAGATTATTTTCTATGTACTGAATGCCTTTGCATCTTTTTAAAAAGAAAGTGACAGGTTGAGCTTGTTGCTGAAGTCATCATGTGCAAAATGAACCATTAGTTCATATGATTTGGTCATGTGCTATGCAGTCTCCCTTTCTAACAGAAATTATTTCACATATTAATTTTGTTCTGGAAGACCCATTTGTTTTGGGGGATGCATTTGTTCATTTGAAATATATGCCAATGATTTAGAAACAAAAAGGAGCACAATAGAGAAGGACAAGGACATGGTTTATGACAGCAAAACACCCTAATATTACAACATTGGAAAGATGCCCATTCTTCCTCAATTATACAATGATGTACAAAAATGTTCCTCTGTTTTTATATCTGAACAACTATTTTAAGATGGAGAGTCCCAAATAAAGGACTGTTTAGAAATTGGTACTGTATATGCTAGCTTATTTGTAATGTATACTTTCCATTTTTCTTATTAAGTAAATTATTTTAAATGAGTATTTATTTATTTACTTATTTAATTTCTACATTGCCCAACTCCAAAATGACCCAGGGCAGCTTCACAAGTTAAAAGAAACATTACATAAAGACAACCCTATGATGACAACACAACATCCTTTTATACCACTCCCAACTCAAAGACCTGCCAAAGACCCTAGTCCAAGGCTGGGGAAAAACATCAAGTTTTTCAAGGTCACTTGAATGCCGTCAAGATGGGGACCTTACAAATTTCTAGTGGGATGCTGTTTCAAAGGGCAGGTGGTATGATAGAGAAGGCCCACTTCCTGGGTCCTGCTAGATGACATTGCTTAGTCAATGGGACCTGAAGCAAGCCAACTCTGCCAGAATGCATAAGAGAGGCCAACACTTCAGGAGACAGGAACCCTTCAAATAGCTAGGGCAGAGCTTTCCAAACTTTTCATGTTGGTGACACACTTTTTAGACATGCATCGTTTTGCGACACACTCTTACAGCAGGGCATCATTTTGCGACACACTCTTACAGCAGGGCACAAGGCAGGCACTAGGACCTGCGCGGAATCACAGCAGGTTTGGAGGCAGCAAGGCACAAGGCAGGCACTTGGACCTGCGCGGAATCCTGGCAGGTCCTCCAGGGCTCGGAGGCAGCAGTAGCCGCGACACACCCAGACACTGCAGCCGACACACTAATGTGTCCCGACACACAGTTTGGAAAGCTCTGAGCTAGGGCCTTGTAGGGCTTTATAGGTAATAACCAGCACTTTCAATTGTACCCAGAAGCCCACTGGCACCCAGTGCAGCTCACAGAGCAGGAGTGTTATATGTGCAGATAGGCTTGCACATCACTGTTCATACTGCCTCATTCTAGACCAGCTGTAACTTCTGAGTATTCTTCAAAGGCAGCCCAATGTAGAGCACATTATAGTGATTCACCTGCAAAGTGACCAAGACATGAGTGACCTTAAGGGGAGCCTCTTGATCCAGGAACTTGCTGCATAAGTTGAACCTGTGCAAAGACCTACCTGGCCACAATTGCCACTTGCTCTTCAAGCAGGAGCTGAGAGTCCAGGAAGACCCCCAGATTGCACACCAGTCCTGAGTGGGGCAGTTCAACCCCATTCATGACCAAAGCTGGAAGGCTCCCCAAACCAGGAGGACCAAACACCTGCAGTCACTCAGTCTTGCTGGGGTTGAGTCTGAGCCTGTTCCTTCCCATGCAGACCCTAACATCCTCCAGGCACTGGGGTAAGGCCTTGACAGCGTTGCTCAGTCAGCCGGGGTTCAAGTTGCACCGTTCAGTGTTATCATCAGACTGATAATACCTGACCCTGAGCTGATGGATGACCTCTTCCCAGCAGCCTCCTGTCGATGTTAAACAGGAAGGGCAAGAGCATTGGATCTTGAGGCATTCCATAAATCCAGGGTTTTGACTCAACCTCTCTCCTTCAAACAGCAACTGGAACCAGCTGTGGAGGAAGGAGGATATTCACTGTAACAGTGTGCCGCCCCCTTCCCTGCAGCCAGTACAGAAGGATACCCTGGTCGCTGAAAGCTACAGAGAGATTTGGAGGGCCACTGATCGGCTATCAGCAAATGTAACTAACTATGATCTAGTCTTGAGATCTAGTCTTTCCCATCCCACTGATGGGAATGATCTCAGCCACTGAACCAGCCAATCCCTCAGGTCCATATTTCCTAATAATTGTATCAGAGTACAATTTGTTTTGTAAAGTATATCAGATGGGAATGTGCTTTTGGTTTGGGTTTTGTTTTTGTTTTAAAGAAACTATGCCTTGTGGCAAAACTAGAATTAATTGGCAATGGATATATTTTCGCTGTTATAATTCTACCATATATTCTAAATCTTATTCTAATGTTCAGCCACTTCCATAGCAACAGATAGCTGACCTTGGCTGATCTCAACAAAATTGGGTAGGATTGGCCTTGTTAATATTATAGGTTAGACTGGGAAGTAAAAAAAGAAATTCTAGAAGAAGGCAAGGACAAGCCACACCTGTGTCACCAAAAAGGAAAATTGACACCAGGAGTCCAATTCAAGGAAATTTTTGTTAACGATCAAGTTTAGCTGATTTGGATCTATGATATTTTTTCTTCATTATAATTCTTTTTAAGGTCAGAAAGCTTGTTAAAGATGGAAGGAAATAGAAAAAGAGGCCAGCATAAGTCAAGCATGAGTTTACAAGAACTCAAAGAATGGTTATTGACATACATTTTTTGGGGGGCTAAAGATTTATTAAGAGACAAAAAGAGATTTTTCCTTCAGATCTACTTTCTTCCCCCCCCCCTCTATAATTTTTATTAAAGAATTTTTTTTTTTTATTAAATTTTTATTAAGTTTTACAATACATAATAAAATTTAAAGTAGAAAAAAGAAATAGAAACAGAAATACAAAATAAGAAAAAGATAAAGAAAAAGTGAAGTCAAGAAATAATAAGCAAAGAAAATATAGAAAATAGATGTCCTCCAATCTATCTTTGAACTTAAAGTACAACAATTGATTTTAAATGTTAGTCCTTCATACAGTATACAGGAACTTTTCTTTGTCATATGCCTTTTGATTTCTTTAATCCAATCTTCTAACCTTCATCTTACTGTCTCCCAATAATCCATCTTTGGCTTCCACTCCTTGAAGTAGTAGTTAAATGTTGAATGTTCATTACTACATATTTTCATATCTTCAATAAAGACCAATTAGTATAACAAATAAAAGCCTTATTTACTTCTAATAAACTACAATATATTCTATTCATATTATGACTCATAACCTAACATGTTATGTAACTTAATACATAATTTAGCAATTCTTATAGTGTTCATACATATATATTTCTATAATATTAATTCTAATATATATATATATCTCCATAAAAAAGGAATTCTTGAATCTCAATTATCCATCTGTAATTTCCATTCCTTGTAGTAGTGTCCATTTAAACTAAGTGCATAATCTATCATATCACTTAACCTAATAGCTAATATATCAATTCTTATAATATTCATACAATACATATTGATATATATCATCCTGTAGTAACCATCATTCTAATTCCATCATATCATTATCTTCTCATAAATATATCTCTAAGGAAAACAATATTCTATAATATCAACTTGTGTTTGTATTTAGCATCTTACATTTAGAATATCACTTTTTATATATCCATACAATTTCTCATAACAATTCAAGTCCATATTTTCATTAGCCTTTATATCCATACAGTTTCTCATATCTTCTGTTTAGGTTATGCCAAAATCACAATACACTGTGGCAGATTCGCAATATACAGCCTGCTCTTTTCTATATCTCATATAGAATATCAGAGCAACCTTCTCTCCCTTTCCACATATTTCACAACATCCATCCAACTGTGCACCCATATTTTCACTCTGTCTCCACTGCCACAACATATCTATACCAAGATTGTAGTGTAAAGCCTTCAGAATGTTCTTCTGAACTAATATACTCAAAATTTCCTCCTTCTGTTTCTCCTCCACTTGAAAAACATTTTTCCTTTCTGTCTCCGTTTCTGTTCTCTGTTCTTTCTCTCTGTTTTGCAGAGTTACAAACAGTAATTCCAACGACCTTTGAATATTTGAAAAAGCCTCAGTAATCTCTCTTCTGAGCTCCTCAGGTACAAGTTGGAAAGCCATCTTTCCTGTGTCCTTCAAATTAAAACAACAACCCTTCTAGTCAAAACAATAATCATGTAATCTGTCCATGGAAAACTACCAGCAGAATCTATTAAGCAGAACGTTGTTGTTGTTGTTGTTGTTGTTTTTTTTAAAGTCAAAAGAAAAAAGAAAGTTCCAATAATCCAAAATACAGGAGAGAATAATATTTTAAACAGTTTATAGAAGGAGAAATAAAAATTATATTCCAAATGAAGCAAAATCCAACCAGGGAGGATGTAGAAAAAGAAGACAAGGAAAAAAAACACGTTACCCTGTGTTTTTATTCTTCAAACTGCGAGCTTTCGTTCTTCAAGCTGCAAGCTGCTTAATCCAAACAAAGAGTTTCTCAAAAAATGAATAGTCATTTCGTTTATCAAGCGAAGAATTACAAACAGAGTCTCTTAAATCCCTCTAATACAAAAGAGAAGTAAAAAAAAAAATGCAGACGTTTCATTATGTTGCAAATATAGAGTCCATCAAACTTCCACCAGAATCAGTTATAGCAAAGAAAGCACAAAGTTAGCCAACATTTTCAACAAAGTCCAAAAGATAGATCTTAGATTTCAAAAATATTTTAATCTAAAAAAAACATTCCTAAAGTGATCTAAAAGCGGCTGGGCGCTCTTGTGTCTCTTCAAAGAGACTTGTTTCCCCTGCGAGAGCCTGATATATCTCGGCCATTGCCTTGCACTTACCCTGTTCCTTCCGCGGTGGAAAACTACAGAAAAAACAAGGGTAGGCAATCCCAATGGCCCCACGAGTAATCTTCTGGTCTCCCCCTCTCCAGGGGAAAAAAAACTTCAGTGGACCACAACTTCTGCAATCCACTGCAAGCAAGGGAAATTCAGTCAGTTCTCAGCTTCTCTGAGATATCTGACTGGTCGAGCTGGCAGCCAAGCCTGGAGTGTATTAAAGAAATTTTTAAGAGAATAAAAACAATACAATTTTTGAAAGAAGAAAGTAAAGAAAATAGAAAAGTAATAAGTGAAAAAGCAGAGACATCACACTGACAACAAAAGTCCGCATAGTTAAAGCAATGGTATTCCCCGTAGTAAGCTACGGCTGCGAGAGCTGGACCATAAGGAAGGCTGAGCAAAGGAAGATAGATGCTTTTGAACATTTTGTGTTAGAGGAAAATTCTGAGTGCTTTGGACTGCAAGAAGATCAAACCAGTCCATACTCCAGGAAATAAAGCCAGACTGCTCACTTGAGGGAATGATATTAAAGGCAAAACTGAAGTACTTTGGCCACATAATGAGAAGACAGGATACCCTGGAGAAGATGCTGATGCTAGGGAAAGTGGAAGGCAAAAGGAAGAGGGGCCGACCAAGGGCAAGATGGATGGATGATATTCTGGAGGTGACGGACTCGACCTTGGGGGAGTTGGGGGTGGCGACGACCGACAGGAAGCTCTGGCGGAAGCGACTGAACGAATAAACAACAAAAATAAGTGAAAAAAACTGCAAAGAAAGAAATAGAGAAGAAAAAGAAAGAAGAAAAGAAAAGAAAAGATATTCCAATCTTTTAACAGCAGTTACAAGTACATTTATATTTTACACACTCTCTCTAAGGTTATAACATAATTTCCTTCTTTCCATAGTTTACCATGTCTAATCATCAAACCTATAAATCACAAGTTATTGACAGACAATTCTGGCAAACTGATGTCTATAAGTCACAAAGAGTCTGAATCAACTGACCAAGGACTTATACACAGTACCCAGTTGCTCCGTCAATAGTGATGGAGTTTTGAAGGTTAATAAAAGAACCCCAAGCAGCTAACAACAATCTTGCAGAGAAGAAGCGTGAACCAGCAGAGAACTTGCACTTTAAGCTTAATTACATTCAGAAGTAAATCCAGTCTTCACACATTAGTTAGAAGAAGAAAAATAGAGATAGCTTACATCTATTCAGTAGATCTGGATACAAGTAGATTCATTGTAGATCTGCATGCAAGCGAGATGTAATGGATGAGAGCTGCACTGTGCAGCGCCTCCTGCTTGCAGGTGTGCCCAAAGAGTAATGGAGGTTGTAAATCCCCCAAACTCAAGAAGAAGAAGGAAGTGGAAATCAGGTGACCCATGTGACATCCCACAAGCACAATAGAGATGCGTTTTACTAGAAAAGACTCCCCTTATGCTTATGAGACTATGCTGAGTTGACCCCTGATGATTCCAATAACTAGAACAGCCAGGTGGCTGTTTCTGGAGGGCAGAAATGGACAATATCACCTTCTGTTAATCCCCATTCATCTTCAAAGAACCTCAGGGCACCTTTCTCTGCTTCACTTTCAAAGCACACTTTTATGTCACTTCGAGTCCTCCTGTCCATTTGGACTAGAGCAGTTCAGTCGGTCTCAGACAAGTCTCAGCAGTTCATTGGCATTTTGCAGAGAAAAGACTGTCCCACTAATGGAGCCAACTTTTCTCTTGCACTCCAATATTTCCACAGTGCAATTCTTTCTATCAGCATGACTGAAATAGCACAGTGGTTAAGAACTTTGCTCATGGAGAGAGCAAGAGTTTGAAACCCAGAAGAATTTATTTTAAAAAAATATGAATCCAATTATAATTCTACCCTTTCTTCCTCAGGTGACTGGTAAAGCGGCAAACCCCTGGACTTAAAAAAAAAAGTCCAGAGGGAAACTAGTTATTCAAAAAAAATATTTTTTTTAAGAAAAGACAAAACAAAGCATTTCTACCAGGTTTCAAACTAGTAAAGATTTTAACCACTGTGTTATTTCAGCACTGCTAATAAAGAGAGGAATAGAACCTATTAGAATGAAAAAAGGGTGCCAAGAAGGGAGTTGCTGGGAGTCAGGCAGCATATAAATTTTAATAATAGTAATAGTAATAATTTAAGCTGTTCTTGTGACTGCATGTATTTGCATTCTGATAGTTTGTATATATGATTTCAAATTAACTTTTTGTGTATGTGTGTGTGTGTGTGTGTGTGTGTTCAAAGTATGTTCAGGAAACATCAAAGTATATATGTTCAGGAAGTCCTGCCCACAGGAGGTAAAGCAATTGCCAATTGCTTTCCTGTAATCAAAAGTGGGAGGGCACAGCAGCAGGGACACTGACCAATGGGAAGTCTTGGTAGTCTGCAGTATGGACTGAACATCTTGCAAGCTATTGCCAACGTGTCTTAGTCTGGTCAGGATTTTTAAAAATCAGTTTAGATCAAGGCAGCATGAGCGTAGGACAAGAACAGCTTAAATAACAAGCGTGGATATGTCCTGAATGTACAATAAGAGTCCAAACAGTTTCTATGATTATTATGGAACATAATGTCATTATAATATATCATCTGTTTTTAGATATACAGTATGTGGGATTCTGCTGATTACTAATTGAAAATAAAAGATTACTAATTGAAAATAAATATGCAATTGCAAAACAAATGGCAATTATACTAATTCAAAAACTTATATACAAATGAGGGTCTGAATGACTATATACTGATTTCAGCTAAAACTGATTTCAGCTAAAACTGGTAAAGGCAACCTCACTTTTTAAAATTGACATTAAAAAAAACATATCTTGATATGTGTACACTCAGCTGGGACTACCTTGTTTCTGCAATTCTGCAGGATGAAGCCAACCTACATTTTAAAGCCCAAGAGTGCTGTATGCTGCTGGTATCAATGGTCAAGAGATTCCTTGATGATTCATGATGTTCCAGCAAGAGCAAAACACACCATAGGTCGTAAGGAACTGAATAGTGAAATTTTGCCTGGAACAATATTCATTTTTTCCCCTGCTCTGCTTCCTTTAAGTGCACCTACTGAATATTGCAGATGCAACTTAGGTTAGGCCAGAGATTGGCAACTGATGCCCTCCAAAAATATTGGTCTACAACTCCTACGGCCTATTTCATTAGCCACCTGAGAAGGAACTGATGCAAGTCCAAAATAACTGATTGCATATCTCTGGTTCCTGCTCTTTAATATTAATAGATGGTATCCAATTAATTTCTCCCAGTAATGGAACCCCATCTTTGAGTGGAAAATGGAGAGAGATGAGTAATCAAATCAAATCTTTACCTTTATCATTAACCAGCATAAAATAACATTGAAACTATAAAAATTTACAGTAGGAACAGACTATATTATAATTGCGGGTAAGACGCCAGGCTTGTCGATCGTAAGATCGCAAGTTCGGAGGTTCGAATCCCTAGCCCCGTGTGACGGAGTGAGCTCCCGCACTCGCCCCAGCTCTTGCCAACCTAGCAATTCAAAAGCATGCAAATGCAAGTAGATTAATAGGTACCACTTTGATGGGTAGGTAGCAGCGTTCCGCGCGCGTCATGCGGCCACATGACCGTGGAAGTGTCTTCGGACAACGCTGGCTCTTCGGCTAACAAACGGAGATGAGCACCAGCCCCTAGAGTCGGACACGACTGCACAAATGTGCAGGGGGAACCTTTACCTTTACTATGGGAAAATAATTAAACATTAACATTATTAACACAAAGCTATACAATCACTATATCACTAAAAGCATATGTAAGTTTTAATATTAATACTAGGAAGGTGTAAGCTATAATAAAGTGCACTACAAAATAAGGTAGTGTAAACATTAATATATAAAAAGCGATGGAAAAAATAACTAAAAATTAGAATTACTGTTACAAAGTTATAAAATCTTCATATTGCTATCCCTATATCTGTTTGTAGAAAATGTAATTAATACTAAAACTATTTAAATGTAAAATACTGTGGTTTAAATGTTAATATAGAAAAAGGAGAATCAGTGTAGACTATGCTACGCTTAACCTTAGCCAGAAGGCTCAGAAGCAATGCAGAAGCAGTAAAAACTAAACGTCTATATAACTGGAGATAATTGGAAGCTGATATAACTGGAGATGATTAATAATAATAAAATACATGGGTGTAGTCATTATCTGACTGAATAGCTTTTACTGGCGGTCAGTTCCCAGTGAGTTTTCCACACTACTGTGCAAGTGTAATGATTCCAACTTCAATGCCCCAATAAACACTTCTCGATGCAATTCATTGAAATGCAGAATAAGCTTTATTCAGGATACATGTAAATTGAAACACTCCTAAAGATCTGAATGCGGATTCCCGCCAAACAGCGCTAACTTAACTCTCCCCCCTGCGCACCAATTTCTCAGCGTCTATGATGTCAATGTCCAGAACTTTCCCTCTCCGTTCCCAAGCCTCCAACTCCTGCAGGTGGCTGACCTTGATGCTGCATTCCACAGTCTCCGATGTAACCCACAACACTTGGCACATGCTCCCCCTCCCTCCAGTTCACACGCTTAGACTACCTCTATACCCCTAATGGCAGGTTTCAGCTATGAACCCTGACAGCAAGCAAGGCAATCTTACGTGTTATGGAGGGCTAACAGTCCAAAAGTTGAAAGAAAACATAAACCCAGCAGTCTTGTAAGTAGTGGGGAGAAAAAAGGTGCTTCCAATACTTCTGTAGAATGAAGATGTTCAATAGACTCAACTTGCTCAGAGCCACAGAGGCATCAACATTCCAAGCATGGAATCTTCCTGTATCTTCCTTCCAGAACAGTGTTAGAATCTGCTAAATTAAAGGCCTTTCTACATTTTGAGACTTGTAGCAGCATGCCACAATTGTTACTATATGCCTGCAATTGTCAGCAGTAGGAAGATTAGAAGCCCTATGTAAATCAACAGGGTGCTCTAGGTCTATTGTTCACTGTTTAGAAGAAGATCTAGCCTGTGTGTAGTCCAGGGAGTGTAAATAAGAGAGTGGCATAGCAATGCTAATTTTGCTATCAGCTATCAGTTCCATATAGATTGAAATCCATCTCCCACATTAGAGGAGCTGGACCCATTGGGAAGAAAGATTAGCTCAATCGATAGCTAAATATAGACATCCACACTCTAGCCTCCACTTTCTTCACATCTGCCTTGAGATGCAGACCAGGATTTGTAACACAAGAGGGACCCTTGAAAGCTGCCTTTAGAAATTTGGGCTGGACAAGATCCAAAGGGGCAAAGTTAGGAAAATGACCAAGCCGAGCACCATAAAAACGCTCTACCAATGTCTTTGCTCCAGATAATTTAACAGCTTGCATCTCTCTCCCTCTCCCTCTCCCTCTCCCTCTCCCTCTCCCTCTCCCTCTCCCTCCCTCTACCTCTACCTCTACCTCTACCTCTACCTCTACCTCTACCTCTACCTCTACCTCTACCTCTACCTCTACCTCTACCTCTACCTCTATCTCTCTAATCATCTTTATGTCTCCACCACCATGGTGGCTGGGCATTTGAGCAATAGGAGATGTGAGCCATCCTGCTGCAGGAGATGTGAAAGACACCCCCCCCCCCCCAATGTTTGAAACATGAGACCTGCTTGACTAAGTGCCAGCTATATTGGTGTTTTGGTAGTTTATTTTGATATTTTGGTAGTTTATTTTGGTGTTTTGGTAGTTTACTTCCAATTTATCCTCCTGGCAGAAATGCATCAGGGTCCTCTGAGCATTTCTGAGTCCTATTGGAATCCTAGATAGTATTATCATGTCATCTGCATAAAATAAAATAGTTACAGATTTCTTCATCAACTATGAGGATGGAAGACTGTGTTTTTAAGTAACCTGCCATGTCAATGAAATCGAAGTTGAACAATAGGACAGCTAAAATGAAGCATTTTAAAATTCCCACCTGATCTTGGATGGCGAACCAAGAAGGCATACCATTTGCCTTCTTTCTTGATCTGACAAAGTTCAGTAGCTATGAATCCAGGAGAAATACCAGAACCTTAAGAGTTGGGAGATTATTGTTTGTTTGTTGCTGTCTCTAATATGCTGGCTGGTAACTGTGGAAATGAGCTCCATGTTTTCATCCCATGTGCTTTATCTTGAATTATCTCATTTGGTGATGTGCAGTCTCAAGTGATGACTTGCCCATATGCATGGAGCACTGACTATACCTCAGATAAAAAATTAATGTCACACTATTGTTATCTAGTAGTGTAACTCTATAGGTTTTCAATGAGGTGGAAGGTCACAACCCAAGTCCACAACGCCATAGCTCTTCCAATAATCTTGGTTGGATCTGCACATCATTATACTGAAATTACATCCATTGAAACAATAATGCTTTTAATCATGACCAACTTAAGTCCTATTGATTTCAGAAACAAATTCTTATAACTAAGTAGCAGCACATAACTAAACTTAGACTGATCTTGAAAAGCTAAGCACATGGCTCGTACTTGGAATGTACACCACCAGAGAATATTAGAGGCACAAATTACTAGGCTGAAATTATCCTACTTTGGACACACTATGCAAAGACCTTCCTCTCTGGAGAAGGTACTAATGCTGGGAAAGGTGGAAGGAAAGAAAAGAAGTGCAAGGTAGATGGACTCAGTTACAGTGGTGATGAGTGCACCGTTGGAAGACCTGAAAGACAGCTTAGGAATGGATCGTCATGGAGAAAATCTATCTATGTGGTCGCTAGGAGTTGAAAATGACTTGATGGCACATAATCAATCAATCAATCTGGCTAGATGAGGAAGATGATAAATTTGAATTTATCAAATTTGTTCAATTTGAATTGAACAAATATCCTGGAACAAGGCAATAGCAAACCACTTCTCTATTGCTGCCCAAAAACAAAACAAAACAAAAAAAAACCCTACATGAACATGTCCATGAATTCACCAGGAGTCAAAAGAAACTTGACTTCAAGAATAACTAACCCTGGAGCTAAACCAATACTTAAGTATATAGTTTTACTCTTTGCATTACTCTTATAAGAGTATCGGATTTTCTCCAATCTCATTGCCACAGTCAGATACATTTCAATAGTCTTTGACATCTTCCCTTCATATGCCTATAACAGTTAATCTATGGGACCTAAGAGACAAATCCATGTCGAATTTGAAGTTCTACTGAGTCACTTACCTATATCTTTTTTTGTAGTTTTCTGGCCTTTTCTCCTTCTTATATTGCATCAGAAACTTTCTGTCATGACTCATCCCAGGTAATAAGGATGGATGTAAATGTTATTTAACTTTCTACTCTATTTTTTTTAAATACAAGTTCTTTTCTCCCTGTTTGTAAAAACAAATCTATATATTCAAATGTTGGTGAAGTCTTAACAAAAAAATGAACCAAATGAAATCCTTGCTTACCTCTATTAAAGTGATGAAATGAGGTTCACCGAGGGTGGAAATCTCAACCCTCTTCATTTGTTGTTAAAGCACTGCTCATAAATAGGCCCAAGGGTAATCGGATACATCAGCTGAAATCAAACAGGACTTGACCCTCAAACATGTTCAGTGAGATATTAACAGATTTACAGGAGACTCTGTTGTAAGTGGGATTTCTTCTATAAGAAGCTGCGATATGTGCCAGCAAACCTGTAATCCATCTAAGAGCAATATTATCAACATCTTTATGATGATGGTATTATATGTTATTTTAACTGTTTGGTTTTTTTTGTAAACCACCCAGAGTCCCCTTTGGGGGAGATGGGGCGGTGATATAAATTGAATTATAAATAAATAAATAAATCTTTCCAGAGCCTCCAGGAAAGGTCTCATGCATTTTTCCCTTATCATGAGAAGCAAAGTAGAAGATTTACACAACCACTGTACAACAAGGGAGGGAGGGATTTTCTTTAAATGAGGAACAGTTAAATCTCTATTGGGAACATTTTAAGCTGGAAGTTAGTAGGGGAGGTCCTGTTGAGGAAGCCATGTCCACTCTACACATTTTCCAGTTTTCCTTTTTATAGGCGTTCAAGAGACAGAACTACCCACCAACAGGATCAATAGACAAATCAGTAGAGCCAGATCAAATCCAAAGGAGTACAGACCACAGAAACAGAACAACAGAACACTATGGTTGTCACCTACAGCTCACAGCTCAACCCACAAAGACATTATGAATAAGCTATAGCCCTTACTAGACAATAACACTGCACTTTCCTAGGCACTGGGTGGCAGGCCCATACCTGCGTACAGACAACCACCAAACCTGAAGCAGATTCTTCTAAGCAACAAGAAACAATAGGACAACGATGCCAACATGGGAACCAGAGCCTGCAACAAACCCAGATGTCTACTTTGCCCCCACATCTATACCAACAGTGCCATCACAAGCCCCAACAAGCACACACACAAGATTAGAGGCACCTTCACATACTGTTCTTCCAATGTGATATATGCCATCATCTGCCAGCAATGTCCCTCTGGATTCTACCTAGGACAAATGGGACAAACTTTGCGCTAAAGAATTAACGGCCACAAATTTGACATCTGGACTCAAAACAAGGACAAAGTAATATCCAAACATTTCAACCTCCATAGTAGACCCCAAAGTGACTGTTTTAGAAAAGTGGAACTTTAAACAATACCATTGACTGAAAAGTTGTTGAACTCACATACATCAAAAACTTTCAGGCAATCTCAGAGGGTGTCAACAAACACAGTGGGTTTTTAACACATTACAGTTGTTAATTGATAAGGATTGTTTACTCTGTCTTATATGTAACCTGCATCTGTATCACCAATTTCTTCCCCTTCCTTCCCCCACCAACATTCCCCCCCACCTTTCTCTGTTCATCTCATCCCACTTTAACTCCTGCATCAGTCCAGCCACTCTGTGCATCTGATGATATAAGCTGCAGCTCATGAAAACTGATGCCATTTGTTAGTTGGAAAAGGTGCTACCAGACTCCTGATTTTTTTTGCCACCATAGACTAACACAGCTCTCCTCCTGCAATTTCGAGTTACATGGAACAATTTCTCAGATCATTAGCAGAAAAAAGAAGTGTGTTGTTTAATAAAGATCAGCAACAGGGATAGACAACTGTTTGGTTTTTCTTTTAGATTTTTATCCCACTTTTTTTTCATATACAACTCAAGGTGGTGAACATACCTAATACTCCTTCCTCCTCCTATTTTCCCCGCAACAACAACAACCCTGTGAGGTGAGTTGGACTGAGAGAGAGGGACTGGCCCAAAGTCACCCAGATGGCTTCCATGCCTAAGGCAGGACTAGAACTCTCAGTCTCCTGGTTTCTAGCCCAGCACCTTAACCACTACACCAAACTGGCTCTAACAAACTGTTGAGGGGGCAAAGGCCATAAATAATATGGGGAAGGTGTTTAGGGTGGCACCTTGCTTATGTGGCGAGGGCTGGGTGTCCTCAAAGATGGCAGCATCTTGCTGATCCTGACAGCTCTTGAAAAAAGCTAAGCAGGGTCAGATATAATTAGTACTTGGATGGGAGACCAGGAAATCCCAGGGCTGTGGGCTAAACTAGGACAAACATCTCAAAAGAAAAGCCACTTCTGTATTGTTGTGAAGCAAACAACATGAACCTGTTCATGAAGCCACTAGAGTCAAGCTCCACTCGAGAAAGTCTTTACCCTTATCTTAGGCCCATATTAATGGGTACACTACAATTTCCATTTCTTCATTTCAGAATGGCAGACAAACCATGCGGTCAGTTACCAGCAATCAGAGCCACGGGTTTTTGACAGTACAAAAAGGGAAGCTGGGAGTTGCATGTGTCCCTGGAACTATGGGTTGTCCACTTCTTTGAACCTTTTTATTTGTATTTACTAGCAACACTTCTGATCTTATTTGTTTCCTCCAGGACATTTAAGGCAAAAGAATATAAAAATGTAAGGTGAAGCCTGTGTCTGGATCAAGCCAAGGGCTAATTTAATACAACTTTCTACATCTCACAGTGACCTCCAGATGCATTCAGGAAGTTCACAAGCATGGGCCGGGAGGGGACACCCTCTCTTAGTATCACTCCTTACCAGCTGCCATTTAAGACAGGTGGCCTTTCACTCTGGGTCAAAATTTCATCCCAGCCATCAAGCCTACAGGTTGGAAAGGCAGCCACCAGCTGCTCATCAGGTGTGGATGTGCCCTTTGCCTTTGGCTATTGTCCTACACACCAACTTGGGGACTGATGTATTTATTTTAATCTATTTAACGATAAAAGGAAAGGTTCACAAAGTAAGATGGTGATGAGGAGTAGGGAAGTGGTGTCCCCAGCCCTTAAACTGCATCACAAATATTATGGTATAGGTTCTTCTTCTATACCTGTAGCTGCATACAAACTTTTCCATGTGGCATCCGCCATATTAGTGAACCTGTCAGCTATGACAAACATTGCAGCTTCCTTGGTATTCAATTTGCTAGACAGCCATTGGAAAATACAATGTCCTGCAATATATAAATAAAGTAGTTTTGAGGGAACGTTTGCTTATGCTGCATTGTAAATGAAGATCACGTGCACAGTTACTAGTGTGTGAGCACACAGATATGCATTCATATTTATTTATTTACTTACTTATTATATCAATTTATATAGGTGCCCATCTCACAATTGCGACTCTGGACAGCGAACATAAAGTCACATAAATAGATTGTAGCATTAAAAATGCCCTGAGACCTTTTTTTTTAATATGTTCAATCGTGTCCGATTCTCGGAGACTGCCTGGACAAGTCCCTGCAGTTTTCTTGGCAAGGTTTTTCAGAAGTGATTTGCCATTGCCTCCTTCCTAGGGCTGAGAGAGAGTGACTGGCCCAAGGTCACCCAGCTGGGTTTGTGCCCAAAGCAGGACTAGAACTCATGGTCTCCTGGTTTCTAGCCTGATGCCTTAACCCTTACACCAAACTGGCTCTCCCTGAGACTTTACTTGCATCAAATATTCACACATATCTCTATTACATGGTAGAAAAAGACCACATGTGATTAATTGGCTTTTAAAACATATTGAAAGAACAAATTTATTTTATTAAATACCAAATTAATCCAAAATATATTTTGAAAATATATTAAAAAATCTGAGAACTTCTGCCAGAAACTCAACCCAGAAATCATGGTTGCCTGTTACCAGGGGTGTCCCTCATGAGGTGGAGAAAGTCTCCATAATTCTCCCTTTACCACCAGTGGTGTTTTGACCACGATAAGCCACAGCACCGTGTCTTGGCAGAGACCACAGATTAGCAAGATTCTGTAGAGCAGGTTGCAGCATCTAGCTAACTTTGGCTGATCCTGAAAAAAAATCTAAGCAGGATCTAAGCAGGATCTGACCTGGTTAGTATTTGGATGGGAGACAATCAGGAAATTCCATGGCTATAGGTTTGACTGGGGATTGTAAAAACAGGAAAAAGGCAGTGGAAACCAGTTCCATATTAGTGTCAAGAAGTCTACATAGACATGCCCATGAAATCACTAAGAGTTAGTCTCAGCAGATGACAACACTTAGACAACTTTGGCTGATCCTGAAAAGCTGAACAGAATTGCAACTGGTTAGTACTTGGATGGATGACTATAAAGAAACCCCAGACTAGGAAGCCGGAGAAGTGTCCTAGAAGTAGGCAGTGGCAAACCATTTCCACACTGTTGCAAAGAAAAATACATTTGTGCATCCATGTAATCACCAAATACAGCTCAGCTTGAAGAATCGATACACTTTATGCCTTCTTGTTGCTCTAATTTGCTCCCAATAATGCTCTAAAACTCTGCCAGATCTAGAGGTTATTCCCCTATCGGAATCAATCCCATCCTGTTCCCCCTCCCCAACTGGGTATAAAAAATATATAACAGAAAAAAAGAAAGAAAGATTGTGTTTCCATCCCAACATGTGCCGTAGTCATAGTGGTCATGTTCTCACAACACACTTAATTTGGCTAGCAAATTAATTCATTTCTGGGTCTGTGCAGTATGCTGAATCATATACTAAGCAAATGGAGTGGTTTGCCGCACGTGCTGAAACACGAAGAAACTAACCAAGTGAAGCATGTTGTGCAAATGGAGCTGCTAGACCTTTAGCCTGGTTCAGGATATTGTGTGACCACAGCTAATGAGTCAGCAGAACTCTAGTTGCACACCAAGATGCTGTGCGTGAAGCCCTCTGTCCTCCAAGTTGCGACGGTTGCTCTGCAGTATGCCATGTCTGTCCATCTGAAACTAAATTCTGCTCAGAATAATATGTGCTCCAAGAGTTTCTTTGAAACTCTCATGCTCCCAATGTTAGTTAAACAAATATTCATTCTTTGAAAACATGCAAAGGGCCCCCTTCAATTATTCTATAGTACTAAGTGCTCCCTATGCATATTTGACAACTAGGAGGTAGTGCTTAAATATTTGATGAATATTTAGAATGGGCACGCTTGATGGCGGCATTACTTGAAGTGATTTATGATATTTTTAATCCGTTCAATAATCAAAGAGCTGGTCAGGCAGATTACATGGCTGAAACAGTTCTCTGGATTTGAGCGGGTCTTACAGCTCACATGAAACAGCAATCAGTTTGGATAGCTGAGATATCCTAGCTGTCAGTATGTGACAGTGTTTATTGATAATACATCAAATTTATTGAGTGTTACAAGTGGATGGTGCATCAGTCAAAGGATCATAAGAAGGTCCATCTCATCCAGCATATAGTTTCCATTACTGAGCCCACTGATGCATGTGAGACAAAATGGGTTGATTTAATGGATCATTGTAAAATCAGAGCAATCCCTAATTGCTAATCCACTATAGTGATTATTACAATAATGTAATCTCCATGGATCATAGAAGAACTAAATTCTGACTAATCATATATTCAATTGACTTCATTCCACTGTGTTTAATAAATAGGGTGCAATTATTTATTTATTTATTTATTTATTTATTTATTTATTTATTGTGATATTTATACCCCGCCTATCCCCTCCCTAATGGAGGACTCTAGGCGGCTTACATCAACAATCCTTTTATACAATTATACAATTATACAATTCACTGCGCGTGAAGGGAGGGGGTAAGGGAACCGACTCTTCTAAGGCTCTGGACTACAATTCCCAAGATGCCTTGAGCCGGCTGCTGACTTCCTGTAGGTGTTACTTCCGGGTTCGTCGTCACCGCCGCCATTCAATCTTCCTCCGATCTTTTTTCTCCTCCGGTGGAACAGACTTCCCGTCAGGACGCCAGCAAATTTTCCCACTTAAGGTGGTACCCATTTATCTACTTGCTAGGCTTTCGAACTGTTGGGTTGACAGGAGCTGGGACTAGCAACGAGAGCTCACCTCATTGCGCGGGGGGTTCGAACTGCCGACCTTCTGATCGGCAGTCTACAGCTCAGCAGTTTAACCTGCTGAGTCCCCTTTAATTAGGATTGATGCACCAAATGTTAGTTTGAATCACCAGGAGAAAATTTCTAAAACGTGTTTAGATTATGTTTCATGTTTAAACCATGAACCTTCAACTATAAACAAAACCATTTGGTCATAGAGCTCACCAGCCTTTTGCATTACAGAATTATCCTTGCTTAGAGCCTGGAGTACAGGTTGGAATTCACAGCACATCTGGAGGACACCATGTCAGAAAAACCTTTTTTAAAATAATATCTTTTAGACTTCTTGTCTCTGGTAATTCATTTGCCTCCTGTTTCTGAATAATAATAATAATAATAATAATAATAATAATAACAACAACAACAACAACAACAACAACAATTTGCTTGGAACAGCTTACATCCTGCAACAATACCTTTAACACCATCAAACAACAACATCTGCCTATCCCAGGTCCTTGGGAAGGACTTGATAGATGGATAAAAATGCCAAATCCAGTCTAAACATCTGGCTGACTGTGCGACCAACCACAATTATTATTATTATTATTATTATTATTATTATTATTATTATTTCTAATTATTAGCATATTTACACAGTAGCTTTTAAATAAAAAATAGCACATATTAAAATACCAATTAATAAGTAAAGGTGCTGCTGGAACAGTACACTTAAATACAGCTTTAGTACCCTTCCCCACACAGATTTACCTTGACCTCCACTATGAAACAACCTAGCAATTCGAAAGCATGCAACCTAGCAATTGAACAAATAAAAATTCAACAAATTCTAGCAAAACAACCTAGCAATTCGAAAGCATGCAAATGCAAGTAGATTAATAGGTACCACTTCAGTGGGTAGGTAACAGCGTTCTGCGCATGTCATGCGGCCACATGACCGTGGAAGCATCTTCGGACAACGCTGGCTCTTCGGCTAACAAACGGAGATGAGCACCGGCCCCTAGAGTCGGACACGACTGCACAAATGTGCAGGGGGAACCTTTACCTTTACCTTACCACTATGAAACAGCATAGTAGACACACACCAAAGTTCTCTTGGCAAGTTTTCTGAAGTGGTTTGCCCTTGCCTTCTTCCTAGGGCTGAGAGAGAGGGACTGGCCCAAGGTCACCCAAATGGTTTTGTTCCTAAGGTGGGACTAGGACTCATGGCCTCCTGGTTTCTAGCCTGTGGCCTTAACCACTACACCAAACTGGGTCTCATATATATATACATGTTTATGTATACCATATGTATATACATAAGTTGTGTGTGTGTGTGTGTGTGTGTGTCTATGGGATATGTGTGTTTGTGTGTATGTGTGCATATACAGTATATAGTATATATAGTATATATACACACAGACCCGTGCATGCACCCTATATACTGTATATATACATACGTATATATTTTTTTTTCTTTCCATAAGTTTTATTGAATTTTAAAATACATATTAAGAACTAATACAAAAGAAAAAAAATAGAAATACAAAGCAAGAAAAAGGAAAAGAAAAAGTGAAGTCAAAAAATAACAAACAAAGAAAATATAGAAAATAGATGTCCTCCAATTTATCCTTGAACTTTAAGTACAACAATTAACTTTAAATGTTAGTCCTTCATACAATACACAGAAACTTTTCTTTGTCATATACCCTATGATTTCTATAATCCAATCTTCTGTTCTTCATATAGGTTTCGCCTTTCTTGATATCTTCCAACAATCCATCTCTGGTTTCTACTCCTTAGAATAGTAATCAAATGTTCATTGTTGCATCAATTAAATGTTTTCCATTTGCTCTTTCCATTTTTACATCTATATTTATATCTTCAATAAAGTCCAATTAGTATAACAAATAAAGGCCTTATCTACGTCTAATAAAATACAGTATATTCTGTTCATGTTATGACTATATATTCCATTAATACATAATCTAACATATTACATAACATAATACATAATATAGCAAAAATACAAAACCTAACATAACATATAACCTAATACATACAACATATTCTTGTAATAACCTACATTCTAATTCCATCTCATCATCTCATTGTCTTCTCATAAATGTGTCTCCAGAAAGAGTAATATATAATATCAACATATTTATTTATAATCTTGTATCTTACACTTAAAATATCATGTTTTTATGCATCTGTAAGTTTCTCATATCTGTGCTTACTCTGTGTACAATACCAAATCCGCATTTTCATTAACCTTGCATTCCAAATCAATATCAATAAATCTCCTGTTTAGGTTATGCCAATATCACAATATGCAACTTGTTTATTTCTGTAACTCATGTGGGATGTCAAAATGTTTATTTTGCCATATCTATCAATTTGCATATTAAAATCTTCCTGTCTCAGCTGCCACAATGTATTTATGCCCAAACATTTAATAGACCACTTCCTGTAAAATATCATAATCTTCTTCTGTACCAATACATTCAAAATCCTCTTTCCCTGTTTCTCTACTGGTTCGAAAGGTCTTTCCTCTGTTTCTAAATCTGTCCCTTGTATCTTCTGTTCCTGAGCCACCAAAACTATTAATATACGTTCTATGGATTTCTTAATTTGCAAAAAAAATTTGCTGGTTTCTTCCTTAAAATCCTGAAGTACTGTGAGAAATGCCATTATTTGTTGTTCAAACCGTAATCAACTGCCGTAGTCATAACAAAAAATTTTCTCAGGGAGCAAGGAACAGCTGTTCTATTATTTATCAATAATGTCTATTTCTTTAAGTGAGAAAAGCTTTTAAAGTAAGAGATGAAAAAATTCCACAGAGCAGTATTTCAAACAGTTTGTAAAAGGAAAGATGAAAATATATTCCAAATGAAAGATAGTCCTTTCTAAAAAAAAGTAGAAAAAGAAAAGAAAAAAGGTAGAGAGGCACACATTCTCTATACTTTATTCTTTATTCTTCTTTACTCTTTCGGCCATTTCACTGCATCCACCCCCCGTTCTTCTCCGCGGTGGAAACAACAAAGAAAAACAGGAGTGGGCAATTACAATGGCTCTGTGAGCAATCTTCTGGTTCCCCCTTCTCCAGGGGGAAACTTCAGTGGTCTGTAGACCCCTGCAAACAAGATAGAAAGTTAGCCAGGTCTCAGAGCTCAGAGCTCTGAGAAACTCTGACTTATCGAGTTGCCAGCCAGGCTTGGAGTCTATACATACGTATATATGATAATGGTGATGATAATGTGCCATCAAGTTAATGTTGACCTTTAGTGACCACAAAGATGGATTTTCTCCAGAATGATCTCTTCCCAATCTTGTCCTTCAGGTCTTCCTACAGTGCACCCATTATTGCTATAAATGAGTCAATCCACCTTGCTGCTGGTTGTCCTTTTTTCCTTTCCTTCTGCCTTTTCCAGCATTAGAGACTTCTCAAGAGAGCTAAGTCTTTGCATAATGTGTCTGAAGTAGGATAATTTGAGCCTGGTTATTTGAGCCTCAAGTGAGAACTCTGGATTGATTTGCTCTATGATCCATTTGTTTGTTTTCTTGATTATTCATGGTATTCTCAGGAGTCTTTTCTAACAGCAAAGTTCAGAAGTGTCAATACTGCTTCTATTCTGCTTCTTTCCCTTCCAGCTTTCAACTTCCACTTCCATAGAGTGTCACTAGGAAAACCATTGCCTGCACGATTTTGATCTTTGTAGGTATAGAAACATCATGACATCTGAATATCTTTTTCAAAGCCTTCATTGGTACCCTACCAAGAAGTAGTCTGTGGCATATTTCTTGACTGCTGATTCCCTTACTCTTGATCTGCTACCCAGTTTGCAATCTTGGTTAAACAAATTGATTATGAAGGTGGCCCCAAGTATTGCTGTGCTGAACAAGTTGGGACAGTATCATACATGTAGTGTATAATAGCTCCATTTGGAGTACAGTGCCCTGTTCTGGGCTCAGTAGTTCAAAAGTGGACCAAGTTGGAGCACGTTCAAAGAAGGCTACCAAGATGGTGAGGGATCTGAAAACAAGCCCTATAAGGAATGGTTAAACATGTTTAGCCTCTAGAAGAGATGTCAGAGAGGAAATATGATAGCAGTCTTCAAATATCTAAAAAGTTTCACACAGAACAGAGAATGGACTTATTCTCAAAGGGCAGGATCAAAACCAATGGGTTAAAAATATAAGGAAGGTGGTTCAGGCCAGAACTTCCAGACTGTACACACTTTCAGCCAGTGGAACAGGCTGCCTCATGATGTAGTAAGTTTTCCTTTACTAAAAGTCTTCAAACAGAGGCTAGGTGGTCATCTGTCAGAGACGCCTTAGTGCAGGGCTTTCCAAACTTTTCCCTTTGGCAACACACCAACGGCGGCACGTGAAAACCCGGAAGTGCTGCTGTGGCAGCGCATGAAAACCTGGAAGCGCCACCGTGGCACTTCCAGGTTTTTGTGCATCGCCACAGCGGCAGCACTTTCAGGTTTTCGCACACCGCGGCGTCGGCGTCCTGGTGTGTCGCGCTAAAACCGGGAAGCACTGATGGCCCACTGCCACGCGTGGCGGCGGCGCACCATCAGCGCTTCCGGGTTTTCTCGCAACACACCTTGGCCCTGCAGGCGACACAGTACTGTGTCGCGACACACCGTTTGGAAAGCTCTGCCTTCGTGGATCCTGCACTGAGCAAGGGGTTGGAGTCGATGGCCTCCAGGATTCTATGATTTGGTGAACGAAAGGATCACCGTGAGGTCTGCTTTGATGGAGGCCCAAAGTAAATGTATGGAAGACTTTTGCCCTCTACCCCTTTACTAAAATGTAACTGCAGAGCAGCAAATGTTATCAGAACACCAAAGGGAGTCTAAGCTGATGAAATGTTTGCATTTTCTTGCTTCTTGTCTAACCCTTTATTTTTTTCTAACATCCTGAACTGAAAAATATGTCCTCTCTTGTGCTGTTTTGGCTGATTCTAATAAAATTATTACTTGGCTATGGGGTTGGATTTTTCCCCATGGACCAACATAGCCATGATTGCTTTTCATGTACTAGTGGAAAGTAATATATGTATTTGGGGACCCTGTTTGGGAAAAGCACAGAAACTGAAACACCAGCAATATTAGAAGTGTCGTGCCAACAGAGTTAAAAGGGTCAGTTGTTTGGATTACAGCCACTGACTGCTCAAAGCAATCAGTCCAGATCATTTTATTTATTTATTTATTTATTTGCTGAATTTCTATAACCGCCCATCTCCCCCTCAAGGAGGGACTCTGGGCGGTTCACAACATAATATCAACAAATACAATAAAAACAGTAATAAAAATACAATACAATACAATTACAATAAAATACAGTAAAATCCAAGAGGCAGGTGGTTCTAAAGTGACATTGAATATATTTAAAATATTTTAGATATTTAAGGTGGTACTAGGGGATCAGCCATCCCCAAGCTTGATTGCTTTCCTTTTTGCCCCAGGCGAGATCACAGAGCCAGGTTTTTAATTTTTTTTCTGAAATCTAGGAGCGAGGGGGCCTGTCTTATCCCTGGTGGGAGGGTGTTCCATAGGGCAGGTGCTGCTGCAGAGAAGGCTCGCCTCTGGGACCCCGTTAGGTGGAATTCTTTCATAGGAGGGGTCCGCAGCATGCCCTCTCTGCAAGATCGGGTGGGACGGGAAGATGTAATGGGGATGAGGCGGTCCCTCAGATAACCTGTAATCATAGTTGAAAACCGACTGCAAATTTAAATGCTTGGCTCACCTCCAGGTTTGGACCATATTTATTCCCAAACATAAGATTTCAGGAATAATATTTACTGTATGAGGGTATAGGGCAGAGCTTTCCAAACTGTGCGTCGGGACATGTTAGTGTGTCAGCTGCAGTGTCTGGGTGTGTCACGGCTGCTGCTGCCTCCGAGCCCTGCCAGGATTCCGCGCAGGTCCTAGTGCCTGCCTTGTGCCATGCTGCCTCCAAACCTGCCCTGCCAGGATTCCGCACAGGTCCTAGTGCCTGCCTTGTGTCTTGCTGCCTCCAAACCTGCTGTGGTTCCGCGCAGGTCCTAGTGCCTGCCTTGTGCCCTGCTGTAAGAGTGTGTTGCGAAATGATGCAGGTCTAAAAAGTGTGTCACCAACATGAAAAGTTTGGAAAGCTCTGGTATAGGGTTTCAAGTAGTCCTCTTTCCTTTGAGGAAATATCTGAAAGCTGCAGATTTCTGGTTTAGAGACTATCCCATTTGGCCATAGCTGTGGTAGTTTATATTAGGGGGATATATAGCATGGAACAGCAACTTAACCTGATACATGACCCTGTCAATGGTTATGTCTATAACGTTTTCAGCTGGCTGTAATTGTAATGGGAAGAAGTATTAGTCATGCTTGAATTTATAACTGGAATGCTACGTTGTGGTTTTTAAGAACCTGAAGAAGCTCTTAAATATATGTCGGTCAATAAGGTTGATCCCTCCATCTCTGTTTTGTGCATTCTGCTATAAACAAATAGAGTCAGAAGTGAACAAGGTGGTCTGGGTGTGTTCCTAGAAGTGGGTTAGTTCCAGTGTCTTAAGCAAGCAGGAACTGTGAATGTTCAGCCATTTTCTTTCCCTCTGTTTGCATGTACTGATCACAACAGCACCTTCCCAAGCTCAAATAGCTGGAGATAAGCCTGACTGTGTTCCTGGGTGATCCTCCCATGATTGAGTTTAGGTCTGTGGCTACAATAAATATCAGGCTTGCATTTGTTCTCCACTGAAGCCCCTAAATATGGGATTTAAGTTTTGGAAAATTCCATCTCCATTTTTTGCTTCTATTGACTTTCTATCTCCAGCTTTGCTAGAAATAATAATAATAATAATAATAATAATAATTTATAAAGTTCATAAGAAGTTTTCATCTTTCACTTTGAGTTGAAGACACATCAGGGTAGTGACCGATGCTGATATTTTCAAAATTCAGCCTTTATTTTTGTTTGGCTTGAGAAACAAATACTCACGCAATATGCTTAAGGTAGTAATAGAACCTGGGTTCTTTGGTTTGCTAAATACAGTGAATTGTAAGCTAACCAAACAAGCTGAGTTTCGAAAATCCAACCAAAGCTGGCCTTTAAGAGTACTGTATTGTAGGAACATAGCCTATAAATGCTTTAAGGGAAGCCATGAGATGTTGGTTCTCTTTCGTCCCGGAAAACAAGGCATGCAATAAATCCCTCGGTGATGGATCTGAAAGGGGCCCCTTTTCCTTCTGCCCATCCAAAAAGATGATGTGGAAGGGATCTCTTCAGGTTCCTTCATTCAGGGATTGCTATCATCAGAAGCCTTGGAAAGAGGCCTTTCCTATTGCTGCCCCCAGGAACATCACAGGGGAGGTAAAAAAAAACCCACACACCTCAAGATGGCAGCTGTGACATGCAATCAAAGTGCCATGTGTGACTTACACAAAAATGGGTAGGGCTTTGACTGCATGGTTGTGGTCACATCTTGGCATTTTTGAGCTTCTGTATGGGTGTCCCTGCCCACTTCATTCTTTCGGCAGCATTCCCCCTGAGATCCAGAGGGTCCCTACCCTGTTGGCTTTTAGGAAGGACATAAAAAAACCCAGCCTTGTAATGTAGACATATTCTCAGTTGTTTCCTCCTATAATTTGGGGGGTTGATTTAACACTGGCACTAAACTCTGTGGTGATATATTGCATAATATAGATATGGTGTATTTTAAATCTGATTTACAAAAATAGGGTATGTAAGCTGCTCAGTGGTTAAGACGCCAGGCTTGTCGATCGGAAGGCCGGCGGTTTGAGACCCGAGCGCCGCATGACGGAGTGAGCTCCCGCACTCACCCCAGCTCTTGCCAACCTAGCAATTTGAAAGCATGCAAATGCAAGTAGATTAATAGGTACCACTTCCGTGGGATGGTAACAGCGTTCCAAGCGCGTCATGCTGGCCACATGACCGTGAAAGTCTCTTCGGACAGCGCTGGCTCTTAGGCTAAGAAACGGAGATGAGCACCGGCCCCTAGAGTCAGACACGACTGTGCAGGGGAAAACCTAACCTAAGCTGCTCAGAGTTGGTATCAACTGGACCAACATGTAAGGTCAATCAATCAGTCAAGAAGGAATATCAATTCTGGTTGAATGTTATAGAAAATGTATTAACTATAAGTGTAGTTTGACAGAGGAACCAGTTCCCAAGAAAGGTGGTGGGTTCCTTGGTTAGGATCAATTGTGAGTACTAAGATGAAAGTATTACCTACGATAAAATATTTGTTTCAAGTGGCACCAATTCCGGTCCCAGAAAGAATTTTACAAGAATGGGAAAAAATTAATAAAAGTATATGGCGTGGGGGAAAAACTAGAGTAAAATTCAAAATCTATAGAAGACTCAAAAGATTGTGATGGTCTTGCTCTCCCAAACTTCAAACTATATTACAGAGCAAGCTATCTGTCATGGCTAATAGAAAGGATCAAATCTCCGAACAGTAGAACGTCAATCTTGGAAGGAGCTGGCATAGCATAAGGGCTTCATAGATATTTCTGGGACAGGGACACGAAAGAGGAAAGATATTTAAAAGGACCTATTATAAGACAAAGCTTGATGAAAATATGGAACCGTCTGAGAAAAAGAGTAGGTCCAACAAATACACTGCTAGCCTTTCCTTTTTATGTGGAGATATCTATAGTAAGAAAAGTGCAGTTACATATGCAGATATGGTCCACTCATATCCCATGAATACACTAAAGACACAGCAAGAATGACTTGGCAAAGGCTGGAATGCACCATGGTTGATGTAGCTACAAATTGTTGCAAGTACAAAAATTGACCTCAAAAATGAGGAATGCCTTCTAAGAAAAATGACAAAATTTAAAATGCTCATAAAGAATCACCTATTAGGTGGTTCTTGCATATATAAACTGTTACTTAGACATGACACAGAGATAGAACAAATCAAAAATTCTATAATAAACTGGATGCAAAACTTGAAAGAAACAGTCCCAATGCAACAATGGGAAGAACAATGAAACAAATCTATAAAATTTACCCCAAGTTATAATTTAAGAGATAACTGGTGTAAAATGTTTTATACATGGGATACAACTCTGTCAATAATTGCCAAGACAGACAAATCATACAGTACTAAATGCTGGAAATGCTATGAGAGAAAAATAACATTTTACCATATGAGATGGACCTGTAAAAAACTCAAAAGTACTAGAAAGAAATACACAGCACTATTCAGAGAATCTTAGAAATCAAATTTGAAATGAAACCAGTTTTTTTCTAGGCATAAGTCCAAGACATATCAACCAAAAATATCACAATTTACATTTTGTAAATTATTGTAAATAAAGGAACTCCTTGGTAGTTCCTTTATTGGGTTGTTGTTTGCTGCTTGATTGTTTGATTGACAACACAATAGACCCTAATCAAGGAACTGTTAACTCAGTCAATCAACCAAGCAGCAAACAACAACCCAATAAAGGAACTACCAAGGAGAGTACAACACCCCCTCCAACACAGGCAGGACAAGCCAGGGTATATAAACAGAGAGCAAGTCCCATTCCCTTTTCACGCTGAAGATGTTGCCTAGCCTGGCAATGAAATGTCTGCAAGAAAACAACAAGGCTCAGAGAGCACCAAGGACTCCACAGTTCAACCCTGAGCTACAAATATTCTCTTCGATTGGTACCACATATGGGCGTCAAACGCTCCAGACAGCATGCAAACTTAATGTATTTTGGTTTTTATGGTTAATTCTTCATCAACAATATACTGAGCACTAACTGTACAACTTCTGTAACATATTTGTCCACTTACTGATATCATATCTTTGCATCAATTATTTTTTCCTTTTTTTGCTCTCTCTCTCTTTTTGCTTGTTTGTTTTCTCTTTTTTTTAAAAAAAGATTGAAAATTGTCTTTAAAAAGTGGTGGGTTCCCTTGCTGGATAAGTTCAATCGGTGGCCTTATAGCCATCTATCATGGATTCTCTACTTTGGATTTTTGCACTTAATAGAGGGTTGGACTACCATGATTTGCTTCTTCATCCTCATAATCTGAAGTCTGCAGAGCACCTAGCACAGGGTTTCTCAACCAGGGTTCCGTGGAACCCTAGGGTTCCATGAAAGGTCACTAGGGGTTCCCTGGGAGGTCACGATTTATTTAAAAAATTATTTCAAATTCAGGCAACTTCACATTAAAGAGGTAAGTTTCATTCTTTATTTTTAGTTTAAGAACTCTGTTAGTGCATATATACAGGCCTACACCTGAAACGAATATAATCATTTTGTAACTTCTGGCCTATATTTGAGTCTGAATGTGCAGGGGTTCCCCGAGGCCTGAAAAATATTTCAAGGTTCCTCCAGGGTCAAAAGGTTGAGAAAGGCTGACCTAGTGGAACCATATAATTAGGACAGCATTTATATATCTACATACATGGAAAGAAAATCCCTTGAACAAAAGGAAACTGAGATCTGAATAAATTGTGTGACACATGCCCTCCTTCCTCTTTGCCTTCTTTTGCTGAACAGCCTTCAATCTGATGAAAAGCACGCAAAAACAAGCTCACTATTTTATAAAATTTTGGATACTGAACTTTTTCTAATGCAATTCAATGTCATAGTACAACTACTAATCTAGAACATAACATGCCTTGAGCTTAGCTTGAGATGATGAAGCAGCACTGAGAGTTTTCAAAGGAACTGGTTTAGGGTATAGGGCACCTCTTTTTAATCCATGGGTGGGCAACACACAGCCTGCAGGAGTCAATTGGATGAGAGAGAATTTAATATTGGAATTGCTTTCAAAGGAAATGCCTCTTTGGTGAAATTTTCATCAGTGGACTATGCTTTCAGGTTTATATAGTTGCAACTGGACAAGCGGTACACGAACACTCAATCTTTCACTGTACCCTCATCAGTTCTCCAGCATTCTGCAGCCTCTCTGGATACCCGTAGCTCAATTCAGTCCCAAGGGAAGACATCATGATGGAACTCCTCTTATGGCATTTTTCAGATTTAGCAGTATAGGCAGGCAGGGAGGCTTCAAAGTGGTAGAGAGTTGTGCAACAAGAAAACAACCAAACCAACAGTAACACCCTTTACCTCCTCTAACAATAAAAACAGTTAACAAAACTGCCAAGGGAACTTCAATAGAAGTTCTTAAGTTAGACAAAATAAAAATAAAAGCCTTTTTTTGCAGAGGAAAATTACAAGACAAAGTTCAGAATTATATGTCTTTCCTGCCGAAGCAAGAATGCGTGGTTGTAACAGAAACAGGCTTCCCTGCAGTAATATCCATTTATTGGATAATATCTTTTTACTATTCTGCTTTGCTTTTTGCTCTGTTTTCAGTATTTGCTTTTATTTCTGCATTTTCCTGTTATGCAAACTGTGCTGGGAATTTCAGTTGACAACATTGCCTTTTCACAAATATACAAGTTAATGAATGAATGAGAGAGTGATTTTTTTTAATGCATCTGGACCTGGTCTTCCACTATGGACATTTTAATGTTTCTATGAAATTCAACAGGAAAATCCTAGACATACATGGGATTGCATTGTCAATCTTGATTAGGTTGTTGTAATTTTGCCAAATGTTACATATTTTGATGCATCTGTAATTTTATGTGCATCTAAAAATATTAGAGAGTACAGTGTATGTTTGTGCGTGCATGCATGCATGCATGCATGCATGTGTGTATATGGGAAGGAAGGAAGGAAGGAAGGAAGGAAGGAAGGAAGGAAGGAAGGAAGGAAGGAAGGAAGGAAGGAAGGAAGGAAGGAACTTTTCCTTTATTTAACTGGCAACCAGAGAAAATATTTTCATGTAGAGAGAATGAACAATACATACATAAGTGATAGTCGTGACTAGAGACTTGCCAAGCTGGACAGAGTCAACAACTTATTTGACTTAATTAACACAAACTGGGCCAAGTTTCAGTACAAACCAACAATATGATTCCGCATTGTCTGAGAACAACTCATCACTAAAGCCACTCACATACCCCTTTTCCCAAAAGGAACTGAGCAGAGTAGCCAACTCAGTGGTAATCAGCTATATTCCTACCTTGAATGCTTATTTGTCTTTATTTTCATATTTAACATTCATTTGACGCAGCAGTGTATGCTAGGAGCTGCAGCATGTGCCTGTTTGTGTACTTAATTCCAGTGAAAGTATGGAATGCTCTGGAAAGAACAAACCAAATCTGAAAGATGCATCCTAGACTACTGTTTTTCAAACTTGGCAACTTTAAGATGTGTAGACTTCAACTCCCATCTTCCTGCCAGCAGTGCTGAAGAATCAAAGCGGGGTCTGGAAAAGGTCCGTCTATATTTGCTTAGGGTTAGATTGTATAGATACCCCACAGTAGAGGGCTTGCAGCTATCTAACATTTGGCGATAGAATTCAGACGCACTGGTGATATCATTTTGGTTATCAATGTCCCTAACTTTTCTGTAGCTTGAATCATGTCAACTGGATTTCTATTTTCTCAGTGGAAACGTTTCGCTCCTTATCCAAGGAGCTTCTTCAGTCTGAGCAAAGTTAGTAAGGGAATCCTTAAATATGTTTCTAGGTGACTATGTGACCTTGCACCTGGGGCTAGGTCATGGTTATTTTGAGATGTTATTTCTAAGTCCCTTTATCATCTAAAGGAGGATCGTTAAGATTACCATGCTGCTGTTGAGCTTGCGAAATGGTCTTAATCTTCCTAGGCACAGAAGACAAAGCAGGAAGGAAAATAGGGGAAAGATTGTGCCTGAGGCCCCCACCTCTATTCAAGGAAGGATTTTCCAAGTTGGCATAAATGGATTCCTTAACCCCTCTCTCAAACCACCTATCTTCTCTGTCTAAAATGTGAACATTAATGTCCTCAAATGAGTGTCCTTTTTCCTTTAGATGAAGATAAAATGTCCCTAACTCTTTCTTTTACTATTGATTTGGTCCTCTCCAGGGTTAATTGGCCTAAATATTCAGGAGAGAGGCCAAGACTGCAAAGTTCTTCTATAAAGGTACGGTGCCAGTGAGATTGGTAAAAAATTTTGTTGCATGGTTTTTAGGCAGCTATTTAAGCCATTTATTTCTACTCAGTTTTCAAAGTTATAAGGAAAATCTCATTAAAAAGTTGCAGCTAATTGATTGCTTAAAGATAGAACTCTTATATCTAATTTGGGTGAAATATGGTTATATTTGTACTCTGTTGGATAACTTCCTGTTTATCAAAAATATCTGGATTTCTCTGGGCACAATGCAGTTATTATCTGAGAGACTTAGATGGCTTCTTCCACTTGTTTCATATCCTGCTGTAACTCTAGGGCTGGACAAGAATGAATAAAGAAGGCAAATTGCCTGTATTTGGCTTATATTAACTGAGATATTATTCATTGTCCTTAATCCAGAAAGAACTCTATCCCTCACAATGAAAAAAAGAACTATTCTAGACATAGAAAAATGGTATACTTTGGCTTATATATTTAATTTCCAGTAGGTGAGTAACTTAAGTTAATAATTTAATTATATGGCATGAATGGTCACACCAACAACTATCTTCGTTTAGTAAACATAAGAGATATTGGCACTTGGTGGACTTTTTTCCTTTTCTTTTTATATATAGTAATTTCATAGTTAACCTTTGAGGAAACCATTTCCCTTTACCTGCTGTTGTGGAAAAGTATCCACTAAAATCAGGAATACTTAACAAAAGTCTCTCATAATAGTGTCCAGAGTGCTTATCATCTCTTTGAGAACAAGCAGCAATTTTACACCAATCCAGCTTTACTGGGTACAAGGCTTTCAGCGCTGTCACTAGATTAGCCGTTGCTTGGGTCAGCTCTGCTTCAGTGGTGGGACTCTGAGCTGGCCAAGCTGCTTCTCTTTGTAAATGTTTAAACCCATCAGGATTCATGATGCAGCCCAGTAACTCATTAACACCCACCCAGGTAGGGCAGTATGTCTGGAAAACAATGTCTAATTCCTGTTGGAACTTCCCAGGATCAGTATATATGGACAGAAAGTTACTGGCCATGTTACACAAATCTGACATGCACATACATGATTCTTCCTGGAACCCTTGGGTCTGGCACCTGCAGCATGAGTTTCCATTGTAAACCAGGGGGTCTGGGCAACTCATCAGAATGCCTAGGTGGAACCCCCTTGGTTTTTCATTGGGAGCTCCTAGGCTCATCCTCTTCTTTAAGAGCATCTCCTTTCCCTCCTCCTTTAATCTCCACTAATGCCTCCCAACCATCATCAGCCACTGCTGGAGATGGAGTGGGTGGAAGGGAGGTTATGACACACAAGTTGAGAACATCCTCCTCCCCTGGTGTAAGTCCAGAGTCCTCTGGCAGCAAGGGGAATGGCTTGGGCAGAGTAGGGTACTTGATGCTGGAATAAACTTTCTGAGGATGCAGACAAAACTTTCTTAACTGACAAGCCTTATCCTCCCCTCCCCTTCCCCCTGTGTTTTTCTCTATCCAGATTGCTAGGAAGCCCTCTAATTTGCAATTCTTGTTTCTTAATTAATAGCAGCGCTCTCCCATTTCTCAAAAAACAAGCATCCTTTTCGGCCCTCAGAGGGTACAGCTAGAAAATCAGACAGGCAGCTCTGTTCAGCAGTGGGAACAATATATGGGGATAGGCAAACTAATAGTAAAGGCTCCTTGCTTATACCCACTCACCTCACCTTTCGCAGCCCTATAGGGACATGGAAATCACCTATCCTCCCCCTTGTTTTTCATGACCCAGAGGTGGTGGGGGAGGAAATCCTGTAGCTCCATGTGTGAGGATGGCTGAGAGGTAGGGATGCCCAGTCTGGCGTACAGTCAAGAAGTTTATGCTAGGAACGTACACACCACAAGCAACAAGGAATGGGTTAAAACTGACAACAGATAATAACCTACTTCCATCCCCTTCTGTGCACCAATGCTCACATAAGCCAGCGTCCCACTGCCCATTCTGCAGAATCAGTAGCAGTATCTTATGACTGACCATACCCACAGACTTGCTCCTGCAGAGTTCTTACTGCTCAATTAAGTCCCCACAACCCCAATATGCGTCTCCAAACAGGTTTTGGATCAGAGAGGAAGGAGGATACGGGCAGGGATCACAAACCTGTGAAGGTAGCAGGGGCATGCCACACGTGGTAGATTGCCCATGCTCGTCTTTCCAAACCTTCTGACTACGCCAAGCTGTTGTGGGAAAAGTGCCCATTTAAATCAGGAACCAAAGAAATTGGAAATTGATTAAACCAAGGACCTTCATTGGCATGCACGAGTTCAGCCATCACTGGGCTCACCAAAAGCACCACAGAAGAGCCCCAAATAAAGCAAGGTTACAGGTTATATATATATTGTTTGTTACACAGAAGAGTAAATATTGTGAATCATCCTATGACCTCTAAAACTGGAATGTGTCTGACAATACTATTGAGGGCGACCTTACCCTGCATTCTTCTAAACAGAATGCTACTCTTGTTTGTAGATACCATTATTATGTACTATAAACAACACCATTTATTGTACCCATATACTCCCTCTTTTCACACCATTAGGAAAGACAACAGTCTGGTTATCTGTCTCCTTCCCAGGGTCACAATTATAGCTGCCTGCCTTTTCTCCTAATATGAGTTTATTCATACCTAAACCATCCTTGTTTTCATATATGCTTTTAAATCTCTACTCTCCTTTAAAGCTCCAATTAAAGATACCATATTTTGAAAAGATGGATTGGGATTCCAGCCTTACAAACTTAAGTTATTGAGGGTTGGGTATCTAATTCCCTATTCTTATGTTTATCTTGGTAAAGTGCAACAAGTATGTACTGTTCTACCAAAACCAATCATACATTCCATACATATTTTCATTGCACTGTTTTTGTTTGTTCATACTACATTACCTACATTACTCATTACAGAACAGGATATGTCATAATATCGATATAAAAAACTGCAACAGACAAATAACTCAACTATCCTGAAGAACTAACCTAGCAGTGTTCTGTGTTTATCAGAGTAAGCTCAGAAATGGAATACTCCGCAGATCAGCCAATATGTTTTGCTTAAGCACATAAGTATTAGGCCTATAATTTGTGTTCTCCAATTAGAACAAACCATGACTCTATGGCAGAGATAAAAAAACCTATGGCCCTAGGAATTGCCACGTGAAGCCCCAAGCCATTTTGTGACCATCAAATATCTTTATTATGGTCTTTGACCAGCCTTTACAGTATAAAAAGAGCAATAGTTTAGTACAATAATTTGTTAACAGGGAAAAAAATAAAAGACGACGACAATAAAATGACATAACTAATCAAAAGTTTTGCGCAATTGTATGACTTGATGAAGATATTTCGCCACCTGGTATGTGAGTGTAGAATTAGCATGCCTTAAAAAGAAATAAACATAAAATTTATCAGTATGACCCTTAAATATAGAGAAGATTTGGGACACCTTGGGGCATCATAAAAAAGGACACCGTATGAGGACATGAGCAAGAGCTTCTACCTCCCTGGATCCACATGGGCAAAGTCTCTGTAAATAATGCATCCCATGAAATCTTCCCACCAGCAGCGCTGAAGGGAGGGCATCAAAGTGGGCTCTGGAAAAGGTCCGTCTATATTTGCTTAGGGTTAGATTGTATAGATACCCCACAGTAGAGGGCTTGCAGCTATCTAACATTTGGCGATAGAATTCAGACGCACTGGTGATGTCATTTTGGTTATCAGTGTCCCTAACTCTTTCTTTTACTATTGATTTGGTCTTCTCCAGGGTTAATTGGCCTAAATATTCAGGAGAGAGGCCAAGACTGCAAAGTTCTTCTATAAAGGAACACTGAGATTGGCAGCTGTCTGACAACAGCAGAGGCATCAGGCCTGTAGGGTCAAACATGATTCTGAGTCCTGAGATTAGAATCCTGGTCCAGGCCTGAGCATTAATACTTGGCACGTTAGCTTCAAGCCTCAAGACTGCATTAGGGGTGCATTTTGGGGTACCGAACAAAGTCCTAAGGAAATTTGATTGAATGGCTTCATACGCCCTTAGGTTTGTATATGGGCCAAGTTGTATCCTATATAATAGTTGGGCAACTGTTTTAGCCATAAACAGTTTGATTGCTGCTGGAATGTAATTTGCCCCATTGCCTATAAAATTTAGTTATTGCTAGTGTGCTCTTTTGGGTAGTAGAAGTAGCATAATTTACCTGGGCTGTTAATTTCCTAGAGGCCTGAAATACTTTACACCAAGTATTTAAAACATTTAACCAGCTCTAATTCATGGGAATCAGTTGTCCACTTGTGCCTTTGTCTTTTGTTGGAAAAAACTAAAACTTTAGATTTAACATAATTGATGACTAATTGTTCCTCATTACAGTAGGATGCCAGGGTTCTTAATGCCCGCCTCATGCCTACAGAAGACAAGGAGAGAAGAACTGCATCATCAGTGTAGAGTAGAATTGGGAGATGTCTATCAGCTAATTTAGATGCATGGATATCAACTCTCTGAAGAGTTTTAATCAGAGTTGATATATGTTAAAAAGCAATGGTGCTAAAATACATCCTTGCTTCACCCCCCACCCCCCGACAGTCTGGATAGTCAGAAAGGTCTCCTCCCCAGTTACATCTTACTCTAAGGCCAGTTTAATGGTATAGCTTAAGAATCCGGAGCAAGAGTCTTTTGTCTATAGAGGATCTGCTCAGAATGTCCCAGAGTCTAACCCTTGAGATATTATCAAAAGCTGCCTTGTAATCAGTGAAGGCTGCATATAGATTCAAGTCAGAGTGGATTGTATATTTGTCTGGCACATGTTGAAGCACTAGACAATGGTCTATAGTGGATCATCCCAGTTGAAACCCTGCTTGCTCAGGGTAAAGTATTCCCTCATCTATTACCCAGGTTTGGAGTTTGGTGAATAGGTGCCTGGCATATAGTTTGCTAATAATGTTCAATAAACTAATTGGCCTATAATTAGCCAGGGCATTCCTATCACCCTTTTTATATAAGGGAACAATTATAGCTTCCCCCAGGCCCTCTGGAATCTTAGCTGTCTGGGTTAATGTATGAAAAGAAGGAGGCCAATACAGGGCCCCAATAATTTGAATTGGATTTAATTAGCAAAGGGGGGATACGGTCACTCTTGCGGGCTTTATCACACTTAAACTGGTTAATGAGATTTTTAACTTCCTTGCATGTGACTGGGGGCCACTGTGGTAGTGAGGATAAAGGTACACCCATCACATAGGTGTTAGTGTACGGATCGCAATAAAGGGCTTGGAAGGGATGTACCCAGGCACTTGAGGGGATGCTTCCATAATGCCGTTATGGGAACAATTTATTATAATATGCCAGAATAGGGATGATTTTTGGACTTTGTAGCTTCAATTAGCTGTGATCATTAGCTGTGGTCTTGGGTTTTTTTTTCTTTCTGAGAAGAGCCTTAATTTGGGTGGAATCTGGTGAATTGGCCTTCAGTGAGGTAGCATAGGATTCCAGTGCTGCTGCTTTGGCAGTAATGCAAGATTTGTCAAACCAACTCTTAGAATGCCATCCCCTCCTGATTGGGTTGGTATTCATTACGAAGGTTTGGAGCTTAGCTATAAGATCATGATATTGGGTTGGTATTCACCTTTGTTATAAAAGGTTGGAGCTTAGCTATGAGATTGTGATATACATCAAGTATTTTGCTATCTTGGACTTCTGGTGGGGACATGGCAGACTGAACAGCTGTGCCCGCGGGCTCAGCGGACAGAACTGACAACACGGCAGTTTTTTCAGGCTCAGGCAGTTTTTTCCTGAAGCCCAGGAGTGTTTTTCCAGAAAAAGGAAGACACCAGGAATCACCCCATTTGTCCTCCGGACGGCTGCTTGCAGCCAGAAGATCACAAACAGTGTTCATGTTTGACTAGTAAGAGCTAGCCGGGAGGCTGGGACGTCACCATTTTCCAAGCCACGCTGTAGCCTTAAAGGGACACTAAGACTGGCCACCCTATTTCTAAATCACCCAATTTATATTTCTTTAAAGTATGCGTACCCTAAGAGAGGCTTTCTACAGCAAGGAGAAGTGGGCTCTCTTGGTGCCTATCATTATTTTTGAGATGAATTTTCAAAAAATTCTTTTTAAGTTTTGGACTTTGTTTTCCCTCCAAATATTAAGGAGGATTGAGAGTAAATAATTGTCTCCCTGTTATTATTTCTGTACTAAATTTGAAGATATTAGCATTTTCCTACACGTTGAATTGGCTGTTTTGAACCTTCAGTTTTCTGCTTCTACTTTCCCTGGGGAACTGTCTGCATATCTCACTTTTGCTTGTGTAAACACATTCCGGAATTCTTTCATATCTTCAACTTTCGCTGGTTAAGCTCCTAGGGGGCACCATAATCTACTGCGTGAGACACGGAGAATTTTAAAGAGACTTTCTCTGACTTCCACCAAGATTTTAACAGATTTTTTTCTGATTCCTACCAAGTTTTTATGCAAAACATTCAGGACATTGTGGAAAATATGAGGTCTAAAATGTGTCATCTGGTTGGGGATGTCATGGAGGAAACTGAGGAATTTAACAGCGACAGAAATGTCTCTTCTAAGAGTGAGATCAGGACTTCTGTTGAAATGCTGGATGAAGATCGGATAGCCGAGTTGGAGAAATTTAAAGGAGAGAGTGAGTTGCAAGCCACAAGTGAAATTGATCTTCTGGTGGAACTCCATGATAAAGAAGGGATTATTATGTATGGCAGGTCTCCTGAAGAGAAGTCGGAGTTTTTGAAGCTGAATCAAACAGTTGAGCTGTTTGATTTTTTTTAAGAAAAAAACTCTGCGCATTGTGGAGATATGTAAATGTTCTGGTTTATTTTGAAGTGGGATAAGGGTTTAAGAATATTTATCTGGATTGCTTTTGGGGTTTGACTGATTTAATTTATCTTTAACAATTTGGATTAAGATTATTAAGGTATAATAAAAAATAATAAATGTCTATTTGGATGGCTTTGGGTTTAATATGATTAAGATTATTAAAATTGTTGCATTATTAAGTACAATGACAGACAATTTATATGTTTTTTAGTTTGATCTTTATTATAGTAGACAGAAATGTATAGAATAGTAGTAGGAAGGAAATAATTAAATAAATGTTATCTTGGGGGGAAGTTGATTAGGAGGTTTATATAAACTTTTCTTTTTTTCTTTTAATATAAGGGGAGGGAGTAACTGTATTTAGTGATTTTTACAATGTGCCAATGGAATGATTTATAGAAATAATGTGATTTTGGTTTAATATAGAGTAAGGGATTGATTATGGAAATTTTTGTATATCTTTGCTGTTAAAAGTCGGAAGTCACCTCTTTTTGTAACTTTCAAAAAATTTTCTCTTGTGTTTCCACACTTTTTTAGTTTTTTCTCTTTTTTTCTTTGTAGTTTTTTGTTTTTCTGTAGCTTTTATCTTTGCTTGAAACTTAATAAAATTCTTATTAAAAAAGTATTCTGCTATCTTGTTGGCTTTGAGTGTTACAGAGGGTTGAGAAGTATGCACTTCCTTCCTCTGGGTGAAACCATTGGGCTATCCTATCTTCAAGGGAGCCATTCCATCTGACCCTGTAAGAGCCACCTCCCTTCAGGCATTTTGAATCAGCCTTAATTTGGTTCCTAATTGGGCCTTGCCTAAATTTACAAGTGAAAGTTAGGGGAAGGTGGTCACTTTCAGACCTAGGGACTATGCCAAAGTGCTTAAGGTAAGGGGCCAGATCTCTAGAAATTATTAAATAATCTATGGTGGAGAACTTGTGAGATGACCAAAATGTATATTGCCTAAGGAAATGATTTTGACAGAGCCATTTAACATTTGCAGGTTAATCCTATTTATGAGATGTAGCAATCTAAAGCCAGCTAGGTTATAGTTTGTATCTTTGAGGGATCTGGGAATAAATGGTGGTTCAATTACTTCTTCAGGAGGATAAGCATTGAAACATTCATAGAGAGCTTCATCATTACAACCAGCTCTTGTGTTGAAATCCCCACCTATTAGGATAGATGCACCAGGAAACTTATTCAGGCAAAGAGTGAGGAAAGAATCAACCTGGTTCCAGGTTTGAGTGACCTGTGAATGGAGCTGCTGAGGAGGAAGATATAAATTAATACAGAGTAAGGAAAAGTGGTCAAAGACTAACAAAGCTGATACTGGGGACCATCCAGCTATGATCCAAGAGAGGACGTTAGCAGGATGTACTTGTCAATTTGCTGGTTCTCTCGGGGTGCTGTCTCTGGATAATTGTTCAGGAGGAACAACACTTGGGTTGAACAAATTGGTGACTGGGGAAGAAGACAGAGAGCAGGCCTCTATTGCCAATTAGGGTGGATGGTGTCCTGAGTCTCGGGTAGTTCCATAGGAGAAGTTTCATGGGCAGAGCAAATAAGGCCAGATTGGGGGTCAGAGCCAGAGGTAGACCATGTTCAGGGCTCCTATGGAGAGAGTTCACTTGCAAGGAGGAATAGCAACATGTAGATGGGGCAGCCATTGAATGAATAGAATCAAGGTCCATACAGGGGGAAGGCAGTGGGGATGGGGCTGTAGTTTGACTAGCCTGTTCTTTAGAGTCCAGTTGTAAAGGGTTATCACCTGTGGGCTGATCATCTGGGAGGTTATAGGAGGATTGTATTACGTGGATCAACCTGGTGTTCCCTTCATTTGTCTGAATGAGTTTTGGGCTGGAGTGCCGTTTTGTTTTGTTTTGTGGGGGAGTTAAGCACTCAGAGAATGAGCTTGTCAGCATTTCAACAGGAGGACAGCTGGAGGGCAGTAAAGTGTTGAGGGACTCAGTTGCAGCAGTCACTGACTGAAGCATTGATTTGACTCCTCAAGTTTGGGTATAATTGTTTGTTCTTCTGTAGAGAGGGTGCCAGACAACTGAGCTAGTTCTTCCTCATCCTCCATAGGGTCGACTGATGTCTGTATCTTCCCTTTAATTAAATTGTTGTGCCTCCTGTGCTTATCTGGTCCTGACCTTGGAGTTCGTGGAACGCTCTGCTGTGTAGGTAGTTGCTGGCTGAGATTATAAACTCTGGGGTTTATGCCATCCTCCCTCGCAGGCTTGGCTTTCCTCCCAGAATTTAGCAGAAACTGTACACTGCTATTGTGAAAGACACGTATAGGCGTGATCTGAAATCCCCTTACAAAATTTTTAGGTTTAAAAATCATTGAAGGGAGTGTGAAATGCCTAAAAGTCAATATTATTCTTTTGAGTCCTTGCCATCTGGGAAGCCAGGAGATTTCTGTAAACTCGCTGGAATATACTCTACAGTGTATACTCTACACAACTCTAGAAGTTGTGAGAGGGAATGTAGCCCTGCTTGTCTATTGTGCCACCTGTCCTCATAAAGAGGATTAATTACAATCTGGAGCAGAATCCTGTGTCACTGCAAGATTAGTTCATCCCTGGTAATTTCCATATATGTGGGGTCTTGTGCAGCATATGGATTTTGAGTAAGTTCTGGAGCAACTGAGTTGGTGGCTGACTCCATAACAGGCTTAGTTATATGCTTTTCCATTATAGCCTTAAGTTTGCCAGTTTTCTGATTGGCATCTAGCAGCTGATTGAAAATTGCAATAACAATTTAGCAGTTAAAAGGCAATTCTTAGCAACCAAGTCCACATCCACGTTTAAATTACTTGTGGTTTTAAAAGTGTCCTCTCTCTATCTCGATCTCCTACAGAAGCCTCATCATCGGAGGAAGGGAAATCATCTACTTCCCAATCAAATAGGGCGTAGGATTCATTAGTGGGCATTGCGAGGGGAGAAGGGGAAGGAGAAGAGGACTTGCATGCTGTGTCCTTATGCTGAAACAAGTCCTCGGTTTTAGCTGTCTGGAGGTTGCCGCAGCCTTAGACTGTTCGGAATGCTTGGAATTTTCTCTCTGCGACATCTCAGGCTTGTTCTTCCCTTTGAATTCTTTTTCGTTCCTGTCTTGTAGCCACTGCTGCCTCGCATCATCGGCAGGTGTCTGAAGCTGTTGGATTCCAGACTCTAAAATACCAACTAATCTTAATTCTAAAGTTCTAAGATTGCTAATCCAAATATAGGGAACTAAAATTACTAATCAGTATTAAATAAAATCACTAGGTAAACTATTTTAAAACTAAATAAAAGGGTAACTAAAATAGAGGTGTTAAGAGCTCACTAAAAATGTCCCTCTGAGGCCATGTTGCTCCGATGGAGGCCATGGCAAACCACTTCCAAAATGTTGCCAAGAAAACTGCAGGGACTTGTCCAGGCACTCACCAGGAGTCAAGACTGACTCGGAGGCACGCACACACACGCGCACACACACACACTCATGGGGGAGGTGAAGGGGAGCAAGTGATGAAAGCAGCAGTTCTACCTCTTTTGTACATGCATTGTGGTGTCATATGCACATATGAAAGGGGCAAATGTTTAAATAAAAAACCTTCTGATGGACATAACTAGGTACGTTCCCTGAGAGAAATCCTTTTGTGTAATTTTTCCAATATAAATTATTCTTCAAAACTGTAATTACACCTTTTGATGCATAGTTCTTAGAAACATCCTTATTCCAATTCAACCTTCTTCCGAATCAACTCTCCAAGACAATACATGTTTGCTGTGTATTGTTGATCAAAGGAAGGTGGACTCTTGTGGACTCATTCATTCCTACCAGCAAGAACTTGTTTTGGCACATCCTGCAAATTCAGTCTCGCAAAAATCTGTGGTGGGTTTCTCTAACCTTCCCACTGTGAAGCGAGACGTGCACTTTCTGTTCATGCAGGTACTCAGATCCAGAGGCAGGTCCAGCCAGTGGAGTGGAGTGGAGCAAGAGGTGAAGTTTGCCAATCTCATCTCCCCCCTGCAGCCCCCTTATTGTCTCTCATGCTGGTCTGAAGGAACAGAAAAGCTGCAGGGAAGGGAGCAAGATGAAATCAAAAGTTCACCTCCCCACTACTTTCTTCCAGTATCCCTTACACTTGGCACTCACCTAAATGCTGCTCTGATCCACTTAGTACAACGAGCACTTGCACAAACACAGCATGTTCACTGGGGCAGATCAAAGTGAAACAGGAATGGTTGTACTGAAGTTATTGCAGGAGCAGAATCAAAAATGAGATAATTGGGCTTGCAGCCGTAGAAAATTACCATGGTAAAGGTAAGTGCAGAGCTCCAAGGCACAGATTTTAGACTGATATTGGAAGAGTGTTTGACACACTGCAGTAGTGGGAGATAAATTACTTTCTTCTTCCAGATCAGAAAATAAGAGGCAGAGAATTGGGAAAGGTTTCTTTCTCACTTGTGCAGTCTTGGAACTCAAGGCTTCCCACATCTTTTGCTTTGAACCTGTTATTTCCAACTTCAGACTATGGGATCTGGCTGTATTTATTCGGTGATAAGGAAAAGGAACTCTGCTTATGCTCATGGTACTTTTCCAAGAGAGGTGCACGGTGGCTCAGCGGTTAAGACGCCAGGCTTGTCGATCGGAAGATTGCAAGTTCGGAGGTTCGAATCCCTAGCCCTGCATGCAGAGTGAGCTCCCGCACTAGCTCCAGCTCTTGCCAACCTAGCAATTCGAAAGCATGCAAATGCAAGTAGATGAATAGGTACCACTTCGGTGGGATGGTAACAGCATTCCGCGCACGTCATGCGGCCACATGACCGTGGAAGCGTCTTTGGACGGCGCTGGCTCTTCGGCTAAGAAGCGGAGATGAGCACCGGCCCCTTGAGTCAGACACGACTGTGCAGGGGAAAACCTTTACCTTTACTTTTCCAAGGAAGCAGAAAACCTATTTATCTGAAACTTTCATACTATGATCCTAATCTAAGCTTAGTGCAAATAAGGAAGAACTATTTGGTTAGGTCTCTGCCTTCCACATTTGCTGCCACTTTCTTTTAATTATCCATATGAGTAGTTAGCAGACCTTTGGCCTGTCAGATGCCTGAGTGTTGATACAACCTTTTAAGAACATAAGCAGGGCCCTGCCGGATCGGAGCCCTGGCCCATCTAGTCCAGCAGTCTGTTCTCGCAGTGGCCCACCAACTGCACAAGGGAGCCCACTAGTCTCCCAGCAGAGGGCCTTCAGAGCCACTGATCCCCAAGACTCCCATGAATTGCTCCAGCACTTTTTTGAAGCCAGCCAAGCTGGTAGCCAGCATCCCATCTTGGGATCGCGAATTCCAAAGTTGAATTTTGTTTTGCTTTTTAAAATAAATAAAAATAAAATAAATACATTTTTAAAAAGTGTTTTGGAAAATGAATGCAGTCTAGAAGCATTTAATAATACATCTATGTAACTATGGCCCACCTTGGAGAACTGTATTCATATAAAACAACAGTGGAACTGAGGGTATGTTGATGTATTCCCCCTTTTTCCCCCCAACTGGGCATCCTGCATTTGACTGCAGTCCAAAATATTCCCAGTTAGAATGCCCAATGTGAAAGCTGACAGTTGAAATCTAAAACTTCCTCTATACCAGTTTGGGCAAGGCTGATGTAGAATAACTTTGGATTTAGTGTGGGCCAGCCCTAACCTCAGAAAGACTGAGCCAATTCTCGACTTAGGTGGTAATTCAGTTAGATGGGGAGGGTATGAAGGCCAGATGTTGGAGGACAACCGCATGGGTCATCCAGCTGGCCAATCACCCTCTCCATTTTTGCCACTCTGAGGTATGCTAAAAGATGTCCCCATTGTTAAAGGAAGATTCAGTTGCCATCGTGGTCCACTTGTGAACTTGGGCAGAGGGGACAGTGTGTTAATCTTCTCCTTCCCCCCCCCCAGGCAACAAGACACCTTAGGCTGGCCCAAGAGGACTGGAATGATCTCTTTGGCCCACCTGTTATAGCCCTGCCACTTGGCCTATAACATATCCAAGGACCTGAGGCTAATCTGGGGTTAATCTGGCACAAGGTATGGATGGACACAGGGATGGACTAAAGTCTCCTTCAGGTCTAGCTCAACTCTTGGTGACTTCGTGGACCCAGCCAGCAAGAAAAAGGAAGTGCTGTGTATATGGAGGGTTGCTGAGGGAGACCATTGGAAACCTTGCAACGAACTCAACAGCTATTCTTGAATCGATCAGGAGACGTCCACCGACGTTATTTTAAAAAGCGCTACTTCCGAAAATCTAGACAGGCCTGGCGAGGTTCCCCCCTTTGCAGAGACATTTCCATTTCCCCCTTCTCAAACAGATTGCGTTGCACGGGCTTTTCCTAAAAAAGAAGAAAGTCGCTCTCTTCCCGCCTTCAGAACTCCGCTTTTTTACACCAATAAGCAGGCCGATTTTCTGGATTAAATATCGATTTCAAAGGCGCACGAGGAAACCCTTCTAATCAAGAGATAGCGGGGGAGTAAACAGAAGACGAGGGAGGGGGAGGGGGAGAGCGCGCCGGTTCCCGCCTGCCCCTTCTCCGCTCCCCCCGCGACCCTCCCCTCCCCCTCCGCCCCCTCTCCTCTCTCTCCACCCCTCGGCGCCTCGTCCCTCCTCTCGTGGTCCCGGCACTCACCCGCCGCTCTCCGTGGGTGGCGAGCAAAGGGAGACCTCACGCCACTCGGTTCCCTCACTCAGCAGCGCGCAGTCCGGCGCCGCAGTGGCGGCGGCAGCACCAGGCTGCGGAAAGGCTACTCTGCCCGCCAGCTGCCGAGGAGTGCTGTCCGTTCCCTCGTGGTGCTGATCCGCCTTCGCGAGCGCCCGCCACTCTACTAGCCCCGGGCAAGGGAGGGGGAGCCGGGCAGGCGCTGCCATGGGCGCCGCTGCCAGCCCCCAAAGTTTCCCTGTGCACAGGACAGAGCCCAGCTGAAGGAGCAAACGCGCAGAAGTCCCCGGCCTCTCCGCTTGGAGAAGGTAAGGAGGAAGGGGGGGTCATTTGGTGGGGGAGAAGGGGAAAAGACTAGAAGAAGCAGTCCAGCGCCCCAACTCTCGCTGGAGGGGGGCGGTGACCTCCCAACCTGCCGAAACAAGGGAGACGAGGGTCTTCAAGGCGGGCGGGCGGGCGCTTGAGTACTCCAAGGAGCCTACCCCGAGTGGCTTACCCCCTTTAACTGGCTGGCCGCTGGCTGTACTCGCCTGCGAGGAGAGCGGGCAGTCGAAATGGACTTCTTACTTAGATTGCAGAGCATACTAAGAGGAGGAGGAGAAGGGGTGCGATCCCATGCGTGACCAACCAGATGGAACTATCAGTGAGGAACCATTAATGCAGAGCAGCCTACCCAAATCTGCTGCCCCTCCAGATCACAGCCGGGATGATGGGAGTTGCAGTACGCTAAGTTAGGAAAGGCGATGAAGCAATGCAGGGAGCTATTGAGTAATCTTCCAGCTTTCCAACGCGTGATAACTTTGGAGCCATTTGGAGAGAGGACCTTGCTAAACCAATGGGAAGGGGAGAGGGTGGAAATAAAGAGCTCCCTGCAGAGCAGAGGCTGGGTATAGTTATTTCACCATCACAACCCTCCTCACCAAAAGCTCAAGAGACGCAATAATTTATTCTTACCAGAAGGAGGTTAGCAGTCCACAAGAGAGAAGGCTATTGTCCCACAAGCAGGGAGTTTTATGGGTATGTAACAATAAAGGGCATGAAATAAGTTGTATTTTGTGTGTTCATAGAAAGAGGGGTTGAATTCTGGAGAAGAGTAGCCCTTTAACCCCAAATCAGTTTTATCAGCTGGGACACTGCAGTTCTACCCCAGTAGAAGTGGATGAATCAATGCCATCAAGCCACCTTCCCCAACTTGCTGTTTTCTGAACCTGTAACATTACAGATACCTATAGATTATGAGAATGACAACCCAAGGGGTCTTGAGCACAGGCAGTTGGATTTGCTCTACTGCTGGACATTCTTAACTTTCCCCTCCCATACAAAAGACATCATACTGAGATTCAGGGAGGCGTAATGGTTAGATCATTGGATGAGGCTGCAGAAGGCCCTGTTCGAATACCTGCACAGCCAGGGAGATGACTGGGTGACCTTGAGCCAGTTGCTATCCCGCTACCTCTCCTACCTCACAGGGATGCTGTATGCACGGGTAGCAATGTAAGCCAACCAGGACTATGCCAGCTGCTTCTCATCTCCACCTCAACATCTTTGAAGCAGATGCTAAATGCTGAAATGAAATTTTACAGTGATAGAGGCATACATATAAAGTGCTTGGATGGTTTGTTTCGTTTTGTTGCTATCTTTGTCTTGCAAGAACTGTATAAAATTCTGGGTGGGTGGCTGGGTGGGGGCTTCAAATATCTCCATTAGGCTTGAAGCTGGAGAATTGGGGAGACCACACAGAAAAGGTGGTGTGTGGTTTCTTCTCCTCCTCAGAAACCAGCTGAAACATAACAAGAGCTGTTGACAGACTATCTCCCATCCTAAAGCCTATGGGAGATCCTTCAGGGTAATGCTTGTTTGTCCAAAACTTCTTCAAAAAACAGCCAGGGAAGAGGAATGTGTATGCAGGTATTAATTTAGGATCCCCTCCTTTGCATTAACAGACCAACTCAGGCCAGGAAATGATAAGCTTAGTTTCCTGTTACAAAGGCTCTATTCTCTCAAATAGGAGTTGTGGGGTGCTTGGGAGGGATAATCTCCCACAAAAGGCAGATCACTTTAAAATGGTTGAAAAGTCTACATCAAGGGTTGTATATTTTATGCAGCAGGAGCTGAACCTATGAGGACCCCAGCCAGAAGTGAGGAGGTGGAGAATAGTATCATGTCCCAAAGTCCTATAATGGAATATGAGTATACAGTAGTATTTGTTTCATTTTTATTGATTAGTCGAATTGACCTTATCAATACAGCAAGATAGAATTAAAATATAAACAAAGCATAATCAAATGATAGGAAGGGATACAGTAGTAGGCTACTATATCTGGTCTGCAAAGCCCAAGGTAATCACTAGAGGGCAGCAAAGAGATACAGAAGGCACCACCACTTTGCTGCCATCTAGCAGGCCTGTATATGGATAAAGAAAAGAATTGTTTAATCCTCCCCACTTGCCCTCCAGATATGTTCTTTGGTTGAAAGATAGGATGCCCCCTCACTGCTGAGTTAGCTTGGGGATTTGAAAGTTGTAAGTGGAGAGAGTTTTATTACACCTGTACCCTACTTTTTCTCCAAAAGACCAGAGGATGTGCATATTGCCTCACACCTCCCCACAACCCCCCACCCAAGCAGGCTAGGCTGAGAGACAGGCGCTGAGCCGAACCAAGGCTGCCCTGTGGGCTTTATGACTGGATGGAGATTTCAGCGTGTGTCTTATTGATCTTAGCCCCATCACTGCTCTCAGGAATTATTTTATTATTATTGTTTTGCCAAGGGGTTTTTGTGTGCATGTGTGTGTGAAACAGAGTGCCGTGGGACTGGGGAGAGCGGGGATCTCTACTTCATCTCCAAAATGCATACCAAAGTCTAGGAACAGTTTCTTGGGCACTTGTTTCCAACCCCTCTGCTCAACAGGAGGACAGTGTCCACACAACACACTTAATTTGGTTGCCAAGTTAGTCCATTTTCTGGGTTTACTCAGTAAAACTGAACCACAGATGGGGACTAACCAAACGGGCTGAGTTCGCACAAGGCAGCAAACCACACAAATCCCACCCAAGACTAATACTGATCCAACTGGCCGCGCTGCGCTAAGGTAGCCTGGCGACGCGTGTTGTGTGAAGGCAACCCTTGAGGGAAGTTAGCCAGGAACCGAACAACGGCGGGAGTAGCCGCCGTAGCTCTAAGAGGAGCGTCGGAGAAAGGACGCCGTCGTTTCCCCAAGGCTAGGGACGCAGAACCTGAAAGTCGGAGATAGGGATGAAAGAAGATTCCGAAGCGCTGACTTGTAGCCCGGGGGCGCGGGCAGTAAACAGCACGTCCCTCTTCCAGAAGGAGCGGCGCGTGGCGGAGTTCTCTGCGCGGGAACGGAGCGGGGGGAGTGTAAGTGTGTAAGCCGGTGTGCACGGACTATCACCCGGACGGAGATGTATTTGGGGGAGCACAGATCTCTGTGTGTGTGTGTGGTGTGTGGTGTGTGGTGTGCGCGTGTCTACACCCTTGGGTTGTCTCCTGCTCCCTCTCCCGACGACGCAAACGCGGCCGCTCACTCGGCTCAGTTCTGACGCAATGTTTTGGAGGCATATCTTTTGGAAACGTCACGGCAGAAGGGAAAAGCTGTGCCAGAGCTGCTTTCTTCTCTTCCCTGGGAACATTTAGTGGGCTTTTCTTGGGGGCTTTTCTCCGCCTACAGAGGGGAAAATGCGAGACTGTTAAGTCGCCCCCTGGATAACGAGGCCGGGATTGGGGAAGCTTTTACTGACCCGGGGTTCTCGGGTGCCTCTTGCTCCAGCCATCTCGGCGACCTCCAGACAGGATGGCCAATGGGCCCCTTGGCTGGGGACGATGGGATAGGTAATCCGAGACATAGGGCGTGTGCCACGTTGGGGTAACTGCAGCGTTAGAGCAAAGCGTGGCTCTTGCAAGCACTGTTTGAAACGAACGCAAAATCTCCGAGTTGGAAGGAGCCATTGAATCAGAAACCCAGATTAAAACATCCCAGACAGATGGCTACCCGCCCCCCTCTTGAACACATCCAGGGAGCCCACCGCTGCCACTGGTTCTATTGCTGTTGGAGGTGTTTTCTAAGATTCATTGGGAATCTCTTCTGCAATTCAAACACCATCATTCTGGGTCCTGCAACAGAGCACCCGGCTCTGACCTTTTTCCATGCCACATCCTTTCAGGTGTTTGAAGAGTGCTGTCACACCCCCTCTCAGTCTTCTCTCAAGGCTAAACATGTTCAGCTTTTTCAATGTCACTTCACAGGACCTAGTTTCCAGTCCTCTGATCATTCTCATTGCCCTTCTTTGCACCTGGTCCCATTTTTCTAAATCCTTCTTAAAGTGTGGTGTCCAGGAATGGACACAGTATTCGAGGGACAGTGTTCTTAAGAAGCAGGCAGGGAGGCATCCATTCATCTTTGTCTCTGATCTCTTCTATGTAGCAAGAAGCAACATTTGCTGCTGCTGAAATGTTTCCATTGGTGGTACTGAAGGCTCTCAGAACTGCGTTGTGCATATATTTTCAAGGGGTGTCAGATGAATTTAAAGCATCGGCCACTTAATCCTCTGCTAAGACCCTGATGCTGGGAAAGACTGAAGGCAAAAGGAGAAGGGGACGGCAGAGGATGAGATGGTTAGATAGCATCACCGATGTAAGGAACATGAATTTGAGTAAACTCCGGGAGACAGTGGAGGACAGGAAGGCCTGGCGTGCTATGGTCCATGAGGTCACGAAGAGTCGGACACAACTAAATAAATGACTGAACAACAGCAACAACTTCTAACTCAATCAATTCATGGCATTGATGAAATTTTATTAAATCTGCATATCACCAAACTTTACTTAAAGGTGTCTCTTTTGGGGCTTTCAGAAAGAATGCAAAGTAACTTGCAATTTTAATAAGCAAAAAGTTTCCATTCTTTGCTTGAAAGGGGAAGCAATCTTTAATATTATATTGTTCATTGTCTTTCACTCTTTTTTCATTACACTATGACGAAAACCTCTTAAAGCTTGTGCACTTCCAATCAGACCCAGTGATTAGCACATCACTACCTGTCTTGAAATTGATCTCCACCACCAAACAATCAGTTGAAGTTTGTGCTCTGTAATGGCGAGAGGATTGAGCTGGGTTCAATTTTTTACTAAGTCTGACCAACTTGGACTTTTGCACATGCTCAGGCTAGCCTACTTTGCAGGGTTATTGTTTGAATAAAACGGATTGTTTGCATGGGTGTATAGAAAGAATTGGATTTAAACTTGTGCCATTAATAATAACAGTCTGATTAAAGAACAATGTCTTCTTCCCATATTATCCTGTCTTCCTAGTTGTTGGGGGATGCTATGTCTTTCCAGGATGGGTAGAATATACATCCACGTGTTACATTTGTGTGGGGATATTTGTATGCCATAGATCCACTGCAGGGAGATAGCATTTAAACCTGGGAGAAAAACATTCCAGAAAGTGCTGGATATTCCAAAGAAAGAAAGTGCATTGACTGTCTTGTGAATGGTTTATTTCATGCCTACATGTTACCCCAGAATGAAAATTCCCTCTCCTTATAAGCATGTGAAGTTGCCTTTTACAGAGTCAGAACATTTTTCCACTTGAACAATTGCTGTCAATTCCAATTGGCAAAGGTTGGTCTGGACCTTCTTACTAAGTCCATTTAGCTGCAGCTACTGTACTGGGAGGGGCGTGGTGGCTCAGCGGGTAAGACGCCAGGCTTGTCGATCAGAAGATCCCAAGTTCGGAGGTTCGAATCCCTAGCCCCGCGTGACGGAGTGAGCTCCCGCACTAGCCCCAGCTCTGGCCAACCTAGCAATTCGAAAGCATGTAAATGCAAGTAGATTAATAGGTACCACTTCGGTGGGAAGGTAACAGCTTTCCGTGTGCATCATGCCAGCCACATGACCGTGGAAGCGTCTTCGGACAACACTGGCTCTTCGGCTAACAAACGGAGATGAGCACCAGCCCCTGGAGTCGGACACGACTGCACAAATGTGCCTGGGGGACTTTTACCTTTTTTTTTTTACTGTACTGGGAACTGGACATAGGATCTTTTCCATGCAAAACTAAGCTCCCCCAGTGCATTAATGGCCTCTTTTCCCCTCTCTAGGAGTATGATATAATTTACTATTAAATATAAATATTTCAATTTATCACTGATTTCTCCCCAACCTTTCATTCATTTTAGTGACATTCTAAGCAGCTGAAATGTGCAAATTTTGAAGCTAACTTCCATTTTTTCAGATCTTGTACCTAGTACCTTCATGGTAAAACACACACACACACACACACACATATGGGCATGTACTTTTTAAACACACACACACACACACACCAACAAAAAAAACTGGTACCCAGAGACTGCAAAAGCAATATTGCCAGTTTCACAGGACAGAATGTCAGATTTTAGGGTGAAATGTCCATACATATATGTTGAATTCCAAGATATTAATTTGGGATAGCAGTAGGAAACCCAGAATATGCAACTACTCCAGACCATGGTTTAATTGTTTCACCCCTCTTTAAACTAAGGGGTGGAAAAGGGAGATGCTTAGGGTTTTTTTTTTCAGACAGTTCAAGCTGTCAAATGTATAACATACATCCTGAATGGTGAGCTACAGTTGTATTTTCTTTATAAAGGTCTGAAATATTGCATGGAAAACCCTACTGCAGTTATGGGCAAGAACATGTTATTCAATGGTGGCAACAGTGAAAGTAATCCAGGGGATGGTCACCTCCCTCAAATTGGTGAATGCTAAACTTTATACAGTTTGGTGTAGAGGTTAAGGCACTGGGCTAGAAACCGGGAGACCGGGAGTTCTAATCCCGTCTTAGGCACAAAGCCAGCTGGGCAACCTTGGGCCAGTCACTCTTTCTCAGCCCTAGGAAGAAGGCAATGGTAAACCACTTCCAAAAAACTTTGCCAAGAAAACTGCAGGGACTTGTCCAGGCAGTCTCCGAGAATTGGACACGATTGAATGGATTAAAAAAAAACTTTATACAGTGGTATAGCATGAACAAGAGGTCCAGGAATGCCCTTGACATTAATTCATGATAGTTTAATTCCACCTTTTCTCCAAGATAACATCAGTCATTCTCCCTGCTGCTATGGTGTCCACACAACAAACGTATGAGGAGGTCAAGCTGAGCAAGAGTGTTTCTGGTACAGGATTATGCATGAGATATATAGCTGATTAGATATCTGAATCTAGGTTTCTCCTTTCCTAATCCAACAGTCAAATGCAGAAGTGAGAATCTTGTGGCTGTCCAGGAGTTGTTGGATTCCAACTGCCACCAGCCTCAGCCATCTCTGCTAATGACGACGATGATGGTGGTGGCAGTAGTAGTTCCACAACATTTGAAGGGCCACCGGTTCCCCACCTATATTTTGATGACTATACAACAATAGTTATCTTTGGAGTAGAGTGGTTCTGAGATAATAAGGGAGTGAGAAGTTCCTATCTCAAAACCCTCTTGCTTAGGAATTATGAAGACTTAGTGGGAAAATGCGTGCTTTCGTCATGGATAAGGTGGCAGAGATTGGTAAGGTAAAAGGTAAAGGTTCCCCCCGCACATTTGTGCAGTCGTGTCTGACTCTAGGGGCCAGTGCTCATCTCTGTTTGTTAGCCGAAGAGCCAGCGTTGTCCGAAGACGCTTCCAGTCATGTGGCCAGCATGACGCATGCGGAACACTGTTACCTACCCACCAAAGTGGTACCTATTAATCTACTTGCATTTGCATGCTTTCAAATTGCTAGGTTGGCAAGAGCTGGGGCTAGTGCGGGAGCTCACTCCGTCACGTGGGACTAGGGATTTGAACCTCCAAACTTGCGATCTTCCGATCAACAAGCCTGGTGTCTTACCCACTTAATTAGGAAGGCTAAGAAAGCCTTTCAAGAACCGTTGTGAGATGGAGGCACATCACTGGACAGTCTGATTTAGCAAAAGGCAGCTGAATCAATAATAGACATGTCATTATTCCCCTTCTCCCAGAATCTTGGCAAAGCCAAAGCAAGTTTACTAAATCAAGTTAAACAAAATGCTTTGAGTTTTTACATATATCATCAAATGTTGTCCATTTGTATCCCACTGTGATTGCACATCCAAAGTGATACCCTTATACGTGCCATTTAGAAGAAAGTTGAGTGCTATGATTTGTAATTATTTCTTCCATTGTTCAAAATTCACACACACACACACACACAGACACACACAGACACACACACACACATCATGGTCCTTAGCTCTTTTAGTATCATGGCCTCATTCATCATTTCACTGTGACTCATTCAAGAAAACAATGCACTGTGTGGTAAAACATTGTCTGCGCCCATCCAAGCAGCTTTTTGAAGTGTACATAGTGCTTCCCACTCCTCATTTGATCATCATAACCACCCTGGGATATTAACTTCAAGACGGTGACTGACATAAGGTGAGTTTCATGGCTAAGTGGTCTCAATAGTCCTATTCTAGGAGCCTTTAACCTTTTTAGGTATGTTGGAAGATTTGGAAGTCTGTGGGCATTTTTGCAACTTGACTTATTACTGAGCAGATGAGCACATTTCCAGACAAAGCTCTTTTGTAAAAATGCCTATCTTGTTCATGTGGAGTCCAAAATAAAAATGATAGTGCCAAAGGCTAGCAGTATGCTTTGAAGCATAATGTTTCCAATTGTTTCTTTATTTGTTTAAAGAAAATAAAGATCATCTTTAAAAAAGACAGGAAACTGGAAGGCCTATTAGTACCATGTGTACCTCATTGCGATCTCTGTCCTTGTCCGGCACTCTTAACCACTACATCATCCCGGTCCAATAATTAGTTTTGACTATCATGCTTTCAGCAAAACTCTCTGGAATCCAGCAGGAACTTTCACTCAAGTTCCATGCTTGGCATGCACTGAGTGCTATATAATAAGCAGCAGCTAGGAGTAGAAGTTCTATGCAGTACTATTTATAGAAGAACAAAAGCAGTGACATTTGGAGCTATCTGCTTCAATGAGGAAAGGTGGCATCAAGAGGCATACTCTTGATGCCACCTTTCTTCCTTCAATCAGTTAGATCCAAAATCCATCTCCCCCATTCTATCACTTTGTGTCAACTTCAAGGTCTGATGCTTTTCCAAAAGGGCGTTGTCCCTTTGAGTTTCTCCTGGTAAATTTTTAGAGGACCTGAACATTCAGGATAATCAGAAGATGGGGAAAAATTTCAATATAGAGAGATATACTGTAAATAGAATTGTGCTAGGGACATTTTTTTTATTTTTTAAACCTCTACCATAAAGGGCATGGCACAACAAAACTGGCACATGACATTTACATAACACTTTCCCCAGCAATACTAATAGACCTTTCCTGGCTGTTCCTCTGTCCAGTGCAAGGTAAGCTTCAAAGACCTAGTTTATTGTCTCCCTTCAATGGCAAAATTGACAAATCTCCTTGTTTCTCCACAACTACTTTGCAGTAAGTGTACCTTACTGTTAATGATAGCAGCACATCTATCATTCTGGTCCAGACATGCCTTTCATTGTAATAGCTGGAGTGATAGATGAACACTTTACAAATGGCTTCAGCATAACCATTAAAACAGACACATCTGACGTAATATATCAGAAATAAAACTTCATCTCCTGGATTTATTTTTTGCCAGACTGGTTTTACAGCAGCATGCCACTGGCACTACAACACCTGTTGCTTTGAAACGAAGATTGAGATGTCAAAAAGGAAGTTTTCCTGGAAGAAATCTAGGGGTTCAGCATCCTTCTTGTATTCTGCCTAAAACAAGGATAGGCAACTGTGAATCCACAGAAACCAATATGCCCATGGACACTTCCTTTGGTGCCCATGAGAAGCCCTGCCACACCTGACATAAAAAAAGGAAGCTGGTGTGTTCATAGTCAAGTGCCAACTTCTAGCATTGCTTTTATTTACAAGAATGCCTTTAAGGCTCATGTGGGCCCTGTAGGCTATTCTGAAAATATCAACATGATGGGGGATGCTTTTTGGGGAGGAAGTGTGCCCCCCTGCTCACTTGGGGTAGTAAGGAATAACCTAGATGCTGGTGTGGATGACAGAGAACAGGTTCAATAGTTTGGATTCTGTCTATGCCCATTGTGGAAGCCATTTTCTATATGTGCCAGCCCACCACAGCAGCCATTTTGGAAGTCAGAGATATTGGAATACTGCAGATAAATATGCAAGCTGTCAAGCTTCTAAATATGTCCAAATGAGCCTAATGTTTGTTTACTTCTGTTACCTAAGACGTAGGTGTCTACATAAAATAAACGACATTTGTATGAAGACTAGAGGTGACGTAGCAGCAGATTTTCAAGGACACAGTCTCCTGCATAAGGCCCACTAAAACAAGACGAGCTATGACTTATATTATACCTTTAATAAAGTTATAATATAGTTTAAAGTTTAAACTATAAAGTTTAATAAAGTTGGGATGATCTTTTCTGAGCATGAAGTATCTTTGTGGAACAAGTAGCTTTTAACTAGTCAGTATAAAGCCTGATTTAAAATTGGGCAACCCTCACCCCCATTCTTATTCATATGGTTTGTGCAAAAAAACCCATCCAGGAGATCATGAAAATGCAACTTGTTATGCTCTAGAGCAGTGTTTCATGCTGGCTGGGGAATTCTGGGAGTTGAAGTCCACACTTCTTAAAGTGGCCAAGATTGAGAAACACTACTCTAGAAGTTCTGAATAATAATTTCTAAAAGTTCCACGTGGGCAGGAATGATGGGAATTGTTGTCCAAAACATTGAGGGATACTTGCAATAGACTTTAGGTCCTATTAATTAATTGGTGATGGGGAGCAATATTTTATTCCAGACGTTCCCCGATTTTTCTCTTCTCTATTTAAAAGGCTTGCTTAGCATTTCTTTATCCACCATTTATTGATGTTTTCTTAATTTATACACACCAAAACTTGCTTCTTGTCCAGTGTTTTCAAGACAGGTCTCAATAAGTAGAACTCTGGAAATTACTACAGTGGTATTAAATAAAGATTGTTTCTGATTAAGGTAATGAGATTACATTAAAAATATTTATTGTGTTGAGATCTTCAGCAAACATGATGGAACCTTAGATTTGCATCCTGTTTTGAGTTTGGAGCACAGTGTGGTCTGAAGGTTGATGGCAGAGCAGTTCTGGCGACTGAGTCTGGGCCACCTTTCGATGGCAGCCCGCATGGGAATTCCATGCATACTTGGAGAAGTCCTGGGATTCAAATGCAATTAAGTAGTACAGGGTTAGGCAATACAACGCCTATAGATACCTCCTTTGGTGTCCCCTGGGCTTTCTGCTGCACATGACCTCTTGATTTTTTAAAAGATTTTTTCAATTAATATGGTTAAAGCTGGCATGCTATAAGGCAAAACACCAGCCTCTAAGATCACTCACATGAGTGATTTAGGGTCCTTGTCAGGGTTCAAAGTTGAATCCTGCCATCAGGTATTGTTAGAAAATAGAAATTGGTAGCTTAAACCAGTATTTTGTTAGGCAGTTTTCCTACAAACCCTGGGACAAAACAAGAATGGTAAACCAAAGTAAGACGAGATGGAAACGATCATCATCTAGGTGGCTGGACAGGATGATAGGAAGCAACTTTACCAGTGTATTTTTAGATAAATGAATGTTTTGGGACTGGTCATATCTACAATAGTAGCCATTTTATGTATACACTTACAATATGCACCCAACAATCTAAATGTGTCACCCAACCTCAAGCAGTTTATCATTGACTGTAGTTAGCCTATTAAGTTATCTTCCTGGATTAACTGGACCAATAATCACATCCAGAATATCAAGAAGCACTTTCTATTTTGAAAGAGACATTTCTGGAAATGCACAAAGCACCGTGAATGTTCAGACTGATCTCTGCTGGGAGGGAAAATGGAATGTTCCAGGGGAAAAACAACACTTTCTGAAGACTACATATCTCATATTGCAAAGCTGTATGTATCAATTATGTCCATTCAAAAATTACTTCCAGCCACTAAACATACAGTGACACTCCTTAATCCACTGCTGGTTTTGTGTAGAAATGTATCTTTGAAGTTCCTTCATTCAAAAATGACCACCTTAGAGTGAGTGACAGATAGATATGGGATGCTAAAAAGTTTGTTGCTAGTTTTTGAATGTAGCCTTTTCTGAAGTCCCAGTCCCAGTATTTTATTTTCCATTAAAATTATTCTTAACTGTAAAGAGATATAAAAGTTACTTCTCTTCATCTGTTGGGTTCTTCCAACAGGTTTCCCCACAGAACCATACTGGCTGTGGATGTTGAGGATACCAGGTTTAAGGGTTGGCATAACAATATGAAGTTTTCTTGTTCTGAGTCATCTAGACCAAGTGTAATCTGCTCCAAGTAGCAGCAGAATCATGGCATCAGGGAGAGATTTTCCCCATGTCTGATTACCTACAAAGTTTTTACTGAAGATGCCAGGAATTGAATTTAAGACCTCTGGATCTATTATGTAACTGACAAACATCTCCTAAATACGGACTGTCTCCAGCTGCAGAGGATTTGTAGACATGATACTCAAATCTAAAAATGTAAGCAGAGGTATCTTGGAATATTTTATATAGGAAAGCAAACCATAGATTTTTGTTTTTAAAAATAAAGCTTTGTGTTTCTCTGACATCAAGAATTGTTGTGTAGCATATCCTAATGACCTTGAGATGGTCTAATAAGTTTAAATTTAGCATCAGTTTCAGTAAGTCAGACACAAAGGGAAACAAGAGGTGAGCTTCTGAAGACATTTATCATGTAGCATATACTGTACTCAGACTGGATTTTCATTAGCTGTAAAATTAAATACTGCAAAGCAGCCTTTTCATTCTAACCATTATGAAAACATCAAAAGAGAGTAAAGAGCCTTTTGCTCTACTCTGGGTAGGAGATTCCTACTTGTTACAATCAGGCAGTAACAAAGAGCTCATTTTTCAGAAGCTCCTTGAGTGTGACCTCCATGGAAAAGGAGGGAGGTGTATCTTCCCATGTTTGTTTTTCCATTGTCTTGGCACTCTTGCTGCTAAAGGTCAATCAAAGCTGAAAGATCCTACAAACACTGAAGACATGGGTCACATTACAATTACAACATAGGTCTTGAATTCAAACTAATGACCTCAATTATTTTATTTTATTTATTTATTTATTTATTAATAACTCAAGGCGGCAAACAATACTCCTTCCTCCTACTATTTTCCCCACAACAACCCTGTGAGGTGAGTTGGGCTGAGAGAGAGTGACTGGCCCAAGGTCACCCAGCCGGCTTTCATGCCTAAGGCGGGACTAGAACTCACAGACTCCTGGTTTCTAGCCCACCACCTTAACCACTAGACCAGAGCTTTCCAAACTTTTCATGTTAGTGACACACTTTTTAGACATGCATCATTTCGCGACACACTCTTACAGCAGGGCATCATTTCGTGACACAGTCTTACAGCAGGGCACAAAACAGGCACTAGGACCTGTGCGGAATCACAGCAGGTTTAGAGGCAGCAAGGCACAAGGCAGGCACTAGGACCTGTGTGGAATCACAGCAGGTTTAGAGGCAGCAGGGCACAAGGCAGGCACTAGGACCTGTGTGGAATCACAGCAGGTTTAGAGGCAGCAAGGCACAAGGCAGGCACTAGGACCTGAACGGAATCACAGCAGGTTTGGAGGCAGCAAGGCACAAGGCAGGCACTAGGACCTGTGCGGAATCTTGGCAGGGCTGGGAGGCAGCAGCAGCCGCAACACACTCAAACACTGCAGCCGACACACTAACGTGTCCCGACACACAGTTTGGAAAGCTCTGCACTAGACCAAATTGGCTATTAGCTGTAAATATAAGGGGCATGGATTTGCATTTACAACAAACCATCATTCTCATCTGGAGGTAGAATGCTTCCTAAAAACCAAATCTTTCGTCCCAGCTTGGATCAGATGTGTACCCAGAAATGAAATGGCTTCAAGGGTTGTGCAAATATTTGATTAGGATATATGATTCAAAGGTAATTTGATGATTCAATCACATTTCTGATTTGAATCTCCAAAGTGACTTGAAGCATCAAGTCAAAATGGATGTCCCCAAAATTATTTAGAATCAGACCCAGTTCAGAGATCTGCAGTAATGCAAGCAAGCCCATATTTTCAGATCTGATTCAAAAGTCTGAAATGAATTGATGTAGAAGTCCAGATCGATTCAAGGTCCAAATTGGATTGGATTGATTTTCCAAATTGATTCAAAAGTCCACATTGATTCTATTCAGCATTTTAATTCTATTTTGAAATTCAGATTGGATCAAAGCTGATTAGTGAATCCCTAACAGTTGGCTTAAACCATGACCCTTTCCCCAAAATGTGCTTTATCCAATCAGATCTCCTCATCAGTGATTTTGGCAGTGCACTGAAGGACTCACTGTGTTAAAAGTCACCATTTTGGTACAATAGAGTCCCTGCCAGTTTCCCCCCAAAACTGCCTACTATCCCATGATCCCTTGCAGTAGGAAAGCATTGGCAAAGTTTCTTGAGGTCACCAGCTTCTTTTGAATTCCTGAAAGGGAAAGGGATTAAAAATGGAGAGAGGAAAGAACTATGTTGGTGATGATGCTCCAAACACCAATTTATACAACTTATAATTCCCATTCATTCTTACTACCTATCCCAGCAAGTCCCCCACCCCACCCCACCCCCCATACCATCCAATCTGCTGATCTCTGACCAGTATGACTCCCTCCCTAAACACAGAGCAGAATGCAAACTATCAAAGGCAGCTCCTCAAAGCCTCTCCCATAGTTCCTCCACCCTCAGGCCAGTCCTCCCCACAGATTGTGAGAGCTCCGTTGAGTACGTTGAGTACGAGAGGTTCCCAAGGCAGAGCAGTCAACAATACTTTGCAAACAATCCACAACCACCCAGGCTCAAGGCTATGAAACATATTCTCCAGCAAAGAATAGGGCAGAAAGGAAGGGCAATAGGTTTGAGCTGCCTTGTGGAATAAGAGAGCATCTGAACCTTCACTCTGACAGAGGGCAATCAACTGCCTGGTAGGGCTTCATGCAACCATGCAATAACGTGTCTTATCCAACCAGGCTTTGTCTTATGTCTGAATGTCTTGAGCCAAGTTTGTGCAGCCTACAATTTCTGCTGAGGTGTTGCTGTGGAACCTCATATATAGGGCCCCACTAGGAGGAAAATACTCAACACTCTCCTTGCAAGGAAAACTAAGGATCAGGGAAAAAAGCAATCTCAAAGGAGACAGACATTCCCAACCACAACCAGACCTACAGGAGACACAAGGCAACCCAAGATGAGAGAAACACATACAGCATCCAGGATACACAGGCCCTGGAAAACAAGGGAACCAGACATTGTTCCCGGCCTATCACCTACATTGAAAACAGTCCTAACTGGCATTGTTTAGGACAGTATTTCCCAACCTTGGAAAGTATTTCCAGGTGTGTGGACTTTAAATCCCAGAATTCTACAGCCAGCATGGCCATTGATGAGAATTCTGGTCCACACACCTGGAAGGTGCCATGGTTGAGAAACTCTGGTTTAGAGTGTGTTGTTAATTTACTTTTGGAGAATGTAAGAGCATGGAAGGGGCGTGGTGGCTCAGCGGGTAAGACGCCAGGCTTGTCGATCGGAAGATCGCAAGTTTGGAGGTTCAAATCCCTAGCCCTGCGTGCGGAGTGAGCTCCCGCACTAGCCCCAGCTCTTGCCAACCTAGCAATTTGAAAGCATGCAAATGCAAGTAGGTTAATAGGTACCACTTCGGTGGGTAGGTAACTGCGTTCTGCGCGCGTCATGCGGCCACATGACCGTGGAAGCGTCTTCAGACAACGCTGGCTCTTCGGCTAACAAACGGAGACGAGCACCGGCCCCTAGAGTCGGACACGACTGCAGAAATGTGCAGGGGGAACCTTTACCTTTACCTTTTAAGAGCATGGAGGAATGTTTATGGAGCTCAGGTGCAAGAGGCTCAGAAAAGGGCTTTTGTTTTTCCTTTATTATCACTGGTTGCTTGCAAGAAGAATAACTGCAAGCAACCAGAGGCACATGGCTTGGCTGATCCCTGCAGCCCATGAGCATTTGGGAGGCATATTTAGTGCCTGCTAAGATTGCAGATTTACCTTTACCTTTAAGATTGCAGCAATGAAATCAAAAAGGCAATTGACACTTATTCAGCCGTTTCTTCCCTCCACTTCTTTTTCTTGGAGGGCTAGCAGGCAAACCTGGACTATTGATTGGGGTTTGGAGTTCCTGCACCATGACTAGGTGGGTGGAATAAATTTAATCCTTTGCAAGATTAAATCAAACCCCTCTGGAGTTAAATTTTTGAACTCCCGCAAAACATTAACCTTCTCTTTGGCCCGGTTATTCAAATTTCTTTATTATGGTCTTTGACCAGCCTTTACAATAGAAGAAGAAAAATAGTTTAGTCCCACAATTCATTGTTAGGAAAAAAAAGGAAAACAATAAAACAAAGAAACAACATATCTAATTAAAACCTTTGCACATTTGTATAACTTGATAAAAATATTTGGCCACCTGGTGTGTGAGTGTAGAGTTAGCATCCCTTAAAAAGAAATAAACATAAAATCTATCAGTATGACCCTCAAATTTAGAGATGATTGGCGATATCAAAGCACGTCTTGGGGCATCATAAAAAGGACACCGTATGAGGACCTGGGCAAGAGTTCCTACCTCCCTGGATCCACAAGGGCAAAATCTCTATAAATAAGGAATCCCATGAAATCTTCCCACCAGCAGTCCTGAAGGGAGGCTTTGGCCCAGTTAAGTGCCTGGGCCAAACTCTTGGCTCTACAGCTGTGGGGGAGGGGAATTACTGCTTAAGGACCTCTCAAATCTCCACTCAGGGAGTCCCAGATGCCAGGATGACAGCATTCAGGTCCACCGTCAATTTGAAATGATCTTGCTAGGATCCACTTATTTTTATTATTTTTTTAAATGCAGTCACAGTTGCTCATGCTGCTATTTACTTATTTTTTTCCTACAATATGATTGTTATTGCCAAGTTATACCTATAGTCGTACAAAGTAAGCAATGCCTAACACCATTAACTATTTGTTGGTACCATTTTCAGCACTGAATTGGTACTTTCCTCTTGGTAACTTCTACCCATCCAAACTAGTAGTTTGGGAGCTAAAAAAGTTGTTTTCACCTTTTGTGACTTTTGCAGACAAGAAACATTTTCAAACTATCACCATAAATGATCTATAAATGATCTGCAAACCAAACTATAAATGATCTGCAATCATTTTCAAACCTGCTAACTTTCCAAGTTGACAACCAGGAACAAAGATCATTGACCTGCCTCTAGTTGCTTAGTTGCAGACACTATCTTAATGTTTTGACCCCACGTCCCCTTGGGGATACCCCCTTGGGGATGCCTCTGACCTCAGGCCCTTAATTCCTTGCAACTCTCCTCCATGCCTTTACTTCAGTGTGTATGCCTTTGTCAGGTATATGAAAAAACTCAAGGTGGGTCCTATGAGGTGAAGTTCCAAAAATCTCAAGGCATTTTGAGGAGCAGCTGCAGCCAGGAAGGCCTTGCACAAATCCATCCTGTGCACCATTGGCATCCGTTCCTGGATCAGGGGCCCTACTCAGTCACTCATGCCTTAGTCACATCTCATCTGGATTACTACAAATGTATTCCACACAGGGCTGCCCTTGAAGCTTCAGCTAGTCCAGCATGTAATGGCAGGAGCAGCTCCGGGCATGTCACAGTATGCCCATGTAGCACTTCTGCTATGCTAGCTGCATGGATTACCATTCCCTAACCAGGGGATGAAGGCAGGGAATAAGTAAGAGAAGCTGTCCTTGCCCATTCCTTAAGAAATTATAGGACAGTTATGTAGGTTATTTTATGGTGAACCAGTCATAAAACATTGGGTAAGAGGACTATGTACTTCTTTGGTGATAAGATGGTATGACCACTGGTTTTGGATACTGATTCTAGCTCTTTCTCTGTTTCTCAGTGGCACTGAACAATGGAAGGTGATTTCTTTTTCTTAAGTATGAGAGAGAGTAACACAAATCCTTGAGTTTTTGCACCAGTGCTTTTATGTAGAAATGATGATCCAATCTACAGAAAGGGGGACAACAGTCCTAGAAACATGTTACAGCACAGATAGGAAGAATAGGCACATCTGCTCCTTCTAATAATGTTTTTGGATTGGCTTTGTGATTCTTGTGATTAAGTACAAAAGTAGCAAAAATCCAGCCAAAGCAGAGAAAAGATTTTTATTTATTTTTTTAAATTTATATGGCTACCTATATTATATAAAACAATCCTAGGCAGCCAACATACACACAAATAATAAAAATGCAAGATTAAAACTTTAATAAACCAGCAACATCATAAGATGGAACCAGAATTTAGAATGCCTCCAAAAGTTCCCAATAAATTCTAATTTCAACTATGACTTCTTGACACTGATCCAAAAGACAATATTATTGAATGTGGGATTCTATAACTTGACAATCATCATTAACGTGTACTAATATTTATATAGTTTCCACTACATGATGACTCCCAAATCAATTTTTTAATGTTTATTTGGTCAGATGTGGATATCTCTTCATCCTCAATCTACTGTAGAATGAATGAGCTGCATAATAGGAGAAAGATTCTGTAGAAATAAGCCTCTGGATGGGTATCTGCATCAAAATGCTTAAATAGGTTCCTGTGATCTAGTTGATTGTATCTTTTGATTCCTACCTGGTTATCCTTTTTAATAACTCTATCAGCAGCATTAGATGATAAAAGGACTTAAAATAACATCTCAATATAACCATGACCTAGCCCCAGGTGTAAGGTCACACAGCTACCTAGAAACATATTTAGGATTCCCTTACCAACTTTGCTCAGACTGAAGAAGCTCCTTGGATAAGGAGCGAAACGTTTCCACTGAGAAAATAGAAATCCAGTTGACATGATTCAAGCTACAGACAATTCCACCTGGATGACTGAGAACCTTCATAGACATATCTATCAGCAGCAATAACTCTATATGCAGCAATTCGGGTGCCATGTATTATTCCTATTTTATTCTCGCAGTGGCTCTACAGGGTAGTCTATGCTGAAAGGTAATAATGGCCCAAGAACATAAAGTTAACATCATAGCTGAGTGGGTATTTCAATTTAGCCCCTGTATTCAACTCTATAGTTTGGCCTTCCCTGAACTGACACCCTCCAAATATGCTGCGACTCCAGGAGAATTCTGGGAATTGTAGTCCCAACATATCTGCTGAGCACCAGGTTGGAGAAGATTACTCTAAACATTGCACCACACGTCTTCTAAACTATACATAACTGGAATTGAATCTTAGTGCAAATATACAGAATGACAGATTATATCAAATCAAATCAAATCTTTATTAAAGTCATAGGCCAGCATAAACAGATTATAAAACTTAACAAATGACCAGAATGAAAAATGACAAATATAAATAATGGTTACTGGATTCCCTCTCATAATTAGGTCATGGACTGCCATGTCACATTTTTTGTCAGGAGGAGAAAAATGAGGTAAAGAGAAAATATATGGGGATGACATTCATAAAGGGTAAAAGTAAATGCTCAGAATTTACTCAAGAAAATGTAAATATGACCCATAATCCTTGCAGGTCAATGCAAGCAACAGAGTGAAAAGACATTCTATTAGTTCAGAACTGTTTTGAATGTATATAGACAGCCTGGTGAAAGCTCTCGCTTATTTCTTTGTATTTCCAAACACAGCTTCCTTCCAAAGATTAATCGCCATTCAAAGACAAGGGTCCCTTTGCTAAATTATCTAGACACCGCCTGATTTTCTTCTGCTAAGACAGCAGAGGTCCCTGAAACTTTATCTGTACATGTTTCCAGCAACCTGGCAAGTATTGGTGGCTTTTGGTTCATATAATATATACGCAAACAGGAAACACTCTAGCCTGTTATGAAACAGCCAAAATTGTTACTCAATGAGCAGATAATTTCAGAACCATCAGGACTGGCCTGGCTGGGTACTTCCAGAGCAAGTTGGGGTTGTTCTCTTCTGGGGCTTCATCTGCTGCTTCGAAGTACTTGAGGCTGTAGGTTACTTGAAAAGTCAAGAGAAGCCTTTAATTTGCTTGACATCCTTTGGGGCAATTGAAAGCAGAGGTAGAGAGCAAATGAAAAAAGCAGTATTGATGGGGCAGATGGAAGAACTCAGGGTATATATTTGCATCCCAAAATCTGACACCAACATCCAAAGTATTTCATAGGTAGGTATAGGTAGATGATAGATGATAGATGATAGATGATAGATGATAGATGATTGATAGATGATTGATAGATGATTGATAGATGATTGATAGATGAGAGATGAGAGATGAGAGAAATGATAGAGAGATAGAGATAGAGATAGAGATAGAGATAGAGATAGAGATAGAGATAGAGATAGAGATAGAGAGAGAGAGAGAGAGAGAGAGAGAGAGATAGAGATAGAGATAGAGATAGAGATAGAGATAGAGATAGAGATAGAGATAGAGATAGCTTGTTGCAACTGCCCAGAGGCAACAGATATCCATATCAATATTGGTCTACATTCACTTGTATATAGAGATAAACACATACAGATATGTATAGACAAATGTCTATATAGGTATACCCATATATTTATAGAGGCATATACGACACATACACATGCATGTATGTTCTGCCCCATGTTCCTTGTGTTATTCTGCATGCCATTCCAGCCTTTGTAATCTATCTTCCCCTGCCTAGCACTGATTGCCCTATTAATAATAATGGCTGGAACTATTCTCTTCACAGCCACTTACAGCCTAAAATTCTCTGGCCTTCAGTCAGTCCTGGATGCAATCTTATCCAAAGAGATCCAAGAGTTCCCTGCAGAAACTAACCGTCCCAGGAACCCACTTAGAAGATGGGATTGCCAGGCATCAGCGGCTTGTTAAAGCAACTGAACTTCACAGTTCCTTTTACCTTACCATTCCTTGCCATCCTTTATTCTTTCATCATTCCTCATGTCTGCAACATCATCTGTTCTGAACTGAAAGGAACTTCATTTGCAGTTCTACTGATGCAGGGAAGTCCACTGGGAGCATCAAAAAAAGTCCAGATGGTGGCTGCATCTATGTAATCAGAGCCTCATCCTTTTTATCTGTGTGTGATAAAAATTGGTGAGGCTTCAGTCACGTAGTTGTCATGTCCTTTGACACATGCTTAACTGCAGGTCAATCAGCCCTTTAGCTTGTTATTATGAAACAATAAACTAATGTTGGGCTATAAGTAACCATGGAATGGTATGAGCTAAGCTGCCTGTTAAGTGGGATTCAAAAATATATTTCATGAGAAAATTTAGATTTGTATACCTATATAGAAGCACACATAACACACCAAGTTTCACATGGGAGAAGGAAATCCTTGAGCCTAATCTTCCTCAGTCCAGTCACTTCCAGACGTGTTTGGACTGCAACTCCCAGAATTTCTGGCAGCACCATAGATTTACAGATTTATATTTTTATCCTATTCCATTTCTTTGTCCTTCCCTCATGATTTTCTGTTTCCCAGTTCAACATAGTTTTTAATCATGTTCAGTCCTCAAACACATTTGGGGGGAGGGTTTTGCTGTTGTTTAAAAAAAACCCTTGTAACTTGTTCAGAAAACCTTAAAATTTCTCGAGACCAAGCTTCTGAAGGGAGTGTGAAATACAAATCCAAAGAATAAATAAATTCATATATTTATTTATTTATTTATTTAGATTTATATTACCACCCATCTCCCCCAACGGGGATCCTGGGCGGTGCACAATAAAATAGAGTTAAAAATATATAAAATTACATCAATACAAAATATGAATTCCAAGGAAGAATATTAAAATAAGTCACTGGGAGGCTTCAAGGGGCCAGCCATCCCCAAGAGGAACTGTTGACGTTTCCCTCCCAGGCAAGACGGCAGAACTTTATTTAAAATTGGGGTGCTGTAGAAGCAGAAGGAAGGCCAGGGTTATTTTGAAGTGAAGTCAACTTTGAATGTATCTTATAGGACAAATTTCTAGCATGGGTTTGCCCAAGGAAGACAAAATCAAGTTTGATTTCTTTTTCCCTTTTCATCCTTTTAGCTTTTCTGACTAATCTGAGGATGAAGGGGACAGTGCAAAAGGGAAAAGTAAAGAGAGACCCAATTTCCATCAAAGCAGGGTGCTGGACTAGAGTCAAATTGCCTTGCGAAGAAAACTTGTTGCCGAAGCAGCCAGCATATTTGTAGTTGGCTCACGTCTCAAAGTCAATAGCATGTCTGTGTCAAAATGAAATTTCATTTTTAAAAACAACAGAGGCAGAAGTCTGGGTTAAGTGCAATGGAAACATGCCCACCTGTTGCCCAGGAACATTTTCATTCAGTTCTCTGAGAGACAAATGGGGGCACTGAAGAAGACAAATTGGCCGTTTGATGCTCAACAAACTGTGGGGATTAAACTGTTTGCTTTGCTGCAGTAAGAAGGGGGTGAGGGACGCTTATCCATTGTCACTACATATTTAGTACTGTCGGCGCTTGTGTCAAGCCAGAAAATCAGGCCCAGGGGAAAAATTAACTGGACTAAGACATCTTTCCATGTAACTTTATTCTGCTGCCCCAACATAGGCCAATTGAAACAATCCACCTTTGCCACCAATGCAGACAAGCACAAGCACAAGGGTCTACCATAGTCAAGGGGCAGTCTACAAAAGTTGTACTGCCTGTCAAAAGTTGTGAGTGCTGCAGGCTGACCCACTCATCTTATCTGTTCTCTGTCCATCAACTCTGTCCCCAGTAAGGCAACATCTCTGATTGGTGACCCCGGCCAATTGTCCCAAGTTGTGTCCTGTACTCTACCTATCAAATTGATTCCCTGTTTCTGCACTTCAGGATTTTGGAGAGATTGAAAAAAAGAAGGGAGATTCTTGAAAGAAAGGATGCTTGTGTCTGGTTAGCCTTACACTCTATATCTTTATTCATCAGGTCATTATTCCTAAGTGTTCGAGTTAAAAGTGTGCTGTACCTTTACACAGTGATTAAAATCAAGATGCCATATTTGGGCTGCAAACATTCAGATAAGCTGTATCTGGCAGCAAAGAGATATAGCAGTGTTTCTCAACCTTGGCAATTTTAAGAAGTGTGGATTTCAACTCTCAGAATTCCCCAGCCAGCATGCTGGCTGGGAAATACTGGGAGTTGAAGTCCACACATCTTAAAGTTGCCAAGGTTGAGAAACACTGCGATATAGAAACCTCTAACCCTGTAGTGCCATCAAGTAGTCATTCAGAATTTTGCAGCCAGTTTTGGTAGCCTTAATTAAAAACACTTTATTTAGACTTTAAATTTAGAATGTTGGAAACTGAAGGGTGGTATATTTTTATTGGCTCTGGTACTATTGAAAGCACTTGACATTACCCAAAGATTTTCCTAGCAGGGAAATGAAATGTGGACAACGCTGCATTTGTTTAATTTTTACATGCCAGACTGTAGTTAGGCCGATAAAATGTTGGCAATTTTAAGGCCAGGGCTAATTTCTCTTCTTGTTATTTTTTAAAGGAAGCAAAAATCTGCATAGGAGTTCTGCCATCTGTTTTTTCAGAGATGGTGTCTTCAAATAAAAAGCATATTTACAGAGCACACTAAACCATTTTGAGATTAGGCTCATAGTGATACCCAAGTCCAGACCTTAAGATAAATTGTGGTTAAGATCTTACTCATAAGTCCTATTCATTCATTCATTCATTCATTCATTCATTCATTCATTCATTCATTCATTCATATATGAGGGGTAACAGTTCCTCCTGGGGATGTCTGGTGCCATAGAGCCCTTTTAAACACAAGTTCGTCACCTCTTGGATTTTATATTTCTTTTAATTAACTATATTTATGATTATTGTATTATATGTTATTTTAATTGTTTGATTTTTTGTAAACCGCCCAGAGTCCCCTTTGGGGGAGATGGGTTGGTGATATACATTGAATATATATATATATATATATATATATATATATATATATATCGCGTGGTGGCTCAGCGGGTAAGACGCCAGGCTTGTCGATCGGAAGATTGCAAGTTCGGAGGTTCGCATCCCTAGCCCCGCGTGACGGAGTGAGCTCCCGCACTAGCCCCAGCTCTTGCCAACCTAGCAATTCGAAAGCATGCAAATGCAAGTAGATGAAAAGGTACCACTTTGGTGGGTAGGTAACAGCGTTCCGCGTGTGTCATGCGGCCACATGACCGTGGAAGTGTCTTCAGACAACACTGGCTCTTCGGCTAACAAATGGAGATGAGCACTGGCCCCTAGAGTCGGACACGACTGCACAAATGTGTGGGGGGAACCTTTACCCCCCCACACACAAGCACACACACACACACACACACACACACACACACACACATATATATATATCCTTGTTCTAGGTTAGCTTACCTTGACTATGGAGCATCATGTCACCAAAGCCAGATCAATGGCTAGCTCTTGATTAAATCATTATTACTCTTCCAAGAAGACAGTATGGAGCCAACTGATTAGAACGCAGGGGGGCTTTTGCAGCGAATGATCTGTTTAACCTCTCACCCACACACTGGTGGAGAAGGTTAGTTTTTAAACAAGGATGTTGAGAAAACTTCTGTTCGGGTTTTTCCCATTTAGTATGTAGCAGCCCTGACCCCCATTAGGCCACCATGGATTGAAAGAAACTGTGCCTGTTATCAGCCACCATAAAGATTTCTGGGCTACTGGATGAAAAGGCAGGGGCTGTCAAAATTGGCTGGCTGTGATCTGCATCACAGCCTGGGAAGCCCTTGCTGTGTATTTCCTTTAGGTAAGTTTAATGATAAGCCTGGCTTAGTATGTTCTGCAAATTATTATGTGATTCCACAGTACACTAACCCATTAAGCCATAGTTTGACTAATACCTGAACTGTAAATTAAACAGGTAGGGTGGGTTTGCACCATGCATTGAACCTATCCATTTCATTTTAATCTATTGTGCAAACCCAGCCTATAATTTCTCAAGTTCCGTTTCTTGGAAATAAAAACACAGCCGTAGATGGGATAACTGAATGGCTGCAGTTAGACAGGGAGAATGGCATTAAGAGTGCTCCAAAACCATTGCCCCAAAATTCTACAAAGTGAACATAAAGTCTAAAAAAAGACTTCCCTTAATAAGGTGGCCCCAAGTCCTACAGATCCTTACTTGAAGGGTTACGAAAGGACTGTCCCCTATTCAAAAGTTTTCTGGGTTTGAATGGTTCCGAGCCAAATCCTGCTTAAAGATCAAGAACCGGTGGGGAGGGAGCTTGACGTTGCACTCCTGCAACTCCCAAGTAGCAAGCACACAGGTTCTCACTGCATCATGGGGATCTCTATTGCATTTGCAATTAAATTATAGCAATCTTTTCTAAATATGCAGCTAACTATATCAGTTAGCATATGAAGATTCATTTCTTTTGGGTAATAAACCTGGGATTACCCCACATTTAAAGTAAGAAGGTATGGGCATTGTAAATCAGAGGCTGGACGTACTGCACGTATCATGCAAAGCCACAATTTATTTTAACCATCGAAACAAGCCAGTAAGGCCTGATTCACATGGAACGCTAATGCAAAAATCATGATTTACAAAACAGAATGTCTGCGTTCATATTTTGTGCTAAAGCGTAATTAATCTGTATTATCTTATTACACCAGGAATCAGTGAACTTTTCCAGTGCATCATGAAACCATATAATTTATTTATTTATTTTATTTTATTTTATTTATTGGATTTTATCACCGCCCATCTCCTCCAAAGGGGGGACTCTGGGTGCTTTACAACAACAAGTTATTGTGCACAATAAGTTACAGGGGCGCCCCACCAAATAAAATGTGCAAAAATTGCCTGAAAATCTATTTACATTGTTATATCTCATGAGAGTTCAGCACTCTCATCCTTGAGATTTTACGTATTGTCACAAAAGAGTGGAAGAGTTCTTCTCTAAAATCTTGTACAATTTCAGCATTCTCTTGAGAGAGTTTGCAAGCAAGTTCTTATGTGAAAGCATGAATCTCTCTTGAGATTTGGTGATTCATGGGGTTTCTGTCATTCATTATATGTTTGTTTTTAATTAGATTTGTTACTTTTAATTTAATTGGAGGATCTTTTGATATCATTTCAAACATTTTCAAATGACGGCATTTGAAAGGGTGCTTTGCGAAGTGCATTGGTACAAACTTTGAAGTGTGGAAGCAGTCATACCCTTCTGAAGGATCAGCATGGCTGTTTGAAGGTTTACCTAGGTCAGGGGTCGGCAAACTTTTTATGCCGGGAGCCATTTTGACATGCTCGTGCACATTTTGAAATGCTCGAGAGCCAGGGGGCGGGGTTTGCGGGCGGGGGCCAATCGCGTGGAAGGGGGCGGAGTTTTCGGGCGGGAGCCAATCGCATGGAAGGGTCGGGGGGCTCACGGAGGGAGGGGGCGCAGCCAGCGGCTCCGCGAACCCGGCCTGGCCGCCCCACCGGGAGTGGCGGAGAAAGAGCTGCCACCCTCCGGCCGGCAGGACGGGCACGGGAGAGTGGAAGGCACCCGAGCAACCCGAGCAGGAGATGCCTTGCCGCCCCCCTGGAGCCCTCATGGGCCGCCCCCCACTCCGTCTGCAGCTCTTCCACCACCTCTCCTCCTCTCTGGCAGCCGGGGGGCCGCGGAGTCTCCGGGGGCGGCTGCCCCATCCAGCCCCCCCCGGCCGGGCCCGCGGCTCGCCCAGGCCGCCCGGGCAGCAGCAAGGTCATTTTTGGCCGCGCCCCTTCACGCACTGGTCCCCGCGAGCTAAGCGGGCTGACCTCTGAGAAACCCACTCCCCCCGCCTGAATCCCAAGGAAAGCTTGGCTGCGGCGGCGGCGGAGGATTGCTGCTGCCCCCCCCACCCCGTCTGATGGCTGCTTTTTCAAGGGGCCGTCGTCCGGACACCCCCACCCACCCCGGGGCCTGGAGCTGCCAAAGGGGAACGGGGTGGGAAGAAACCTGATCGGTTTTGCTGCCCCGCGTGGCGGGGGGAGTGACGAGGCCCGGGCACCGCCCTCGCTCTGTCTGGACGCAGTCGGACCTGCCGGCCACTCATACTCCTGGCGGGGGCGGCGGCGACGGGGCTCTTCCCTACCGCTTCTGCAACAGCGGGTTTTCCCAGAGCAAAAGCCACCTCCGCGATTGCACGGCCGTGGTCAGGCGGAGCGAGGAGCGAGGAGCGGCGCCTCAAGGCCAGGCAGGAGAGCCAACTCGCTGCGGCGCCTCGCAGAGAACGGCCTTTGGCGGGCGGCTCCGCTTCCCTCGGCAACATCCCTGTGATGCCGTTGCCTTCCAAAGGGTCCCGTCGGGAAGAGACCTGGAAGACGGAGCAGGGCGCACTGAAAAAGGAGCGCTCCCCGTGGGGAAGGCAGCTGTCGAGTCCGGCGGTTTCCCCGAGAGCCACACTCAAGGGGCCAAAGATACAGGGCTGCGCTGCCACATCCGTCCGTTCCCGGCCTCTCCCCACGTCCGGCAGGTGCCCATGCCGGAATCATTCGCCTTGTTCAGCCCGCCTCTCTGCTCTCCTTTGGCGTGCGCTGATTGGTGGAGGCGTCCTTCCTTCTGAGCCTCCACCAATCAGCGTCTCTGTTTCTCCCCCAGGGTTCGCGCCAAGCCTGCTGCTTCCGGAGACTGGCTTTCCAGATGTCGGGCAGCAGACAGAGAGAGAGAGCCAGAGTCAAGGGGCCAAAGAGCCAGATCTGGCTCGCGAGCCGCCATTTCCGACCCTTGACCTAGGTTGTCTCTGTGTGCATATATGTGTACAGACAACATACAGTATATACTGAAACTACCAGCATATAGTTTGAAACTACCAGCATGTCTGTATATGTGTACAGTCACATATATACTGAAACTACCAGCAAGTGGATGTTCATGTACGTACAGGTAGCCCTTGCTTAACAACCATTTGTTTAGTGACAGTTCAGATTTACAACAATGCTGAAAATACTGACTTACAATTGGTCCTCACACTTATGACTGTGGCAGCATCCCCACAGTCATGTCATCATGGTTTGGGTGCTTGGCAACCAGTTCGCATTTATGACCGTCGCAGTGTCCTGTGGTCACATGATCGCCATTTTTGAAGCATTTTTGCTTCTGGCAAGCAAAATCAATGGGGAACCACGTGATTTGTTTAATGACCACGTGGTTCGCTTGATGCCTGCAGTGATTCGCTTAACAACTGGTACAAAAAAGTTTGTAAAATCAAGTCGGATTCGCTTAGCAACCAAAATTCTGGTCCCAATTGTGGTCGTTAAGTGAGAACTACCTGTATATGTAGAGACAACTGGGGAAAGCCCTCAAAAGCACTTGCACCAAGCCCTCCAGGGAAGTAGCTGCATCTTTTCTTTGAGGAGCAATACTTAGTTCATGTCAATGTGTTTGGCAAAGCACCCCTTAAAATGCTTTGCATGGCCTTACAGTTTAAGGAAGATGCCGAAAGAGCCATGTTGCAAACCTTTGGTTTAAATGACAGTAATTCTTGTTATTTGGCTAAAGAACCCAAAGGATGAGGTCAGCTGCTGCCAATGAACAGATGGAAACAGAAAGAGGGGCACGATGCCTTCTAGTTTCTCATAGCCAGGGCGGGGAGAGGAAATGCTCCTGGTACCTCTAGGTCCAAGGGAGGAAGAAAAGGAGAAAACAGAGATGGGGGGCTTCAGCAAAGAGCCACAGAGCAAATCAGACAATTATATAAACATGGTGCAGGTACTCTCCATAGTCTATTCTAAAAACAGTCCATTACCATGAAAGGACAGTAGGAAGAGACCTAGCATTTAAACACCAGGACTGACACACATATATGGCTGGATTCCTGTGCTTGATAGTAGCTGATCTCCAGCACAGAGATGATGACTTCCAGTTTGCAGTAAAGCTTTTATGTGCTGAGTTCATGATGTTCTGCTGTTTGTTGGCTACAGAGTGCAGTGATGGGGGTTGAGTGGCTTAAGAATCATGAATCAAGCTGTACCTGCAGGAAGCCTGACAGAAGAGGTCTCCAGTACAACTACATTACCTCAAGGAAGGTCACAGCTCCAGAAGAGAAGGAGCTACCAGATCTTCATAGAGTAAGAACCGAAGCATCCTCACCTCCTTAGACCTCTTGTTTCAGTAAAGTTCTGCAGGTAGCAGAGGCCTTTAAAAGGCTTTAGGGACTACTGGCTGCTTATTGCAGTTCTTAGAGGAAGACAAGTTAGCTCTGTAGTCCAGGTTCTCGCACTTGCTAAGCCAAAACAAAAAGAACAAGACTACATTATGGCTTAGCTTGTTGTGTGAATGCAACTGTTATGAATAAAAGAGGGCAGGCTCTGTTGCTTTACACCATAAAGCTCTGTTGCTTTATGTGTGGACTTCAACTCCCAGAATTCCCCAGCCAGCATCTTAAAGTTGCCAAGTTTGAAAAACACTGCTTTATACAATGCCATGGACACCTGCCCAAAGTTAAAAACGTAACAAAAATGATTAAAATCCCACGAGATCTGTGAGAATACAGAGATCTTGAAAGAGTTGGTTATCTCATGAGATTCTGGTCATTTTTGTTTTTATGAAAAAAGGATATTTCAATTATTTTTTTTAAAAAGGGATGATGACAAGTTTGGTGATAAATATAATTCATCACTGAACTGTTCATGTGGCCTTTGCAGAAATTCTCTGCCAAGAGAATTTAACAGAATTCTGCAGAAAATGTTGAACAGAAATTTTCTCTTTTTCTCCCTACAAGTTCTCACTGAATTTAAAGAAAGAGAATTTGCTTTTGGGATTTCTTTCAAAAGAAAAGAGTATGTTGAAATTCTTATAAGCAGAGTATGTTGTTCTGGAACTTATTTACTTATAAGGTTCACGAAGAGGTGTGTATGTGTGTAATCTATGTATATCGTTCATGCCAACCCTTCTGGGGGACAGTGTTATGCAGAGTGCAGAAAGGGAGTAAGAATAGAAATCAAAGAACCAGAAGGCATGAGATAAGAAAAAAGAAAAGAAAATGTAGATAAACTTGTATCTCTTCATACTTTCTGTCTTGGCAAGCCCTTTGTGCTTCCACCACATCTATATACCACTTCATACGTTGCCTTTCGTTGTTAAAACTTACCTACTTCTCTCTTTTTGATGATCTCATCTACCCCATCCAACAGCAAATGTCTTGGTCTTCCCTCTTCCTTCATATATTTGTTTTGCAATTCTATCTATATGAGCAAACCACCCCAACACATTTCTTTCACAGTGGTCTAGCTCCAGCTAGAATCCTGCTCCTTTAACTAGTGGTTCATAACATATATCCTCTTCTCAGAGAAGCCAGAATCAAATAGGAAATGAGTAGCTAACCTTCATTATTTGTTATATTTGACCGAGCAGCTGGTACTCTTTTTCTTTTCTCTTCCTTTTATTTTGAACACACAAGAAGCCCTTTTTGTAGTTAGCACTCTTTGCTCACCTCAACTCATTCCAAGCTTTAACTTTCCTGAGACCACCTCTACAAATCTAGCGCACCCATATATAATCCTCCTTGGTGACCTGTTTTCTTTTAATATCTACCTTTTTTAAGAATTTCCATCCATCTTGAGCTTCTCCTCCTGTCATGGAATCCTACTTATCATTGCTCTGAGCTTATTAAAATCTGCTTTCTGACCTTCACTGTGTGTCTACCAAAGTATCCCTATTTTACGTGTGTGCATTGAAAGCTAATTGTTAAGGCCTCCTAACATTTGGGGGTAAGGTCATGGACTCAGAGAAAGTATCATTGTGGGAGAGGCACTCATCATCCCTATCTGGTACTTCAGAGCCCTTATGTTTTTCCTTTCCATAGGAGATCTTCTGCTATCACTTTCTGAGTCTGAAGTATTCTCTCTACTTTCTTAATTAAGGATTGGCAAATCTTGTGGACCAGGGACATATTTGGAATTTATGGCTGCCATGTAAGGTTTACCTGTACATTTATCAGGAAGCACTGTTCCCAGAAGCTTTCTTCTGTATCGCTGGCCCTGTAATAAGTGTGATACTAGATGGTGGTTCTTTTCTGGAAGTCTTTCTTCCTATTAATTTATTATTTAAAAAGAATATTTTAAAAAATCAGGTAGGGCAGTGAGCCTGGTAGACATCAAGGAAGAAGTCTGAGGGCACACTAGCCTCTGCAGGCACCACACTGCCTATCTCTGTTCCATCTACTGATTCCAGTCCCAAGAAATCAGAGCCCATGGATTTTCAACTCTTCTTTTATCTGGAAGAGACATTTTGTATATGTTCATAGTAACCTCTCAGTCTGGAAGAGCTATCCAGGACCCTGCTCAGGCATACTTTGCATGCCTTGTTGTAATCTCAAATATTTTCAGGAACCTACTGGTTAAATTAGGAACCCCATCTGGCTGAGAGAAAATTGAAACATTACATTTAGAAGTAGCAAGGGGCGTGGTGGCTCAGCAGGTAAGATGCCAGGCTTGTCAATCGGAAGATCACAAGTTCGGAGGTTCGAATCCCTAGCCCCGCATGACGGAGTGAGCTCCCGCACTCGCCCCAGCTCTTGCCAACCTGACAATTCGAAAGCATGCAAATGCAAGTAGATTAATAGGGACCACTTCGGTGGGAAGGTAACAGCATTCTGCGTGCATCATACTGGCCACATGACCATGGAAGCGTCTTCAGACAACACTGGCTCTTTGGCTAACAAACGGAGATGAGCACCAGCCCCTAGAGTCAGACACGACTGCACAAATGTGCGGGGGGAATCTTTACCTTTTTAGTGGCTATGCTCATCTTTTTTCTGTATTTCAGAATAAGAGTCTTGGATTCATACTTTGGATTAGCTCATTTTGGATAAGCCCACAAGTATTGTTGTTCTTTATTCGTTCAGTCGCTTCCGACTCTTCGTAACTTCATGGACCAGCCCACGTCAGAGCTTCCTGTCGGCCGTCACCATCCCCAGATCCCCCATGGTTGAGTCTGTCACCTCCAGAATATCATCCATCCATCTTGCCCTTGGTCGGCCCCTCTTCCTTTTGCCTTCCACTTTCCCTAGCATCAGCATCTTCTCCAGGGTATCCTGTCTTCTCATTATGTGGCCAAAGTACTTCAGTTTTGCCTTTAATATCATTCCCTCAAGTGAGCAGTCTGGCTTTATTTCCTGGAGTATGGACTGGTTTGATCTTCTTGCAGTCCAAGGCACTCTCAGAATTCTCCTCCAACACCACAGTTCAAAAGCATCTATCTTCATTCGCTCAGCCTTCCTTATGGTCCAGCTCTCGCAGCCATAGGTTACTACAGGGAATACCATTGCTTTAACTATGCGGATCTTTGTTGTCAGTGTGATGTCTCTGCTCTTAACTATTTTATCAAGATTTGTCATTGCTCTCCTCCCAAGAACTAGACGTCTTCAGATTTCCTGGCTGCAGTCAGCGTCTGCAGTAATCTTTGCGCCTAGAAATACAAAGTCTGTCACTGCCTCCACTTTTTCTCCCTTTATTTGCCAGTTATCAATCAAGCTGGTTGCCATAATCTTGGTTTTTTTGAGGTTTAACTGCAACCCAGCTTTTGCACTTTCTTCTTTCAACTTCATCATAATGCTCCTCAGTTCCTCCTCACTTTCAGCCATCAAAGTGGTATCATCTGCATATCTGAGATTGTTAATGTTTCTTCCAGCAATTTTAACTCCAGCCTTGGATTCATCAAGTCCAGCACGTCGCATGATGTGTTCTGCGTACAGGTTGAATAGGTAGGGTGAGAGTATATACAGCCCTGTTGTACTCCTTTCCCAATCTTAAACCAGTCCGTTGTTCCATGCTCTGTTCTTACCGTTGCTACCTTGTCGTTATACAGATTCCTCAGGAGGCAGACAAGATAACTTGGTATCCCCATACCACCAAGAACCTGCCACAATTTGTTATGATCCGCACAGTCAAAGGCTTTAGAATAGTCAATAAAACAGAAATAGATGTTTTTCTGAAACTCCCTGGCTTGAGAAAATCCTAACCTACTGCATCATGCTGCAATTTTCATCCAGGTGATGCCCCTTCAAATTTCATTGCCAAAACAGGATCCATTGCATTAGCTGCCATGGCTATGATGGGAACTTTAGTCCAACAGCATCACGATTCTCCATGCCTGCTTTCTATTAACATAAATTTGATTTTGAAAAAGGATGCAAATGTAGCACAGTAGCTAAAAAGGGTAAATTTTCTATGCTTTAAATTTAACATCCATTATACAGATGCTGAAGCTGAAGCTCAAATACTTTGGCCACCTAATGCGAAGAGAGGACTCACTGGAAAAGACCCTGATGCTGGGAAAGACTGAAGGCAAAAGGAGAAGGGGACGGCAGATGATGAGATGGTTAGATAGCATCACCGATGTAATGAACATGAATTTGAGTAAACTCCGAGAGACAGTGGAGGACAGGAAGGCCTGGCGTGCTATGGTCCATGAGGTCACGACGAGTCGGACACGACTAAACGACTGAACAACAACAACAAAATAACTTTTCAGTCCCCATCTGCAGTATTAGGATAATAACAGCAATCTAGCTTTTGGGGTGGTTCTTTAATGCATGCTAAACCATCACCCCCACAAAATATTTGACTGAAGAATATTACTTTGCAAATCTTTCTTCAAATGATAGATATTGGTTATCATGCATTTATCCAAGTTGATCAGAACATGAATTGTACACTCCCCATCCTCTAGAAATGGAAACAGCTTGCTTCTTTGCTTAATTAAATAGGCTGAAGCAACTGTTACAGGTTCCCTCCTCTACTGATCCTCTAATGTAGCCACATATCCAACCTATTATAGTGTGCAGTCTCTTTTTTACAGGAAGCAGAGCTATTTCCAAGTGGTATGCATAAAGAGCAGGTAAGAGGGAAGGAAGGAAAGTGAGCATGGCAGGTTTTAAAAGAGGCTCTTCAGATTCTGTGTGATCAACAGCAAAGGGCCATGACTTCATTTAACATCTAATTCACACTAGAATTGCTATCCACATTAAGCAATAGAAAGTTTGGGTGTAGGCAAGAATGTAGATTTGTGCATTTTCTCAGCATCATAGAAGATTGGTACTGCAGACTCTTAACACTACCTGATTATATTGCCTGCAGGGTAAAGTGAGATTCTGGAAGTGGCCCGTCTCTGGCCCAGATGCCACTTGTGACATAGGCAGTGAGAGACTGAAAGTGCTGTTTAGGAGTAAGAAAGTCAGTAGGGCTGTTATCAAGCCCTGGAGCCAATGATTTAGTTTGTTTATTCGTTCAGTCGTTTCCGACTCTTCGTGACTTCATGGACCAGTCCATGCCAGAGCTTTCTGTTGGCCGTCACCATCCCCAGCTCCCCAATGGTTGAGTCCATCACCTCCAGAATACCATCCATCCATCTTGCCCTTGGTCGGCCCCTCTTCCTTTTGCCTTCCACTTTTCCTAGCATCAGCTTCTTCTCCAGGGTATCCTGTCTTCTCATTATGTGGCCAAAGTACTTCAGTTTTGCCTTTAATATCATTCCCTCAAGTGAGCAGTCTGGCTTGATTTCCTGGAGTATGGACTGGTTTGATCTTCTTGCAGTCCAAGGCACTCTCAGAATTTTCTCCAACACCACAGTTCAAAAGCATCTATCTTCCTTCGCTCAGCCTTCCTTATGGTCCAGCTCTCGCAGCCATAGGTTACTACAGGAAATACCATTGCTTTAACTATGCGGACCTTTGTTGTCAGTGTGATGTCTCTGCTCTTAACTATTTTATCAAGATTTGCCATTGCTCTCCTCCCAAGAAGTAGACGTCTTCTGATTTCCTGGCTGCAGTCAGCGTCTGCAGTAATCTTTGCGCCTAGAAATACAAAGTCTGTCACTGCCTCCACTTTTTCTCCCTCTATTTGCCAGTCATCAATCAAGCTCGTTGCCATAATCTTGGTTTTTTTGAGGTTTAACTGCAACCCAGCTTTTGCACTTTCTTCTTTCACCTTCGTCATAAGGCTCCTCAACTCCTCCTCACTTTCAGCCATCAAAGTGGTATCATCTGCATATCTGAGATCGTTAATGTTTCTTCCAGCGATTTTAACTCCAGCCTTGGATTCCTCAAGCCCAGCATGTCGCATGATGTGTTCTGCGTACAGGTTGAATAGGTAGGGTGAGAGTATACAACCCTGCCGTACTCCTTTCCCAATCTTAAACCAGTCCGTTGTTCCGTGCTCTGTTCTTACCGTTGCTACTTGGTCGTTATACAGATTCCTCAGGAGGCAGACAAGATGACTTGGTATCCCCATACCACCAAGAACTTGCCACAATTTGTTATGATCCACACAGTCAAAGGCTTTAGAATAGTCAATAAAACAGAAATAGATGTTTTTCTGAAATTCCCTGGCTTTCTCCATTATCCAGCGGATATTGGCAATTTGGTCTCTAGTTCCTCTGCCTTTTCTAAACCCAGCTTGTACATCTGACAATTCTCGCTCCATGAATTGCTGGAGTCTACCTTGCAAGATCTTGAGCATTACCTTACTGGCATGTGAAATAAGTGCCACTGTTCGATAGTTTGAACATTCTTTAGTCCTTCCCTTTTTTGGTATGGGGATATAAGTTGATTTTTTCCAATCTGATGGCCATTCTTGTCTTTTCCAAATATGCTGGCATATGGCATGCATCACCTTGACAGCATCATCTTGCAAGATTTTAAACAGATTTTAAAAGATTTTAAATGATTTAGAACAGCCATCATTTGTTTTACTTTCATCTTTGTGGAAGAAACTCCTCTGAGAAAGCGGCAGCAAGTGCTGGTATCCATGGGGTGGGGTGAGGGAGGGCGAGCGAGCAACACGACATGCACTGTGATGTCATGATACTTACATACTTACATCCAATATGGGGACACAAGTGTGAACAGGTAGGGTTTGCGTAATTACATCACAAGGCACAAACGAAGGGGAAACATTAAGTGCTGATGTCTGCCTTGAATATGTACAGTACATCTACAAATAAGTATCTAAATTCAAATTAAGCATCACTTGTGCAAGTTACATAAAACCTACAAGTTATCCTTAGTACTATTCAGCTCTAGATTCCTTTTCTAACTCAAAAGCCGCCCATCATCCCCCTGTTTGGTTCCTAATGATCTGCAGGAAGTCAAAAAGACCCAAATGATAATTACCCCTTGGTTTGGAGGCCAAAGTCATGCCAATGTAGCAATGTGCAGCCAAGTAGTGCATGGGGTCCAGTTAAAATCCATTGGCATGAGGCACTGGCAGTTTAACACCAATTAGTGTGTTAAAATACTCTTACTCTCTAAGCCAATTTACTTGCCACTTGAAGTAATTAGCTCCATCTGTCTAAGTAGAGTGTTGAATCTGAACTTGACTTGTAAAAGACAGAGAGTCACAATAACAATTTGTGGTTGTTCCATTTGTGAAAGATAATCATCAGGCACTTTGTGAAAAGAAATACTTTAGGAAACTCTCTAGGAAGTCTAGCATCTTTTAGAAGTTCCATCAAAATCCATAATTAGGAGCATGGCCTAGAGATGTAAGTGTTGCAGTGGAAATCACGTATGTATCAGGTATAATCCCAACCCGACATTTGGATCTCTTGAGGGAAATTTTCTCAGTGCTTTAATATGTTATGTTTTGTTAGTTTTTTAACCTAAAACTAGAATCAGCTTTTTTTTAAAAAAAGCAATTCAGAGCTGCAAAAATAAATAAAAAATAAATATTCTTATAAGGTCCTAGCAAAGCTAAATCCTTCTTCTCTCCAGGGATGTCATCAGAATGGATGATGAGACATTACCAAGGGTTCAAGGTAGCTATGAAGGAAATTGTTTGCTTTGATTTTCTGTCCCTATTTTAAAAACCAAAAACTGAAATAGAACTGTAGCGGGAAAACCTCTTCCCCAAAGACAGGAGACAAGACCAGCAAGGTAGAGAATACAGGTTTATTGCTAGCAATGGTTCAGAGCGATAGCTCGGCAAAGTCTGAACCCCGGGCTACTCCCAGAGTCTATCTTTTATAGGTTTTGCAATTAGGATTCGGTTCAATGCAACAGGATATCATGGGGTTTACAGTTAATGCATAGCACAGAAAACAGGATACAATAAGGAGAAGTTATCTTACACCATCTGTTCAATTTATTTAGGGAACCTAGGGAACTTCCTTTGTCCTTTACCTTTGGGATATATTGGTCATCAGGCTACTAAGCACATTGAGCAAGCTTGCAACATCAAGATTGCTAATTAAGCTTTTAATATCAAAGGGAGACTTATGGGCCTGCCTGCTTCAGAACCAGAGTAGACTGCCGCTTGAATTGGAGCAATGTACATGTGTGCATGGCACTTACGATTGTTTTAGCCAACCTTCTTTCACTACTGTCTTGGATTATAATACACATCATCCTCGGCCAATGGGAGATATAGTGCAACACTTTCTGAGGATTGCTGGTTGGGAATCCTAGGTGTGTCTTTATTCATAGCTCTTTTCCAATCAAAACTGTCAACTTACAGTATCAGTAATGTTCAACTGTTTCTCCGCCCCTCCAAGAAATAGCTCTTACAGAAGAGCACATTTCATTGAGAAAATGGATGTGTGGGGAACTGTAAGCTAGAGTTTTTTTAGGGCAAATAGGTCTCTGCTCTCTTTGTATTACTTTTTCTTGACAGGGATACACAATTCTATGAAATGGAAAGAGAAAGGAGGAGGAGGAAGTAGCCACATTTATATAGGGTTTTTTAATGGTGATGAATAGGTAGAGATGGAAAACCCGAATTCTTGACTGATTTTAAGGTAAAAAGAAGCACAACTGATCTCACCATAGTGAAGATTGTGGCTAGATAATCTGCAGGCCTGCTCAGTTTGCTACCTGGGGGTTAAACTGAGAAGTTTGTTTCTCAATTAAAAAACAACCACTATAAAGTAAAATGCTTTAAATAATAATAATAACTATTGATAGGTAATTATTTTCCCTTCCCCCCCAAACCAGGATTTAGACTGGTAAACGTTCAAGCAGAAATCCCCTTCAACTACAAAATGTGGACTGGTTAGCCCTCCAAATAGAGAGCACTCCCATCTATGAAGTAGGATCCATGCCAATCCTAAATGGAGAGAACAGTGTTTATTTGGAGGGAGGGCTCAGGAAGAAAGGTCGGTCTTGTTCTCAAGCAGTTGGCCAAGGGACAGCCTCTTATAAGGGGGAAAACATGCTTTTCACTTGCCTTTATGTTCTCCCTGCCATACGCTTTGTCAAGATACGTTCAGAGAACAGGCCACATATGTAAGAGTCAGTGTTGAGTTGGGTGGCCGAGGAGGAAGGAAGGAAGGAAGGAAGGAAGGAAGGAAGGAAGGAAGGAAGGAAGGAAGGAAGGAAGGAAGGAGCCGCTATGGTCTTTTACTTACAGTATCCTGTATTAAAACTATAAAGACAGCACTAGTCATGGGCTTGTTACTGAGGCAGAATAGAGTTCAGCTGCCAGGCAGGGAAATTATGCTGGCCCACTTTTGTCCTGATTCAAGGATGGGAGGAATACACATTACTGCAGCTATGGGGATGAACCTTTGGACCAGGGAATCATGTCCTGGAGTGGTATACAGGTATAGTAAAAGGTAAAGGTTCCCCCACTCCAGCAAAGGAGATCGTTACCTTGTGGTGGTGCTGGAGCTTGAGCACCTCAATGAAACCATGAGCTAAACCGTGAAGGGACACCCAAGACGGGAAGGTCGTGGCAGAGAGGTCAGACTAAATACGATCCCTGGGGAAGGTAATGGCAACCCACCCCAATATTCTTGCCGTGAAAACTAAATGGATCAGTACAACCAGAGATATGTCGGTATACCATCGGAAGATGGGACTCCCAGGTCGGAAGATGGTCAAAATGCTACTGGGGAGGAACAGAGGATAAGTTCAACTAGCCCCAGATGTGATGACGCAGCTAGCTCAAAGCCGAAAGGACGGCTAGCGGCCGACGGTGCTGGTGGTGAACGACGAATCCGATGTTCTAAAGATCAACACACCATAGGAACCTGGAATGTAAGACCTATGAGCCAGGGCAAATTGGATGTGGTTATTGGTGAGATGTCAAGATTAAATATAGACATTTTAGGTGTCAGTGAACTGAAATGGACTGGAATGGGCCACTTCACATCAGATGACCACCAGATCTACTACTGTGGACAAGAGGACCACAGAAGAAATGGAGTAGCCTTCATAATTAATAATAAAGTGGCTAAAGCAGTGCTTGGATACAATCCAAAAAACGATAGAATGATCTCAATTCGAATTCAGGGTAAGCCATTTAACATCACAGTGATCCAAATATACGCCCCAACCACAGATGCTGAAGAAGCAGAAGTAGATCAGTTCTATGAGGATCTGCAGCACCTACTGGATAATACACCAAAAAGAGATGTTATTTTCATTACAGGAGACTGGAATGCTAAGGTGGGTAGTCAGACGACACCTGGAATTACAGGCAAGCATGGTTTGGGAGAACAAAATGAAGCAGGACATAGGCTGATAGAATTTTGCCAAGACAACTCACTGTGCATAACAAACACTCTCTTCCAACAACCTAAAAGACGACTTTATACATGGACTTCACCAGATGGTCGACACCGAAATCAGATTGACTACATCCTTTGCAGCCAAAGGTGGTGGACATCTATACAGTCGGTAAAAACAAGACCTGGAGCTGACTGTAGTTCAGATCACGAACTTATTGCAAAATTTAGAATCAGACTAAAGAGAATAGGGAAGACCCACAGATCAGTTAGATATGAGCTCACTAATATTCCTAAGGAATATGCAGTGGAGGTGAAGAATAGATTTAAGGGACTAGATTTAGTAGATAGGGTCCCGGAAGAACTATGGACAGAAGTTTGCAACATAGTTCAGGAGGCGGCAACAAAAAACGTCCCAAAGAAAAAGAAAACCAAGAAGGCAAGATGGCTGTCTGCTGAGACACTGGAAGTAGCCCAAGAAAGAAGGAAAGCAAAAGGCAACAGTGATAGGGGGAGATATGCCCAATTAAATGCAAAATTCCAGAGGTTAGCCAGAAGAGATAAGGAATTATTTTTAAACAAGCAATGTGCGGAAGTGGAAGAAGACAATAGAATAGGAAGGACAAGAGACCTCTTCCAGAAAATTAGAAACATTGGAGGTAAATTCCAGGCAAAAATGGGTATGATCAAAAACAAAGATGGTAAGGACCTAACAGAAGCAGAAGAGATCAAGAAAAGGTGGCAAGAATATACGGAAGATCTGTATAGGAAGGATAATAATATTGGAGATAGCTTTGACGGTGTGGTCAGTGAGTTAGAGCCAGACATCCTGAAAAGTGAGGTTGAATGGGCCTTAAGAAGCATTGCTAATAACAAGGCAGCAGGAGACGACGGTATCCCAGCTGAACTGTTTAAAATCTTGCAAGATGATGCTGTCAATGTGATGCATGCCATATGCCAGCATATTTGGAAAAGACAAGAATGGCCATCAGATTGGAAAAAATCAACTTATATCCCCATACCAAAAAAGGGAAGCACTAAAGAATGTTCAAACTATCGAACAGTGGCACTTATTTCACATGCCAGTAAGGTAATGCTCAAGATCTTGCAAGGTAGACTCCAGCAATTCATGGAGCGAGAATTGCCAGATGTACAAGCTGGGTTTAGAAAAGGCAGAGGAACTAGAGACCAAATTGCCAATATCCGCTGGATAATGGAGAAAGCCAGGAAGTTTCAGAAAAACATCTATTTTTGTTTTATTGACTATTCTAAAGCCTTTGACTATGTGGATCATAACAAATTGTGGCAAGTTCTTGGTGGTTTGGGGATACCAAGTCATCTTGTCTGCCTCCTGAGGAATCTGTATAATGACCAAGTAGCAACGGTAAGAACAGAGCACGGAACAACGTACTGGTTTAAGATTGGGAAAGGAGTACGGCAGGGCTGTATACTCTCACCCTACCTATTCAACCTGTACGCGGAACACATCATGCGACGTGCTGGGCTTGAGGAATCCAAGGCTGGAGTTAAAATCGCTGGAAGAAACATTAACAATCTTAGATATGCAGATGATACCACTTTGATGGCTGAAAGCGAGGAGGAGCTGAGGAGCCTTATGACGAAGGTGAAAGAAGAAAGTGCAAAAGCTGGGTTGCAGTTAAACCTCAAAAAAACCAAGATTATGGCAACCAGCTTGATTGATAACTGGCAAATAGAGGGAGAAAAAGTGGAGGCAGTGACAGACTTTGTATTTCTAGGCGCAAAGATTACTGCAGATGCTGACTGCAGCCAGGAAATCAGAAGACGTCTACTTCTTGGGAGGAGAGCAATGGCAAATCTTGATAAAATAGTTAAGAGCAGAGACATCACACTGACAACAAAGGTCCGCATAGTTAAAGCAATGGTATTCCCTGTAGTAACCTATGGCTGCGAGAGCTGGACCATAAGGAAGGCTGAGCGAAGGAAGATAGATGCTTTTGAACTGTGGTGTTGGAGGAGAATTCTGAGAGTGCCTTGGACTGCAAGAAGTTCAAACCAGTCCATACTCCAGGAAATAAAGCCAGACTGCTCACTTGAGGGAATGATATTAAAGGCAAAACTGAAGTACTTTGGCCACATAATGAGAAGACAGGATACCCTGGAGAAGATGCTGATGCTAGGGAAAGTGGAAGGCAAAAGGAAGAGGGGCTGACCAAGGGCAAGATGGATGGATGATATTCTGGAGGTGACAGACTCAACCATGGGGGATCTGGGGATGGTGACGGCCGACAGGAAGCTCTGGCGTGGGCTGGTCCATGAAGTTACGAAGAGTCGGAAGCGACTGAACGAATAAACAACAAAAAGGTTCCCCCCGCACATTTGTGCAGTGGTGTCCGACTCTAGGGGCCGGTGCTCATCTCCGTTTGTTAGCCGAAGAGCCAGCGCCATCCAAAGCCGCTTCTGTGGTCATGTGGCCGGCATGACGCACGCGGAACGCTGTTACAGGTATAGGAAAGTATTGATGCAGGCTTTAGCAATTGCAAGCTAATTATGAAACCAGCCTCTCCCAGCTCATTGAATTTTTGTTCCTTAAAAAAAAAGAAAGGGATTTCCCCCCCCCCCTTGTTATCAGCAAGGGAAAGGAGTGCTTTGTGGTGTGAGAAGACGTTCCACACGTTCCGCTCCATTACCCCCTATTAACTTTCTAAGCACCCTGGAACCTTTGCATAAAATACCAAGAAAACTAATTAGGGCAATAAAGCATGATGATTTTTGTCAGGCAGTCAGAGGAAGTGAGCATCCCTTTCTGGTTTTCTCTTTACTGTTTTTTATGCACACACATTAGCAAGTTGCAAGATTTGGTAATGAGAAATTACTTTGCAGTCAACAACAGAAGTGAAAAGCTTGAAGCCAGAAAGGAATGAAGTGTTTTGCAGAAGAATGGTATATACAGTTTAGATGTCAGGATGTCATCCATGCCATCCTGCCATGGCGCCAGGAAGGAACATCCTGCCAGTCTGTTTGAGTCACAGGGTCGTTTGGGGATGCTTCACAATAAAACTACCAGACGTGTGAAGTAGGGGTTTGGGGTGTTCACAGGACTGTAAACTATGTTAATCAAAGTATTGCAGCGAGCGATTCAGCACCTAGGATAGATCAAAGGGCGATCGAGCCGCGAATCCCGATGGGGGGGTGGAACTTGGAGGTTTTTAAACTGTTGGTTGCGGGGGTTTGATTCACTCGAGTCTTTAATGTGCAATGGATCACTGGCTTTAAATAAAGATTACTTCATATCCCTAAGTGGCTTGTGTCAGGAACTCTGGTTTAATAGTCAACGGATCGGGACATCACATTAGAATGGTATATGCATTTCACCTTTCTTTTCTTAGGCTCTCAGACAGAGACATGTCCTCTTTCTATTAAGTTTTACAAGGCTTCTAGCTCCTCCCCCGATGGGCAGGAATTTCTCTATTTGTTGTTGTTGTTGTTCAGTCATTTAGTCCTGTCCGACTCTTCGTGACCTCATGGACCATAGCACGCCAGGCCTTCCTGTCCTCCACTGTCTCCCAGAGTTTACTCAAATTCATGTTCATATATTCTGAATGGTACTGTTATTTATTCTGACCATCAGGAGGCAGTATACAACTGGCCTTGTTCTCCTTGCAACTTGCATAGGTGACTATATGAAAGACATTAGCTCCCCAGGCCCTGTTGCTCAGCAGTGTTGCTTTATGCAACAAATAAATAGCCATAATTCAAGTAAAGAAAAGCCAGGGATTTTTCCTTCCCATTAAAACTATCTTGATATTTTATCAGAAAGCTTAAAATTATTTAGAAGTATTCCTGTGCTAATACCTTTGCGTAAGTACATCAGTCTGGAAGTAAAATTTGCTTTTATAACATTTATCTTATCATCCATTGATGTTGATTTTTATATGAGATTAAAACCAATTCATATATTTACACTCACAAATGAAGAAAGTTTCTTTAGATCTGGACGGGGTGGCACTACCCCGTTCAGACAAAGTGCGGAACCTGGGTGTCCTTCTGGACTCACGACTCCTGCTTGAAGAGCAGGTGGCAGCCGTGGCCAGAAGGGCATTTGTACAACTTCGAGTTGTGCGCCAGCTACGCCCTTTCCTGGACCGAGACGCCCTCCGTACAGTCTCTCATGCCCTGGTCATCTCCCACATAGACTATTGCAATGCGCTCTACATGGGGCTACCCTTGAAGAGTATCCGGAAGCTTCAACTGGTCCAGAATGCGGCTGCGCGCGCAGTTATGGGTGCCCCAAGGTCGGCACATGTGACACCTCTGCTGCGCGAGCTGCATTGGTTACCGGTTTGCTTCCGGGTCCAACTCAAGGTGTTGGTTGTCACCTTTAAAGCCCTACATGGCATGGGACCAGGTTACCTAAAGGACCGCCTCATCCCCAGAGCATCGACCCGCTCCACCCGGCTATGCAGAGAGGGCTTGCTTCGGACCCCGTCTATAAGAGAATTCCACCTGACGGGGTCCAGGAGGCGGGCTTTCTCGGCAGTGGCACCCGCCCTCTGGAATATTCTGCCCCTGGAGGTGAGGCTAGCCCCCACACTTATGACCTTCCGGAAACAACTGAAGACCTGGCTCTGCCACCTCGCTTGGGATGGGGGAAGTAAAAGCTCCTCTTGGGGTTGGCTTGCTCCATAGGGTTCTTTAAAGCCTAACATCAGAGCCTCTTGGATCTTACATATTTAATTAAATTATGTATTCTATTTTATAAATTTTTATATGTTTTAATTACTGGCTTGGTGTAAACCGCCCAGAGTCCCCTCCGGAATGGGGGGAGATGGGCGGTGATATAAGTTGGAAATATAAATAAATAAATAAACTGGATTTTTATCCATCCATTGATGTTGATTTTTATATGAGATTAAAACCAATTCATATATTTACACTCACAAATGAAGAAAGTTTCTTTGGAATAACTAATCCCAGATATAAAAATTCAAGCAACAGTTGAAACCCCGTTTATTACAAATTTCCATTAAAACATTAGAGTGTCTATGAAGTGTATGAGATTTACTCCAATTAATTGAATAAAAATTACCAAAGTGTTGCGCAATGTCAATACATTTTGGTATTGTGTGTGTGTGTGTGTGTGTGTGTGTGTGTTACATCGCAAATGTCCTTTTTTGTTCAATAAAGCAGGTGAAGAGTCCCTGTATCAAATTAAAAGTAAGAGGACATAAAAGATACCTTCAATGCCTCAAGTGTTTTCAAGTGTGGTGAAGCTGGTTTGTTGGTTATAGGTAGTTTGAAATGTCTCACCTACAGTTTCCAAATCTGATAAGAGAGTGGGGGAATTGCACCCAAGCAAATGGATAGCACAAGGATCTCTAGTGGGGACTCCGTGATGTATGAGTCATCACCACTATAAGATTCAGGTGTTAGGGTTTCAGATGTAGAGATCGATCGTGGCTTTGCCACCATTGGAGACAGAGTTTTGTGGAAGAAGTCCTGCACCAGTGCAATGACCTAATATAGCCTTCCCTAATCTTGTGCTCTTGAAATGTGGTTGACTACAGTTTCCATCCTCCCCAAAACATGGGTCATGCTGACTGTTGGATAATAAAGATTGTAATCAACATACTTGGGGAAAGACAGCCTAATCCCTGCCCCCAAACTATTATGGGCTTGATCAAGGAGAATGGTAGGTTGGAGATAATTGAATTATGTTCATGATGAAACCAAGAAGTAGGCTTAAGGCTAACCTGCCTTTCCGTCAGGGCAGGTTCAATAAGCTTTGTTGTTTTTGCAATTAAGTTGTTCAGCTGTAATGAGACTGAAGCCTATTTCTCACTTGGAGAATTGCAACCACTTCAGACTGTGGCTAGGGGCTCACAAGATTGTACTTACTTTAGTGGAATAAAAACAGGATATTCGAGGCAGTCTACAAATACCATAAAAGCAATATAAAGCAAAAGAATATGTTATAATCCTGATGATTTAAAGCTCCTCTCTATTAAGAGGATACATAAAACCCAGTGTATGGAAAGTTAGATATCTTTTCTGGGGTGAAATGAGTGTGGAAGTTAAAGTAAATGGGTTCAAAATACCCCCCCCCTTTAACTATATATAAGAATGATTAAGTAATTCAGAGACATATCTGCTTTCCAGTTCAATTCAGTTTCTTTGTATGGGTGATTGTGCACAACAGACTATCTGCTTTCTTGTTGGAAGTATATTATTTTATAGTCCATAGCTACCACTACAAGTACAATCTGATGCCAGGGAGAAATGGTCATTCAATCTTTCTTCAAACCCCAATGTTCTATATCTTATGCCCTTCTATAACTTGGGATGGACATTCAAATTTTGATGTATTTTATTTCTTGTGACTCATTTATGAGTTTGTTTTGTGCCATTTTCACATCAGTTTGCATCAAATGGCACGTGCATGCGGCACGGTGGTGTAACGGTTAAGACTACTGACTGTCGAACAAAAGGACAGCAAGTTGGCAGTTCGAGACCCAGAAGCACCGCATAACGGGGTGAGCTCCCGTTCTCGCCCAGCTCCTGCCAACCTAGCAGTTCGAAAGCACGTAAAACTGCAAGTAGATAAATAAGTACCACTCCGGTGGGAAGGTAACAGCGTTCCGTGCACCTCGGCGTTCAGTCATGCTGGCCACATGACCACGGAAGCATCTAGGGACAACGCTGGCTCCCTCAGCCGAGAATTGGAGATGAGCACCACCCCCTAGAGCCAGATACGACTGGAAGGGGAAACCTTACCTTACCTTACTTTGCATCAAATATAGCAGACACACACACAGACCTGCCTGAAAATTCACATTCATGTTGAAATCCTAAATAGGATCAGAGTAGCCTCCTGTGCATCACATACACACATGCCCCAAAAAAACAAAAGAGGAATTGATTTGCATAAAGCTGCACACACTGATTTATAGATGTACTTTTAGAAATAATTACTACTATAGTGGGGAAGATGATGTACTTGTTCCATCTGCTCTTCAGGAGTTATTGGTGACCTGTTCTCCTTCTTATGGGTCTTTAGATTTAAACTGGACTTGAACTGAACAGCGGACAACCCTTCAGAGAGAAGGCACATCTAAAGACTGTCAGAGTGCGTAGAGCATTGCACCGTCCACTGCTGCTGTGAAAGAAATCTGCTTGTCTGCTGCTGTAATAAACTAGAGTCTGTTGTTTCAAATATATACAGACCTTTACTATACAGCACACAATATTTACAAGTACACTCCTCAACCAACTCCATACAAAAAAACCACACACACACCATGTTTCACATCCACGGTATATATACACATAGTTCTGCTTACTCATACCCAGATACAGGTGCAGTTAATTAGCAGCAGTCAATTACCTCAATTACCTCTCAAGGTTGGTGAGCTCAGCCAACACCTGAGTTAAGTAGTCTCAGCTGCTAGCCATTATCTCGTTTGCACGTCCTTGTCAAACCAGTAAAATCCCAAGAATAATATATTTTTCTTTACATACACTGACAAAGACAACACTGTCCTATCCAGCACGCAAACAGAGAGCTATCATCTGTAAAGCTGGACACCAGGGTTTCCTACTATAATTTATAATATTATAATAATATAATATAATAATATAATATAATAATATAATATAATATAATATAATATAATATAATATAATAATTATATTATTATATTATATTATTATATATTATTATTATATATATATTATATATATTATATTATATATAATATAATATAATATAATATAATATAATATAATATAATAATCTCCAGCAAAGGAGATCGTTACCTTGTCGTGGTGCTGGAGCTTGAGCACCTCAGTGAAACCATGAGCTAAACCGTGAAGGGACACCCAAGACGGGAAGGTCGTGGCAGAGAGGTCAGACTAAATACGATCCCTGGGGAAGGTAATGGCAACCCACCCCAGTATTCTTGCCATGAAAACTAAATGGATCAGTACAACCAAAGATATGTCGGTATACCATCAGAAGATGGGACTCCCAGGTCGGAAGATGGTCAAAATGCTACTGGGGAGGAACAGAGGATACGTTCAACTAGCCCCAGATGTGATGACGCAGCTAGCTCAAAGCCGAAAGGACGGCTAGCGGCCGACGGTGCTGGTGGTGAACGACGAATCCGATGTTCTAAAGATCAACACACCATAGGAACCTGGAATGTAAGATCTATGAGCCAGGGCAAATTGGATGTAGTTATTGGTGAGATGTCAAGATTAAATATAGACATTTTAGGTGTCAGTGAACTGAAATGGACTGGGATGGGCCACTTCACATCAGATGTCCACCAGATCTACTACTGTGGACAAGAGGACCACAGAAGAAATGGAGTAGCCTTCATAATTAATAATAAAGTGGCTAAAGCAGTGCTTGGATACAATCCAAAAAACGATAGAATGATCTCAATTCGAATTCAGGGTAAGCCATTTAACATCACAGTGATCCAAATATACGCCCCAACCACAGATGCTGAAGAAGCAGAAGTAGATCAGTTCTATGAGGATCTGCAGCACCTACTGGATAATACACCAAAAAGAGATGTTATTTTCATTACAGGAGACTGGAATGCTAAGGTGGGTAGTCAGACGACACCTGGAATTACAGGCAAGCATGGTCTGGGAGAACAAAATGAAGCAGGACATAGGCTGATAGAATTTTGCCAAGACAACTCACTGTGCATAACAAACACTCTCTTCCAACAACCTAAAAGACGACTTTATACATGGACTTCACCAGATGGTCGACACCGAAATCAGATTGACTACATCCTTTGCAGCCAAAGGTGGCGGACATCTATACAGTCGGTAAAAACAAGACCTGGAGCTGACTGTAGTTCAGATCACGAACTTCTTATTGCACAATTTAGAATCAGACTAAAGAGAATAGGGAAGACCCACAGATCAGTTAGATATGAGCTCACTAATATTCCTAAGGAATATGCAGTGGAGGTGAAGAATAGATTTAAGGGACTAGATTTAGTAGATAGGGTCCCAGAAGAACTATGGACAGAAGTTCGCAACATTGTTCAGGAGGCGGCAACAAAAAACGTCCCAAAGAAAAAGAAAACCAAGAAGGCAAAATGGCTGTCTGCTGAGACACTGGAAGTAGCCCAAGAAAGAAGGAAAGCAAAAGGCAACAGTGATAGGGGGAGATATGCCCAATTAAATGCAAAATTCCAGAGGTTAGCCAGAAGAGATAAGGAATTATTTTTAAACAAGCAATGTGCGGAAGTGGAAGAAGACAATAGAATAGGAAGGACAAGAGACCTCTTCCAGAAAATTAGAAACATCGGAGGTAAATTCCAGGCAAAAATGGGTATGATCAAAAACAAAGATGGTAAGGACCTAACAGAAGCAGAAGAGATCAAGAAAAGGTGGCAAGAATATACGGAAGATCTGTATAGGAAGGATAATAATATTGGAGATAGCTTTGACGGTGTGGTCAGTGAGTTAGAGCCAGACATCCTGAAGAGTGAGGTTGAATGGGCCTTAAGAAGCATTGCTAATAACAAGGCAGCAGGAGACGACGGTATCCCAGCTGAACTGTTTAAAATCTTGCAAGATGATGCTGTCAAGGTGATGCATGCCATATGCCAGCAAATTTGGAAAACACAAGAATGGCCATCAGATTGGAAAAAATCAACTTATATCCCCATACCAAAAAAGGGAAGCACTAAAGAATGTTCAAACTATCGAACAGTGGCACTTATTTCACATGCCAGTAAGGTAATGCTCAAGATCTTGCAAGGTAGACTCCAGCAATTCATGGAGCGAGAATTGCCAGATGTACAAGCTGGGTTTAGAAAAGGCAGAGGAACTAGAGACCAAATTGCCAATATCCGCTGGATAATGGAGAAAGCCAGGGAATTTCAGAAAAACATCTATTTCTGTTTTATTGACTATTCTAAAGCCTTTGACTGTGTGGATCATAACAAATTGTGGCAAGTTCTCGGTGGTATGGGGATACCAAGTCATCTTGTCTGCCTCCTGAGGAATCTGTATAACGACCAAGTAGCAACGGTAAGAACAGAGCACGGAACAACGGACTGGTTTAAGATTGGGAAAGGAGTACGGCAGGGCTGTATACTCTCACCCTACCTATTCAACCTGTACGCAGAACACATCATGCGACATGCTGGGCTTGAAGAATCCAAGGCTGGAGTTAAAATCGCTGGAAGAAACATTAACAATCTCAGATATGCAGATGATACCACTTTGATGGCTGAAAGCGAGGAGGAGTTGAGGAGCCTTATGACGAAGGTGAAAGAAGAAAGTGCAAAAGCTGGGTTGCAGTTAAACCTCAAAAAAACCAAGATTATGGCAACGAGCTTGATTGATGACTGGCAAATAGAGGGAGAAAAAGTGGAGGCAGTGACAGACTTTGTATTTCTAGGCGCAAAGATTACTGCAGACGCTGACTGCAGCCAGGAAATCAGAAGACATCTACTTCTTGGGAGGAGAGCAATGGCAAATCTTGATAAAATAGTTAAGAGCAGAGACATCACACTGACAACAAAGGTCCGCATAGTTAAAGCAATGGTTTTCCCTGTAGTAACCTATGGCTGTGAGAGCTGGACCATAAGGAAGGCTGAGCGAAGGAAGATAGATGCTTTTGAACTGTGGTGTTGGAGGAAAATTCTGAGAGTGCCTTGGACTGCAAGAAGATCAAACCAGTCCATACTCCAGGAAATAAAGCCAGACTGCTCACTTGAGGGAATGATATTAAAGGCAAAACTGAAGTACTTTGGCCACATAATGAGAAGACAGGATACCCTGGAGAAGAAGCTGATGCTAGGAAAAGTGGAAGGCAAAAGGAAGAGGGGCCGACCAAGGGCAAGATGGATGGATGGTATTCTGGAGGTGACGGACTCAACCATTGGGGAGCTGGGGATGGTGACGGCCGACAGAAAGCTCTGGCGTGGACTGGTCCATGAAGTCACGAAGAGTCGGAAACGACTGAACGAATAAACAACAACAATATAATAATATCATTAATATAATATAATATAATATAATATAATATAATATAATATAATATAATATAATAATAATCCCCATGAGGGGAGATGGGTGGTCATATAAATTAAATAAATAAATTAAGCTAATAAAAAGATGGTTGGTTTTTATCAACCGTAAAGTAGGAAAATTAGCAGCCAGATTGAAAAGATTAGTGGTGTTTTGGAAAATTCCTTGTGGTGTACATCTTTGCAACCATTCTCAGACAACTGGCTGGAACATAAACTGCTTTTTTAAAAAAGGGGGCCAAAAGGAAAAGGATTTTGATGAGATTCTTATGGGTGGCTGCAGAATTCAGTAAAGCATGAATGTGAATATCCTGCATCCAGAAAACAAACACACCAGCCCTTTCTTCCATCTTGAATGATAAAATAAGATCAAGAGGACTATCAAAGGAAATTCTGAGGAAATTCTAAAGAATTCTTGAGACTGAGGTAGAAAAAGGCTAGCATAAAATTGAGGGTGAGAAGATATATTTTCCAACATTATGCAGCAATAGCTCAGTACAGTAGATAAAATCTACAAGCCACTTCATATATACTTTGTCGAGACCAGAGTTTCTCAATCTCAGCAACATTAATATGTGTGGACTTCAACTCCCAGAATTCCCCCAGCCAATTCCCCCATTCTGGGAGTTGAAGTCCACACATCATAATGTTGCTGAGGTTGAGAAACACTGGTCTAGATCCATACTTTTATACAATAGCTTTGGGGAAGACTCAGGACATTGGACATTGCTTTCTAAGGCATTTTGTTCTTGCAATGAACTCAGTGGCATCTGCAGCAAATTGCAGTGATGCCAAAATGATGACACCTGCATAGTAATGCAAATGTTGCCATTATGTAGTTGCATCCCAACACCTGACCCCAGTATAGAAGTCGTGTCATTTGTATTATATCATTCTGCACATTTGTTATTTGTTCCTTCTTGCCCCTCCCCTCCAACAGGGATACCCATAAATATACAGGAAATGTCCCTACCCAAATTCCTGCTAATGTACAGGGACAGTTTTTACTTACTTTAAGAATGCGAACAAGCATTGCCTTTAATCCCATTGATCTCAATAAGAGATGTTTACAGTATGCTTATCATTGAAAAGATCACCGAAATCAGTCATCCTTAACAAGTGCTTCACTTTAGCTGGATCATGAGGGGAGATTTACCAAATGTCCAAAATGATTCAGATTCAAGCTACTTGATTGACCTGCATGATGCACTATAAATATTTATCTCCAGGAATAGAACATGTTTTAAATTGGTGGTTTTTATAATAATGTGTGTGGGTGGAACTTCAGAACTAATAATATCTAATATTTGTTTCAAAGGCTGTATTGAAATATATGGCAGCCATGAGCACAGCAAGGACAGTTCTCTCTTTGGAAGGCTGTTCGGTCCAAGTCCCGTTTAAAGATAAAGAGGAGAGAGATGTCCAGTTGCTAAGATTGAGAAACACTGGACTATACTGTGTCAAGATCAAGAAAAGTAATTGTTCCTCTCTATTCTACATTGGTCAGACTACAACTCGAATATTACATCCAGTTCTTGACACCACATTCAGGAAGGACATTGACAAACTGAAATATGTCCAGATGAAGAGGGACCTGGAAGAAAATACTTATAAAGAATAGTTGGAGCCACTGGTTACACTTAGCCTTGAGAAGACTGTGGAGAGATGTGATAGCTCTTTTAAAGTATCTGAAGGGCGGTCATGTAGAAGATGGGGCAGAATTGATCAGAGTGGTTCCAAAAGTTAGGACATGAAATAATGGGTTTAAATTACAAGTACAAGGAAGCAGACATCAGGAAAATTTCCTAATGGCAAGAGTTCTTGAACTTGCTACCTCAGTAAGTGATGGACTCTCCTTCACTAGAGACATTTATACTGAGGCTGGATCGCCATCTGTCTGAGATGCTGTAGCAATAGAATCCTTCCCTGGACAGGGGATTAGAATAGATTATCTCCACATCCCCTTCCAACCCTTACATTCAGTGAGACTATGAAATGGAGACCAACCAATATTTCATCTCGCTTCCCTCAGCCTGAATTTCAAAATGAAGAGGGAAAATGTTGCACAATGGTTTCTTCAGTTTTGAAGATAATCTCACATGTAAGAGTTGCAATACTTCTACACCAGTGCTTCCCAAACTTTTTCCTTCATTGCCCAAAACTGCTTATCATAAATTCTCTTAGTGGAAACGTTTCACTCCTTATCCAAGGAGCTTCTTCAGTCTGAGTAAAGTTAGTAAGGGAATCCTTAAATATGTTTCTAGGCTGGCTGTGTGACCTTGCACCTGGGGCTAGGTCATGGTTATTTTTGAGATGTTTGTTTCTAAGTCCCTTTATCATCTAAAGGAGGATCGTTAAGATTACCCTGCTGCTGTTGAGCTTGTGAAATGGTCTTAATCTTCCTAGGCACAGAAGACAAAGCAGGAAGGAAGATAGGGGAAAGGTTATGCCTGAGGCCCCCACCTCTATTCAAGGAAGGATTTTCCAAGTTGGCATGAATGGATTCCTTGACCCCTCTCTCAAACCACCTATCTTCTCTGTCTAAAATGTGAACATTAATGTCCTCAAATGAATGTCCTTTTTCCTTTAGATGAAGATAAACTGCTGACTCTGGTCCTGTGGTGTTACTTCTCCTGTGTTGGGCCATCTACAGGAGGATGGCCCAACACAGGAGAAGTAACACCACAGGACCAGAGTCAGCAGTTTATCTTCATCTAAAGGAAAAAGGACATTCATTTGAGGACATTAATGTTCACATTTTAGACAGAGAAGATAGGTGGTTTGAGAGAGGGGTCAAGGAATCCATTCATGCCAACTTGGAAAATCCTTCCTTGAATAGAGGTGGGGGCCTCAGGCATAACCTTTCCCCTATCTTCCTTCCTGCTTTGTCTTCTGTGCCTAGGAAGATTAAGACCATTTCACAAGCTCAACAGCAGCAGGGTAATCTTAACGATCCTCCTTTAGATGATAAAGGGACTTAGAAACAAACATCTCAAAAATAACCATGACCTAGCCCCAGGTGCAAGGTCACACAGCCAGCCTAGAAACATATTTAAGGATTCCCTTACTAACTTTACTCAGACTGAAGAAGCTCCTTGGATAAGGAGTGAAACGTTTCCACTAAGAAAATAGAAATCCAGTTGACATGATTCAAGCCACAGACTGTTCCACCTGGATGACTGAGAACCTTCATAGACATATGCTTATCATAAAGTCCTTTTCACCCAATGTAGGTAAAACACTTTATGACAATGTAATGGATTTGTGTGTCATTAAAAGGTAAACAGGTAAAGGTTTCCCCTGCACAGTCGTGTCTGACTCTAGGGGCCGGTGCTCATCTCCGTTTCTTAGCCGAAGAGCCAGCGCTGTCCAAAGATGCTTCCACAGTCATGTGGCCGGCATGACGCGCATGGAACGCTGTTACCATCCCACCAAAGTGGTACCTATTTATCTACTTGCAGGTTGTCGTTACCCAAAGAAAAACCACTTTTACCCAATTTTGGGTAATTTACCCAGGTTTGGGAAGCACTGTTCTACACTGAAATGCACATAATGCTCACAAAAATTACAATTAAAAAACCCCCCATAAAATAGGTCTAGAAAAAATATGTACAGGAAGAAATAGTTGCAAGGAACAAGTTGAAGCCACAGCACCTTCCACACCATCCTTCTAAGTTTGTCCCACCCCAAAATTAATTTGTCACACCTATCAAAAGCTTGAAAAGGTACAGAAAAAATAGAGAAATGAGCAGGGGGGTTGAGCAAAATGGCTGTATAGAAGCTTAGTACACCTATTTTGTTTGAAAGCCCCCCTCCCCCCAAAAAACCACTGTGAAAATTGACACATTCCAGTCTTTCCCTACCAAATATTGATTGTATGAGGGGTAGAGGGGGGAGATGGGTACCGGAATCAGGCCGTTTGTAGATGGTGGGCTGCCCAGCTTTGCTTTAATATGTCATTTAATCTAGTCTCAGTACAGAGGTCCCATGGCACCTGGTTGAAAAAATATTATCTTTACTTGCTCCTCTTCAGATTAAGCAGGTAAAGCTTGCTGCAATTAGCATGAAGTCTGAAACAGAAAGCCCCAGAGTATATGTGAGCAGAGGAGGCCAGAAGCTTGGCAGAACTTGGAACAAATAGCGTTGATGAAAGCATAGCAGCTGAATCTACTTAGTGGTCTTTTCTGCCCAGACTGCCCTCCCTCCCCCCCCCTCTCTCTATATATATCCTGCAGCTAATTAGCATATTTTATTATTAAATGTACAAGGCCATAATCAAGTAAGATTACCACAAATTGGGTGGCCCAGCCAGTTTTTATTATCTACCAGTTGCACAGCCCAAATCTAAGTGCCAGCGTCCATATGAACAGTTCATCTTTTTCCTCGCTGCAGTGCGCTTGCAATCCCACGGTTGACTTGGCTGACGCTGACAGCCAAGAAGAAACATGCTGCCTTTGGACAGTCACTCTATTTGGTGGGTGGGGGTTGGATGATCCAGACTGACCAAACCGACACTGACTGGTATTTGCTTCCTTTTCTGTTTTCTGATTTATCTGCAGATGGAAAATGCCTCCAGTGCCCCAGCGTTCTTGTCAACCTTATCTGAAGGAGAAGATCTGATCTTTGGAACCCTTTATTCATTCTTTGGTAAGGGATGCTTGGGAGAAAGGGAAGCATTTTTGCAAAAAAACAATTTGAAGACTCTCTCTCTCCCTACTGGATGAGGCCAAGGCCTGTATTACTCCATATCCCCTTTTAATGCCATTCAAACCATTGTGGCAATAAATTCCATAGGTTCATTATGTGCTGGGCAAAGTCGTATATTCTTTTGACTGTTCCAAACCTTCTTCCCATCAACTTCATTGCAAGCATTCTTTTTTATAAAAATATTCTGGGATTTTTTGTAGCTTGAATCATGTCAACTGGATTTCTATTTTCTCAGTGGAAACATTTCGCTCCTTATCCAAGGAGCTTCTTCAGTCTGAGCAAAGTTAGTAAGGGAATCCTTAAATATGTTTCTAGGTGGCTGTGTGACCTTGCACCTGGGGCTAGGTCATGGTTATTTTGAGATGTTATTTCTAAGTCCCTTTATCATCTAAAGGAGGATCGTTAAGATTATCATGCTGCTGTTGAGCTTGCGAAATGGTCTTAATCTTCCTAGGCACAGAAGACAAAGCAGGAAGGAAAATAAGGGAAAGATTGTGCCTGAGGCCCCCACCTCTATTCAGGGAAGGATTTTCCAAGTTGGCATAAATGGATTCCTTGACCCCTCTCTCAAACCACCTATCTTCCCTGTCTAAAATGTGAACATTTATGTCCTCAAATGAGTGTCCTTTTTCCTTTAGATGAAGATAAACTGCTGACTCTGGTCCTGTGGTGTTACTTCTCCTGTGTTGGGCCATCCTCCTGTACAAAGGTTGTTTGGTTTCTCCAATGTAGAGTTCAGAGCACTCCTCACTGCACTGGATTGCATAAACTACATTGCTTTTCTTGTGTTTTGGAGTTTATCCTTTAGATGATAAAGGGACTTAGAAATAACATCTCAAAATAACCATGACCTAGCCCCAGGTGCAAGGTCACACAGCCACCTAGAAACATATTTAAGGATTCCCTTACTAACTTTGCTCAGACTGAAGAAGCTCCTTGGATAAGGAGCGAAACGTTTCCACTGAGAAAATAGAAATCCAGTTGACATGATTCAAGCTACAGACAATTCCACCTGGATGAATGAGAACCTTCATAGACATTCTGGGATTTTGGAAATTGCTTAAAGAAGCATATTATTTTCTTGCAAGTGCTTGGCTAGTTGGCATGGCTGGAAAATCACAAGTTTTTAAAACCTGTTGGGTCAGGGAAATGCTGCCTAAGAGAGCATCCAGAATTTAAAATTGCTTAGGAATTAAAATCCAGGCATCAGGTATACAGTATTTTTTAATTAAAGCTTGTAATATATGGATAGCAAATTGCCTTCCCTTCATTTCCTGCCTGCCAGCCCTTCAGGCTACACATTTCAGTATGTTAGGATTATCGGAAGTCAACTCAGCATTGTCTCACAAACATAGGGGAGGACTTTTCTACTGAAACGTGTCTCTACTGTGTTTGTGGGAGGGGCCTGGGTCACCTGGCTTCCTGTTTCCTGCTCCTTCTTGGGTCTTTCAGGGCCATTCTCCATCTTCCTAAGCACACCTGCACACAGGAGGGCCACATGGCTATGTGGGTCTCGTCCGAAATATCTCGCTTGCACACAGACCGGAGATGATTAAGCTTTTCTACCATGAAACTGCTTGTAACCAAGATCTACTGAATAAAATGTAAGCTATCTTTATTTTTCTTCAACTAACTAATGTGTGAAGACTGTTGTATTTCTGAACGTTAATTAAGCTGTATGTGCAAGTCTTTTATGGGTGCTTCTACTCTGCAAGATTGTTGTTAGCTGCTTGGAGTGTTTTTCTAACCTTCTAGACTCCAACACAGTACACATCTCCATCTCAAGCAAAAACACATGATTTGGGTCTGTATTCAACAAGCAGACTCCCTGAAACCCTTTTAGCCAGAAACAAACATGGTTAGTATTTTTAAAGATCAAGCAAGAACAAGAGGCTGGAAACCAGTGATCTTTACCATTTTCCCTCCTCAAATTTAAAATAGAATTTGCAGGAAACACGATTTTCAGGTAGCATAATGGGCACAGAGGCAACATCTGTTCTGAGGATTATCTATTCTTTAGAGTACAAGGAGAAAGTTAACTAAGGAAGGCACAAAGTTTAATTTCTTTTCTGTGTCTACTTTATAATGTCTGTTATGATGTCTGTCTGTTAATACTTTATGATACTTATGTTCTCTGGACCATCAGAGTTACTTCATTATCAGTAGATCTACCAACTTGTGTCTGCCAAGAATCGTATATTGTCCTTCATAGTATTTCTATAGAGAATTCATTTCAGATGCTCTCTATGTTTAAAATAGCTCTGTATTTTTCCCCTTTGCCATTAAATGTTTTACATATTACTTAAAGAATATTAAGATTACTTAAAGGTTACTTAAAGAAACAAAAGGTGTTTTTACATTCTCTGTTTCTCCTTTAAAAAAAATAATTTTATTTATCACTTGTGGGAATGATCTATCTTCCAAATGGAGTGGGAGGTCTGATTTCTCTTGCCACTCATCTCACACTACAGGCCTAGGATGTGCTGTTATAGAATTTATTTAATTTTTATTGAGTTTATTTTCCCGCCAGTTGCTACTGAGACATAGTGGCTGTGGGGTCCTTGTCTGTCCCACATGCCATGTTTTAAGGGAAAGACAGCAGGTAAAAATTTTGTCCTGAAAGAAGGTCCGAGACCTCCAGTCTTTCACTCAATGGGCTCAGTAACTCTAGGCATGTATAATCCTAGAGTATAATCATATAAATGATGCAGTAAAGGTTTTTTGGAATTCACAGAAGTGTGAGTGCAGCATGTCCTTAAAGCAGCTGCCTTTTTCAGGTTTCTGAGCTAGTCTGAAAAAAGACATGGCTGCTTTAATGAGTTAACTCATTAAAGCATCCACTTTTTAAATCAACTTATTAAAACAGCCATATCTTTTTTCCCAGGCGCCTTAAGCATTTTCTTCCAAATCTTTTTTTCAGCATTGACAGACTTAATTCTCATATGTTTAAAATATTTATAGATTGCTTTTTAATCCTACTCATTCACATGTCAGCAGATCTAGCATCAGCACAGAGCATCTCAGGCAACTAGCAGGCCTCATCATAAATACATTATTCCAGATTTTTCTTTAAACAATGTTTGCCCAGTGCCCTGATCAGCAACAGGCAGGTAGCATTGTTCCAGTGTAATCTGATGGATTTGGCACATTTCCCTGCAACTAAAAAATGTGTGGATTATTGAGAACATTTGAGCTAGCCTTCTCTCTCCTATGCTTGTTTTCTATATATGTGAACCGCCCAGGGTCCCCGATAGGGGAGATGGGCGGTAATATAAATTAAATTAAATAAATAAATAAATATATCCTGCAAATTCCCCACCTAATGTAGATTCGGGAAAAAAAATCACCATTCAATTCTGCAGATTGCAGATAAGTTGATTAGTAGGCATTCCTCCTTCTGAAAAAACAGCGCTCTCAGCAACCCTGGTTACAACGAAAATGTGGGGCAAATCCACTGCATCCAGTTAGAACTGGATGAATAGCATAGCCTTTGAACTGAAACTCAATGCACATAATCCCAGCCATCTGCCTTCCAGGGGACTTGTCTGTTTCAGCCTTCCAGAAGCAGCAGGGGAAATTAATCAGCGTCAGTCCTGTCTGCTTCTTGGAGATGCTTAATGATGCACTGAAAAAGGGATCACTGCTGTCAGAGTGAAAAGGGATTGATGGTCCCTTGGCAAAAATAACTTCTTAAATGAAGGGATCAACCTGGGAGTCTGATCAGGCAAGCAATCCAGATCTCAGGACACAGTCAACCAGGTCCCACATTTCTACTGTCGATATCTAAAGTGGAAATATGTGGAATCATTTAATGGGGTATGTCATAAAAGTTATTAAGGACATCCATCTTCAAAACTATGCTGTTATGGATGATGATGATGATGATGACGATAATGACTATTTTTACCTCACCTTCACGTAGAACATCTTGGAAGCAAATTTCTTTGTATTCATAATTTATTATTTATTTATTTATTTATTTATTTATTTATTTATTTATTTATTTTCTATCCTGCCCAGGGTCCCTCCTTGTGGGGGTGATGGGCGGGATATAAATATGACAAATAAATAAAATTTTAATAAATAACTCAAGGTGGCAAACATACCTAATACTCTTTCCTCCTCCTATTTTCCCCACAACAACAACCCTGTGAGGCAAGTTGGGCTGAGAGAGAGTGACTGGCCCAAGGTCACCCAGCCGGCTTTCATGCCTAAGGCGGGACTAGAACTCTCAGGCTCCTGGCTTGCCATTGGCTCCTTCCTAGCGCTGAGAGACAGGGACTGGCCCAAGGTCACCCAGCCAGCTTTCATGCCTAAGGCGGGACTAGAACTCACAGTCTCCTGGCTTGCCATTGGCTCCTTCCTAGCGCTGAGAGACAGGGACTGGCCCAAGGTCACTCAGCCGGCTTTCATGCCTAAGGCGGGACTAGAACTCTCAGGCTCCTCAAATCACTCTGATCAAGGTCAGGTGGTCTATTCAATTTCTGTCTTGCTTTTAAGACATTCTGTATTCATATTCTGCAGCAAGCACAGCTAAATTCTGCAATCTGCATACATTAGTAAAACTGATGGAATCTGCACAGCTTTCTTTTTTGGCCTAATTTTGTACATAATGTATTACTTTTCCATACTCTCTAGCCAACACAATTGAATACATTTGTAATACTCTAGCTATAACCCTTCCATCCATCCATCCCAGAGAAATGACCCCTTTCTTCTTTTTCTTTGTCATTGCTGAGCAGCCTTTATTCTCAATTTCAAATTCTCAGGTTCTTTAATTTTGCCTTTATTCTTTGCAAACTTGTGTACCTATATTCTTAGGCAGTGTACTGGGATATGACTTATAGGGACTTGAGTCAACATTAGTGAAGGGGCATATATTTCCCACTGCTCCTGAAGGGAACAGACAGCAAGCTAGCTTGAGAATCACAGGAAAAGTTATACTGTATATAATTCTTGCTGCTCTTCTTTCCACCTCTACACCACTAAGACCTGCCATCTCACTTAGCCTAATGGTAGGGTCAGTCCTGGAGATGCCCACCACCTCCAAGCATTTCTGATGGAGATTCTCAGAAGTATATTCAATAAAATTTCAAAATGCTCTTCAAAAGTGTTCCACAAATGTGCTCTAAATAGCTATTACTTTTTGGCCAAAAATAGCACTGTCTGCCTTTCTGCTACCAAGTCAGAATTAGAAAGTGAGTTTGAATATATTGTGCTAACTGGATGAAAAAAAATGGTTCCAAAGAGGAAAATTTCTCCAACAGTCATTGCAGTTTTTTTAAATCTTTCATCCCCTCAACTGATTCCTTCTTCCTGTTGACCTACATTAATTTGTCGTTGACCACCAAATCAGTCTTTAGCAATCATCTTGACATTCTGAGCCCGACTGGCAAGATCCTTGCAGCACCAGTCCATGCTTTCAGTTTATTCTGAAGTCAGTCTCAGCAAAATACAGGCTTCCTCCAGGGAACACTTTCAGTAGCAGGCAGGTATTATATTTTGTCTGCTCTATACTTTAAGAAAAGAGGAATGGACAACCTTGTCCTTGAAAGACTCTAAGGGCACAAACACTTGATTTCATAGGACTTATGAAGGATGTCAACGTGGTCGTGTAGTGTGGAGTACACTCTGAAACCAAAGTCCATTAACTGTGTGACAAGTATGTTGATTACTGTAAGGCAGCCTTAACTGTTGCCTTCCAGCTATATTGGAAACTACAGTTCCCAAATTCCTGGCCATCAACTGGAGGGCATGAGATGAGAGAAGGCAGGTGACATCTCTTCAGATTTGTCCATGGACATAATGGATATCTCAGCTGCAGAAATTTGTACATACTACTTGGAATGGCAGTTCTATGGACAGATGATCTTAACATATTGGGTGACTTTTGTAAGACTGTGTTCAGGTTCTATAAGAGTGGAGGACTGATGAAGGCAGTCTGCTTCAGACATCTGATAGACTTATAGGGTTTTCTGAGGAAGTCTGAGGAGTTATCCAATAATCTTCTGGGCAGTTCCATTACACATCTTGCTAATCTCTGGAATATGGCAGTTGCAAGGCTGTTGGATGAGACTGCCCCCAAGCCATCACTCCTCCCTCACAGATCCTGATGGACTCATTGGTTGACTGAGGAGCCACTGGAGATGAAGTGAATGAAAGATGCCTAGAGCAATCAGGGAAGAAAACAAAGAGTGAATGGCGACCCAGTGACCGAAACCAGCTGTATACCCTTGTTTAGGATAATACCATGGTGACAGTAACAGTGAAACATGTATCTGCTCCCTTTTGTGAAGAACATCATCCTGCAGGCTGCAGTGACATGTTTGCAATGTTCTTCGCAGATGTTTGTTTGTTTATTATGCAATACTGTCTCAATCCTCATAGAATCTAGGCAGTCTGCATATATTAAAATAAATTTAATTAAAATTAAAAGAATAAAATTACAATTTAAAATCCTCAATAACAAAAGGAGCAGGTCTACAATTTGGAGATCTTCTTGGAGTCATGGCTCTTCCTAGAACAACAGGTGGATGCTGTAGCCAGGGGTGCACCACAGCAGATCTTTCTGGACTAGGAACCCTTATCACCTTTCGCCTAGACTACTACATGTAGATATGCCTTTGAATTTCACATGGAAGCTTCAATCAGTCCAAAGTGCAGCAGCCCACCTGCTAACCAGGGGTAGCAGATTTAGCCATGTGACAGCAATGCTATGGCCACTGTACAGATGACCAACCTGCTTCTGTATCCAATTCAAAGTGCTGGTTATTCATATAAAGCCCGACGTGGTTTAGCTCCTGAGCATTTACAGAACTGTCTCTCTCAGCAAGATTCAGCCTGCCCTGTGTATTCTTTTAGAAAAGAATGCTGAGGGTCCCCATCTCATATGGAATTAAGAGATGTGGACCCCAACAGCTTGCCTTCTCAATAGCTGCCTCCTGAGGTTTAAATGTCTCTAACCCCATGACCTTTAGAAAGGCTTTTACAACCTGGTTATTCTGCAGGATTTTATTCATGTAGTGATTGATTGATTGATTGATTGATTGATTGACTTCATCAGATTTAGATGCCCTCTGAATCCAAACAAAATTAGGATGATGACAGGCTCCTGAAATAGTAGGGTTTTGTGTTGAACGTGTTATGTTGTTTTCTTTGCATTTTATTTATTTTGTTGAATTGTAACCTGCTTTGAGCCCAAGTTGGTAGGCAATATATTGTATGAATAAAATAAATAAATATCTTTTGGGGAAACACACAGATCTTTACCCCACATCACTTCCCCAGAAGGACCTGACAGCCCAAGCTATTGTACCTTCTGCACATTCACAGGACTTTTTCTGTCATACACGTGTATGCCCACCCTCCTACCCAGTTCTACTTCTCCATCTCTAGCTATTGTCCTCCATGGGTGGGGAATCTGTGGCCCTCTAGATATTGCTCCCAGCAGCCACAGCCAGAATATTGAATAGCTGAGAGTTTGGTTTGGCAACTTTTGGTGGCCACTGTCCATGTCTGTTGTCCAGTTTTCCCATCAGAACAGCACTATTAACCTACTTGCGGCTCATCCAGGATAATATGATTATTATATCTGGGCTGCAAAAATCTGGATGACCACTAGATGGTAGAAAAGAGATACATCGAGTGGGCATCTGGCTTTATGCAACCCCAGATATGGTAGACCTGCAGGATAAACTTTCTGCTTATCAAAACCAAAAGAAATCTGGCTCAGCATTCTTTGTATTATGCTTTAATAAATTTCCAACTAAGCAAATAAGGAATTAGCGTGCCCAAAAAATTATGAAGAGGAAACATGAATATATAGATCCGATTTTTTCAGCTGAAGTGATTTATACTCAGAACTCCAATGCGTGTTGAGTAAGAATGAGCCACAGAGGATTTGGGATCAGATAAAATCACTAGAGCAGCTATATTCCATCTTCAGCATGTTACTGTTATCATAATATTTAATTTGCAACCCAATCTATCAGGCAGTCATTCCAAATGCCCAGAACCTGTCCTTGGAGTAATCAGGGCCTCCTTTGTGAGTTACATAGGGAAACGCTTTTTAAATGAAATTAGCATGACTTAATGGAAAAGGAAAATCCTAGGCATTAAATTTTAATTACCAGTGTTGTCTCAACTATGTTCAAACAAAAGAACATCTTGTCTCTGTAGCTTTAGTTGCATAATCTTTTTTCCTTTCTTTTGCTTGTTTTGTACACACAATATATTATTGTATAAATAATTATATAGGAGAAAGATGGGGGTGTAGATCTTAGTTATCATTTATTTCAAATCAGTAGAATAAATCTCAGCCAGAAATGGCTGCAATGGCTGTTTAATTAGAATGAAGTTTGCAATTGAAACCACTCAAACACTATTCTTTTTGGCATATTTCAGTGAGGCACTGATTCTTACTGAAAATTAACTGAATACTACTTGAGATGTTGTGTGATTAACATAGTTTTGGCCAAAGGACCAAATAAGACAAACTTTTATAATTAACGGTTGTATTATCCACATTTTATGGGAGCTGAAGTCCAATTTCCTGAATAAGGAAATGGACACAGACTGAGTTGCAATGGCATGTATCAAAAAAAAACCTGAGAAATTCTACAGGGTCAAATATGAGAAGTAGATTTCTGGTTATTGTACAGGATAGCCTCTGTGAAACATTAGCCCAGATCCCACAACAAACTTAACTATGTTAAGTGGGGAGGAGGTAATATATTGTGGGAACACCATAAATGAATTCATTGACATAGTCAACTGGAGATTAAATTTAGTCCAAAAGAAACTGAATCATCTACAGCAGTGTTTCTCAAACTTGGCAACTTTAAGATGTGTGGACTTCAACTCCCAGAATTCCCCAGCCAGCATAGCCAGTGGCACACGTGGAGGATATAAGGTTGGGAAAGAGTGCCCTAAATATGTGTAAACATCATTATAATTATCATGCCTATATAATAGATTGCAATTAGATCTATTTATAGATGCAGCTCTTATGCAACTCATAACAGTTTATAGATATAGTGGCTGAATATGTCATCTTCGTTCTCCATGTCCTGAGTCACAATTTTGGTTTACTTTCAGGTGTAGTGTCTCTCTTTGGAAATTCACTCCTCCTATGGGTTGCCTACCGGAAGAGAGCCATCCTGAAGCCTGCAGAATTCTTTATTGTGAATCTTGCCATCAGTGATGTAGGCATGACTGTGATCCTCTTTCCACTGGCCACACCATCCTTCTTTGCACACAGGTAGTTCCAGCCACCCACTTTAATTAATACAGTTGGATTTCTTACTTCCCTTCAGAAGATCAGTGTGGCTTCCTCTGACTCCTAATAATTTTATTTTTGGTACAGCTTTTGCTTAGCTTCAACAGTGTTGTAACCAAAACACCAAGATTTAATAGAGGCATTCTGTTTTGAAGATCCCAACAATGTTTTCCATGCTTAAAAATCAGATACAAGGGGGAAACAGATTGGATCTAGAGCAGAGAAAGGTGGAGTTTAGCTATTTCCTCCAAAACCTTTGCTTCTCATTTTCAAACTATTAATCATATGGGATAGAATAAAGGACTTTCGCTGCTTCAGGATGATGGGAAATGTAGTCTCTAGATACCCTGGAGAGTTCCAAGTTAGGGAAGGCTGACTTGGTCAAACGATGCTCAAGCAGGGGTTTCCAGGCCAAGCCAAGCCAAGCCAAGCCGGAGTCATGGACAAATTTATTTATTTTTATTTATTTACCTATAAAATGTTTATAATGTTCCTTAATCTTAAAGTACTTTAGGTGGGACACGAAGAGCAACAGCAATGATAAAGCCAATGCAATCATAAATACATAGGAATATAATATTGGAATTAAATATTGTATTAACAATTTCACATCAACTTATCCCACCAATTGGGACCCAAAGGTGTTCCAGAACAGTCATCTTTGTCAGAGTGGGAGAATTTTGAGAGTGGTATGTATGGTCAGCTACAAAGCACCTATTTGTTAGAAGGTACACTATTAAGATTACTCTCCACCACCTCCCAAACCTCCTGGGATGGTTTTTACAATCTCAGCCTACCTTTATCTTTTTTTCTGGACAGGTAGGCACACTCCATTCAGGATACTGAGCTGTAGTCACCCACTATTTTTATTCTCTAACAATACTTGGGCTCTGCATGGACTCCACTGGCAGGGTTAGGAAAAAGGAATGGTGCTTTGCTTTGTAGCATGTTAACTTTTCCATTTTTCCCCAAAAAAAGAACCTTTTAAAAAACGAGAACTGCATGCGATAGATAGCATAGCAGTGATAGACATCAAGGATGCATTGATGGATGCACTGATGCCCATTGACCATATATTGGGGCTCCTAGATGCTAAAGCATCTCTTTCCAATTAGAATACTGGAGACATCATTTCTCCTGGTCCAATCATTTATTTCCCCATTATCTCCTTTTTCCAGGTGGCTGTTCAACCACGCCATGTGTACCTTCTATGCCTTTTGTGGCATTCTCTTTGGTCTGTGCAGCCTCACCAGCCTGACAGCACTAAGCACAGTTTGCTGCATGAAGGTCTGTTATCCAGCATATGGTAGGTGGGACCTGCAGCTTAAATGCCCTTCTCTTGCTAACTATCTCAACCTGTGTTCTGTTTGTCTCTCTTCTTGACCCTTGTTCCAACATCCCAGCTCTTTCACAGGGTTCTTCACCGTCATGGATCTCTTAGCAACATCTCTCTTTGGAGGGCCTTCCATTAGAGACTCTATTCATCGAGCATTTGAAATTGCAGTCATTAGCATAAAGAAGAAGAAAACCAGCAGTTTCCCATTTTCCCTTTTCATTTGCATATGTAGATTAAACCTCAACCTGTCTGCTATTTTCCATCCAAGCTGTAAGTTCTAGGTGACAGCAGGGGGAGGCAACTTATTTTTCACCCCTGCCAATCCCTGGGGTGTTTTATAGTTTTTCTTCTCCTCCCACACCCCTGATCTCTTTCTAACATCCAGACTACATGCAACCACTTGCTACATCACTAGAGGAAAGCGTTCATGTTCATGATGATGAACTGAAAAGCCAAAATTGCTCATATAAAAAGTGTTTTGATGGGAGAATCACAGAATCTAAAACCTTAAAGAATTTTCTTGTAAGATCACTCAATGTTATTCTCTCAGAAGAGCAACTCAGTGGAAGAATTGGCCCACGTAGCAGCTTTCCTCAATATGGCTCCTCTCACATTACTCACTAGCCAGAAAGAGAAATCAGAATAAATCACCGAAAGGGAAAGAAACAAATTCCAAATATACATGGACTCCTTGTATCCTTCTGCAAGACTTAACACACACGTTCTTTAGGTAGATAAACTAAGCAGCATATATAATCTTTGGAACAAATGGATTGAAAGAAAGATATAATACAAATAGAGGAAACTGGCTTGATTTGCAGTCAAACTCTGGGGATTATATTGTCCAATACATTTCTTCCAAATCAAGCTGGAATGAACAGCACCAGTCCTTAGTTGACAAATCCCAGTGTTGGCATCCATCCTATGCTATGTATGATACAAGACTTGTTTATCCTCATTAATGTGCATCAATGTATGAAAAATCTGATTGGATCAGAAGGGCTGTACATTCTGTTGACTGAGTTTAAACTGAGGAGATTATGTGCCTTTACATAAATCATCACAAAATAGAAAAAGTTGTATATAATAAAGCTGCAGAGAGGTCCAGAGAAGTGGACAAAATGCCCAAAGCAGTATTTTGCCAGTGCAACCGAAGCTCCGCCCCTTTCGTGTATGTGACATCGCAACACTTGTACAAAAGTAGTGGAGTTTGTGGCACAAGGCTGCTTTGGTCATTTGCCCTCTCCTGATCCGAAACAGAATCACTGATCAAATGTAGTATGGTATTCCTTGTAATAATTTTAAGTGGTATATATATGATATATGATATATGATATTTTATTTTTGTATCACTCATTTTAATATTTGTATTTTATATTTTTATAATTATGTACAACTGAGAGAATATTAGTCATGATAATGTAAATGAATAAGACTGTTTTTAAATTTGATAAGGGGCTCATTTACATTGTGATCTAAATGCACTTTAATATTTAATTGGGACTTGTTAAATGAGATTTAAAACTATTTCAAATCAGAGGGTTTATATTTTAAAGCCCAATGTGTTTACCATGTAGAATTCCAACTTGTACTGGTCAGTGACCGTAATAAATTGAAATTGAATTGAATCACTGATCCAGCATTTTCTATAAGCATATCTAAAATTAAATAATCTAAATGTAATGAATGCCTAATAATAATAATAAATAAATAATAAATAATAATAAATGTAATAAATGTAATGAATCCCTAGCCTTGCGTGCGGAGTGAGCTCCCGCACTAGCTCCAGCTCTTGCCAACCTAGCAATTCGAAAGCATGCAAATGCAAGTAGATTAATAGGTACCACTTCGGTTTGAAGGTAACAACGTTCCGTGTGCATCATGCCAGCCACATGACCGTGGAAGTGTCTTCGGACAACACTGGCTCTTTGGCTAACAAACGGAGATGAGCACCGGCCCCTAGAGTCAGACACGACTGCACAAATGTGCAGGGGGAACCTTTACTTACTTTTTAATGAATGCCCTAGTCCTTGCTTGTGTTAAATAAAGTATTTAAAACCTTGCTGGATAACAGCTATTCATGAACCAAGAAGGTGGGCATGTCTGGGGAAAAACACCTAGCAGGTGTTAACCTTAGTTAATTCAATAGATCATAGTTAAATAAATCATGGCTACGTGTGAGCCATCTCTCTCTTTCTCTCCTAATTCAGTTTCCCTTTTATACTCCAGTTCTTAGCATGGCTGGATCTGGTTAATACTTAGATGGGCGGCCAGCAAGAAATATCAGAGCTGTAAGCTTGAGTGGAAGTTGAAGAACATACTGGGAGAAATCAATGGTGAACCACTTCCAAATTCTTGCCAAGAAAAAGGCATGGGACTCCGATTTGACTTGGGGATGTTGATTTCTTTTAACTATATTTTGGAGTCCCTAGTGATTGATTTGATAGGATCATGAGGGAAAAGTATAAATATTGGCACACAAGTTGTAGAGTAAACATGCTGAACAAGCACAAGCACCTTTCTTTCCTTCTCTGCAACTGCTCAACTTTGTGTTATTATAGACCAGCTTTTCCCTAATTCTGAGCCAACTGGGAAAGGCATTGTAGACCCCATTTTTGATCCAGCCCAGTCGCTGTCAAAAGATTAGGAAATATTGGGGGGGGGGGGAAGAGAAGTGAAACCAAATGTAGCCAGATAAGCACAATTCCTACAGCTAACTCCAAAAACCTATTGAGTGAAAAAATAAGCAAGATGCTTGCATAATGAACATACTATATTGCTATTATATCACTGTTTATAGTAGTATAAATATCCCTTTCTTTTTAAAAATCTATCATGGGGAACTTGATTTAAACAGCCAAGATGGCACTTAAAGGGCCATTCTTCCAAATTATTACAAAGTTGACTGGAAAAATGGGTAAAAAACCTGAAGACTAATTTTAGCTATTAGCCAGCAGCCACCAGGCTGCCTCTCCTCCTTGTGCAGTTTTGGCTTGTCTTCTGAGTACCATGAAATAATTTTGTGGCCTCAATAGCTTATCTCTTCTTTAATGCATTTTAGCCTTTCCCCCACTAGGCAATGAGTAAAGTCAGCATATCTCAAATTGCTTAGTTTCAAAGAAATGTTATTCCTACATATGTCTGAAGACTTGGATGGGGGAGTTTTAAGTCTTTAAAGAATCAAAGTGTTTAAGATTTAAACAGGGGATGAAAAGGGTACAAAGAAATCCCAGTTTGTCTGGCATACACCGACTTTTATGAAACAAATTCCAATTTATAGAAGCTTGATTTTTGAAACGATACAAAACCTCTGCTTTCTTCTCACTTTACATTTTTTAAATACAGAGTTCTCTTCCACACATTTTAAAAAAGAGATTTACCAATTACAAATACAATCTAGGGGTAGATTTTCAATCTGAAAATAATAAACTTCTTTTTTCTTAAAAAAATAAAATGATGCAGCTGGCATTTCCTCATAATTTCAACCAGTTCCTCAACTACTTTGAACATTTATTTTTGTTTCTTGCCCTCCAACTTTCTCAGCTTGGGAGTTATACTTGATTAATCTTGTCACACTATAGACCAGGGTTTCTCAACCTTGGAAACTTTCAGATGTGTGGACTTCAACTCCCAGAATTCCCCAGCCAGCCATGGGAGTTGAGGTCCACACAACTGAAAGTTGCCAAGGTTGAGAAACACTGCTGTAGACTGTTCCTTAATTATAAGCAACAAAAAGTCCTGTAGCGCCTAAGAAACTATGGCTGTAAGGAGAGAGATGACTGTTTGCCAGACCATTCACATGCATACATATATGCACTGAAGGAAAACTCTCCAATGTAAGCTCTCCATGCCAACATGACCCAGTGTAGAAAGGACTTGCTGGTATAAAGTGTTCATGCATACAGCCTTACAGGGACTGGATCTGATATCCACTGAATGCACAAACGTCAGAGTGGAGCTGAAGGTCTGCCAATGGCTAGAGTGTAATCTACCTTTCTCCTTAGGTTTATTTCATACACAGACACACACACATATGTGTGTGTGTGTGTGTGTGTGTGTGTGTGTGTGTGTGTATGAGAGTCAATGAGCCAAAGCATCTATCTATCAACATGCACTGGACCAGCATGGTAGTTTGTTTGTTTGTTTGTTTATTTATTTATTTATTTATTTATTTATTTATTTATTTATAGTGATATTTATACCCCGTCTATCCCCTCCCTAATGGAGGACTCTAGGCGGCTTACATTCATATATATACAATTCAAATTATACAAGATTATGGTCAATAACCTTCAGTGAGGTGGCCTGCATCATCCTGCAGTGGATTGATTTGAGATAACAACAACAACAACACACATGCTATGTCTACTGTCTGTTTAAAGAAAGAGTGTAGAACAATAAATAATTCTACTGTTTGTTCTGTAATTAGAAAGGTGATGATACAAAGGAACTTCAGTGTTCCTCAAACCCTCCAGAAGTTGTGTTATGCAACCAGCCAAAAATCCTGGTTTGTGTATATCCAACATGGGGCCACAATCAATTAGTAGCATGCCTAAAGATCATCCTTCTAATCTAGCACACTTCTGATGCATGACTACCACTGAAGATAGCTAAGGGAGTTGTGAAACATGGTGAAATAGACTGGTTCCAAATTGGCAAAAGGATAATACAAGGCTGCATACTCTCTGCCATTCATTCATTCATTCATTCATTATCCCACCTTAATTATTTTTTTATAAATAATTCAAGGTGGCAAACATACCTAATACTCCTTCCTCCTCCTATTTTCCCCACAACAACAACCCTGTGAGGTGAGTTGGGCTGATGCAATTTATATGCAATACATATACTAGGAAAGCTGGATAGGAATAAGATGAGCATGGATTCTAAACTGGAGGAAGAAACATCAATAATCTGTGCTATGCTGATAACCCCAATCTGATTGCTGAGATTTAAGGCTAGTAATGAAAATCAAAGAGCACAGTGAAAAAAAATGGAACTATGATTATTTATTTATTTATTTATTTATTTATTTATTTATTTATTTATTTATTTATTTATTTATTAGACTTTTATCACCGTGCCATCTCCCCCACAGGGGACTCTGGGCGGTTTACAAAATTAAATGTAAAGAAGGCTAAAGAAATTACAATAGATACAGCAACCATCCTCAGAACTGACAACGAAGACATTGAAGTGGTGGACAGCTTTGCTTTTTAGGATTGATCATCAACAGCAAATGATCCAAGTCAAGAAATACCACTCAGATTAGCACTTGGTAGGGTTGCAGTGAAAGCCTTGGAATGATGGATCTGTACCAACAAACATTAGAATTAGAATTGTTCAGCAATGGTTTTTCCTGTGACATGAATGCAAGAGCTAGACTTGGAAGAAACAGGACACAGTTGAACTTTGGTTCTAGAGACACCTTTTACCATGGACAGCCAGGAAAACAAACTAATGGATCATTGAACAAATCAAGCCAGAATTCTCATGCAAAGCACTATTGATGAGGCTTCAACTATTATGGTTTGGATATATCATGCAATCCAGTTCCCTTAAGAAGTCCACAATTCTTGGAAAAGCTGAAGAAAAAGGAAGAAGCTAGCAGCAAGGTGGATTGATTCAATTACAACAGCAATGAATGCATCACTAAGAGACCTAAAAGGCCCATCTGAAGACAGATCATTCTGGAGAGAATCTATCCATAAAATCACTAAGAGTTGATGGCACCTAATCAATCAATGGAGTTGTAGACAAACGCATCTGGAAAACACCAAATGCAATCCCAATACACAATTTTAAAGCTGCCCAGGTCTCTATTAAGGCAAGAAGGAGAATGCCAGAAATCTAACAAACAAGTATTTATTCTGACAATGCACAGGTATTTAATTTAATTGATTGATTGATTGATTGATTGGTTAAATTGATTTAATTCCCCATTAAATTTGCTCAGGATTACATTCCCGTCATCATTATCCACAAATAGGCTACTGTGAAAGATTTCAGTAGCATCTAGCACATAGTCATGCTACTTATGCCTTTCTAGAGATCTTCAGTATGCATGCTTCCTTTAGAGCTGCATCCTTCAACTGTCCCCTGTAGTGTGTCAGTTTCCAAAGGAATCTAATTCGACAGAAACATCAAGGAGTCTTAAGGTCCTTAAAGAATAAACAATAGATAGTATACATGCGAGCATCAGATGCAATGAACTGTAATCCTTGAAGACCTATGACATAATGGGCCCTTCTAAATTGAGTTTGGGAATAGGACAGTTTAGGAATAGATTTGTCTTATGGTAAATAGATTTGCCATAAGACCCGATAGTGTTCCCCCACACACACATTACAGTGCTAAATCAGAATGTGTTTTCTTTAGTTTTGGCTTATTGTGTAAATCTAGCCATTGAGGTAGCAGCTTAGTATGGTCTGTAAATTTTTATTTATTTATTTCCAACTTATATCACTGCCCATCTCCCCCCACAAGGGGACTCTGGGCGGTTTACAATCAAGTTAGTAATGATTTAATTCCCCATTAAATTTGCTCAGGATTACATTCCCGTCATCATTATCCACAAATAGGCTACTGTGAAAGATTTCAGTAGCATCTAGCACATAGTCATGCTACTTATGCCTTTCTAGAGATCTTCAGTATGCATGCTTCCTTTAGAGCTGCATCCTTCAACTGTCCCCTGTAGTGTGTCAGTTTCCAAAGGAATCTAATTCGACAGAAACATCAAGGAGTCTTAAGGTCCTTAAAGAATAAACAATAGATAGTATACATGCGAGCATCAGATGCAATGAACTGTAATCCTTGAAAACCTATGACATAATGGCTGCCTTCATCCCTAAATCTTAGTGCAATGTTTAAAACCAGAGTATGGTTTTGTTCCCATGACATGTGTAACTTGATAAGTAAATTAACCCCTTTTCTTGCTTAATACAAAATACTGAACTATAAACTCACCAAATGAAGGGTTGCAGAACACACTTAACAAACTGGTTAAAGTTAACCTATCTTAGCATATTGTACAAATGAAGTCATTATTTCTTGACTGTGTTTTTCCTGTTTCTTCTCTAAAGAATCCTCTCCAGCAATAAAAACCACGTTTCTTGGGCCCTACTACGTTACACAGTCTCCATACAATATGTTTAACCAGCAAAGTAGTCCTAGCAGCTGCATTTGCATGAAATGCTAAATTTGGAATTAAACCTGGTGTTGGTGTTGGTGAATAGCTGGGCATTTTGTGCAAACCCAGTCCGTTGGATTACTTTATGGCTCAGTGTATTATGAACTCGGAAAATGTGTGAATTCAGGAATCAAATTAAGGGTGTTGTGCAAATGAAGTCATAGATGGTTGTCATTCTGCCATCACAGGAAAGCAAAAGTGTAATTGCTTAACTGTTTCCAGAGGGGTTAGTCCATGGCAATGAAACTATTATGAATCTTGCACCACTCAAAGACTAGCAGATGTATTGTAGCAAAAATATTGTAACATGACTTTTAAGATGCTCCAAGACTCTTTGATGTTGTGATAAACAAGCTATGGATCCATCTGCTTATCCTAACTTGATTCCAAAGAACATCTTTACTTTTGGCTAGCAAATCTAAAACAGGACAAAGTGAATAAAGTTAACATTACGTTGTAATAGGTAGGGCAGCATCAATATGGGGTATGCCTGGCTTTATAAGGCAGGCACTGATGTGTCTGTAAGATCACTCACCTTGAAGTAAATGGAAGTTACTTTTGGATACACAGAGAATACAGTCCTCAGATCCAAACTTTTTGATCAGACCTGACATTACAGGTAATGTGTCAAAAGGGCTTCTGAAAATATTGGCCACTGCAGCTTGACACGTCCATGCAAATATGTAATGTCGTGCTCTAAGGGCTGTTTGTCAGAGTGTTTGCTACAGCTTTTTGCAAAAAAGCAGAGGAGACAGCCATGAATGCAAATAGTGCAGTTCTTTGAAAAAAGGTCATTCAGGCATGATGTAAATCTCAAAAGCTAAAAAGCTAAATCTTTTCCCTTGGTAGTATGTTACTGTTTCCTGAGATCAAATTATCTGTGAAACAAAAACTGAGAATAATCATAGTTATTCTAAATAATGACACTGGCTGTGAATGTAAAGGCAGAAATAGCTTCTAAGAAGATAAGGCCAACAACAGTGCTTGTAAGCTAACAGGGGTGTCCTCAGGGAGTGGGGTCAAAAAAGTAAAAATGGCACCACAACCATACCCTTTTTTACATGCATTGTGATATTCCAATCACATGGTTGTGGCTCTGATCACATGGTTGATTTCCTCACTAGACACTTTTTCCCAATCTGACATGTATTCCAAATCATAAAAAGGCTTTCCAAGTCCAGAACTACATGTACACATTATCATATGCAAATACTACACAAATGTTATTCCCCTTTTGGAGTCATCTCACCTAGCCTTCTTAGGCAGCAGAAATATTGAGATGTGGAGATCTTAGTGCTCTCTGAGCTTGGTTGTTTGCTTGCAGATGTTTCTTTACCCAAATAGGCAACATCATCAGTGTGGGTGAGTGTGGGGTTTGCTGCCTCTTTATAGATAGTAGTTTGCCATGCCACTTTGATAGTTAGCAAACAACCAAGTTCAGAGAGCACCAAGAACTCCACAGTTCAATCCTGAGCTACAGATATTCTTTTCTATTGGAATATTAATAGGATCTGGATATCTGATTAATCATCATATCCCTTATGGACTCATCCAGCCATTAAGGCTGAGCGAAGATAACTTTTTGAAGGTGCTGCTTTTGGAAGACAATTACTATGTGGCAACCAAAGAGACAGTTCTTCAAACAGCACCCAACTTATGGACTTCACTCCTTCTTTCATTATGGTTTGTGCTGAGTCTAGTGAACTTCCAGGGTCAAGTCATGGCCAACCGTTTAACCCAGATTTAGGGCTGAATCCATGGTGTTGTGTCCTTTAGAGCATTTCTATCAAGGTCTTGCTTTATGGTTTTAACTTCTGTGATTGTATATGGCTTGCTCTTTTGTAATCATGTGTGGTTTTATTGTTTTGTTTTCTCATCTCTTGCTTTGGAATTATTTGTTTGTTTGTTTGTTTGTTTGTAAAATTTATATCACCGCCCATCTCCCTCCGCTGGAGGGACTCTGGGCAGTTTACAATAAAATAGTAAAAACAAAAACAAAAAGTATACATAAAATCTAAAGTAAAAATTATAAAACAAGATTAGAATCCGGAGGCAAAGATAGTAAAATGATCTTACTTAATCTAATGTAGGAGAGGAGCTCTCTAAGATATTAGCCATCCCCACGAGTGACTATCCCTTCCTTGGTCCCACGCAAGGCGGCAGAGCCAGGTTTTCAGGTTCTTCCAGAAGGTCAGGAGCGAGGGAGCTAATCTCACCTCCAGGGGCAAATTGTTCCACAGGGCGGGAGCTACTGCAGAGAAGGCACGCCTCCTGGACCCCGCCAGATGGAACTCTCTTATAGATGGGGTCCGAAGCATGCCCTCTCTGCATGATCGGGTGGGACGGGTAGATATATTTGGGACGAGGCGGTCCCTCAGGTAACCTGGTCCCATGCCATGTAGGGCTTTAAAGGTGATAACCAACACCTTGAATTGGACCCGGAAGCAAACTGGTACCCAATGCAGCTCACGCAACAACGGTGTTATATGTGCTGATCTAGGGGCACCAGCAACAGCCCGTGCAGCTGCATTCTGGACCAGCTGAAGCTTCCGGATACTCTTCAAGGGTAGCCCCATGTAGAGCGTGTTACAGTAGTCTATATGCGAGATAACAAGGGCATGAGTGACTGTTCGAAGGGCCTCCCAATCCAGGAACGGGCGTAATTGGCGCACAACACGGAGTTGTGCAAAAGCCCTTCTGGCCACGACTGCCACCTGCTCTTCGAGCAGGAGTCGTGAGTCCAGAAGGACCCCCAGATTCCGCACCGGGTCTGTCTGGGGCAGTGCAACCCCATCCAGAACCAAAGATGATAATGTCCCAGATGGGGAAGAGCCGTTAATCCACACCCACTCCGTCTTACCAGGGTTCAATTGAAGCCTGTTGGACCCCATCCAGGCCCCTACAGCCCCCAGGCACCAAGAAAGAGCAGTCACAGCATCACTTACCTCACCCGGGACAGAAATATATAACTGAGTATCATCAGCATATTGATGATATCTTATCCCGTGGTGGCGGATGATCTCACCCAGTGGTTTCATGTAAATGTTAAACAGGAGTGGAGAGAGAACCGAATCCTGCGGCACCCCACAAAGGAGGGGTCGAGGGTCAGATCTATTTATTTAGAGAAAAGACAGACAACTAAAGGTTTTATAACAATTCTTTATAATAATGACCAACAGAATGCTATGGTATTTTCAGTGGCTCCCCTTTGAATAATATATTGTGGGGTGGGGGGAATATTCAATCACATTTGTTTTTTCCCCAGATCTTACTTATGGAAAAAGCAAGACAAAAAGATAGGCCCCATAAGTATGATCCTGACCTCTACCTCCAGTTCACAGAATTGGATTGAATAAAGCTATTGTTTCACTGAACTCAATAGGATTCATGTCTCAGTAAACATACATTGAATTTGGGGATTTGATTTTGTAGGAATAAAGCAGCCCAGCTTTAAGAATTAGCTCAAAAGTCAAAAAAGAAGCAGAGAAAGAATTTGACTTTAAGTATTAATTTGCTGCTGATTTCATTTTGATGCTTCTGGATCCAAAACAAAAAGAAACATAACTTATTTTAAATCAGGCTCCTGGTTTAAAATACAGTATATAATAGGGACCTACTATAGAAGCTGCCTTGTACTGACTCAGATTACTGGGCCATTTAGCTGAGTATAGTCAGAACATACCACAAGTGAAAGAGGGACTTTTGTATGCAAAGTCTGTGTTTGGCCGCATTTCACTGGATAACATATACCCATGATATAACAATAGATGTTATTTTATGAATCAGCAATGAAAAGACTAGAGGAAGTCAATTTTGAATGACTCATCCTTGAATTTTCATCACAATTCTTACAACGTGCAAGAGAGATTCATACACCTTAAATGATATGTGTGTGCTTTATTTTGGGAACTCAGTAATTTACCTGCACATGTGTAAGACCTGAATCTGCTTTTAATAGTATCTCCATTTTTAGCTTTAGTATACTTCTTGATGCATTGTTCTTTGTACAACTTCTAGGTCTCCTCTCTCCTTTGTGTCTATAAAAGAGAGCAATGGCCTTCTTTTGTAACATTCACTCCATAAAAACAACCTCCATAGGGTACATATCTTAAAGTGGCTTTGTTTCCTTTGGTGTTCCCCCTACCTCCGGGCATTTCTCATATATTGGGGAAGGGCTATAGAGGTAAAACATGAGCTGTGTTTACAAATAGATCCAGGTTTTCTCCCTGATATTTCCAGGCAGAATTAGTGTAAAAATATATAGCTTATGGCAGTGTTTCTCAACCTTGGCAACTTTCAGATGTGTGGACTTCAACTCTGAGAATTGAAGAATCTATGCTGGCTGGGGAATTCTGGGAGTTGAAGTCCACACATCTTCAAGCTGCCAAGGTTGAGAAACACTGCCCTAGAGTATGGTCTAAAATGTCAAGATGGCAGCCATGACAGTCTGATCAAAGTGACACACATAAAACATGGGCAGAGTTTCAATCGTACCATCACAGCTGCCATCTCAACTTTTATGACCACACCCTGCGGACATCCCTGGCTCATGGTTTGACTTGGTAGGAGGTAGTTTTCCACATTGCTCCTATTAGAAGATCTTATACTTTCATCCTAAAACATTTCAGCCAGCACTGTTGAAAAAGCAACTTCCCCAAATTCTCACCGAGCTAAAAAGTAAAAGTCATCGTATTTCCATCTACATTTTAGATTGCTCACTTTGATTATGCTGCCCTGTCCATTTTATTGTTTCCATTTCAGGCAAAGAATCGTTTAAGCCAGAGCTTTCCAAACTTTTCATGTTGGTGACACATTTTTTAGACATGCATCATTTCGCGACACAGTAATTCAGTTTTACTAGCAAACCGGAGGTTAAAGTAACTAACAAGAGGTATGGACACATACATAAATTGTAATAGCGAAATGTATGGGGACACAACATATCTCATGAAAACAGAGTTCCCCCTTACAGCAGGGCAAGGCTTGGACAGAGCTCCCCTCTTACAGCAGGGCACAAGGCAGGCACTAGGACCTGCGCAGAATCACAGCAGGTCTGGAGGCAGCCAGGCACAAGGCAAGCACTAGGATCTGTGCGGAATCTTGGCAGGGCTCGGTGGCAGCAGCAGCAGCAGCAAGGCGCTTGAGGCTCTGAGCGTCGGACTCAGAGGTTTCTCATTAGGTTCGTGTGACACACCTACACACTGCAGCCGACACACTAACGTGTCACGACACACAGTTTGGAAAGCTCTGGTTTAAGCAAATAAACAGACTGTCTTACTGGGAAAAGCTCTGACCCGTCTCCCTCCCTCTCTTTCTTTAGGCAATAAATTTTCTCCTCCGTATGCTGGGGTCCTGCTAGCGTGTGTCTGGATTTATGCATTCATATTTGCAGCGGCTCCTCTGGCTGACTGGGGCAGTTATGGTCCAGAGCCCTATGGGACTGCTTGCTGCATCAAATGGAAAGCTTCAACCAGGGAAGCCAAATTCTACATCATGGCCCTCTTTGTCTTCTGTTACATCATTCCATGCATCCTGATACTCATCTCCTACTCACTCATCCTTTGGACTGTGAAAGTGTCCAGAAGAGCAGTGAAACAGCATATGTCACCCCAGAGCAAACACAACAGTGTCCATAGCCTAATTGTCAAGGTAAGGATTGAAGCATAATGCAGATAGGTTTATGATAGCCATATGGAGACAGAATTTTTAAAAAATCTCTTTGTGTTAGGCTTTATATTCTGGGGTGCTTTTTCCGTAAGAAAGGAAAATAAGCCCAAGTGGTACCTTAATTTGCTGAGAAAAACTAGTGCTTACTAGGTCTATGAAGGTTCTCAGTCATCCAGGTGGAATTGTCTGTAGCTTGAATCATGTCAACTGGATTTCTGTTTTCTCAGTGGAAACGTTTCGCTCCTTATCCAAGGAGCTTCTTCAGTCTGAGCAAAGTTGGTAAGGGAATCCTAAATATGTTTCTAGGTAGCTGTGTGACCTTACACCTGGGGCTAGGTCATGGTTATATTGAGATGTTATTTTTGAGTCCTTTTATCATCTAAAGGAGGATCGTTAAGATCACCATGCTGCTGTTGAGCTTGTTGAGCTTGTTAAGCACTACAGATAGTGCTTACTAGCTAACATCATTCCAAGTTTCATCACTTGAATGATCTATATAAACATCAAACGGTGAAAGAACTGTCTTAAGGTGCAAGATCAGTCTCTCAGTTCCAGCTCAAGCCCTGGGCTTCTGTAGCTAATCTAAATATATCTTCAAAAAAGTATGCATCTGTGACCAATGCAAATTACATAATTCACATCATTTGCAAAATGAGGTCATGATGCATGTGACATCATTCCCAACCCCCAAAGATAGCTATGATTTCCCACAACGTTCCCACGGGCGCGTAATAACGTCCCCGACAGCAGAGTACATCATGAGACCAGGTCCACGTGTTGGTCTGACCTATGGGTGCCTGCAAGATTTCTTGCTTCTGTTTGATTACGAACGGGTCCTTTTGCTGCTGATTGCGGATCTGTTGGAGGAGGTCACGCGGTGCGCTGGTCGCAGCGAATCGTTCAGGCGGAATGACTGACTGGTGCAGTGGGGAGGCTTCTAGATGGTCATACTCCGGCTTCCTGGATAGCGCGTCAGCTCGTTGATTCTGGCCTCGCGGGATGTAGGTTACTTGGAAGTTGAAGTGCAAGAAGAACAGCCTCCATCCTGACACTTTAGTGCAATGCACGAATGATGTCCTATAGTAAAGGAATTGAATAATGTGGAACTGTAGAATTAATGGTCTCTTTTTTACTTATTTGCTTAACTCCTTCAACATTGAGTCTCCTGATCATGCTGTTGAATGAAACTGAATATCTCCAACTCAAAATCTTGCCCTAATGGCGCCACTAGACTTAAAAATTGATGGGGGAAATTATGTAGGCCCTTTCAAAATATCCAAGGAATATCCTGATGATTGAAGAAGAAGAGATGGTGGCCAAAAGGCAAAAAGAAAATGTGGGATGGAAAGCAAGCAAGCAAGCAAAGCATTTAAGAGGCCCAGATATATATCACTCTTCAAACACTGCTTGAATAACTAATGCTGCATGCTAAAGCGTCTTGGGAAATACAAAGCATAAGGAAACATTGGCGGCATGGTACACTGGATCCCCAAACGGTACATATGTCTGTTTTGAAAAGAGCTTGTTCTTCATCAAGAAAACCACAACAGCAGCAAAACGTTATGTCCATGCTGCTACTGCTGTGTGTCTAAAGAGAGCCTACTGTGCTAGGCTGCACATAAATGTCCTGACAGGGGTGTGAATGTGGAAAAGCAGGAGGCTGTCAATCTGCTTAGAAAGCCGTTCTACATCTTACAGCTGGGGTATCTCCTTTCAGTGGCATCCCTGCTGCTAACCTAAATGCACCCACTGCCCTTTCTTGGCAATGATTTGTTTTCTTTCAGAATCCCTGGGGATCCTCGTATGAAGAACCTTCGATTTGGAGAATTTTTTAAAAAATTGCTTCCCCCGCACAAATGCCACTGGAGGGTGGGGGTGGCGTAATGAATCAGGCCCGGCAGCAGGCAAAGATAAAATGAAAGAGAGTCCTATTACATCAGGATGGTTTGCTCATTCATGTTGCACGGCTGCCTGTCATGATTTGACAACTTAATTTAACTGTGTATACACCTTGCCCTCTTGATCGGCAAGCAGTATGTCAGCAGCATATCACAGCCTGCTTATCTAAAGAGGGGAGAAACTCCAGGGCTTGTTTATCATCTGGTTGAATGCACTAACCAATTCACCAGTTCAGTTAATTAACTCATTAATTACAGGCTAATTAAATATACACGCAAGCAGCATATTATTCTGAGCTGCAGTAGATAGTTTCTCTCCAGAAGTGCGGTAGCTACTTATTTATCTTCTGGCAGCTAGATCTCTTGAGTACAGAATGATGCTATGATGATGCTATTCAGTTGCAACGCATTGCTTAGCTCTGATGCAGTCCTGCTTTTATAGGAGAGGCGACCAAAAAAAAAAACACACTGGAAGGAGGCAATAGCAACCACTTCTGTACTCTTGCCAAGAAAATATGGATATCTCCATGTAATCACCAGAATTCAATTTTGACTCAAGGGAGATTTTACCTTATCTGTTAAAAAACAGAGCAGAATCCCAGGCATTGGAAATGCAAGAAGTTAATTTTTCCACATTCAATATATTACTTGCAAAGGTCCATATACTGCAGTGTAATTCGAAGGAAGGAAGGAAGGAAGGAAGGAAGGAAGGAAGGAAGGAAGGAAGGAAGGAAGGAAGGAAGGAAGGAAGGAAGGAAGGAAGGAAGGAAGGGTCTGAAATGGAGGACCTTCCATTTTTTGTCACAGAAAAGGCTGTGTGGATACTAGAATTATTCCCTATTGTCTGGAATTGTCTGTAGCAGACTAATATGGATGTATCTATATAACATACTTAATGGTCGACTCACCTTTTTTGCTAGAGAACCCTAGGAAACAGAGACTTTTAGGAAGATTATCTATTTTGAATGGAGATCTCTCAGTGCTGTCATTACACAACTGTATTCTGTATTGTTTGAGGAAGTCCTGAGAATTAAATTCACTTAAAGCTAATGCGTATTTGTAGTAACTCTGACCCTAAGATATTCAACAGAGCTTGTAAGACTTCTGCACTGGTATGCCACAAAGCTCAACATTCAACTAGCTTCTATAAACTTAATCAAATTTAAGAATGGGTGAGCTATGGACTTGGGTCATATATCACATTAAGTCATTACTTGCTTAACCATGATTTACTGGATGAATTATAATTGCCTGGGTTTGCATATCATATCAACCCAAACCAATCAAACCCACTCTACCTTATTGCAATGTATGAACCCCTTACAGAATCTTAAAATGAAGCAAAGCATGGAACGTGCTACCATTTTGATCTTGGTTGTTCCCTCTCTCTTCCAGCTCAGTGTTTCTGTGTGTATTGGATTTCTGGCTGCTTGGACCCCCTATGCCATTGTTGCTATGTGGGCAGCATTTGGTGACGCCAGCAAAGTGCCAATCCTGGCCTTTGCCCTGTCTTCTTTCTTTGCCAAGTCCTCGGCCACCTACAACCCTCTGGTCTATCTGCTCTTCAAGCCCAACTTCCAGAAGTTCCTTTCCAAAGACCTCTCATTCTTCCAGGCAGTGTGTGCAGTCTGCTGTTGTGGCCGGTCCAGGGTCATCACCCTCCGATCCTTCCACACACGAGATGGACGGGCTTCCATGAGATTCTCTACTGCTTTCACTGACCACCGTGGATCCTGCAGGAACTGTTCTGACACTTTTGAATGCTTCAGCAATTACCCCCGGTGCTATAGGCTCACCCAGAAGTCTGACCCAGCTTCCAAGACTAACCCTCTTGCAATTCTGACAGATGGAAATGCTTGCCGGCCAAGTTTTAAGCGAACTGTACAAGTCATGGTGCTCATGACCAAGAAAAAGACTGGAATAGGGACTATGAATGTGGCAGGAGATGTTCTGCCTTCAAACATTGTGAGAGATCTTATGTAAGCATGGTAAGAGAAAAGGGTTCAAAGGCAGGGGTAGGTCCTTTCTACCTAGGTCCACCTTCCACAATCTAAAGCTCTCCAGATATTTGATTTATAATTTTCATCATCTCCAGCTAACATGGTAAGGCTGGGAAAGGATTTTTTTTTAATTCTATCTAAAAATTCGTCTTTTATCCTTATATATCATTGTTCCCAAAGTGTTCTTTGAAATTAGACAATACTGCAAATGATATTCATTTTTATAGATGTAATTTTGTATCAACAATTTTGCATCTGTAAGAAAAAAGATCAATAATGCCAAGCCCCAAAGAAAACAAAACATCGGTCCCTCTATCATTTATATCATTCTATCTGTCCTTTTCTGGCATTTATGACATCAGAATACCACAAACTGCGGTATGGCTCAAATGCGTGGATTCACTTGTTCAATCTATACTGTACTGTGAGTTAGTTGCACAGCTCAGTTTCAGTCAATCCATGCAGTTGACGCTGAAGGCAGGAATAATTAATTGCACACATAATTGGAGTGCAAAATTTTAATCCAATCAAACTAGATTGATAAGAGCTCAGAGGGTCACTTGCTCATCAGATGTACTGACAAACTTACATGGTAACTTGGATAAGTTGCACATCTGCTGTTCAGTCAGGTACTGTAGGTTCTACGGCTCCTGCACTCACAGTGCTGATGTTCGCTGCAGTACCTGAGCTAGCTTTTCCTCCGGCCCATAATGTTTTCAAAGATCAACTTATGCCAACACAGAACCAACCCAGTGTGTTGACTCAGCTCTTATTTATTTATTTATTTCTCAAATTTATATGACCGCCCATCTCCTCCAACGGGGGAGCTCTTAGTCATCTAACTTCCTACATGTTTTTATTTTCCCTCTATATCCCCGCCTTTAAGGATGATGATGATGGTTTATTAATGATCAAGAACACTGATTTCTCATAAAGTATTCCATGGTAGAAAGCTAAGAAATCTAAGGTGCTAGTACAACAGATGTTCAGTCCTGTCTTCTCTAGCCTTAACATCAGTTGTGGAACTCAACAATGAAAAGGTACTGTTTTCCACAATTATATCTGAGGGGTTATGACATCTTTCTACCTCACATAAGAGGCTTAAGTAGAGGGAGCATCCTAAAATCTGCAGTGCTTTAAGCAAGTAAGTATTCAATATTACTGCTTCTAACTTAAATCCATCACTATCTGAGAGAAGAATAACTACTTGTGGCCTCAAACCATAGTGAAGAATTTTGACCAATGGTCATGTCATGCCCAAACATGGCATTGACAATAATGGCCACCAAGGACACAGCATTCTTTATGGTTGGAGTATAATGAAGTCTGGGTTTTATGATGAGCTCCCAAGGCATTTGGTCATCACTGTAACAGCAAGAAAAGTTTGGAGTTTCCTTAGAATGGAGGGACCAGATTTAAAGATTTTTTAAAAAGTGCTTCCCCCCATCTAAGTGGACAATCCCAACGCGTTCAGGTTGGCACATATTAGCAAAGCTAGTGCCAGTGAAAAACCAGGACTCTGTAATAAATAGCCTAAACTCACGAGAGCCATTTTTGTGACAGCTATTATTGCAACGTTGCTCCAAAGAGACAAAAGTAGGAGCAAATAGGATACCAGCAAACAATGTTGTTGTGTCTGGTTAATTCCCTCCAATGTCCTACTTCTCCACTTTCTAAAAGGTACAGCAGAACCAACATAGTACTATTATAATGACATGTTTTTAAAATGCAGAACAAGTCTTCCTTTTTTTTAAAAAAAAGTATGTCTAAAATAAGGAGATCACTGTATTTTTAAAACAACAATCCTTTAACATCTTTAAAGATTCTGCTCATACAGAAATTTGGTGGACATAAAGAACAGCACTGGGGCATGAACATTTGTTATTTTCAACAGGAAAGAGCCATGTGGATGAATGAAATTCTGAGCCATTCATTCATTTGCTGGAATTAAGGGGAGGTTCAGGAAACAAATGTCCCTCTGAAAGAGGAAAAGAGGCACCTGTATTATGTCTGAATGATCTAATGCACAGTATAGGAGAAATTAAGTTAATTGTTACTCATCACATAGTAGAGATTTAAGTACCGGCTTTTCTCTTTTTTTATCCTTGCCTTTATCCATAATTCAAAATATTAGGCTAGGAAGGTCACTCGCTTAGCCAGCTTGATATTTCTTGCACCAGCTGGGTGGCCTTTGTATTCCCAGCCTCGGAAGTTGATCTTCAGTGTAGGACAAGAGAAGAAAATGGGGTGCCCGAGGTCCACAGTGTACCCTCAGATATCTTCCTTGATGATCACCAGGCTCACAGCTGATTTTTTTTCCCTCCTAACAGCAAAGGCTGAGCATTGTCATAGAAAAGGAGATGAGAGTAAAACATCCCCTAAAATTGGCAAGAATGAACAATTGGCATAGTGGGGGAGGGGGGAGAGAGAGAGAGAGAGACAAAGACAGAGAGACAGACAGAGGCTACAATTATGCCCAAAAAGTAGAGAGGGGGTACAACCTGTTTTCTAAGGCCCAGAAGCTTTGAGTCTCTTCCTCTCTTCTCCCTGTAACTTTCAGTAATCTGAAAATTGAGATGTTGCATTCTTTTATTGGCTACTGTTCACAGAGATGGATTGCCAGACAATATAATCTCATCACATCTTTTCAATTACTAAGCAATACTGAGACATATAGGAGTTGAGGTAGAGACATGGGGCTGCTGATTTTCGTCAGCTATTACATCCAGTATGTAGTTTCTGCTTTTAAAAAGCAAATATAATTTCTCTTTTGATAGTGCAGCAGAGACCAACCCTTCTGATCTTGGTGTCATCTGCATCCAACGTGGTTCAGCATATGCCAGGGCTCAGAAGAACTGATGTTAGGATTTTCTATATATAATTTTTATTTTACAGTTTGGTGTGAAAATATCTTAAAATAACTACAGTGTCCAACACTAGTCTGGGACCCAAACCTGATGTAACAATGCCAACAAATTAATTCTTAGTCCCTTTTCACTTCAGCCAATTTCTAGTAAGCACTATATGTGTTACATTTGTAGTAAAAAGAACTGTCAACCACTGTCAACTCCAACCTTGGTCAGCCTCTCCTTTCAGCACTGGGCTGCTGAAAGGTGGAAGAATACATGATGGCCAGATGGGATGTTCACCTCCCTTCTACAGTGAAGGTGTTTCTCATCTCTAGTCCACTATAATTTATTTTCCCCTTACAGTTATCTGTTACTGAAAGAATTAATGCCACGCTTAGCAGCTGTAGCAATCTTTCCTACTGCTAGCTGTCTCCCATTCTGAGTTTATCAGAGGAGACTACCAGGGAAGCATTTGAGGGACCCAGAAGAACCTTTATTTATTGTCCTTGAAGTATCTCCAAAACTGCTGGATTCAGAGAAGCATATGGAATTGCTTTATAGCAGGGCAGAGGATTGGTCTACCCATCTAGCCAACTGCCAATCAATCTCTAACCTGTTATCTGGGCTTCCTAAATAGTGGTGCCAGGGATTGAACCTAAGGACAATAATGGTCATAACAATTCTCCTCTGCGCTTTTGCACATCTCGTTTTGTCCTCAGAACCCTCTCAAAATTGCTTTGCAGTGAGTAATCTATTACACACTACCTTTGCTGCAAGTGAGTGGGCTTATTATGTTGCCTATTTTGGAAAAATGGGCAAGATCTAGATGTTGCTTGTTACTGAAAAGTAATCTGAGAAAGAGATGGGGAAAAAGAGTCTAGAACCTTCTGGTGTTCTCCATGATGGAGAATGAGAAGCTCATTGCTACTGTATATTCAGCCAGTTTATTTAATTTATTTATTTATTTATTTATTTATTTATTTCCCACCTTTATTATTTTTATAAATAACTTAAGGTGGCAAACATACCTAATACTCCTTCCTCCTCCTATTTTCCCCACAACAACAACCCTGTGAGGTGAGTTGGGCTGAGAGAGAGTGATTGGCCCAAGGTCACCCAGCCGGCTTTCATGCCTAAGGCAGGACTAGAACTCTCAGTCTCCTGGTTTCTAGCCCGTTGCCTTAACCACTAGACCATTCAGTCAGTTATAGAATCTAGCTGACAGATGTGCCATTTCATATTGGCAGCTCACCCAAGACCCCTAGAGGGAATGTGGGCAAAGGAAAAGAAGAGTTTTATCTGCATTGAATCATGAGAAGAAAAGGGTTTCTTACACCATCCTAGCTGTGCTTTTCTCTATTTTCTTTCCACAACAAAGGATAAATTACTTGTCTTTCTGTATTCTGAGTTCTCCCCTCATTCTGTCCAGACAAAGACACTGTTATTCTCTGTGTGTGTTTCTGAAGAAGCAAAGTTGGTTCTGTACCTTTTTGTAGACCACCAAAGTTGGAGGGAAGGGGCTATTTAGCCAGTGAACCTACAGTTTGTCTTGTAGTAGGCCCACTACTTTACAGTCTCACTGGAGGAGAGAAATTAAGTCTCACTCTTGTAACTAGAAAAACTTGGCATCAAAAGTGCAATTTGCACAAAAGTTTGTGTCAAGAAGGACAGCAGAGTCATGAAAAGTCATCCAATGGCGCACCAACCTACAATGCCTCGGTGAATTTCTGAAGCTCTTACGCTATGTCAGACCAATGGTCCATCCAACCCAGTACTGTCCACTTTGACTGGCAGCAGCTCTCCAGGTCTCAGGGAAAGTTTCTTTCCAGTCCTGCCACCTGAGACCATTTTAATCAGAGACACCAGGGATCGAACCTGGGATTTCCTGCATGCAAGGCATGTAACTCTCCCACTGAGTTAAGACCTCCTCAAAATGATCTGCCTTCACTCCCACTTGATTAAATTCACAGTATTTATTCAGTGATGAGTAAAACTAAGAGGAAATGAAGTTTGTTTAAAAAAAAGAAAGAAACCCAAACTTCTCAGTGGGAGTGACACCAGGAAAAAAAGAAAGAAAAACCAGACAATATCTGAAGTGCTTTCCTCTTGTATAACTGGGGCACCAAGCACAAAATCTGTAAGCACGTTACTGTTGGCGAGTAATCTCCTCTGCTTCACTGAAGCGCTACTCTTCACGGGGAGATAATGTCAGAGGAATAGCAACATCTAAGGAAGACAAGATGAAGGGATACAGAAGAATACACACATGAGCTTTTGATTCTGGGAAGAAATCTACCAGACAAAGCAACATGTGTGGAAAACCTAAGATGATGGAGACCATCATCTCCTCTCTTGCTGTTTACAGCAGAGAGACATAATTTACACTGCCCGTGGAGCCTTTTCCTGAAGACTCTCAAGAAGGGCCAACCACGAGTGCAATATATTATTGGGCATTTGCTAGCCGTTTTAGTTCTTAGCTAGGTGAATGTGCTACTGCACCCCCTCTGCAAAGGCAGCATTTATGCAAACGTATAATCCAAAGTGGGGGTGGGGGGGACAAGACACGGAATGATAACATTGGTGAGGCATCAGCTGGATGTGCTTGACTAGTGAGTAAACTTTCAGAATTAGAGTCCAAGGCTCTTTATAAGAACCCAGGGTGAACGGATGAGGTTTGCAACTGAAGTAGGAAGCTGTTCATGTCATACCATACAGGGATGGTTGTTAATGACCCCAACAAAAGTCAGCATTGTTGTGCGTTGCCTCCAATGCATATATCCTTGCATTAGGTGGAATTGTAAACTTCCATCAGTTGGTAGGTATGAGCAGTTGCATTCTAGAAATCAGTTTAGATTGGTCTATTGGGTTGCAACCAAGGTTTGCCCTATGAATGCAAACTAAAGATCAATTGTGGTTTGAAACTTGTTAAAGTTAATCAGATGGTATGATTAACCAGGGCCTGAATGTGTGCAGTAAAAATAAGGCTAGTAGCTAGGGTTGCCAACTTTTCAAGTAGTCAGAGGATGATCTCTTGGTCTTTAACTGCAATTTGAACAGTAGATCTCAGAAAGCCATATGAAATATTTACCTCCTGTGCTGTGGGAGTTTTGATTGTTGTTCTGTATAGATCAGGTTTACTGTTAGAGAAACTGACACAAATTTCCTGGGCATCGGCACTAGTTGGCAACCTTAGTAGTGACCTAGTTCAAATTAAAACCTTAGATCTGCACACCTCATATGGCCCATCGAACAACCTTTCCCCCCAGAGCCACTCCTGAAGGTAACAGATCAAAAGCAAAACTTTTGCCTAGCTATGATTGCTTGATATATTCCCCTTCTGAGCTGTTCTTCTCCTCCTGATATTTCTTGCGTGCTTTAGTCTCATTTAGGCTGAAAGAGGAAAACTGGTAATGCAAGCACTTCATGTATTTGTGCTGGCATCTTCATTGAATCCCAAGCTGCCATTTAGATGCTTTGTGCCTGAAATTCTCTTGTGCAGTTTCCACTGGGTACAGTATTCTTCCTTGCTTGCTGTCCTTAAACCTAGCATGTAGCGCTGCTCTGAGTTGTTGGACAGTTGCTGCACTTCAGTCCAGAAGTGACCATACTTCTGCAGTGTTTGCAAAAGCGATTGCTGTGTTGTTTTAACAACAAAAACCACAAAGATCAGTGAATCGCTCAGAGGCTTGTAAAGCACTTTGGGATCCATCAAGATGGAAGGAGCTTTCTTAGATGTATAAGCATAACTTTTTAACATGACAATACTGGTCATAGCTCTAGCAAGCATGGCAAAGCATGAGCCATGCAAAATGTGGCAGAGCCTTTGGTCTGACTGGTAGTCTCAGCTAGCCTGCAATTATAGCTAGCACATGGCTATTATGTGAGTGGGACACATGAACAAAAATGGGCTGGGACTTCCAATTTGTCCCAGATTTCCAGAATTATAATGCAAATGGGTGCACCCGGATTCTGTGATATCATGCATAAAAGATGCATGAGCATCAGCAAATAAGCAAATAAGCCCAGATTTTGCAGAGTTGCATCCACACTGCCAACTTTACTACCATAATGTGTCTTACTGGGGTCCACAGAAACAACTACATACGGCTATATTAGCCAACCAGCCTAAGTTTACGAAAGAACAGAGTCCTAGAGGGCTCCTGAAACAAAGGAATCTAGTCTACTGCTGCAGTGTTAGAGCTGTGATCTGGTATATAAAAATTTGGCAGGAGATGCTTGGCCTGGCCTGAAAATGAGTGGAACCCAGAATTAACTGCTAACTCTCTGTAGGTTAATCTGTGGCAGTGACAGCAAATAAGGTAGCAACTCTATTTTGTGTAGATAAAGTTGGTGGGTTGCAATCCTCTGTACTTACATCCATTCCTGAATCATAAGACTAGGGGTTCCCTACTTTTCACCTCTCCGCAGAACTCCAGATGTTCAGGTATAGTAGCTTACCAGCTAAAAGGACATACCAAACTGCTAATATAGTATGTCTGATTCAGTGGTAGGTGTAAAGTACATAGGTAATTTTTGGCTTGTGCAATCCAGCTACCCTGTGTGTGGGGCATCTTTCTCTCTCTGTGTGGTTCCTTGAAATTTACCAATAGGGGAATGTCACTTCCATCCCCAGGGACTGCTTCATAACCACACAATAGGGAATCAAGGTCAGACAGAAAAATAGGATAGATGTGAGATCCCAGAGTATTATTTAGCTCAGGACCCCAAGATTCCTTATCCCAATGCTGGGTCCATATGACAAGTGTAAGCGCACATGCAAATTTTTGCACAAATGGGACCTTAGACATCTAACCAGCCATCTAACCTGTTTCTCAGAGATTCCCATAGACAGAGAGCTGGGTTAAACAAGATGTTCTGGGCTTCAAATCTTATTGGTGCTATGCAAAGAAAAAACTGTGAGATCACTATAGCTAGCAAGCAAACAAACAAGAACAAATTCCAACTGTTTGCAACTGCTTTTTTACACCCGTTATAAGCTGGAAATCCCAACCCAAAACCTGAATTCCTCACTCCAAGACTACACAGTGGCCACTGTCAAACTATCAAGGGCTACAGCTGTCAGGGCTACAGCACCACCCACCCGCGCCACATGAAAGAATAATCCAACTCAAGCCCTCTATATCTCTGCTTATGAACTCAATTGTTGTGCAGAAATGGTACGTTTTGTTTCCAAAATAAATCTGCTCATGCAAAACTATTAACCACTGGTTCAATTAAGTGTGAGTCTGTTTGCCGAACTCCACCTTCTGCTGAGTGAATGAATCGAAGTACTGATAGAAGTCCCTTCGGGGCATAAGAATATGAGGTTTCAATCTCCACAGTTAATAACACCCTATCAAGGAGAAGGGAGGACAGCACATTTGTCAGCAATGCTGCAACCAGGAGCATGCTTTAAGCTGGGAGACAAATTCACCTTCTCCACAAATGACTCCTTTCATCCCCAATATGGGCCAAATGTTCATTCCACCTGAACTGGGAATCATTTTGGCATCTCTGGCTGCATATCAATGACTAATGGAGCTCAGACTCTAGGATAGTCAATTTTTCAACTTGCCCCTGTAGCTGTGCCTTTCACAGTAACCTGAGACACAGCTAATGGTGGGGAGAAGGCTTATCAGTGGATGTGAGAAGCTTCTGTGTCTAATTTCTAAACACTTAAAATGCAGTTTAAGACAATGAAGCAGGCCAACCCCTTTTCCCCCCTAGTCAACTGGCAAGACTACTTTGATCAAATCAGCAAGCATTAAGTTTTCAATTTTTCAGTTGTGGAGGAGAGAAAATGTCCCTTATTTTAATAGGGAATTTAAAAGGTGGCTATAGCCAGCAGCCGTATTATTAGGTAGCAATAAGAAAACATTAAGAGCTTGAAATTGGCAGAAAATGCCAGCTGTTTCTGAGCAGGTTCAAAGCCTAAAGCAAGGGTAGGCAACTTGTGCCCCACCCCAGCTTCTTCTGTTTGCCAAGAAGGCTTGTGACTCGGTCACCCAATAAACCACACCGAGGCGGGATGGTCCTTTGTTCTCTTTTATTTCTGTGCGCAGGAACAAAGAGGTCTCTTGCTGCAAGAGCCCCAAGCAAAGGCAAACAGCATCTTTTATGCATATCATTCAGGAAACAGTTAACCATTCCCACATGCGCAGTAGCTAATCACAGCATCCTTCACAGGCAAGCTTATAGCTAAATATTGGTATCACGAGCTGTCCACCTTCCTCTTAGGTAATCTCTGATGTTTCACCCCCCACCGTGGTGGGTGTGGGTTGTACTATGATAATGAGCCTTTAGGTTACAGCTAGGTCAGTTGGTGGTCTCGTAACTAGGGTAACTAGGGTGGTTTCTGAATACCTAGAAACCCATGTTCCTGTTTTCCGAGTAAAGCAGGCTTTCTACCCAAACACCTTACCAATGTCTTCCTGCTGTCAGTCACGTGCTCAACGTACATCCTCTTGAAATGTAACCACATGCATCTATTATTGCATTGCTAGCAAGCAAGCTAGCGTTTAGGCACTAAAAGGTAATTTTGTATTAAAACAATTAGCCTTCTTTATGTGCTAATTTTCCCTATGAGTTTCTGGGGCCCTTTCTGGGGCCCTCACTTCTAAATAATAATCAGCTGCATGGCTTCCCATTATTCTGAAGCAGGAAACACCTGAACATTGCAGTATATGCTTTAAAATAGTCTTACCTGTTAAAGTTCCCCCAACTTGGGAACTGCACCAGAAAATCCAACCACTACCCCTCTGTGTAACCCAGAACCTCCTTCTTGGTATCACCACCCCATCCAGGGTGAATATCACCTACTCCTCACCCCACCCCAATTGAAGTATGGCTACCAGCCCCCAAAAGATGGCACTCACCAGCATATAATTTAAATGTATATAGTAAACGCTAAAGCAGACTAAGATTACAGAAACTGAAATGGCCATTCACTACATAATGGAGAACAGGGACCAACAAGGACAGTCAAAGGCGAACAGCAACTCACCTGCAAGCACATATTAAAATGTTTGTGACTCCCCAATACAGAAGGGCCATATAAAATTTTGCAGGGTGGAGTGAAAGTGGGTAGAGAAAAGGTGGGTTTCCCCCCTCATTTCTATAAACTCTAAAATGCAGGATCATTCAAAGACGCTGAATGGAAGAAACCAAGCTAAATGGGACAGAAAAGGGAAGAACGTCTTCACTTAGCCAATCTTTGTAGGCCCTGGCGGCTTCATCCCGTACCAACCAAGCTTCTTTTCCACACCATGGATCTCAATGCAACTGAGATCACTACCGAAGGACAATTAAACCTCTGCCCCTCTCCACTGCCTGACCCCTATTGATTTACCACTGCTGCAAGGCCTATGCACATAGAGACCGCTTAGTGCCAAAAGAAGAACATGGGGTGCTCTGCTTTTTGTATGGATAGGGCCCTCTAGTCTGCACTGGGAAATAGTTTCCGGCCTGGAGGCTGCACCCAGGCATTTTGCAGGAGACACGCCTTGCGAGACTGGGAGTAAGCTGAACATTTCAGAGCACCACTCTGCATTTGGGGGTTTTCTTGGGGGGGAAAATCAATCTGATAGGGTTGGATGTTTTTAAGGAGTGCAATTAACTGGTAATTTAAGCTTCTGCAAAGCTTACAATATCAGTTTTGCTTGTTTAAATTTTCACAGTTTTTAAAGGATCTGAAATTTATGTCTCACCATCATGAGGAGGAGATATTGAAGGCTCCATGCAGCCCATGTACTTCAGGTTGCCCACGCCTATGGTACAGGATGAGGCCAAAGTCCTGAAAGACCCTGTTTTCTGGAGAACGTGCACTCGGGAAGTTTGCTTTTCACCCTGAGATAATTCTGTGGTTCTTTTGCATTGGGATAGCCACTAATTTAAGACGACTTCAAACTGGACATATTAATGAATAATGATGCGATCATCAGTACATACCTGAAGCATGCTCTGAATATCACTCTCAGGGGAGAAATATAAGAGGTCTGTACCAGAATATCTTGCTTGGGGACTTCCTAAGCATTGGTTGGGTGCGCTAATGAGAAGATACTGAACTGATACTGGGGTGATTCAGCAAGCCGTTTTAGGTCCATGTACATTTAAAGTTCCGTAAAAGATGTACAGTAGTGTGCAAGAAGAAGGATTGCCAAGAGCAAGCGAATTGCCTGCGAAAGGGTTCAGCAAAGAGAAAAGCCGTTCACAGTGCAACCCAGGCAGGGATCCTTCAAAGCCAAGTCCTGCTAAATTCAGTGCCTCCTAGATTAGTGCAGCTTAAATACTTCCTGAGGGAGGCAAATAGATCAAGGTGGAACAGCAGAGATAAGTGAACAGCTAAGTCAAATGTAAATAAACAGTAGACAGAGGCAAAAATAACTGGAGCTTGCCAAACAAGATTGGTGGCAGGTGGAAAGAAGAGAAGGCAGGACCGATAAAATGGAAGTGAAGGCCCTAAAAAGTGAGACACTTCAAATTCCATCCAGGTAGGTCACGGATTTTAAACGGGCCCAATCTTTTGGGCCTGGTAGCAGGAGTATCTGCAGGAGAGGTTAAAAAAGTCAAGATGGTGGCCACAACCATGTGATTGAAGACACCACCCTTTTTATGGGCAATGAACATGTGACATGTGTAAAAAAGAAACAGGGCTTCAATTGTATGGTCACAGTTACTATCTTGACTTTTTGTCTGCCCATCGACACCCCTGGCTGGGAGGCATATACAGGTAGTCCTGGCTTAACAACCACAATTTGGACTGGAATTTTGGTTGCTACGTGAAGCAGTCATAAGGCAAATCCAACCCGATTTTACGACCTTTTTTGCAGCGGTCATTAAGTGAATTACCATGGGTGTTAAGCGAACCATGTAGTCGTTAAGCAAATCACATGGTTCCCCATTGATTTTGCTTGCCAGAAGCTGGCCAGGAAGGTAAAAAATGGCGATCACGTGACCATGGGACGCTGCAAGAGTCATAAATGCAAACCGGTTGTCAAGCACACAACTCATGATCACGTGACTGCAGGGACGCTGCAACAGTCGTAAGTGTGAGGACAGATCATAAGTTGGTTTTCTCAGCACTGTCATAAGTCCGAACCATCACTAAACGAATGGTTGTTAAGCAAGGACTGCCTGTATAGAAGTTTGAGAGCACATGATGTACTGTACACTTTTACAAAATGGCTGCCATGGTGTGCAAGGGGAGAGTTGAGTTTATCCCTCCATAAGATAGTTATTTTGGTGGGTCTTGACAAAAAACAAACAAAACAACAGCTCTCTCCTAAAAGGTTAAAAGAAAAGGAGCTTATTCAAGGCCATTTCTACAAAGTAAAGATGACGTCTGAACTCTAAAAGGCAAAATCCTGCCTTTGTGAACCCACAGGTTTCTGCTCCAGCACGTTTTTCTACCTGATGAGCCTCAGAGACAAGAACATGGCCTAATAAACTATGTCCAGTTCGAGTGGAGTCATATGCCAGTCACTGAGGTGCTCCCATAAAACACACAGCAAAATATTCATTTCACAGAAGGCCAACCGCTGATAGGCAGAAAAACCCACCCTGACTTTTTCAGTCCGATTGAGAAACTCATTTCCTGCTTTAAAAAACGCCTCACTTCCCCATCACCTGAAATCAAAACTATTTTGATTTACTTCCAATGTAATATATGAATTCTTTCCTTTACAAATGTGGAAATAGGCAAGCTGCCATCCTGCTCGTCAGATCCTCAGAGAAAGATAGCTGCACACCACGGTATTACCAGAATTCTAGCTCCCTTGACAGACCATGTTTGCATGATTCACTGAACCACAAATTAGCCAACCTTTGTTTAACCTGATGTATTATGTGAACTCACCATACGCAATGGGTTCAGTGTGTTTTGCGAACAAAAAACATTGGGTAGAATATGAAACACCAGATCCCAAACTGACCACCTGGGCTGGGTTCACACCACACGCCCGGCAAAAACGGGATTAACTAGTTTGTGGCGGAGTACTTTCTGCATCTTGTGAACACCACCTTTGCGTACTGTATTCAAACGCTGTGTAGGGGTGCCCTGCAATCAGCGCGGCTGCTTTCGCAATCCTAAATAACAGTGGCTTTCACTTCGACATTCACACAGTGGATCCCTACTAGTGATTTTTGGTGCCTTTTAGAGCGCTCTAGCCATCATTGTACTGATACAACAATAGTAAGGACAGGCGCTATATATATATTTAATATGACCATCTCCCCCAACGGGGGACTCTGGGCGGTTTACAATAAAAAGAAGATTAAAATACAATATAAATACAATATGGCCTAATAAAAAATATAAATATAAATATAAATATAAATATAAATATAAATATAAATATAAATATAAATATAAATATAAATATAAAATCCAATCTGGAGAATTAATCTCAAACAATATTGCCTCAGTCACGGCTGGGTGACTTTAGCGATGAGGATTTCTACAAAGCAAATCTCTGCAAAAGACAAAGGAGCTGGCTGGGCCTGTTCCTCCCTCCTGCAGCCATCTGGCATCTACTCCCTCATTTGGGATCGAAAGGACCACATTAGCAACCCATTGTCCCGTTTTGGAAGTGGTCTGACCCGTGTCAGAATCATGGTACCTCCCCATCAGAGCACAGCCAAGAAATACTACCAAATGCAGTAGTGGCCATTTGGCCTGGCAATGGCTACTCAGTCCTGCCTGTGTGTCAAGATGATTTTGTAAAGCTTAACTCCTTCCGTTGCTGCCTTCCATAAAACTCATCAAGGGCACAGCTTCGTTTTCTTCTCTGCCATCTCCTTTGCTCCTTCAACAGCCACAAATCTGAGCCCATGGACCCGTCTGCAGCGGCTGGGCCACCATTATTACCCTTGGTCAATGAGCCTTGACAAAATGAACCCACTTGAATATTAGGCAAGGGAGCAAACTCCTGAGCTGACAAGTTCGGTTTGCTTTGCTTTTGGGCACGAAGACAGGAGCATTTTGCAGCTTTCTGCAGAATCAGTGAGCGGAACAGACCATCTGCTCCGACAGACCTTAATCGGAGGCCATCAGCTGCTCTCACCCCTGCAGCCTCTACGCCACGCGGTCTTGGCCTGCCGTGGACCATTCATTCCATGCTCCCTTCCCCAAACTCCAGGAGAGGGGAAAAGGGGAGCCCTTCTCTAGTGCCAAACCCAGCAGGCAGCAGGACTCACCAGGCAGGAGGAAAGCGATAACCATTCAGACACAGAGGTGTTAAGCACTGCAACATTCAAGAGAGGGTGAGGCTCTTGTCTTTAAGGATAGACATGACAATTTAAGGATGGATCATGATGGTCTATGCACAGTGGTATCCTGGAACTGGCCCATACCGGCTTGCGAGAGCTGATTGTTAAATTTTCTGGAATTTTGCAAGCTGGTTGAGAGCAGAGTGAGCCACAATGGCTAGTGCACCAGTCAGATGTTTGGTGGCTAACTGTGCAGCGTGGCTGCAGCAATGAAGCCAGCAGAGCCGGTTATTGAATGCTTACCAGCACATCACTGTCTATGCACTAGCTAGGTTGGCCTGGCCTACCTAGTTATTTTAAAGTGGGGGTGAATGAACCTCACAAATTTGCTCATAGGAGAGAAAGGAACTCGGGCTACTAAACTGCATACAGGTAGTCCTCACTTAATGACCACAACTGGGACCAGAATTTCGGTTGCTAAGCAAAGCAGTCATTAAGCGAATCTGACCCGAATGACCTTTTTTGCGACGGTCGTTAAGCAAATCACGTGGTTCCCCATTGATTTTGCTTGCCAGAAGCCAGCTGGGAAGGTCGGAAATGGCGACGACGTGACCATGGGATGCTGCAACGGTCATAAATGCGAGCCGGTTGCCAAGTGCCTGAATCGTGATCACTTGACCACGGGGATGCTGCGACAGTCATAAGTACAAGGACCGGTCATAAGTTGGTTTTTTCAGCACCATTGTTAGTCCAAATCGTTGCTAAACGAATGGTCGTTAAGTGAAGACTACCTGTACTTGGAATAGAAGGGCAATTAACTCTACGCATGGGGCAACAATTTCCTTATTACAATTAAGAAGAGGTTGCATCGGACAGAGTGGGAATGTACTGGAGTCCATTAGAGTTGGGCGGCAAATTATAAAATACAAAATACAAAAAAATACAAAAAAATACAAAATACAAAATAATACAAAATACAAAATAATACAAAATAATACAAAATACAGGACTGCCCTCCTAAGTCAGAAGTCTTCTGGTTGGCACAGAAATACTATCATCTCATTAAAGTTTGGAAAGGACACCACATCAGTGATGGCTCCAAGCTGAGACTTTCCATGACCCAGAGAACCTCCCTGCGCTGTTTTTAAACTGCGCCTCCTCATGGACGCGTCTGTGGCTGCTTTGCTGGAAGGGGCAGTCATGCATGGTAGCTGAGCTTGGTCCTTCGAGTATCACCAAACTTATAATTGGTTTTCTACCTGCTTCCCTTTTCTAGCAGAGGTACAAGGGTTCTGTAAATTGCCAATCTACTTTAAATTATTATTGAGATTACACAACACTATTTTGGAATAGACTTTTTAATACTCCCATATCTATTTCACAAAAGGTTTGTATTTATCTGTTAAAATCTGTTGGGATGCCCAAAATGTCAATAATAGTTTACAATTTTCTTTGATTAAAGTATAATGCATTTTGTGGATTGAGGTTCTTAATGCAACTGAAATGGAGAGAACCCTCATTTTTGCAGAGTAACTGATTAACTGCTACCTGTTAATAATTTGTACTGAGCAGTGCATAGAGATGCTTGCTCATTGCAAATATATTGAGTTAAAAATGATGCTTCCCACACCAGCATCATCATCTGTTACAGCCCTAACATTAAAAGCTAGAAGAATTTTATTTCATTTTTTAAAATTATCATTTATAGAACATTCCCCATTTGGGTGCATGGCAAGCACTGGATGCATTGAGAATACCAGTGGAGCACAACTGAACCTGTTCACAACGGGCCAATGGGATGGGTTATTTGTGGGACCTCCTGTCCCCAAGAGCCCATCCTACCAGATCAAGTAGGGCAGGCACACTCCAAATCTTGCCACCTAGTGGGACCTTGGAAGCATGTCTTTCCTGGGGCTGGCCCTACCTTATGGAGCACCCTCCCCAGTGATTCAGCAGGCCCCCCACCCTTTTAGCCTTTCAGAAGGCTGTCAAGACATGGCTTTTCACCCAGGTGCTGGGCAGAATGAGGATATTTGGAGTTGGTTGTGGGGCATCCCAAGGGCATGATTGAGGCGCTGGGCTTTGTTTTATGGTTTATGATTGTATAGTTATTGGGTTTTATTGTTGTGAGCCACCCAGAGCTGTGTTTTAAGATAGACAGCTGTACAAATCTTGTGAGAGAGGGGAGGGTATAGTGCTTTCTCCATGGGTCCTCCCCTTTCATCTGCATAGTCCATCCTTGATTCCAGGTCTCATTAGGGCAAAACTGGTGGCCAAAGGTTGCACTTCACGTTTGGGGAGAGGGGCATTGAGGGATGCAAAGTGGGGAGCCCCATCACAAGTATGGATGGAACTGAATTACTGGAGAACCTTTAGATCAGGTTAATTATGATATGCTTATTTTTAAAGCTTATACTATAGTTTCCATCTGTTTCTAACCTCAACATTATGGGAAGACCTGTCTTCAGTTTTCTTCACTGATGGTTGGGAGAGTATTGAAGGCCATGTAAGTCTTGGAAAGGAAGTTTGTAGGCAAGATATATTGACAATGGCATGTGTATGAGTCCTGGTGGCCACCATCTCCCATGTATCTCAACAACTGCCACAACCTCATGAACTTGCCCCTTTTCCTGACAGAAACTCCTCTCTTTAAACAATTTTGGGACATCCAGAAGTTCAGGGTTTAACTTCGAGTGTGGGTGCATAAGTAGGAGAGTTGCACTAGTTGGATGCCTGCTGCTGTGCAGCTATTAATAGTAAAAAGAACTTGCTGCTAATAGGAAAAGTGGCTACTACTAATGCCATCCTTCTGGAAATCAACAGTATGCACTCCAATGCTCAAGGACAACATTAGCAGTCTTCCCACATTGTTCTTTGCTGAAATTGCCTCTTCCACTCTGTGTTTCACCTTGTACCTTTTCTCCACCCCTCCCCAACCCAAGTCACAAAATCTCATTTCCCCAAAGGCACTGTCAAGTCGAATTGCATTAGTCTACAGGGCAAACTATCAATGATGAGGAAGCCACTGATCTAGACCTCCATGTCTTTTAGAGAGATGCAGCCAATGCGACCATATTCTCGGGCCTGAAGACAGACTGTAAAATGGTCCAAGTGTATTAAAGCACCTCGTTTTAGGATAGACAAAGGCATCAGTTTGAAGTCTTAATGGGTGCAACAGTGCTTTAGCAAGTCAGGTTTGATGCACAAGATTGGTGTGCTTTTAGCAGCTCTCCAGTTACAGCTTTTCAGGATCTGGCGGTAAAGTCAGTGCTATAGAAAGTTATACTGTAATCCTGAACAGAATAATTGACTCAGAGCCTGATATTAACTCTTTGGTCTGCTCTAGGCTGGTTAAGCAGCCTTTGAGTAGTGCAGGGCTAGAGCAGAAAAAATAACTGTATCCCAGTTGCTAACAGGCTGAGTTCACTGTACATACTAAACCCTAAACCTGGGTTAACAAAACACAATTGTTGGTTTACATGGTATGTTATACCTAAACAGAGAGATCATATTATGGCATAATGTGATGGCTTAGTTCACACAACATAAAAGGATGGCAGGAATGGGTTTTTGGCAAAAGCAATCTGCCCTTCTCCTGATAACCTGATGTGTTAAGAAAAAAAAGGGGGGGTAGCATCAGAGAGAGAGAGAGAAGGGGAAGCCAAAAAGAGGGAAAGTTGGGCTCATGGACATAGGCATTCCATCTGCAGCTAGCTACTCTGATTCCCAAACGACGAAACGTGATGATGCAAGCTCCAGCTTTTCCTATACGTGTCATGATCTTGCATGCCAGGTCCTAAGGAGAAGAGTTTGTGTCACAACTTCGCAATCTCATGATGTATGTTTCATCCCTTGCCCCCCTTTTTGAGTTCAGGGAGCACCACCCATTTTTGAGCTCAGATTCCAGTACCAGCCTCTCCCCCTCCCGGAATGCAAGGTAGCCCTCAACCAATTATCCCTGTGAGGTTGTGGCCTTCAACAGAAAAAGGAAAAGCTTGCCTAAATCAGTGTTTCTCAACCTTGGCAACTTTAAGCTGTGTGGACTCCTAGGAGTTCTGGCATCACCCAGCACCTCTTGACCACCTTAGACTGATGCAGTCATGCCCTCTCCCCTCCCGTTTCTTGGACTGCCCTCTAGGTTTTTCGGTTTTGCTTTGGGCAGCAGGAAACCCAGAGTCTTCCCTTTTACTTGCTAGGTTTCCAAGCCAATCCCCAGATTGGAAACTTGAATCAACAGTCCAAGCAACAGGAGGGGAGAGGGCACGACTGCATCAGCCTAAGGTGGTCAAGAGGTGATGGGTGATCCCATAATCTACAGAATTATTGTGAAGGACATCAAATTGTTCCACAGTAAGGCCTCTGTGGCTTGCTGTCTCCTTAAGAGGGAAAGCACAAGTTTAAAACTGGAGCAGCTAAAGGATGACTTAAGGGCAAGAAGCAAAAATAAATGTTCAAAGTAGTTGAGGAACTGGTTGAAATTATGAGGAAATGCCAGCTGCATCATTTTATTTTTTTAAGAAAAAAGAAGTTTATTATTTTCAGATTGAAAATCTACCCCTAGATTGTATTTGTAATTGGTAAATCTCTTTTTTAAAATGTGTGGAAGAGAACTCTGTATTTAAAAATGTAAAGTGACAAGAAAGCAGAGGTTTGTGTCGTATCAAAAATCAAGCCATGCTGGCTGGGGAATTCTGGGAGTTGAAGTCCACCCATCTTAAAGTTGCCAAGGTTGAGAAACACTGCCCTGGCCTAGCCCCAGCCTAGAGAAGCAGCAGGTGAATAGGGAGGAGTTTTGACAGAAGATTTGACATGAGTCCCGCCATCTTCAAAAACACTGCCAATCACAGGAGGGCTGTGATTGGCAGGTATTTTTCTGAGATTGACAACTGGGGGGAGCAGCTTTTCCTGCCTGGGAAATGAAGACACATTTCTCCTTTGGGGCCAGCAAAATCTATGCCCATTTGCTTTTCAGCCAGCTCATAGTTGGCTGGAGAGCAATTTAATTGAACTGTGGGAAGAGCCCTGAGCCATCCTTGCAGTCGAAGTGTGACTGGCGTTTCCACTTCTACGAATCACTATGCAGTTCCTTCATAAGGACTTATTCACATTTCCTTACCACCTGGCTAAGTTTATAAGACATGTTCAGCCTGTGGTTGTATTTGTGGATGATAAATCACAAACCGCTTTTCATCGGGAGAAAGATTGGTTAATCTTACCATTTTTCTTCTTTAAAGAAAAAGTATTGCTAGTATTTATGTTCCCCTTGATGTCTGGTAGAAAATCATTCTTTAGTATGGTTAAGCTTAGTGTGGAGTTGCCAGCCGATCAAAAATAAATGTTGAAAAACAGGTAAAGCTTTTTACACCATGAGAGTAGACACAGACTGAATTAAGCCAGGCCACTACCCATCATTTGTGCAACCAGGGTTTATTGAATAAACCACCAGTGGCATGGAATACACAATACAGATCCCCTCAAAGCTTGTCAGCAGCCATGTTGGAGGATCATACAGACGGGGACAGAAGATCGTCACAGATCCATTGCATGGCGTGTCAGCCGCTGTGCAGGGATCTGGGAAGGAGGTCTGTAAAGATTCCCCGTGTGGCATATCAGCAGCTACATTGGCAAGTGGCATGCAAGGGATCTCTACTGACCCAGGGAACTGGAGAGGTGAGGACATGGAGAGGTGATGGCCCCTGGGCCAGCAATCAACAACAAGATATGCATAGATTAACAGCAAGATTAGCAGCAGAGGAGCAATCAAACAACACAATAGACCTTAATCAAGGAACTATTAACTCAGTCAATCACCCAAACAGCACACAACAGCCCAATCAAGGAACTACCAAGGAGAGTACAAGACCCCCACCAACACAGGCAGGACAAACCAGGGTATATAAACAGACAGCAAGTTCCACTCCCTTTTCGCACTGAAGATGTTGCCTAGCCTGGCAATGAAACATCTGCATGAAAACAACAAGGCTCAGAGAGCACCAAAGACTCCCCAGGTGAGGACATGCCTGCACCAGCCAGAAGCAGCCAGTAGGAGGTGGGAAGAGCCCAGGTCTTGTCACTTCACCAGTTCAGTTGCCACTGAAACAGCACACATGCATTTAGCAAGGCTTATGCTGGCGGAAGATGGAAAACTGTCAGAGTACACAGCGCTGGGGCTGCCAATGTTCCTTCTAGACCTCAGAGCAATACGTTCTATTGAGTAAGCAGACACTCACAAGAGATTAGATAAAATAATCTATTTACTCTATATACATACGTAGTACAATACAGTCCAATAACGTCCAACACAGGTACCGATGAGAAGATAGTAACGAGAGAGAATGAACACCAGAACTTCTCTACTTTTATACAAATATCAACCAATCACTTTATAGGTCGAACAAATTATCTGCCACACCCAGCTTAAACTATATCAGCTGCAGTATGTGTCACCACTTACTTCAACAATGGCTGCTAATTGAATGACTTGCAGAAAGTATTACCTCTCACCTATTTACCTCTCCTGTCTAATTAATCTATCTGTGAATTCTGGGTATTTATTCAAACCCCAACAAAAACACCACTTTAGCTTCAGTTTAAAAAAAAACAAAGTTAGCTGGCATTGCCTGTGGGGTAATGATGAGAGAAAGACTGTGTCATGCTGGGGAATCCTTCAAGAACTGTTAGCCAGGCATCCTCAAGATGAACTTAAGAGGACTTGTAGATGTGTCCTAACTCAAACCAAAACACATCACAGTATGGTTTAGTACAACATGCTATTATCATCTAAAACTACAGTTAAAGACCCAGCTGCAGTAACACATTGGAAAGTTGGCATCCCCACTCCCCACTCTCCTCCTTTGTACCCCTCGTCCCCTGGTCTCTTTTCCTTCTGGCTAACTTTGCTGGTCTTCAAATATTTAAGCACATGCAGTGGTGATCAATCTTCTCATGCATTTTCAATATTCCAGCTCAAATGCCTTTTCAGTAAGAGAATTTTATATGTGATGTCAAAAGGAAAAAAAAGGCAGTATCAGTAGAATTATTAGCAGGTGTGATGTGTTGTGAGGTTGTCCATATTTGAAATGAGTGGTCTTGGACTTTTCCTTGTGTTTTAGCTACAAGGGTCAGCTAAATCCTGTGATCAACATTGGTGCTGTAGATTTTTGAGTCCCTGCACATTTACATACCCTCCAATCCACATAATTCATTGGCAGTCATTCTGATAACAGGTTTGTTGTATTCTTGTTTCATAATCTTGTGAAGGCCCCAAACCCTCTTTTTCAAAAGCAGGGGGAGTCTCCTCACCACAATTACCAATCAGTGGCTGTCTGGAGCGGCACCTCTTGGGCAGGGGGATACAAAACCCAAGCTTGGTGAAAGAGAATGGTATCAAACTGATCCAAAATGGTGCAGGTTCAGGATGAATTTTGCAAAATTATAATTTCTGATGAATCCTGATTTGAAAAGTTTGTACCTGTATAACTATGGTGATAAAAGTTCCAGGCTATGTAGAAAAATTGGTTCAAAACCAGTATAAAACATTGGTGCTTTTATATAAATATAAATATATAATATTCTGGTGCTGCTGATGGTGTACTGAAGCATTTGTCTGAGCAGGCAGCCAGCTCAAATGAACTGAAGAAATAGGAGGGGGTAGGCTCTGCAAACTACACTTAGCCAGCCTACTGTCAGGTGTGATGGAGGAGGCTGCCCAGCAGCATCCCTTGATAGCTGAAGGGACAGAAGGCTGCCCTGGGTCTTTGGACTGAACTAGTAGAGCTTCTTCTTTGTCTGAGCTTCTTCTAAGTCTATAAGATTAAGCTGGCATTAAAGGCATTTCTTTTTTTAATTAATTTTTATTGAAGAAATTTTTACAGAATAAAAACAATACAAATTAAAAGAAAAGTGATAAGTAAATAACAAAAAAGGAAGAGACAAGACAAGACAAGACAAGACAAGACAAGACAAGACAAGACAAGACAAGACAAGACAAGACAAGACAAGACAAGACAAGACAAGACAAGACATAAAGGAGCAGCTTCCGATCTTCTTTACAGCAGTTATAAATGCATTTATATTTTATCCCCCCTCTCTAAGGTTGCATCATGGCTCCCTTCTTTCCATATTCTACCCTTTCTAATCATCAAACCCATAATCACAAGTTAATTTTTTTCTCTTTGCAGCAAAAAGTCCATTAAGGGTTTCCAGTCACTAACAAATGTAGCATTTATTTATTTATTTATTTATTTATTTTTCAAATTTTGCCACCGCCCATCTCCCCCAAAAAGAGGGACTCTGGGCAAATGTAGCTATTGTCTTTTCCCTAACCAAACCAGTCAATTTTGCCATCTCTGCAAATTCTGTCATCTTCACCAATCATTCCTCCATTGTGGCTATTTCAGTGTCTTTCCATCTTTGTGCATATAATAATCTTGCTGCAGCATTAAAGGTATTTCTACAGAGACTGGTTTTACTATTTCCTACAGTTTACCTTCTCTGAATGACCATAGTTAATCCTTGCTTTGTCTCAACCTTTCAAATAGATTTAGAAAGTTTTCAAGTCTAGAGTTCAGTTAACAGAGATGTATTTATTAAAAAAAAAATCCCCTACTTTAAAACATCTAATATGCTGTAGGTTTCACTACACATGCCATATGGTCTGCAAGAATCTGGATGACCACTAGATGTCAACAAAGAAAGTAATATAACATTCTTTGCTGACATCTAGTGGTCAGACTGACATCTTGTGGTCAGATCTCCAGCAAAGGAGATTGTTACCTTGTCGTGGTGCTGGAGCTTGAGCACCTCAATGACACCATGAGATAAACCGTGAAGGGACACCCAAGACGGGAAGGTCATGGCAGAGAGGTCAGACTAAATACAATCCCTGGGGAAGGTAACGGCAACCCACCCCAGTATTCTTGCCATGAAAACTAAATGGATCAGTACAACCAGAGATATGTCGGCATACCATCGGAAGATGGGACTCCCAGGTTGGAAGATGGTCAAAATGCTACTGGGGAGGAACAGAGGATAAGTTCAACTAGCCCCAGATGTGATGGCGCAGCTAGCTCAAAGCCGAAAGGACGGCTAGCGGCCGACGGTGCTGGTGGTGAACGACAAATCCAATGTTCTAAAGTTCAACACACCACAGGAACCTGGAATGTAAGATCTATGAGCCAGGGCAAATTGGATGTGGTTATTGGTGAGATGTCAAGATTAAATATAGACATTTTGGGTGTCAGTGAACTGAAATGGACTGGAATGGGCCACTTCACATCAGATGAACACCAGATCTACTACTGTGGACAAGAGGACCACAGAAGAAATGGAGTAGCCTTCATAATTAATAATAAAGTGGCTAAAGCAGTGCTTGGATACAATCCAAAAAATGATAGAATGATCTCAATTCAAATTCAGGGTAAGCCATTTAACATCACAGTGATCCAAATATACGCCCCAACCACAGATGCTGAAGAAGCAGAATCAGATCAGTTCTATGAGGATCTGCAGCACCTACTGGATAATACACCAAAAAGAGATGTTATTTTCATTACAGGAGACTGGAATGCTAAGGTGGGTAGTCAAACAACACCTGGAATTACAGGCAAGCATGGTCTGGGAGAACAAAATGAAGCGGGACATAGGCTGATAGAATTTTGCCAAGACAACTCACTGTGCATAACAAACACTCTCTTCCAACAACCTAAAAGACGACTTTATACATGGACTTCACCAGATGGTCGATACCGAAATCAGATTGACTACATCCTTTGCAGCCAAAGGTGGCGGAAATCTATACAGTTGGTAAAAACAAGACCTGGAGCTGACTATAGTTCAGATCACAAACTTCTTATTGTACAATTTAGAATCAGACTAAAGAGAATAGGGAAGACCCACAGATCAGTTAGATATGAGCTCACTAATATTCCTAAGGAATATGCAGTGGAGGTGAAGAATAGATTTAAGGGACTAGATTTAGTAGATAGGATCCCAGAAGAACTATGGACAGAAGTTCAGAACATTGTTCAGGAGGCGGCAACAAAAAACGTCCCAAAGAAAAAGAAAACCAAGAAGGCAAGATGGCTGTCTGCTGAGACACTGGAAGTAGCCCAAGAAAGAAGGAAAGCAAAAGGCAACAGTGATAGGGGGAGATATGCCCAATTAAATGAAAAATTCCACACAAGAATGGCCATCAGATTGGAAAAAATCAACTTATATCCCCATACCAAATAAGGGAAGCACTAAGGAATGTTCAAACTATAGAACAGTGGCACTTATTTCACATGCCAGTAAGGTAATGCTCAAGATCTTGCAAGGTAGACTCCAGCAATTCATGGAGCGAGAATTGCCAGATGTACAAGCTGGGTTTAGAAAAGGCAGAGGAACTAGAGACCAAATTGCCTATATCCACTGGATAATGGAGAACGCCAGGGAGTTTCAGAAAAACATCTATTTCTGTTTTATTGACTATTCTAAAGCCTTTGACTGTGTGGATCATAACAAATTGTGGCAAGTTCTTGGTGGTATGGGGATACCAAATCATCTTGTCTGCCTCCTGAGGAATCTGTATAATGACCAAGTAGGAACGGTAAGAACAGAGCACGGAACAACGGACTGGTTTAAGATTGGGAAAGGAGTACGGCAAGGTTGTATACTCTCACCCTACCTATTCAATCTGTACGCAGAACACATCATGCGACGTGCTGGGCTTGATGAATCCAAGGCTGGAGTTAAAATCGCTGGAAGAAACATTAACAATCTCAGATATGCAGATGATACCACTTGGATGGCTGAAAGCGAGGAGGAGCTGAGGAGCCTTATGACGAAGGTGAAAGAAGAAAGTGCAAAAGCTGGGTTGCAGTTAAACCTCAAAAAAACCAAGATTATGGCAACCAGCTTGATTGATAACTGGCAAATAGATGGAGAAAAAGTGGAGGCAGTGACAGACTTTGTATTTCTAGGCGCAAAGATTACTGCAGACGCTGACTGCAGCCAGGAAATCAGAAGACATCTACTTCTTGGGAGGAGAGCAATGGCAAATCTCGATAAAATAGTTAAGAGCAGAGACATCACACTGACAACAAAGGTCCACATAGTTAAAGCAATGGTATTCCCTGTAGTAACCTATGGCTGCGAGAGCTGGACCATAAGGAAGGCTGAACGAAGGAAGATAAATGCTTTTGAACTGTGGTGTTGGAGGAGAATTCTGAGAGTGCCTTGGACTGCAAGAAGATCAAACCAGTCCATACTCCAGGAAATAAAGCCAGACTGCTCACTTGAGGGAATGATATTAAAGGCAAAACTGAAGTACTTTGGCCACATAATGAGAAGACAGGATACCCTGGAGAAGAAGCTGATGCTAGGGAAAGTGGAAGGCCAAAGGAAGAGGGGCCGACCAAGGGCAAGATGGATGGATGATATTCTGGAGGTGATGGACTCAACCGTGGGGGAGCTGGGGATGGTGACAGCTGACAGGAAGCTGTGGCGTGGGCTGGTCCATGAAGTCACGAAGAGTCGGAAGCGACTGAACGAATAAACAACAAGTGGTCAGACAGATGTTTGTAGCTCAATCAAAGAGAATATTTGTAGCTACGGGTTGAACTGTGGAGTCCTTGGTGCTCTCTGAGCCTTGTTGTTTTCTTGCAGACGTTTCATTGCCAGACTAGGCAACATCTTCAGTGCAAAAAGGGAGTTGGACTTGCTCCCCGTTTATATACTATGGCTGTGTGTGTGTGTGTGTGTTTGTATACACACACACACACACACACATACATTACACACACACACACACACACATACAGCCATAGTATATAAACAGAGAGCAAGTCCCACTCCCTTTTTGCACTGAAGATGTTGCCTAGTCTGGCAATGAAACGTCTGCAAGAAAACAACAAGGCACAGAGAGCACCAAGGACTCCACAGTTTGTAGCTCAGTTATATGTCTAGTTTAACCTTCCAGAAGTTTATTTCCAGAATAGCATTTTAGCTCTGGTGACACCACAAATACCAGACTGTCCCTGGGGAGGGTTAGATGCCAATGTTTCTTCTCTCCAGTTGCTTTTGCTGTCATTCCATCCATATCACTAGAACCACGCTCCAACCAAAATCCAGAGCGTCTTGTGTTCCACTATGACTCCCACATTTATACATTTTTAAAGACTTGTATCCTTAAATAGACTGAAGGCAAAAGGAGAAGGGGATGGCAGAGGATGAGATGGTTAGATAGCATCACCGATGTAACGAACATGAATTTGAGTAAACTTCGGGAGACAGTGGAGGACAGGAAGGCCTGGCGTGCTATGGTCCATGGGGTCAAGAAGAGTCGGACACGACTTAACGACTGAACAACAACAATCCTTAAATAGATGGTTGTGAAGGTCATTGCATTGCTGTCTGAGAGGAGAAGCTAAGGTCTTTAACATTGCCTTCCCTCCTGGCTTTTAGATAGTCTGTTTCACCTGGCCAAAGGGTCTGGAGTGTTCTGTCATTCTCGCTGGTGGGGAATGAGGTCTTAATGGAGGCTCATCTGGTCCAGAAAAGCATAAAAGCTTGGCTTTTGAAAGAAACTAGAAGCCAAGGCAATTGGTGGATCCAACTGGTGGATAATGGGTGCTGGAACTTTACTTGCATTTCTCTTCCCAACCTGTTATATTTGGTTCTGTATTTGTAAATATTTAATGACATTTTGACTCTGTTCACTGCCTTGAGTCTTTTGATTTGGTAGCCTTATAAATCCAATATATTATTAACATAATTATTGTTATCGTTATCATTATCATTTTGGAGGCCATTGATTGTGGTTATTGTTTATCTTCTTAAATGAATTGTTCATTTTTACTCCGAAAGACAAAGATGGTAATTGTATATTCCAGAGTTGCCTTTGATTGGAGCAGCTTATAACCCTTTTAAAATAAAAAATAAAAATAAATAATAAGCCATGACATAACTAGAAAGAGAAACCAGGATGGGAATGTGAATCTTATAGCACCTTAAAGAGACTTTTTAAAAATATCACTATAATTACACCTTATGCCCTCCTGGTTCCATGTTAGAATATGTTCTGTAGAAGGTCTGGAAGACCCAGTTGAGCAAATGCTGGTTTTGGAAATAATTGCAGGGTCACAGTGAGTGCTGCTAAAAAAATTGGGTTTCTTTACATGACAGCAACCTGATGGGGAAGAAAACTCCCATCCAGAGCAATGTAACACTACAACATGGATGCCAGTGGCAATTACGAAACAATATTGCAATGCAAACTCTGCCCCTTACAATATTTGTGTGCGACTTTGTGGTACAAGGACAAAAACACAGAGCTTGCAGTGCAACAACACACATTTCATCATTTTGGCATAATTGTGGTTAGAAATGGATGCCTACCCTGCAGTATGTAACATTCACTCAAGATTTTATACATTTCCGTATGGGCTCATTGCATCACTCCAGAATAATTTCTGGATCCCTGTGTTCTCACTCCATCATCTGTTTGACAGCTGGGTTGATTTATTTCTGCCTTGCTTATGGTATATCCACAATCAAAAGAAAAGAGAAAGAAAAAAGAAAAAGCAGCATTTTTTCTGTTTGCAGTGCTGAAGCTTTGCAGAGCTCACAGGCAACCTACAGCATTTTCCTGTTGGTGGAAGTATTTGCTGCAGCCGGCCGCCCGGCTCCACAGCTTAAGCTGACATAGCATTCTGCTCACCAATCTTTAACACGAAATGTGGGTTTGATGCTTTACAAGTCCCCACAAGGCAACCATTCAGATTTCTGGCATATGACCAGACAAATGTGCACCATCTTGCTTATATTAATTTAAAAAGCAGCTGGAACGGATCTGGAGTGGGGTTTTGCCGGTTTGCAGTTCCTTGCAGCTGTTCCTCCTGTGCACAACAGCTAGCAAGTTTCTAGGCATGTGCCTTGGTATTAGTGTAATTTGCAAGGGTCTTACAAGTTTCCCACTTCTCCTTTGCACCAGACCATGTGGTGCTATTGCTGTTATGTAGATGGGGGTGTTGTGGGGATTTTTCTTGCTTCAGGGACTAGAGGTATTTGGGGTAGGGCACTGAAAAACATGTTTGGCACTCTCCTTTGAGTTAATTTAGGCAGAAAAAAAAGAAAGGAGATCAAGAAGAATCTGGGTGAAAAAGGGAAACTGATTCTGAATCAGTGTGGTTGATAGTTGTGAGGAAACCTTACATTTATTTATTTATTTGTCATATTTCTTCACCACCCATCTCGCATAGCAACGACTCTGGGAGGTTTACAAGTGAATAAAAAGCATAAAAGATTCAATATAAAATATAAATATACATAAATATAAGACATATAAGAAATATGAAATATGAAATCCAAGGAGGTCTTAGTAAAATTTTCCAGGGCCACATCAAGGTGCCAACCACCCCCATGACCGACTATTCCCCTCTCGCCCCAAGCAAGGTGGCATAGCCAAGTCTTAACTCCCTTTCTGAAGGCCAGGAGAGTGGGGGCCTGCCTCACTTCTGGGGGTTATTCCAAAGGGCGGGGGCCACAGCAGAGAAGGCCCTCTTCCTGGACCCTGCCAATCGACAATCTCTCATGGACAGGGTCCGTAACATGCCCTCTCTGCCTGACCGGGTGGGACGGGTCGATGTAATGGGGGTGAGGTGGTCCCTCAGGTAACCTGGACCCATGCCATGTAGGGCTTTAAAGGTGATAACCAACACCTTGAATTGGATCCGGAAGCAGACTGGCACCCAATGCAGCTTGCGTAGCAAAGGTGTTATATGTGCCCTCTTTGGGGCTCCTAAAACTGCTCGCATGGCTGCATTTTGAACCAGCTGTAGCTTCCGGATACTCTTCAAGGGTAGCCCCGTGTAGAGCGCATTGTAGTACTCTATGCGGGAGATGACTAGGGCATGAGTGACTGATCGGAGGGCCTCCCGATCCAGGAAGGGGCATAGCTGGCGCACAACACAAAGTTGTGCAAAGGCTTCCCTGGTCACGGCTGCCACCTGCTCTTCCAGCAGGAGTCGTGAGTCCAGGAGAACCCCCAGGTTCTGCACCGGATCTGTCTAAGGCAGTGCAACCCTATCCAGAACCAAAGATGGTAAATTCCTGGATGCTAAGGAGTCCCCAACCCACAGCCACTCCATCTTACTAGATAGAAGGTGAAACAAGAGAAGCAGCTGGTGATGATGCAGGTGGCAGTGAGATACAAAGTTTTGTGACACCATCACAGAGGAAGCTTGCAGTGAGAATGCCACAGAAAATTGTGGACATGTGAATCAGCTTTGGTGGTGCAAGCTGAAGGGAACAGAACATCTGGGAAGAAAAGGAATACAGGCAGTCCTCGCTTAACGACCACAATTGGGACCAGAATTTTGGTTGCTAAGCGAAGCAGTCATTAAGTGAATCCAACACAATTTTACCAACTTTTTTGTGGCAGTCATTAAGCAAATCACCGCAGGTGTTAAGCGAACCACATGGTTGTTAAGCAAATCACGCGGTTCCCCATTGTTTTTGCTTGCCAGAAGCCAGCTGAGAAGGTCGAAAATGGCAATCATGTGACTGTGGGATGCTGCAACGCTCATAAATGCAAACCAGTTGCCAAGCGCCCAAATCGTGATCACGTGACCGCAGGGATGCTGCAACGGTCATAAGTGTGAAGACCGGTCATAAATCAGGTTTTTAGCACCATCGTAAGTCTAAACCATCACTGAACAAATGGTCATTAAGCAAGGACTACCTGTATTGTCTCTGAATCTGCTTCCTAGTGCGTCACCACATAATAGTGTCTGATGATCTCGCCCCTAGGGGACACATGGATAAACTGCAAAGATTCTGGGGACATCTATCAACCCTGCAGATTTTCTTCATGCTTACTCCAAATGTTTATTTCTTATATCCGTTTCCTGCAAGACTCTGCCTAATCTGAGAGTGTACAAGGGAGTGGCTCATTTGGAGCCACAAAGTAGCTGGCCCGTCCTGCTTTTCATGCTGCCTCCTTCCAGTTGTAAAAGATTGCACACTTTTTGCCGGCAATGTCCTTCGGTGTAAGCCAATTCCTCCCAGCTTGAATCACAAGTTATTGGAGTACAAGTCACATGATCAGTGGCCCTTTGTCATGCAAGGTGGGGAGCAAAGATGAAAAAAATGCTGTACTTTTTCCCCTTATAGGAAAAATTCAACTCATAGGCTGATCCATCGAGTCTTGAAAGGTTTCTAGAGCTGTATTATAAGTGGAGCATGCTATGTGCACACTGGCATCCATGTCCAGGGGGGAATAGTTACTTACTATGAATCTCAGGTCTAGTATAATATGTTTTAAAATTCTCCTCATGGGAAATCATAATCCCTTTTTTCTCCCTTCTGTGTTACTGGTGGGTAAGTGATTAGCAGCCTCTTTGTTAATTCTAATTGCTTTCTTATCAACCAATTTTATTATTTATCACCCAAGCATCTTCATTCCAAGCTTATCTAATGCTGTACAGCAAGCTTTTTCTTAATTTGTTCTTTGCCATACCAAGGAACATGCCCACTGCCTGTTTTTTCTGTGGCTTGTGTCCAGGATTTTTGAATGTAGCTTATTCAAGGTGGAATTGTTGCAATCCATTCCTCCAAATTGTTTCTTCCAACTACATAGTCAGTTAATGGGAAACTACAGGATGGTAGAAAAACAAAGACCCCTGAGTAGCAGGAGGCAGGGATGGCCATGCCCAGAGGAACCTTAACAGTTCCAAAAGAAAAATAAGTATCTTAGGGGAGGAAGCTTACTATGTGCCCCTCAACACTGCATTGTAAACTGGACATAATCAGTGAGCAAAAGCTCTCAGCCCAACTCACCTCACAGGGTTGTTGTTGTGGGGAAAATAGGAGGAGGAAGGAGTATTAGGTATGTTCGCCACCTTGAGTTATTTATAAAAATAATAAAGGTGGAAAGATGATAGATAGATAGATAGATAGATAGATAGATAGATAGATAGATAGATAGATAGATAGATAGGCAGGCAGGCAGGCAGGCAGGCAGGCAGGCAGGCAGGCAGGCAGGCAGGCAGGCAGGCAGGCAGGCAGGCAGATAGATGTTGCTGTGTCTATTGGAAGCTGAGAGAAAGAAGAAATTAGATAGACTATTCAGGAAATGGGAACAAAATGGAACAGCCTGGAAAAAGACAAGTCTAGCTGGCTGGACAGAAACACTCCATACTGCAACAACTTTATTTATTTATTTATTTGTTCAACTTATATGACCGCCCATCTCCCCCCATGGGGAACTATGGGCGGTTCACAACAAATAAGTTAAAATAAAATCTAAAAATATATAAAACCACAATATATACAGTACAATAAATAATTATAAAATCCAGATGGACGAGGTATTCATTAAAAGAAGGACATTAAAATTAGGGGATTAGCCACCTCCATGAGGAACTATCCCTTCCTCCTTCCCATGCCAGGCGGCAGAACCAGGTCTTCAGCTCTTTCCTAAAGGTCAGGAGGGAGGAAATCTGTCTCAACTCTGGGGGCAAGATGTTCCATAGAGTGGGCGCTGTCACAGAGAAGGCCCGCCTCCTAGACCCCATCAGATGGCATTCTCTAATTGATGGGGTTCGTAGCAGGCCCTCTCTGGATGACCGGGTGGGGCGGGTCGATAACATGGGGATAAGACGGTCCCTCAGGTATTCTGGTCCCATGCCATGTAGGGCTTTAAAGGTGATAACCAACACCTTGAATTGTACCCAGAAGCAAACCGGCACCCAATGTCGCTCGCGGAGCAACGGTGTTACATGTGCAGATCTTGGAGCACCCAAAACTGCCCACGCGGCCGCATTCTGCACCAGCTGAAGCTTCCGGATAGTCTTCAAGGGTAGCCCCGTGTAGAGCGCATTGCAATAATCTACATGGGAGATGACGAGAGCATGAGTGACTGTACGGAGGGTGTCGCGCTCCAGGAATGGGCATAACTGGTGCACTAACCGAAGTTGTGCAAAAGCCCTCCTAGCTACGACTGCCACCTGCTCTTTGAGCAGGAGTCGTGAGTCTAGAAGAACCCCCAGATTACGCACCGGTTCTGAACGGGGTAGTGCTACCCCATCGAGAACCAAAGATGATAATTTCCCAGAAGACGCTAAGCCATCAATCCACAGCCACTCGGTCTTACCAGGGTTCAACTGAAGCCTGTTGTTCCCCATCCAGGCCCTCACAGCCCCCAGGCACTGGGACAGGGTGGACACTGCATCACTTACTTCACCAGGGATGGAGATATACAATTGAGTATCATCCGCATACTGATGATACCTCATTCCATGGTGTCGGATGACCTCGCCCAGCGGTTTCATGTAGATGTTGAATAGGAGAGGAGAGAGAACCGAACCCTGCGGCACCCCACATAGGAGCGGACGTGGGCTGGATCTCTCCTCCCCTATCACCATCGACTGGGAGCAGCCCCGGAGGAAGGAGTTGAACCAGCGTAAAACTACGCTGCCCACCCCCAACTCCCTAAGCTGCCCCAAAAGGATACCATGGTCAATGGTATCGAAAGCCGCTGAGAGATCCAAGAGAGCCAGGATGGATGCACTACCTCCATCCCGCTCCCGCCAGAGGTCATCCGTAAGCGCGACCAATGCAGTCTCCGTCCCATATCCCGGCCTAAAACCTGACTGAAAAGGGTCAAAATAATCCGCTTCATCCAGGGTCCTCTGAAGTTGCAACGCCACCACTTTCTCAACCACTTTTCCCCAAAAGGGAAGGTGCGAGACTGGACGAAAGTTGTCCAGGATGGTAGGGTCCAGGGATGGCTTCTTGAGGAGGGGGTGCACCAACGCCTCCTTAAAGGCAGTTGGGACCACCCCCTCCAATAAGGATGTATTAATCATAGCCTGGACCCATCCACCTGTCACCTCCCTGGCTGATTTTACCAGCCAGGAAGGGCAGGGATCTAAATAACATGTGGTGGAATTAACAATTTGAAGGATCCTGTCCACTTCCTCAGGTCTAACAGGATCAAATCGTTCCCAGATAATAGGGCAAGACCACTCTCCCGGCATTTCCCCAGACTGCATTTCACGCATGGAGTCCAACTTAGACCGAATCCGAGCGATTTTATCCTGCAGATGCTCAGAAAATTCTTCCGCACGGCCCTGCAGGTGGGTGGTCGATACCACCCTACCCAAGAGAGATCGAGTAATCTTGAACAGGGCCGTCGGACGGCATTCTGCGGATGCAATAAGAGCGGAGAAATATTCACGTTTTGCCGCTCTTACCGCCACGGTAGGCCTTAATAGCGGCTCTAGATTGTGTTTGGTCGAATTCTGTCTTCGTCTTTCTCCAGCGGCGCTCTAGACGTCTCTTCATCCTCTTCAAGACCCTCAACTCCTCCGTAAACCACGGGGAGTGACGGGTCGAATGGGGCTTGAGAGGTCGCATCGGCGCGATCCTGTCCAAGGCACCGGCCACCTCCCTATTCCAAGTTGCAGCCAGTGTCTCCGCTGGACCGTGCAGCAAATCCTCGGGAATAACCCCCAGCTCCCTCTGAAACCCAATTGGGTCCATTAGTCGCCGGGGGCGGACCAGTCGAATGGGTCCAACCAGCTCCCAGCTTTATGTTGGGTTCTTTGGCGGCTAATCAGCCATGTCTGAACTTCATAGGTGGAATAAGTCCTGATGGTACCTATGCGACCTGAGATCAAACCAGTAAAAAGAGGGGCCTCTCAATGGCGAGGTCTTCATTCCCAAAAGCTCCTCAAGAGAGGTTTATCTGATATTCTGCATATTCTCTTTATAGTATACTGCTAGTTTTTTCTCAAACATTTAGATAAAAATTAAAGGCTGCTGTCTTATGCTGTAATTTAACCATCTGTCTTGGTTTTTTCCTAAGATATTTTTCTTTTTGGTGGTGTTGTTGTTGTTTATAATGGAGTGTGTGCAAACTGTGATTCACAGGATACATAGATTGTCTCCGAGAATCCTCTGTGGCTTCCAGAGCTTCATTCTTATATTGCATTAATTATTATTATTATTATTATTATTATTATTATTATTATTACCACCTTTATGACAGAGAGAGTAAATTTTTGTTTGCCACCGAAATTCAGCAGCAGACTAATTTTTATCATTTTGATGAAAAACATTCTCATCAAATATCAAAATTATCTTGACATTGTTTTGACATTTACAACAATTCAGTTTAATAATTCTTATTTAATATAACTAGAAACATAAGCTATCCTATTATAACCTTGAAGCAGTTTTTCTCTAAGTCAGATAGATGTAGATGATATAGATGATATAGATATTTAGCTGTAATATAGAGAGAATTGTTAACTTGTTCTTGTGGTTTCTCATGAAATTCTCTCTCTCTCTCTCTCTCTCTCTCTCTCTCTCTCTCTCTCTCTCTCACACACACACACACACACACACACACACACACACACACAAACACTCATTTATGCTGATCTTCCCTAGTTGTTAATATTATCCTATTCTGGCTTATGTCACAAGTGTTGAAATACCTGTTTAAAATGATTGGATTTGAAAATATTCATTCAAGGAAGATTCATAAGCCTCCAAAATGAATTCCCCCCTTTTGATGAAAGTACTTTTCAACTGAATTCCATCTTAAAGCTGTCCAGGGTCTGATTTATCAATCATTGACCAGAAAAGTGATCGTACAGAACTTAATCTCCCCTCCCCTCTTCTGCTTCTCTTTACATCTATATTCTTAGCATATGGATGTGAAGAGAAAGGCCACCAAGTTGAGGATAATTACGTTTTTTATTTTAATTCTTTAATTAAATTTAAATTTCATCTAATCCCCTATCCAAGCTCAGGAATTTATTTATTTATTTTATTTATATATCAAATTTAGTCACCGCCCATCTCATTCAAAGAGCGAATAAAAATGAAGGATGGTAGAAAATGCCACTTCATGCCCCGCAAACTGAAATGTGATGAGTCAGCCCTCTCCAAATCTAAAATCAAATATGTTTTGAAGGAACGTGACTATTAATATGAGAAAAGTTTGAAGAATTGTTTAAAAGGATAGAGACAGTTCTGAGCAAAAATGTAGTATCTTTTTTAAAATAGTGTGTTCTCCCCCCCAAATAATTTATTTTGTCATATTTGTCTACCGCCCATCTTGCATGCAACGACTCTAGGCAGCTTACAGATAATAAAATGACAAAACACTAAAAACACTACAATATAAATATAAGTATAAATACATAAAAATACAGATAAAAATATAAAAATACGAAATATGAAATATAATGTAGACACTAGAACAGCCTTTCTCACCTTTTGACCCTAGATGAACCCTTGAAATATTTTTCAGCCCTCAGGGAACCCCTGCACATTCTGGCTCAAATATAGGTCAGAAGTTACAAAATTATTATATTTGTTTCATGTGAAGTTGCCCAAATTTGAAATATTTTTTAAATAAATTGTGATCTCCCAGGGAACCCCTAGTGACCTCTCACAGAACCCTAGAGTTCCATGGAACCCTGGTTGAGAAACCCTGCACTAGAATATAATCTGCCTATCTAAAAGTCTCTCTTGGCATTCCTTAACACATATTATAAATTAGAGAACAATCCCAATGTCTTGAGAAAGGGAGCTGAGGTGGATGTTGTAGATCTTCCTATCAAGGTGGTAAAGAAGTCTTGAGGCATATACAGGTCTAAATCTCTATTGTCTCATCTCTTCTAGTCATAACCTCACACCCAGGTTAGGAATTGCTTTGCTTCCCAACACTCTCGCTCCTTAGTCTTTCCTGGAGCTGACATGCTCATCTTTCTTCTTATCAAAAGCCAAAGGAAGAAGGGGTGGGGTGTTTAAGGTAAAGGTAAAGGTTTCCACCTACACAGTCATGTCCAACTCTAGGGGGCAGTGCTCATCTCCGTTTCTTAGCCAAAGAGCCAGCACTGTCCAAAGACACTTCCACGGTCATGTGGCCGGCATGACGCATGTGGAACGCTGTTACCATCCCACCAAAGTGGTACCTATTTACCTACTTGCATTTGCATGCTTTCGAATTGCTAGGTTTTCAAGAGCTGGGGCAAGTGCGGGAGCTCGCTCTAGGGATTTGAACCTCCGAACTTGCAATCCTGGCGTCTTACCTACTGGTATTTAAAAACTGTTTAAAGGAAAGCTCAACTCCCTCCCCAGAAAAAAGATGAAAACTGCCCCTCCTGCTACTGTGCTTGCTGGCTTGAACCCAGGATGGTTTAGGAAGGAAATGGCAACTCTCCTGGATTCAATTCTCTGGTTCTTGAGAATCATCCTTAACCTTCAGTAGTTTGAATGCCAGAAGTCCCCAACTGGCTCCTATTAAAACAAGCTGACCCTATAATGATAGTAAAATATTCAGCCTGGATGGAAGAGAGCTGGAAGATGTAAAATTACAACAAATGTTTTATTTCTGCCACTAGATAAATCACTAGAATCCTGATTTAATAATAAAGGGTGGATACACCAAATAACTCTTGGGAGAGCTATGAAATATGCAGAGGGAACGATTTCTTTAATGGTATTGAAACACATCTTAGGAGCTGAAAGTCATGGCAAGGTTTTGATACCAATATTTTCTAAATGATTATTCCCATCATTGGCAATTGCATTTTCTACTATTATCATAGAAAATGGTTGATTGTTACTGAATAGTGCTCGGTTGAAAAGTTCGCCTACATTTTTTCCCTACAGTTTTCAATCCCTTTGAGAGAACATTTGCTATAGAAGGAGAAGAAAAGAAATGGCTGAAATTTCAGTCAATGGAGAATAGAATAGAATCAGACTAAAGAGAATAGGGAAGACCCACAGATCAGTTAGATATGAGCTCACTAATATTCCTAAGGAATATGCAGTGGAGGTGAAGAATAGATTTAAGGGACTAGATTTAGTAGATAGGGTCCCGGAAGAACTATGGACAGAAGTTTGCAGCATTGTTCAGGAGGCGGCAACAAAAAACGTCCCAAAGAAAAAGAAAACCAAGAAGGCAAGATGGCTGTCTGCTGAGACACTGGAAGTAGCCCAAGAAAGAAGGAAAGCAAAAAGCAACAGTGATAGGGGGAGATATGCCCAATTAAATGCAAAATTCCAGAGGTTAGCCAGAAGAGATAAGGAATTATTTTTAAACAAGCAATGTGCGGAAGTGGAAGAAGACAATAGAATAGGAAGGACAAGAGACCTCTTCCAGAAAATTAGAAACATCGGAGGTAAATTCCAGGCAAAAATGGGTATGATCAAAAACAAAGATGGTAAGGACCTAACAGAAGCAGAAGAGATCAAGAAAAGGTGGCAAGAATATACGGAAGATCTGTATAGGAAAGATAATAATATTTGAGATAGCTTTGATGGTGTGGTCAGTGAGTTAGAGCCAGACATCCTGAAGAGTGAGGTTGAATGGGCCTTAAGAAGCATTGCTAATAACAAGGCAGCAGGAGACGACGGTATCCCAGCTGAACTGTTTAAAATCTTGCAAGATGATGCTGTCAAGGTGATGCATGCCATATGCCAGCAAATTTGGAAAACACAAGAATGGCCATCAGATTGGAAAAAATCAACTTATATCTCCATACCAAAAAAGGGAAGCACTAAAGAATGTTCAAACTATCGAACAGTGGCACTTATTTCACATGCCGGTAAGGTAATGCTTAAGATCTTGCAAGGTAGACTCCAGCAATTCATGGAGCGATAATTGCCAGATGTACAAGCTGGGTTTAGAAAAGGCAGAGGAACTAGAGACCAAATTGCCAATATCCGCTGGATAATGGAGAAAGCCAGGGAGTTTCAGAAAAACATCTATTTTTGTTTTATTGACTATTCTAAAGCCTTTGACTGTGTGGATCATAACAAATTGTGGCAAGTTCTTGGTGGTATGGGGATACCAAGTCATCTTGTCTGCCTCCTGAGGAATCTGTATAACGACCAAATAGCAACGGTAAGAACAGAGCACGGAACAACGGACTGGTTTAAGATTGGGAAAGGAGTACGGCAGGGCTGTATACTCTCACCCTACCTATTCAACCTGTACGCAGAACACATCATGCAACGTGCTGGGCTTGAGGAATCCAAGGCTGGAGTTAAAATCGCTGGAAGAAACATTAACAATCTCAGATATGCAGATGATACCACTTTGATGGCTGAAAGCGAGGAGGAGTTGAGGAGCCTTATGACGAAGGTGAAAGAAGAAAGTGCAAAAGCTGGGTTGCAGTTAAACCTCAAAAAAACCAAGATTATGGCAACCAGCTTGATTGATGACTGGCAAATAGAGGGAGAAAAAGTGGAGGCAGTAACAGACTTTGTATTTCTAGGCGCAAAGATTACTGCAGATGCTGACTGCAGCCAGGAAATCAGAAGACGTCTACTTCTTGGGAGGAGAGCAATGGCAAATCTTGATAAAATAGTTAAGAGCAGAGACATCACACTGACAACAAAGGTCCGCATAGTTAAAGCAATGGTATTCCCTGTAGTAACCTATGGCTGTGAGAGCTGGACCATAAGGAAGGCTGAGCGAAGGAAGAGAGATGCTTTTGAACTGTGGTGTTGGAGGAAAATTCTGAGAGTGCCTTGGACTGCAAGAAGATCAAGCCAGTCCATACTCCAGGAAATAAAGCCAGACTGCTCACTTGAGGGAATATTAAAGGCAAAACTGAAGTACTTTGGCCACATAATGAGAAGACAGGATACCCTGGAGAAGATGCTGATGCTAGGGAAAGTGGAAGGCCAAAGGAAGAGGGGCCGACCAAGGGCAAGATGGATGGATGATATTCTGGAGGTGACGGACTCAACCATGGGGGAGCTGGGGATGGTGACGGCCGACAGGAAGCTCTGGCGTGGGCTGGTCCATGAAGTCACGAAGAGTCGGAAGCGACTGAACGAATAAACAACAACAACAAACTCTAACACTCCGTGCCCCGTTGACTTATTTAAGTGTTGTGTGAACAGGGCCATTTTATTACAAGGTGGTATGTGTGAAAGTCTTGTGAAAGTCTGCACAATCACCTCTTCCTAAAGTTCCAGGGGAAAGTGTCATTAGAGATCTCCTCCTGTGGAGATGTTCAGAAACGTGGGCAGACAGGGAGGCTTCACGGTGTGGAAAGATGTATAATAGAAAACAGCTACACCAGACATTGCACCCTTGCCACTTCCAGCAATGACGCTCCAAAATACCACCAGGGAGAACTCTGAAATAGATTCTCAAGTAACCTGGAAATAAGATAGAAAAACCAAAGCATTTTTAACGAAGGGGGGAAATCTCTGAGAAACTGAAGCACAAAGTATGTGGCTTGAATCATGTCAACTGGATTTCTATTTTCTCAGTAGAAACGTTTCACTCCTTATCCAAGGAGCTTCTTCAGTCTGAAGCACAAAGTACCTCTTACCGCTTATCTTTGTCCTGCTGTGCCTTGCTGGATCTCAATGAGGAAAGCTATTGTGCCTCTGCCAGTTGAGTAGGATCATATAAGGTCATTCAGCTGTGCATAAATTGCCATGATATTTGGCACCTTTTTTATTTTATGTTATAGGTCAGGAAGAATGAAACCACGAGCATGGGTTGCCCTCTAGTGGTGATGTGTTGCCCCGAAGATAGCAAAAGATTTTCATGAAATACCGGGCTTGGGTTTCAAAGGACTTGTTCTGAGAGTTATTTGAAGCGTGCCACAATCTGTATATAAGATATTGCAAGGATATTAGTGACAAGTGGAATAGGATAGGAGAAAGGAACATTTTGCTGCAGGAGAAATGATGATGGTGAAGGGGAAGGAAGCTCCCTCCCTTCTTCTTCCCTCCCCTTCCCCCCCAAATATTGCAGATTGTGCCCTATAATGCTGGAGAGAAGTGTGGGTATCTTCCGGCATGCAAATTTCAGACAGTGATTGCTAAGCCGAGGTTTTAAAAGGTGCTTTTATCTTATGTAAACTGGGCAAAATGAAGCAACTGCCCCCCACAAAAAAAATTGGTCCAACCCACTCCAGTGATGCTCCAAGAGTATGGTCACATGTGATCACAGTATGTTAATTCCTCACTTATGGTCTACAACATCTACCTAACTATTGTGGCATGGTTAAAGAAAGCATACCTTAGTGCAGCGTGTGAACTGTTGTAAAACTTCTGGGCACCATCTGAATTAGACAAAGGCCTAAGAAAAACAGCAAACAAAACAGGAAAGCAAACAAAGCAATCTAAGGAATGTGAGACCAAGTGAGAGGTCCACTTTGAAACTAGACCAAACCCCAAGAGTTGGCCACAGGGTGAAAACTGCACATCAGGCAGTAAAACCTCTTCAGCCCAGCAGCAATCATTGGAACACATCTGAGGTGTAACACGCGCAGTCTTAGGGGCGCACATAACTGCCCAGGCAGCTGCACTCTGCACCAGTTGAACCTTCCAGATGCTCTTCAAGGGCAGCCCCATGTAGAGTGCATTACAGTAATTCAGTCTGGAGGTGACCAGGGCGTGAGTGACTGTAAGTAGAGCCTCATGGTCCAGGAAAGGGCACAACTTGTGCACATGAAGCCGCGTAAAGGCCCTCCTAGCCATGACTGCCACCTGCTCCTCGAGCAAGAGTCGTGAGTCTAGAACAGAGCTTTCCAAACTGTGTGTTGGGACACGTTAGTGTGTCGGCTGCAGTGTCTGGGTGTGTCACGGCTGCTGCTGCTGCCTCTGAGCCCTGCCAGGATTCCACGCAGGTTCTAGTGCCTGCCTTGTGCCTTGCTGCCTCCAAACCTGCTGTGATTCCGCGCAGGTCCTAGTGCCTGCCTTGCTGTATGAGTGTGTCACGAAATGATGCATGTCTAAAAAGTGTGTCACCAACATGAAAAGTTTGGAAAGCTCTGGTCTAGAAGGACCCCCCGATTGCACACAAGGTCTGTCTAAGGTAGTGTGATGGACTACAGTAATGCAGTTGATTCTCAGGAAAGAGGGAGCACATTCCAAGGAGGGGGGAGAGACAAAAGACAACACAGGCCAGAGTTGGACCGTGGGAAGAGAAAGAGATTCAGAATAGCCATGCCCTAGAGTCTCCCAGGTTATATCCTTTAGGTTACAGTAGTACAGGTTTAGTCTGGCAAGATTCTGTCTATATGGTGTAAGCAAATAAAGAACTGAAATTTAGCTGGATTGCTTCTATGTCGCTCTTGGGCTGAGCCTGATTGATGTTGCACACCTACAGCCCCATTGTTGTTTGTTGTTTATTCGTTCAGTCGCTTCCGACTCTTCGTGACTTCATGGACCAGCCCACGCCAGAGCTTCCTGTCAGCTGTCGCCGTCCCCAGCTCCCCCATGGTCGAGTCTGTCACCTCCAGAATATCATCCATCCATCTTGCCCTTGGTCGGCCCCTCTTCCTTTTGCCTTCCACTGTCCCTAGGATCAGCTTCTTCTCCAGGGTATCCTGTCTTCTCATTATGTGGCCAAAGTACTTCAGTTTTGCCTTTAATATCATTCCCTCAAGTGAACAGTATGGCTTTATTTCCTGGAGTGTGGACTGGTTTGATCTTCTTGGACTTGCAGTCCAAGGGACTCTCAGAATTTTCCTCCAACACCACAGTTCAAAAGCATCTATCTTCCTTCGCTCAGCCTTCCTTATGGTCCAGTTCTCGCAGCCATAGGTTACTACGGGGAATAGGTAAAATAAAGGTAAAGGTTCCCCCCGCACATTTGTGCAGTCGTGTGTGACTCTAGGGGCTGGTGCTCATCTCCGTTTGTTAGCCGAAGAGCCAGCGCTGTCCGAAGATGCTTCCACGGTCATGTGTACGGCATGACGCGCGCGGAACGCTGTTACCTTCCCACCGAAGTGGTACCTATTAATCTACTTGCATTTGCATGCTTTCGAATTGCTAGGTTGGCAAGAGCTGGAGCTAGTGCGGGAGCTCACACCGCACACAGGGCTAGGGATTCGAACCTCCGAACTTGCAATCTTCCGATCGACAAGCCTGGTGTCTTACCCGCTGAGCCACCACGCCCCACTACAGGGAATACCATTGCTTTATTAATACCATGCACAGCCCCATTGCAATGCCTCATTTCTCCAAGAAGGAGATGGCAAAACTCAATGTCAAGGGTGGCATAAGTGAATAAATGAGCCAACAGGCTGGTGCATTATAAGACAAATTCCTGCGTCCCAAACTACACTAAATTAGTAGTCTCTGTACTAAAAGAAAGGTTTTGATTGGTTATAAACAAACCATATATATTCTTGAATTTCAAAAAAATTAACCTGGTTCTCCCATTCCAACAAATGCAAGCTAAGAAGAAAGTGGCAATAACAATAAAGTCCAGATGTATAAGTGATAATAGAGACACCTAGAAATTGCAGTTCTCTGCAATCAGATAGCAATTGTGCAGCAAGCATCTTGATTCTCATTCACAGAAGTGCAAGCCTCATTTGCAAGTAAACATTCTGTGATTATAGATGCAAATAGGGCCATTTAAAACCCTGCTGGTGCAAACAAATCTATATGGCATCAAACAGCTGATATCAGCTTAGTCTGCCATCCCTGCATTTTTGCTTCTATTAACTTGAGTTTAAATTGAAATGTAGTTTTTCCCATATGTGTCATTTGGATTAAGAGCTTGAATAATTTGCTGTGTACACAACGGGCAAGGCTAGAATGTTAAACTGCGCTTCAGAGTCAAAATGTTTGGACTCCGACAGGGTTAATAATTTAAACTGAAGGTTGGGAGAAAACAATCAGCAAGACGCCATCCCCTTGCTGTTGTTGTTGGATGCAATTCCAATCTTTAATAGGACACACAGGTAGGAAAAACAAGTGTGAATGAGAGTGACCAGATATGAAGAAAGACCCTACCTTTCAAAGTTGAGGGAATTTTGATCAGTGCAGTTTGTCATACAAAGGTGAAACAGGTTTCCCCACCTAAAAAATTCTTTGCGTAATGATTAATTGAACAGGACTCCACCTATGCATTACTAAAAAGAGAGGACAAAGTGGGACATAGATTTGCATATGCTAATTTTAATATACAGGCAGAGAATCAGAAATAATAGCTAGAATTGAAATAGAAATATACTATATCTCATCATAATGGGAAAACTAATCACCAATAAGGCATTGCATTCTATTCTATTCTATTCTATTCTATTCTATTCTATTCTACTCTACTCTACTCTACTCTACTCTACTCTACTCTACTCTACTCTACTCTACTCTATTTAATTGCTAGGAGTTGAAAACGACTTGATGGCATATAATCAATCAATCAATCAATCAATCAATCAAGGCAACTGATGGACAATTTACAGACCTCTCCTCTATCACCTTTTCTTTTAGTAAGGTTATGGCCCTTCCTCCCTTGGACATCTTAGCTAAGATAAAGAAGGCATATTCAGAAAAGGCATATGCCCCACCTGTTTGTGTCCAGAATTATCACTGCCACTATCCATACTATCTTGGCTGAAAATTCCATGATTGCCACCCTAACATCTTTGCTGGGTTAAAGCACACAGTTGCCAAGTCTTATTCAAAAGTATACCCACATTTGTGTGAGTCTCCCTGAAGCAGCAAGAGAATTTCTCTCACCGTTGAAGTTTTGCCTGCTTATTATGAAAGTGCAGATTTCTTACAAAGGTTTACAAAGAGGGATATAAGATATAGGGCACATGACCATTCTATGCTATTCTCAATTGACAAAAGTGTGTGTGTGTGTGTGTTTTAATGACAAAACTTCCGTGATTCTTCTCTGAAAGTATCTGTGCTACTTGAGTTTGCTGCCCACAACTCCTTACCCAGAAATGCCATCCTCTGCATACAGCTTCATGGTACAATCTGAAGGAGGAGAGACAACTTTTGTCTTCATCTGAGCTTCTCACAGACTTTCACTCTGAATCAAAGATTGTGAAAACCCAATGTTTTGAAGCTGGTTCCTGAAATGTTCCTTTTTTCTTCCTGGAATCCACTGATCCTGCTATTAGGTATTAAATCTTCCAGAACAAAAACTGGTTTTTCCAGATGTGCTCAGACAACCCCATGACCATTCTGCAGTCCCGATTCATCTGATAAACCCCCAAGTTGAGAAGACTACTGCAAGCTACTCCCCTTCTAGCCTTAGTCAGTAGCTGCTGGGTTTTCAGCCTGGTTAAAAATAGACAACGGCAAGCAATTTCCTTCAATGACAGTCCTGAACATTGAGAGTTTTAGACCCGTTGTTACCTGCTAAATTGAGCAAATGATGCTTGACCATTATCTATCAAAACATCTCAGTTCCAGAGCAATTCACAGCATCTATTTGCACAAAAGTGGCACACGCAGAGCGTGTATGGATCTACTTTACAACCCAGTTAGCATGATATGCAAGCATTTGGGCATGAAAGCAGGACAATCTGAAACTGTCCGATCATTTAAGTAGCATCCAGTGACACACAACTTAATAGAATCAAACACAATCAGGGCAGTATTGCTGAGAGCATGACAGGGAATGTGGAAATGGAAATCCATTTTCAGAGATCAGTTGCCGGGAATAAGCTTCTGAACACAGACAAAATTAGCCAAAGAGAATAATGATGTTTCCAGAGGTTGCCTGGCCTCTACATTCATACCAAACAATTAGTCCTGTCTCACACCACTAGATTCTGCCTCTGGACTTGCATCTGTTGGCTTAAGGAAGGCAAATTGTGGCCACCATTATTAAGCCCTCTTTTGGGGATTCTCTGGAACCCCCGAAGATCATGATTGCTGAAAACTGGTGATTTTTCTACTTCTACCATTTTGAAGTAGTAAAGGCATGAAGATATAGAATAAGCCTTAACTTAGGTTTAAATTAGGTTTAACAGCAACGACAAACTTGGAAACTTCCCCCAAAGCCAGGGAAAACAAGAACAAAACCCTTGGTCTTGCTTCTTCACAGCTTCACCCCTCCCACTGTGACCCTTGGGCTCCTCTGAAACCTCAGCCTCTAAAAGGCTGCTCACCCCAGAGTCTCAAGGCACACCAAGGACATTTTACGATCTTTAACCCCCAAAGTAAATCCCTCCTGGCTGCTCTACCGCATAGCCCTAAGGCACATCAGGTAGGTGATTTAAAGAGTGGTCATGCAAGGCTAACCTATGATTTGTTTATGTGTTTAAGGCAGTGTTTCTCAACCTTGGCAACTTTGAGAGCAAAGCTGGCTGGGGAATTCTGGGAATTGAAGTCCATACCTCTTAAAGTTGCCAAGGTTGAGAAACACTGGTTTAAGGTAACCATCCTTGGGTGATCTGCAGCTGTCTGAGCAGCACATTTGGCCCTAAGTCTCATTTCAGACAGCTTTCAGATTGCTTGCTGCAAGTGATCTTTGCAGGTCCCTCCAAGCACAGATTGCCTTTCTCCCATTTGTCTGCTGTAAGAGGAAGGAGGAGGAGGACAGAATAGGCTTGGGCACAGAGAGAAGGGAGCAGCCCTTCTCACTTTTAAGTCTGTCCCTGCTTAGGACCAGCATGATCTTCCCCAAACCTGACATCCTGAGATGCAACCCTTTGTTGAAAAAATATGCCCCATGCCTTCCTCCTTCTGCAAAGAGACGTCATGCCATTAAAATGCCCAAAGCACTGGGTGCTGTGATCATATGGAACATTCAAGGAGTATAATATATCCAAAACCAGGACACATGGCCATTCTATGCAACAGGCAGTAAACTGTCAAAATGTCCATAGAGTATTGGGAATTTCAGCAATTAAATGAATAAAAATCTATGTCATTTTACCTTGCGATTGCAGTGGGGGGGAGCTTAAATTGTAATTTGGGAATACAATGTCTTATATGTTAAAATACCAAAAGACAATTTTACTATCTTAGCTCAATATTCTATTGCACAAAAGCTAAGGTGCCACTGGGGATTGACCAGTTAAATGAAAAGGCATGTTTCATATTGGAACACACTAGATTCAGATGGTTTCCAGCTAGATTAACACAACTGAATGACAAAACAAAGGAACCAGATTATTTCTAACAAACCAATGTGGACATGTTTCAGGTCTGAAGGGTACTCTTCAGGGGGACACATTAATAGAGACAAAAGAGTAGATTTCCAAGGCTTTCAAACTCTGCTTGCAATGCTTGAAAAAGTTCTATCCCAGAGAAACCCCTTGCTCCCAACTAATCAGAGCCAGTTTTCAAATCAGAGTGAACTGCACTTTGATGGGGGGTTATTTGGTTTGTTTCTAAACTTGAGTTTGGGGTACAAACTGTTTCCTAGAGACTTTCCAGGATCTGTCTTCTCCTATGGTCCTTAGTTGGTAAAGAAGTTGGTAGTCAAGAGGAAGTGGCACACAGAGCTGTGACCATAAAGTAGGGAGGCACCTGGAACTATTACAAGATGATTGCATCATTTCTTGGAGGCTGGGCAGCTGTACCTAATCAAGAGTTGACATATTTAGGCAATTCCCAAGACCTGCCTTCATGTGGACTCCCAGAGCCTTGTTGCTCTTCCTCATTATCTGTTGTGCCACCTACTCTGAACATACCCACAGCACAGCACAGCACGGGAGGGAGGGAGAGGGAGAGGGGAGGGAGAGGAGAGGGGGGGGAGAGGGAGAGGGAGAGGGAGAGGGAGAGGGAGAGGGGGAGGGAGGGAGAGAGAGAGAAGAAAGAAAGAAAGAAAGAAAGAAAGAAAGAAAGAAAGAAAGAAAGAAAGAAAGAAAGAAAGAAAGAAAGAAAAAGAAAGAAAGAAAGAAAGAAATGGGCAGCATCTTTGCTTGCCTTGTAGACTGGAGTGGGGCAGTAATGATAATGGCAAGGAAGAGATGGGCCTACTGAAGACTTCTTGCCCAAATGCTTTCCCAACATTTTGATTTGGCTCTCCTGGGCCAGACTGTCAGATATGTGCCCAACTTAAACAAAAGAGGCAATTTTTATGCTTTACTAGACAACCCTGTGACCCGTTGGGTCATCCTTTGAGAGAAAAGTAGTGCAGTCTGATGTGACCAGAATCAACATTAAATTTTAGGCTGACCATATTTTTTTTACCTCAATGCTGGATGGTCCTGTGATCATCTAAGAAGAGTATATATCATATATATGATTTTGCTTGTGGGAATCTGGCAGGGAGCGTCGGAAATCACAATCATGTGACTGCGGGGTGCTGCAACAGCCACAACTTTGCGAATAAAACTGGTGTGAACACCGTGGAGATTTCAATTCCACAGGAGTAATGGGTCCCAGATTTTTTATGCATTCTTTAAGTTAGTGGATTTTAAGTGCCTTGATTCAAAAATTGTTGCAGTATAATGCACCGTTTGGGCTAACTTGAGGGTACAAACAGACAAACAGATAAACACAATCAGAGTTTTAGTAGTATATAGATTAGTAGATGCTACTGGTCAGACAAAAAAATTAGGATAGATGCTTATTTATTTATTTATTTATTATTTGGATTTATCCCTGCCCATCTCCACCATGGTAGACTCTGGGCAGTTTACAATCACAATATAAAAAGTTAAAAGCCTATACATCTAAAAACTACTATTAAAAATAAAAAAATCCAAAAGATGGTGTGTTCTTAAAAGGAGGATATTACTAAGCTAACCACCCCCAGGAGGAACTATTATTTCCTTCATTCCAGGCAAGGCGGCAGAACCAGGTCTTTAAAGACTTCCTGAAGGCCAGGAGCGAGGGTGCCCGTCTCACCTCAGGGGGCAAGTTATTCCACAGGGCGGGTGCTATCGCAGAGAAGGTGTTTATATGTTTATATAATGTTTATAAACTTGTATGGCCGCTTATCTCATATAGTGATCCTCGGTGACTCACAACCACGAGTAAAAGCAAGATAAAAACAGGGACCAGGTCTTCATAGCCTTCTGGAAGGCTTAATGGGTAGAAGCCCCTCCAATCTCAGGTGGAAGTTTTTGTATTTTTATAAAAATTGTGATCAGAGTTATGGAAAAACCAAGAGATAAGTTTGTAGTAAAAACGTTGCTTTATTTAAAACAAAAACATAGGAACAAACCTTGAATCTTCTTCTTTAGCCAAAGCATGGCATGGTTGATTAGCATAGCCATTTACATTTTGATAGCAGAAAGCAGAATGCAGAGAGCGAACAAAGGACAAAAGGCATTTACATTTTAAACCTTAACTTGATCAGCATCTGAGTGGACAGGATCCAGCATGTGACCAAAAACACCTAGGCAACAGATTCCCAATATGGGCAAAGCTCAAACAACTAATTCTGATTGGTTAGAACTCTCAGACTGGCCGGCACCTGAAGGCAATAACATTCCTGAGTGGGGGTGAACATGTGCTCCTGAGCCCAAACAGGAAAAAAGTTTTGAGGCCTGGCTTTTTAAAAACTCAGCCACATATTCTACAGACATAAAAAATATATACAACACTCCCCTTTTTTTATGACTAGAAAGAATATGGAAACAAACCCAGCTTGGAAATCAACTCACAGTGCCTACTGGCAACTAGAGGCTTGGTTAAGATATCAGCCAACATTAATTTAGTATCACAGTATTTCAAAACAACCTTTTTCTTGGCTAGAAAATCTTTAACAAGATGAAAACGCACATCAATGTGCTTTGTGCGATTTCTGGAACTTTCAGATAAAGCCAAATGGATACAAGCTTGATTGTCTTCATGAATTGTTACAGGCTGGCTAAAAATGATTCCAATGTCTTGCAACAATTGTGTAAACCAAATTACTTCATTGCACAGTTGTGCTAAAGCATAAAATTCAGCTTCAGCTGTGCTGATGGCTACTACAGTCTGCTTTCTGGAAAACCAAGCAATAGTGGACTTTGCAAATTGAATTACACTTCCAGAAGTAGACTTCCTATCACTGAGATCTCCAGCCCAATCTGAATCACACCAGCATTCTAACTTTTCCTCTGTGTCTGTAGCAGACAACCTTAAGCAAAAATCTTTGGTGCCTTGCAAATAACGAAACAGCCTTTTTAACCCAGACTTTGCAGCAGATGTGGGATTTTCCACAAACCTGCTCAAAATGGACACACTGTTAGAAATGTCCGGACGGCTGTTGTTTGCAATGTAAAGAAGACTGCCAATGGCTGATCTGAAACTATCTCCTTCAGATGACTCACCATCCCCCTTCACCCCCTCCTCTTTTAGAAACTCAGGAAGCATGGGGGAGGAGACAGACTTGCAGTCTTGCATTTTAAAATCCTCCAGCAGCTTCTTAATTTTGCTGCTCTGGCTTATGAGAAAACTGCCATCTTTTTCCCTCTGAATTTCTAATCCTAAGTAATTGTTGACTGCTCCAAGACATTTCAATGTGAAATTGTTTTTCATACAAACCTCAAAGGAATGCTTCTGTTCATCAGATGAAGTGAGCAGCAACAAATCGTCCACATACAAGCACAAGTACATTACACCTTGCTTATCATTTTTTACATAAACACAAGGATCAGCAATTCCCTTCTGAAACCCAAATTTTTGCAAAATATTATCCATTTTAATATTCCAACAACGCGCGGCTTGTTTCAATCCATAGATGGATTTCTGCAATTCACACACAAGATGTTTTTCTTTTTCATAACCAGGAGGTTGTTGCATAAACAATTTTTCCTCCAAGTCACCACACAGAAAAGCAGTTTGAATATCATAGTGATAAACAGACAGTTTCTTCATGGCAGCAACCTTTAAAAGCAACCTGATAGATTCAGCTTTTGTCACTGGAGCAAAAGTTTTGTCATAATCCACATTTTTTCTTTGAGCAAAACCTTTTGCTACCAACCTTGCTTTGTACTTCTGAATTTTGCCATCAGAATCTTTTTTCAGTTTGAACACCCACCTACAACCTAAAACCTTCTGATTAGGAGGCAAACTTACTAGTTTCCAAGTTTTATTTTCCTTCAAGGAATCCAACTCTTGCTGCATGGCTTCATGCCAACACTTAGCTATTTCAGCTGGCATTTCTTTAATTTCTTCCAGAGACTCAGGCTCTGTGTGAATGTGAAAAGCCTTCAAAACATCTGCTTGATAACGATCAGGAGGAACTCCCTTATTAATCCTTTCAGACCTGCGAGGTAGGACAGGACTTACACTCTGTTTCCCACCATTGTCCTCAGAAACCTCTGACTTTCCAGACAAGTCAGCTTCCTGATCATTGACTTCACTGGGTGATTCCTGCAAATCACCATCAGCAAGACTTTGCTGCTCCCCCATGGATAAATCAACTGAAGAACTAGTGTTTATTTTATCCCAATTCTGCTCAGCAAAAGAAGCACTTTTACTAATTATCAGTTGATTATCCAGTATGAACCTGTAGCTCCTCTGACTCTGTTCATACCCTACAAAGATTGCTCTCTTTGTTCTGGAAGCCCCCTTGTGCCTCAGCTGTTTGGGAATGTGGACCCAAGCTGTGCTTCCAAACACCCTGAGGTGGCTTACTTTAGGCTTCACACCATAGAACAAATGAAAAGGGACATCCTGAATTGCACTGCTAAACAGCCTGTTCTGCACATAACACGCTGTAGTAACAGCTTCTCCCCAATACCTAAAAGGCAAACTAGCATCCTTCAGCAAACACATCATTGCTTCCTGCAGCGTTCTGCCTTTTCTCTCTGCAACAGAATTCTGTTCAGGAGTGTAAGGGTTAGCCAAAATGTGTTCTCTCTCTTTTTCTAACAAAAAGCTTTTAAACTTTGAGGATAGATACTCTCCACCTCGATCTGATTGCAAGGCAGACACTGGCCTTGGGAATTTTCCATTCGCCCAAGCCACAAAAGCCTTAAATTTACCAAAGACCTCATCTTTGTGTTTCAGCAAATAAATGAATGTGTTGTTGTGGGTCTTCCGGGCTGTGTGGCCGTGTTCTGGAAGTTGTGGTTCCTAACGTTTCGCCAGCATGTGGCCAGCATCTTCAGAGGGCAGGAGCACAGATAGAAGCAAAATCTCTGTGCCCAGGTAGAGTGGCAATGTTCTATTTATAGAGCTAAATTATAGGAGATTAGGTGGGGTTTTTTGTTGTGTTGAAATGTTAACGAGTGGCTGATGAGTGTGATTAGCATGTTCATTGTGAGAAGTATTCCCATGTCCTGGTGGTTGGACTGAGTTCGTTGACCTTTTGCAGGCTGTGTTTTTCAGGACTGGTAGCCAGGTTTTGCTAATTTTTAAACTTTCTTCTTTTTTATTGTAACTGTGCTGGTGTTTGTGAATTTCAATGGCTTCTCTGTATAATCTGGTGTAGTGGCTTTTGGTGTTGTCCAGTATTTCTGTGTTTTCAAATAGGATTTTGTGTCCCGTTTGCTTGAGAGCATGTTCAGCTACTGAAGATTTTTCTGGTTGCTGTAGTCTGCAGTGTCTTTCATGTTCTTTTATCCTGGTGTGAATGCTTCGTTTTGTGGTTCCGATATATACTTGTCCACAGCTGCATGGTATGCGGTATACTCCTGCAGCGGTGCGGGGGTCCCTTTTGTCTTTTGCTGATTTTAGCATTTGTTGTATTTTTCTGGTGGGTCTGAAGACTGTTTGAAAGTTGTGTTTTTCCATCAGTTTTCCCATGCGGTCAGTGACTCCTTTGATGTAGGGCAGGAATACTTTGTGGGGGGCTGTTTTTCTTCAGTTGGATGTTGTTTTCTTGGTTTGATGGCTCTTTTTATTTCATTCTTGGAATAGCCATTTGCCTGTAGGACCCAATTCAGATGGTTAAGTTCATTGTTGAGAAATTGGGTTTCACAGTTTCAATTAGCACGATCCACCAAGGTTTTGATCATGCCTCTCTTTTGTCGTGGGTGGTGATTGGAATTTTTGTGTAGATATCGGTCCATATGGGTGGGTTTTCTGTATACTTTGTGTCCTAGTTTGAGGTCCGGACTGCGTATGACCAGCGTATCTAAAAATGGAAGTTTGCCATCAGTTTCTTTTTCCATGGTGAATTGTATATTGGGGTGGATGCCGTTTAGGTGGTCCAGAAATTTCTCCAGTTCTTCTTCAGTATGACTCCAAATTGCGAAGGTGTCATCCACGAACCGGAACCAGACTGTTGGTGTAATGGGTGCCGATTCCAAAGCCTGTTTTTCAAAGTGTTCCATGTAAAAGTTTGCTATGACTGGGCTCAGGGGGCTTCCCATGGCAACGCCATCCATCTGTTTGTAGAACTCATTCTCCCATTGAAAGTAACTAGTTGTTAGGCAGTGTTGAAATAAAGCTGTAATGTCTTCTGGGAAGATTTGCTTGATGAGTGCCAGGGTGTCCCTTACTGGCACCTTGGTAAACAGGGAGACCACGTCAAAGCTGACCAGTTTGTCCGTGTGGTTGAGTTTTAGGGTGCTGATTTTGTTGATGAAGTGTTCCTTGTGTTAGGAACCACAACTTCCAGAACACGGCCACACAGCCCGGAAGACCCACAACAGCCATTGAACTCCGGCCGTGAAAGCCTTCGACAATACATTGAACGCCTCTACGGGGAGGAAACGTTCCGACAGACACGGAGACTGGAAACACTCCGGAACAGAAAAGCACACCTTCTCTGCTCCTTAACCTTCCTAATGCGATGCAGAGATACCAGGACCATTCCAGCTTTTCTCAGAACGAAAAGGACCTTCAAATCGTCACAAGCCAGCCGCATTTACGACCGCCTTGAACAAGCCCTCCTGCGCGAGAGAATTCACACAACCCGCCGAAACCTTGCCATCACAGAAAAAGATCTATTTGACACACATATGAGCCTTAGTCACAAAATGAGAAGCCAGGATTGGGACAAGATTGATACCATATCCTACAGAAAAATGGAAAAGGACATCTTTGACTACACAAACAGACAAAAGCAAAAATTCAACAAATGCCAAAACAGTCAACCAAAACCGGCACTGGATACTTCACGCATTGTCATCAATTTGACAGAACGCCTGCTCTCTCCTGAAGAAACCTCCATCCTAAGCAAAGGAGGAAACTTTGCAATTACACCCACCAGAATTCCAGTGGAAGATATCATTGCCAATGTGGAATCAGCCATTCACCAACGTCCAGAGGAAGAAGCAGAAGAAATAAGGGGTGAAGTGGCAAGAATCCTAAGGAAAGCAAAGCCCCCCACCAGCAACATTACTAAGAAGGAGAGAAACGCCATAGAGACCCTCAATTCGGACCCAGACATCATCATCCTTCCAGCGGACAAAGGCAATGCCACGGTAATTATGAACATAGATGAATACAAAGACAAAATCAGAGAATTACTAGACCCCACCACATACAGAACAATAAGACGGGATCCGACCAGCAAAATCATGAAGCAAACCAACACACTGATAAAGAGCTCCTCCCTGCATCCCAACGTACTACAACGTATTTGCAAGACAGAAGCTCTCTCACCTAGACTATACGGACTCCCCAAAATCCACAAAGACTCGATCCCACTCAGACCCATTGTAAGTGCCATTGGCTCCCCGACATATGAATTATCCAAACATTTGGCAACCCTTTTACAGACCCACATCGGACAGACTCCATCCCACATCAAAGACTCAGGACACTTCATCAACAAAATCAGCACCCTAAAACTCAACCACACGGACAAACTGGTCAGCTTTGACGTGGTCTCCCTGTTTACCAAGGTGCCAGTAAGGGACACCCTGGCACTCATCAAGCAAATCTTCCCAGAAGACATTACAGCTTTATTTCAACACTGCCTAACAACTAGTTACTTTCAATGGGAGAATGAGTTCTACAAACAGATGGATGGCGTTGCCATGGGAAGCCCCCTGAGCCCAGTCATAGCAAACTTTTACATGGAACACTTTGAAAAACAGGCTTTGGAATCGGCACCCATTACACCAACAGTCTGGTTCCGGTTCGTGGATGACACCTTCGCAATTTGGAGTCATACTGAAGAAGAACTGGAGAACTTTCTGGACCACCTAAACGGCATCCACCCCAATATACAATTCACCATGGAAAAAGAAACTGATGGCAAACTTCCATTTTTAGATACGCTGGTCATACGCAGTCCGGACCTCAAACTAGGACACAAAGTATACAGAAAACCCACCCATACGGACCGATATCTACACAAAAATTCCAATCACCACCCGCGACAAAAGAGAGGCATGATCAAAACCTTGGTGGATCGTGCTAATCGAAACTGTGAAACCCAATTTCTCAACAATGAACTTAACCATCTGAATTGGGTCCTACAGGCAAATGGCTATTCCAAGAAAACAACATCCAACTGAAGAAAAACAGCCCCCCACAAACAAAGTATTCCTGCCCTACATCAAAGGAGTCACTGACCGCATGGGAAAACTGATGGAAAAACACAACTTTCAAACAGTCTTCAGACCCACCAGAAAAATACAACAAATGCTAAAATCAGCAAAAGACAAAAGGGACCCCCGCACCGCTGCAGGAGTATACCGCATACCATGCAGCTGTGGACAAGTATATATCGGAACCACAAAACGAAGCATTCACACCAGGATAAAAGAACATGAAAGACACTGCAGACTACAGCAACCAGAAAAATCTTCAGTAGCTGAACATGCTCTCAAGCAAATGGGACACAAAATCCTATTTGAAAACACAGAAATACTGGACAACACCAAAAGCCACTACACCAGATTATACAGAGAAGCCATTGAAATTCACAAACACCAGCACAGTTACAATAAAAAAGAAGAAAGTTTAAAAATTAGCAAAACCTGGCTACCAGTCCTGAAAAACACAGCCTGCAAAAGGTCAACGAACTCAGTCCAACCACCAGGACATGGGAATACTTCTCACAATGAACATGCTAATCACGCTCATCAGCCACTCGTTAACATTTCAACACAACAAAAAACCCCACCTAATCTCCTATAATTTAGCTCTATAAATAGAACATTGCCACTCTACCTGGGCACAGAGATTTTGCTTCTATCTGTGCTCCTGCCCTCTGAAGATGCTGGCCACAGATGCTGGCGAAACGTTAGGAACCACAACTTCCAGAACACGGCCACACAGCCCGGAAGACCCACAACAGCCATTGAACTCCGGCCGTGAAAGCCTTCGACAATACAAATGAATGTGTACCTGGAAAAATCATCTATGAAGGTCAAAATGTACCTTGCTCCCCCAAGACTAGGAGAAAATGGACCTATAACATCAGAATGAATGATCTCTAGAGGCCTAGAGGTGGACCTATCAGAAAACTTCTTCACAGGAGCCCTTGTGGTTTTATTCTCCTTGCAAACTGCACAGTCTAGATATTTATCACAAGGTTTCAATTTTAAATCAGCAGAATAACTAGGCATTTGAGAAATGTATTTAAAATTAGCATGAGCAAATCTCCTATGTAATAAATGGATGCACTGATCGTGTATGGGCTTATTTTCAAAAACAGCCTTAGCTTTAGCAATTTGCTGCTTTTCAGCCTTCTGCACAATGTACAGAGAATCTTTCTGCAAACACTTTGCAACTATTCTGCCAGCCTTTCTAATATCACAACCCTCTTTCTTAAAAGTTACTACATAACCTGAGGCTACTAGCTGCCCCACAGACAAGAGATTGCTTTGAAAATTAGGCACGAACAAAACATTTTTAACAGTTTCCCCCAAACATGGAAGATTGATCTCACCTTCACCCACGATCTTGGATACAGATCCATCTGCTAAGGAAACTTTTTGTTTGTTAGTTTTAGACAAAGACAGAAAGGAATCTTTATTGTGACATATATGAGAATTGGCCCCACTGTCAAGAACCCACAAATCTTTATTATCAGAGTTCTCAACAACTGTTGCATGAAGAATCTTCTTTCCAGAAGTTTCTTCTTTGTTCTTTGAAGTCGTCTTGTTTTGAACACAGTCCTTTTGGAGATGAGCAGGGGATCCACAGGTAAAGCATCGCCTGCTGGATAATGCAGAAGCTTGGAATTCAGAGCTCTTCCGCTCCCTCTGCTGGCCACGAGAAGACTTTATTGTAGAAATGGAGGCAGCTTTTTCTTGTCTTTTCTCCCACTCAGCAAGCAGGCGGGTAGACACGAACGATGGAGTTAAATCATCTTCTGGGATTCCCTCCATGGAGCAAATTAAAGTGTCCCAGGACTCATTCAACGAAGAAAGCATAATGTAGGCTTTCATCAGGGGGGTAAATTCCATCCCACGCTCTTGAAGTTCCACAAAATAATTCTGAAGCTTGTGGAGATGATCTGGCAAATTTCCATTCTCAGGCAAGTGAGCCTTGTACAGTTTTTTTGTTAAAATAACCTTGCAGCCTGGACTAGTTTTCACATATAAATCACGCAAATAGTCCCATAAGTCTTTGGAAGTTTCTCTGCCTCTCACGTGAATAAGCTGATCATCCTGAACAGCCAAAATAATGGAGGCTTTGCATTTCTCATCTTTCCTCAACCAGGCTTGATCTGGATTCTGAGGAATTTGTTCAGAAATTGCAGACCATAAATTTTCTCTCCTCAAGAAACTTTCCATTTTCAAAGACCAGTTCAAATAATTAGAATTAGAAAGCCTTTCCAGGAGCATACCTTGAAAATTAGAAGCTGTAGCAGCAGCCATGGCTCCTTCTCTCCCCTGTTGTAATAATCCAAAAAACACCACGAGGCTTGCAAACACGAGGCAAAACTCCGCCTCCAATGGAAACTTCCTGTAACTGCTGGCAAGTTTCAAAAAACAAAGGAAGCCTCTCAAATGCAGACTAAAACAGGTCAGTTTTCTTCTCTCTCATAATTCCATAAGTTTTGTCTCTGATCCAGAAGCAATTGCTGGGCACAGAACCTTTTGTATTTTTATAAAATTTGTGATCAGAGTTATGGAAAAACCAAGAGATAAGTTTGTAGTAAAAACGTTGCTTTATTTAAAACAAAAACATAGGAACAAACCTTGAATCTTCTTCTTTAGCCAAAGCATGGCATGGTTGATTAGCATAGCCATTTACATTTTGATAGCAGAAAGCAGAATGCAGAGAGCGAACAAAGGACAAAAGGCATTTACATTTTAAACCTTAACTTGATCAGTATCTGAGTGGACAGGATCCAGCATGTGACCAAAAACACCTAGGCAACAGATTCCCAATATGGGCAAAGCTCAAACAACTAATTCTGATTGGTTAGAACTCTCAGACTGGCCGGCACCTGAAGGCAATAACATTCCTGAGTGGGGGTGAACATGTGCTCCTGAGCCCAAACAGGAAAAAAGTTTTGAGGCCTGGCTTTTTAAAAACTCAGCCACATATTCTACAGACATAAAAAATATATACAACAGAAGTCTATTCCAAAGGGCTGGGGCAGCCCATATTTAAGATCCTTAGTGGTTTAGGACCCTGATACTTAAAGGAGCACCAGTCTTATTTCACATCTGCCCAAATGTTAAGATCTATCTTGGGGGAGCATTATATCTTCAGTAGCCCATGGCTGGGGGATGATCTGCCAAAGGAAAGCCTTTCCCTGCTGGAGCACCCTGACTTTGGAATATCCTTCCCTTAGAGGGCAGGCTGGCACCTTGGGTTTTGCCACTAAGTGAAGACCTGTGTTTTTATTCTCACATTACAGACTTAGCATTCACAATCTAACCATACATTAGACACCTTAAGACAGTGTTTCTCAACCTTAGTAACTTTAAGATGGCTGGGGAATTCTGAGAATTGAAGTTGCTATGGTTGAGAAACACTGCCTTAAGGGCCTCTTTGTTTGTTCATTATTGTGTTTTGAATCTATTTATTATTTATTTTACTTTGCAGCCTCCCAGAACATCCTCGGGATAGTGATGGGGCTAAAATCCAACCAAATCAAATCTGGAAGAGAGGAAGCCATGAATGAAGAGAAGCAGTAAGAGGAAAAGAAGGCAGGAGCTGGTGGGGGGACCCCTAGTGGCATTTAAGTTTCAGATAATGGTTTTATCAAGAAAAGGAGGGATAACAACAAAGGAGAATGGGGGAGAAATCCCCTCACCTTTGCTTTGAAGCTTGGGAAGGAGTGACCTTTCTCTATGCAGTCCTCAATGCTATTGTAAATGGATTCTGCTCCCATTCTGTCAATTTTGCAGTGACCTCAAGTGACTTCTGTTTCTACATTTGAACAAGGATTTTACTCATGAGAGTTTCATTTTGAGGACTATTTAGAAGGTTAGACAGCACAGACTAGCTTATAGGCTTTTTATTGTGAAATGAACAGAATAAATTATTAATGACTTAATTTTATAACATGACATGAATACTCTATATGTCTAGCTCTAGCTATTGTTTGGAATACAAAATATCATCTGTATGCTTTTTTTCTATTTGTGTTGTGTGTTTTCTTTTACACACACCATGTTTAAAAAGGAAAAGACTTCCCAGGAGTCACATTCCCACCATCTGATTTAATCTGCCATTGCTGTTTTCCTATACATGTCACATCCAGTGACTTATTCCTATATTGGGCTCATTTTTTAAATCACTGTGAAATGTCCTCTCGCTGTTCGACTGCAGCTGTGGGTATTTTAAGACCTGCTATTGTCCAACTGAGTTGTGCCTGTGCCAGTTCTTGGTTTTCTCTTAAAATAAAAATTGGGGAAGGGAAAATAAAGAAGTCTTAGGATTTGTTCTTCTTTTGAAAAGTTGTCAGGGAGCATCATTCCCCATAGGCTCCCTGCTCTACAGAGTATCATCAAGGGCATCCTCACCTCCAAAGAAGATGAATGGCTATGCATGCAGCAGCATGCTTTCAGAAGGGCCTTAAGCCTACAATGACCAATGGGAGCTGCTCTGGTTTTGTTAACTAATCGACTGGAACCTCTGAGCAATGGCAGTCATTAGGAACAAAGTGCCACAGCACAGCCCAAATAGTGAGGCTCCTCTTTGAATGGAAATGCCATGACAAGCGCTATATTGCTGGTGCTACGTGAAAGGCTCTGTCCCAGTGGAGATCTTTTCTGCCAGTCTCTGACCAGTGAGCACCATTTGAAGGTAAGGAACGATCGGCATCTGGGAGAGTAATTCAGAGTCTTGCATAATGACCACCAAATAGAATTCTGGTTATAAAGAAGAGCCAATTTGAGAAGTGAGAGCAGAGCAGTTTTAATTGCCCTTCTCGTCTGCCTTTCTCTCACCTTTCTTTCCCATGGTTTTTACCTTCCCCTTTCATTGGAAATCTTACTCTAAATATAAACTCTAAATACCAGCACTTAGCATCTGTAAACAGCTGCCAGGGCTTCAACTAACTAGTAAGACCCACTGCTACCCACAGTCCTTCTTTAAATGACTCTTTCTTGACATAGTACTCCAAAAGCAGACCTGGGTGGCTTGCTCTAAGAGCAATTCATTTTCCCACAGTGCTCTGGAACAATGTTATGATAAAAGTATTGAGGGAAATGTACTTTAGAGCTCAGAGTACTGCTTCTGAGCTAGGTCACCAAGGCCCATCTAGGGAAGACAGATGTACTAGGGAGGGATCTTTGCTCAAAGCTTCCTCAAGCCTTGAACTAGTCCTCTCACCTCTATCCTGTGCACTCATGTCCCAGGCCATCTTTACGTTCCCCCAAGGAGGAAACATATAATGCAAAGAGGCCTAGAGTTCTTCATCATATCTCTTTGACTCTTGACCATGATGGTTGGGGGGGGGGGGCCTCTAGTCTAACACATTTTGAGGTCAGAGGTTGGGAAATACCACAGTGGGATGAAGGATATTGGATCCATGTATCTTTGTGGGTCACAACGTGAGAATGAGTCAGTAGTGTGGTGTGGCTGCTCAAAAATCAAATGTGATTTTAGGATGCATTCACAGAATCATAATGACCAGATCATGGTAAGGTGTATTTGGAATTCTGTATCCAGTTCTGATCACCACATGTTGAGCAACAAATTGGATCCACAGAAGTTTAACGGTCAAAACAAATCAAGTGCCCAAGGAGTCATTGTTTGTCATCTGAAGAAATCAACCTTAAACCAAGAAAAGCTACACTCATGATATATTTGTTAGTCCTTAAGATGCAATGAATATATGGTTTTAAACTGTAATAGTATTTTTAAAAAGCATACATTGACAAAGTTAAATGTGCTTTTCAAGATCTACTGCTTCAAGCTAAGAACTTGATTACCTTTCAAATGTATCAGTTACTTATTTATGTTTGATGTAACATCTTTTTTAAAACCTGACTGAGCTCTTTCCCTACAAAATCACCACTAGAGGGCAGGAAATGACCAATATCAAAAATTGGTTCCTTGAATTGAGAGAGAGAGAGAGAGAGAGAGAGAGAGCGCATACGCACATTGTTCATTAATGCAAAAGAACTGAGAAGCATATAAATGAACATATGCTTAAGAATAACAGTATTTCAAATATATAAAGGACAATTAATTTCCACTCATACTTCAGTTAAAAAGAGAAAGTTCAGTAAAAATAATTTCTAAGGTTAATTTTGCTATGTATAATGCCAAAATGCATATATGTTTTTATGAATCAAATAAATAATTATGAATTTTTTTCTTTGATATTAACTTACGCTTTCAATACACCTTTTGTATGTAACCAGATCAAATGATACTTGAGGTGTGATTTTTAGACATGACTTTTTAGACATACCTTTTTATACTTAATGACCTGAGATGTAATGATATCATTCCCAACCAACAGACTTTATATCCAGGATAATTCATGATACAAAAATGCAGGTCAAAACCTTTCAAAGACATCTGATATGTGTCTTCCCATGTCTCTTTCTAAAAACAGGATGTGCCTGCAGTAAGTTATAATAGGGTTTGATTGTGGCTTACAGCCTTGTGTAAACCCTGCCCATCATGGTTTGTAAACTATGGTTTAATGCTTAGCATGATGCATGAACATGCCCAATTCTTGTCTAATCAACAAACCAGAATGTAATGGTCTTCTCTGAGCCTGGGAAGGAGAAAGCTTTTTTAAAAAAATTACAAGTTCAATATATCTGGAGATTCCTCCCTTATCTGGTAGATGGTTGGCTACATGTCCTGTTCATCCAAGGATAGTTACCATAAGAATGAAAAAGGCTCTTCCCTAAGGATAAATGGAGCCCTAAAAGGGAATTTATTTCATTGCTGAGATTTATGTGACATTATGCCACCTTTTCCCTATCAATAATGTGGTTGAATAAGCCTCTGTGAGAATCTTGTGGCGGGGGGGTAATCGGCTGTCAAAAGTTTGACACATATTTTTTTATTTGATTTATATAGCCTCCTATCCTGCAATTGCAATTCTGGATAGTGAACACAGGATTAACAACCAACAAAGAACAAACACAATAAATAATAAATAATAAACAACAGTAGTAACACAATAATAGTGTAATGACACCTGAGGACAATCTAAGCCAGTGTTTTTCAAACTTGACAACTTTAAGATGTGTGGACTTCAACTCCCAGAATTCCCCAGCCACCATGCTGGCTGGAGAATTCTGGGAATTGGAGTCCACACATCTTAAAGTTGCCAAGTTTGAAAAACAATGTTTTAAGTCAAGCCACAGAACCACAATCAGGTCAAGGGAAAAAAAATTTTTGACAGGCTCGCCCAACCCATCACATGACATGTAAACCTTTTTTCTGTTAGTGGCCTGGTCCTGCCAGGCCATATTATGCAGCCATGTTTGTCGTGGCAGAAGTGAATGCACAAGGTTGTTTGGCTCTCTGCTACTTTCACTAAATCTAACATAGACCCACATCTCAGTATGTGAGATACAGCTTACTCCCAAAGGTGAGGAGTTCAGAGGGAGCATCATAAATTTTGGCGGGCCACCATGTTTTTCAAAGCACCCTCCTCCACCAAAACCTTGCTGTGAAATGCCCTGGGGAAAAACCAAGCTCCAACAGTTAAAATTAACAAACCTGGAAGAGTCTGTTGCTGTTCCTCCCAAACTTTTTTTTCTCCTTTTCCCCTCTAGGGTGCTTTTCTAGTCATGCTTATTTCATGCCCATTTTATCAGGGGAAGATTTCTCCTTCTCTTGTTGCTGGAGGCAGGATTTTTTCACAACCAATTAAAGGCAAGGCATCCAAATTATAGTCAATTAACAATCTTAGCTAATCTGCCTCCCATCTGCACTTCAGGATAGCTATTTTCTAGGTATCCAGACCTCAGGAATATATTGTTTGTTTGAGCGATGGCTAGAACCAGAGATCTGTGAGTAGACCTAACCACCTTTGGTAAAGTTCTAATACAAGCAACATGTCCTACAGGTCACAAAATGTGTTTTTCTTGATCATATTGTTTATATAAGCCAATGGTATGGAGGAGGGAAGGTGGAGAGATGTTTGTCTTTTTTCATATGGTGCTGCAAAATTCTGAATTCAATTCATGTTTGCCACACTGAACTCATTGAAATAGACACAAATTAGATTGCACTATTGAAAGAGCAATTTGTTGAAGCATTCTACCAAAAAACAAAGTGCTCCTGTAGATTTTATATAAACCAGCAAAAACAGAGGAGGGGAATGCTGGAAGTATCTGCATCTGTATTGCTTGTGGCTGCAATTTTATTCACTGTTATCTTGGAATAAGTTTCACTGAATCTAGTGAGATTCACTTCAAAATAGGCATACAAAGGAATTACATATAAAAAAGGGGACAGGGATTTGATCTCATGGGCAGGGCTGCAATCTTGACTTTTTTACCTTTTCCCGTGAACATGCCTGCAAAGGAGCAAGTTTTTCAAGCGATGCCTTTGCTTGTTCTTGAGTAGGCAAGTGCTCTTGCTTATTTTGGAAGCATCTCTCTCTCTTTTCTTTTCTTTTCTCTTTTTTTTCTGCCCACTTTAACTTTGGCCCCATTAAAATTGGAATGTGGCCCTTGATGCATTTCCCAGAACTGGGTTTAAAACATTCTCTTCCCCTGCTGTAAACATAATAAAATAAGCGGAAAGAAATCACTGACTTGTTGGGTTGGGTGCTGGAGAAGACTCTTGAGAGTCCCTTGGACTGCAAGGAGGTCAAATCAGTCAATCCTAAAGGAAATCAACCCTGACTGCTCATTGGAAGGACAGATGCTGAAGCTGAAGCTCAAATACTTTGGCCACCTAATGCGAAGAGAGGACTCACTCACTTTCCCCTGATGCTGGGAAAGACTGAGGGCAAAAGGAGAAGGGGACGGCAGAGGATGAGATGGTTAGATAGCATCACCGATGTAATGAACATGAATTTGAGTAAACTCCGGGAGACAGTGGAGGACAGGAAGGCCTGGCGTGCTATGGTCCATGAGGTCACGAAGAGTCGGACACGACTAAACGACTGAACAACAACAAAACAACAAAATAAAGCCCTACATAACATTGTCATCCAAAAAGCCCTGGCTATTTGCAAGGCTGCCTTGTCTTTCTTCAATTGTTCCATCTGTCCCATAAGATCCAACGCAGTTGACATGCCTTGGATCCCACCTAAGAAACAGCATCATCTTGCAGTACCCAGGAAGCCGGCCATGGCCTGCCCTCTGGAGCAGCATTCCCCCCAAAGTCCATACGGTCCCAAACCTGCTATGCTGTGAGGGAGCCTTAAAGACCTGCTACTTCCCACAGGTGTGGCCCATGAAGTTGCAAGACTCCACCACTTGAGATAGTTTAATTGCTATGGTTCCCCCCATCCCCCACCAGCATGGCCATTTTTTAAATTATTCTTTATCGATCGTATTATTCATTTCAACCCTTTGTAAACTGCCCAGTCGTAGGCAGCTGGGCAGCCTTAGAAACTGAATGAATAAATAAGATTTTTGTCCATGTCCCAAATTCATTAAATAGCCTTCAGAAAGCCTCAGGCTGCTGCCCTTTTCCACTTTGATTTTGTAAAGAAATAGTGCTGGAAGCTAGAAGCTATTTTACAATCTTTTTTTTATGAAGATTATTTTTTAAAAAAATAATTCAAAAGTCAGGTAAGCAGGGAGCCTGGAAGGCACCAGGAAGATATCTCCAGGCACACTGGTACCCATATACGTCTGGGGGGGTGGGGGGGGGCTGACATACGCCACCATAAAAATCTTGATGTGATAACCTCATGCTTATTAGTTTAACACTGTAACTTTTATGAAATATATGCCTCTTAATTTCACTTGTCAATAAAAAATAAATGTAATGTGCACAAAAAGAGGGGAAGAAATACATATTCTGACAGGTATGTATTTTTAACAAGCAATGCATTCATTCAATTTAATGTTGGTAGACCTGCATGGGGAAAATGCTTAATGGGAATAGTGTATTATTATTCTTTGCAGTAATTACAATCCATTATATGCACTGCTAATAAAAATGTGTGTGCCTGCAAATGCACTCTTTTGATGGTAAAAACCATGCCTATGCCTATAATAGGATGGAATCATGAAAAGTTCAGAACATTGACATAAAAGCTGATAATGTACAAATTACATGAATAGCTATTAGCTGAACTTAATGAAATATAGGAGAGCCAATTTGCTGTAGTGGCTAAGGCACCAGGCTAGAAACCAGGAGACTGAGAGTTCTAGTCCCGCCTTAGGCAAGAAGCCAGCTGGGAGACCTTGGGCCAGTCCCTGTCTCTCAGCCCTAGGTAGGAGGCAATGGCAAACTACTTCTGAAAAACCTTGCCAAGAAAACCGCAGGGACTTGTCCAGGTAGTCTCCGAGAATCAGACAGGAAGGAAGGAAGGAAGGAAGGAAGGAAGGAAGGAAGGAAGGAAGGAAGGAAGGAAGGAAGGAAGGAAGGAAGGAAGGAAGCCATAGATGCTGTATTATAAAGATCAGCAACCAGAGATCCCAAGACTGAAAACGGCCTTAGTTTGTCCTGCAAATTGGCAACTGAAATGTAAAAGAGATATGAGAAGGGAAAGTGTAACCAAGGGTCTAATGCAGAGCTTTCCAAACTTTTCATGTTGGTGACACACTTTTTAGACATGCATCATTTCGAGACACACTCTTACAGCAGGGCACAAGGCAGGCACTAGGACCTGCGCGGAATCCTGGCAGAGCAGGTTTGGAGGCAGCCAGGCACAAGGCAGGCATTAGAACATGCGTGGAAGCCAGGAGGCAGCAGCCGCCGCGACACATCCAGACACTGCAGCCAACACACTAACGTGTCCCGACACACAGTTTGGAAAGCTCTGGTCTAATGTGACCTGCCAGCATCCCTTCTCTGGCTCTAAGAGCTCTTCTCATTCCACCCCACCCCAAATGGATGACATTTTTCTTTTTTCCAATTGGGTGTGTTGGGTGGATTTAGGAGTAAAATGGTTGCCTTAAGCCTTGAAGAAGCTTTCAGCATGATTTTAACCCTTTGTGATGGAATGTGTCTCCAAAGGGGGAGGTGATGTGATGGACTACAGTAACCCAGCAGGTTCTCAGGAAGGAGGGAGCACATTCCAAGGAGGGGGGTGAGACAAGAGACAACACAGCCCTGAGTTGGATCATGGGAAGAGGAAGAGATTAAGGATAGCCACTCCCTAGAATCTCCCAGAATCTCTCATTAGATTTGAGTAATGCAGATTTAGTCTGGCAAGCTTCTTTCTGTATGGTGCAACCAAATAAAGAACTGAACCTTGGCTGGATTGCTTTAATCAATTATTGATGTCAGGCTCTTCCCAAGAACTACATTAAAGCAATCTAGGGAGTGGCTATCCTAAATCTCTTCCTCTTCCCAGGATCCAACTCAGGACTGTGTTGTCTCTTGTCTCATCCCCCTCCTTGGAATGTGCTCCCTCCTTCCTGAGAACCTGCTGCATTACTGTAGTCCATCACACCCTTTAAATACCTGACATGTCAAAGAACTGACCCTGGCACTGTCCACTAATTGAGTGTTACACTCAACCTCTGGTACAAAGTCTCATATGGGCCCCAAGGTTTCAAAAGTTGCACTTTCCTCCATAAGACACAAAGCAATTAATTTTGTAGTCAATAGTTAAGATAGCCTTCCCCAAACTGGAGTGCCCCAGATACATTGGAATGACAACTCCCAAAATTGTCAGAATTAACAATGGTTTTGTTGGTTGGGAACTCCAATTGTTGGTTGTAGCCATATATACAGTATCTGAAGACCTGCTTAAGGAAAGCTTGGCCAGGGTATTGCCACACCACCTTCATCTTCACCATGAGGTTGACTAACCTATTTTATGACCACATGCACTGGATAGTTTGGGAGTACCTGATATTGTAGTCAAGATAAATTTTCCAACCTGCTGCCCTCTAGTCCATACCTGGAATATTATACCCAGTTCCAGGCTCCATATTTCAGGATGAACATTAACAAACTGGAATGTGTCCATAGGAGAGTAACCAAGAGGATAAGAGAGTTGGAAGGAAAAAATTATGAGGAATTATTGGAGTTGTTGAGTATATTTAGTCTGCAGAACAAAAGACTGTGGGGAGACATGACAGATGTCTTCAGGTATCTGATGGACTATCATGTAGATTATGGTCAGAACTGTTCAGGAAGATATGACAAGAAACAATGTATTTAAATTGTAAGGAAGCAGATTTCAATTGGACATCAGAAACAATTTTCTAATGTTAACGAAAGAACTGCTTGCCTCAGAAGACAATGGACTCTCCCTCACTGGAGGTGTTTAAACAGAAGCTAGAGGCCATCTGTTGAGAGTGCTTAGTAGTGGTCAGGTGGTTTTTCAAGGTCCCTTACAACCCTTCCATTCTAGGATTCTATGACTGTACTGGCTATGCTGACTGGGGATTATGAGAGTTTTAATCCAATACCTTGCTAGGGGACTAGTTAGGAGTCCCAAATAAGCTTCTTTAATAGCATGCAGACTCCTCTGAGTTCACAGTTCTCTACTGTGAAGTGGAAGGAAAGTCCGATCCTGTAAAGAACAATATTGCATAGGAACCTGGAATGTAAGATCAATGAATCAAGGTAAGATGGATGTGGACTCCAAGTCGGACTGGCAGCTCGACAGGTCAGAATATTTCAGACTGCTGGATACCTGGCCTGCTTCCCCCTATTTTCAGTGATCTATTGATAAGATAAGATCACTGGAATGTTTCCCTGGAGAGGGGAGAATCGGAAGATTAATCACAAGGTCGTTGGAATTGTTTCCCTCCGCTTTTTCTGTTGTTTCCACCGCGGAGAAAGTGAGAGGCTTGGAACAGAGGCGACTGGAATTACAGCATTGCTCTTATAGGGGAAAGTAAGTTAGAGCTAAAGACGACTTTTAGATTATCACCTTTCTTTTTTAGTTTTTAAGAATTAATTGTTTATCATCTAAGATCTATCCTTGGACTTTGTATATAAATGTTGGCAAATTTTGTGTTTTCTTTGATATAATAATAATCATGGTGGAAAACATGATGGATTTTATAATGGAAGTATAATGAAACATTTGCATTTTTTCTTTTAACCTTTCTAACTTTTTAGTGTGGATTTTGCTCTACTTGGAAGTACAAGAAACACTTTTTTTATATATTTTTAAAATATATTTTATTGGACTAAATACTGATGAATTTGTTTCATTTTTTTATATTGATTGACATTTATCCTTTCTTTTTCTTATAAACTGTTTGAAATATTATTTCTTCCTTTAATTTTGGGATTATTGGAATTTTTCATCTTTTTATTTTTTATTGAATAGATAAAATAGATCAGCTGACCACTCCTTCCCTGGGAAAGCACTTTTGTTTTGTCTAGAATGACTGGCTACGCAGCCTGAAGGAGGGGGTGGTGGATGAGAAATGGCTTTTTTAACAGTACTTCGAGATTTAAAAAAAGAATTTAATGAAACTCTTTCAGAAATTAAAAAATCAATAGAATGTATATTAATAGATTTGGAGGTCCAGGTTCAGATTCAAAAGATACAAAAGATAGATTTAGATATGGAAAAAAAAAATTTCGAGGCAGCAGAGAAACAGGAAGAAAAGATTTCAAATATTTTGGTACAGAAGAAGATTTTGATACACTACAGGAGGGGGTTGTTTAAACAAGTTATATATTACAATCTGGGTTTAAACACATTGTTGCAGTTGAGACAGGAAGATTTTAATGTGCAAATTGATAACCATTGTGAAATACTGGGAAAGGCTAAGAAAAATACTTTGTCATCCTATATGAGCTATAGTACAAAACAAGTTGAATACTGTGACTTTGGCATAACTTAAACAGGAAAACGATATGTGGGATACAATGTTAATGAAAATATGGATTTGGATTGGATATGGAACAAAGTTGATATGAGAAACTGTATAAACACATAAAAATGTAATATTTTAATGTAAGATATAAGATTACAAACATAAATAGAAGTTGATATTATAGACCAATTTTTTTATAAGATGACATATTTCTATAATTATATGTATGAATATGTATGTATGAATATTATAAGAATTGGCATATTATGTGTTAGGTTATGTGTTATGTTAGGTTATGTATTCAGTTTAAATGGACATTATCCCAAGGAGTGGAAATCACAGATAGATTTTTCTTTTATGAAGATATATATATAACATATATATATATATATATATATATATATATATATATATATATATATATATATATATGAAGATAATGGGATGATGAGGTGGAATTAGAATTATGTTATGACAGGATGACATATTTTTACAATATTATGTATGAATATGTATGTATGAATACTTTAAGAATTGGTATATTATGTATTATGTTATGTAATATGTTAGGTTATGTATTAGTGGAATATGTAGTCATAATATGAATAGAATATATTGTATTTTATTAGAATTAGAAGTAAATAAGGCTTTTATTTGTTATACTAATTGGATTTTATTGAAGATACAAATATAGATATAAAAATGGAAAGAGCGAATAAAAATATCAAACTGATGCAGCAATGAACATTTAACTATTACTTCAAGGAGTGGAAGTTAAAGATGGACTATTGGAAGATAGCAAGAAAGGTGAAACTTATATGAAGATCAGAAGATTGGATTATAGAAATTAAAGAGTATATGACAAAGAAAAGTTCCTGTGTATTGTATGAAGGACTAACATTTAAAGTTAATTATTGTATTTAAAGTTCAAAGATAGATTGGAGGACATCTATTTTCTATATTTCCTTTGTTTATTATTTTTTGACTTCACTTTTTCTTTACTTTTTTCTTACTTTGTATTTCTATTTCTTTTTTCTGTTTCAACTTTTAATATGTATTTTAAAACTCAATAAAATTTATTGGGGAAAAAAAAGGTAAGCTGGATGTGGTCAAACATGAGATGACAAGATTGAACATCGACATCTTGGGAATCAGTGAACGAAAATGGACAGGAATGGGCGAATTTAATTCAGGAGACCATTATATATACTACTGTGGGCAAGAATCCCTTAGAAGAAATGGAGTAGCTCTCATAGTCAATAAAAGAGTGGGAAAGGCAGTACTGGGGTACAACCTCAAAAACGACAGAATGCTTTCAGTTCGAATCCAAGGCAAACCATTCAACATCACAGTGATCCAAGTCTATGCCCCAACCACTGATGCCGAAGAAGCTGAAGTTGACCGATTCTATGAAGACCTACAACACCTTCTAGAACTAACACCAAAAAAAGATGTCCTTTTCATCATAGGGGACTGGAATGCTAAAGTAGGAAGTCAAAAAAATAACCAGAATAACAGGCAAGTCCGGCCTCGGAGTACAAAATGAAGCAGGGCAAAGGCTAATAGAGTTTTGTCAAGAGAACATGCTGGTCATAGCAAACACTCTTTTCCAACAACACAAGAGACGACTCTACACATGGACATCACCAGATGGTCAATACCGAAATCAGATTGATTATATACTTTGCAGCCAAAGATGGAGAAGCTCTATACAATCAGCAAAAACAAGACCTGGAGCTGACTGTGGCTCAGATCATGAGCTTATCGCAAAATTTAGGCTTAGATTGAAGAACGTAGAGAAAACCACTAGCCCACTCAGGTATGACCTAAATCATATCCCTTATGAATATACAGTGGAGGTGAGGAATAGATTTAAAGGATTAGATCTGGTAGACAGAGTGCCTGAAGAACTATGGATGGAGGTTCGTAACATTGTACAGGAGGCAGCAACTAAAACCATCCCAAAGAAAAAGAAATGCAAGAAAGCAAAGTGGCTGACTGATGAGGCTTTACAAATAGCTGAGGAAAGAAGGGAAGCAAAAGGCAAGGGAGAAAGGGAAAGATATAAACAACTGAATGCAGAATTCCAGAGAATAGCAAGGAGAGATAAGAAGGAAAGAAATCGAGGAAAACAATTGAATGGGGAAGACTAGAGATCTCTTCAAGGAAATCGGAGATATCAAGGGAACGTTTTGTGCAAAGATGGGCATGATAAAGGACAAAAAAGGCAGGGACCTAACAGAAGCAGAAGAGATTAAGAAGAGGTGGCAAGAATACACAGAAGAACTATACAGGAAAGATCTTAATATCCCTGATAAATACGATGGTGTGGTCACTGAGCTTGAGCCGGACATCCTAGAGAGTGAAGTCAAGTGGGCCTTAGGAAGCATTACTAACAACAAAGCTAGCGGAGAAGACAGTATCCCAGCTGAGCTATTTAAAATCCTAAAAGATGATGCTGTTAAAGTGCTGCACTCAATATGCCAACAAATTTGGAAAACTCAACAGTGGCCACAGGATTGGAAAAGGTCAGTTTACGTTCCAATTCCAAAGAAAGGCAATGCCAAAGAATGTTCAAACTACCATACAATTGCGCTCATTTCACATGCTAGCAAGGTTATGCTCAAAATCCTACAAGCTAGGCTTCAGCAGTATGTGAACCGAGAACTACCAGAAGTGCAAGCTGGGTTTCGAAGAGGCAGAGGAACTAGAGATCAGATTGCCAACATTTGCTGGATCATGGAAAAAGCAAGAGAGTTCCAGAAAAACATCTACGTCTGCTTCATTGACTACGCTAAAGCCTTTGATTGTGTGGATCACAACAAACTGTGGCAAAGTCTTAAAAAGATGGGAGTACCAGACCACCTTACCTGTCTCCTGAGAAACCTGTATGCGGGTCAAGAAGCAACAGTTAGAACCGGACATGGAACAACCGACTGGTTCAAAATTGGGAAAGGAGTACGACAAGGCTGTATTTATTTTTATTTATTTATTTATTATTGTATTTATACCCCGCCTATCCCCTCCCTAAGTGGAGGGCTCTAGGCGGCTTACAATCATCATATGTACATATTATATTATTTATACAGTCAAATTCTATTACCCGCGCAGTTAGGGAGGGGTGAGGGAACCGGCTCTTCAATCGCAGGTCGGACTACATGTCCCAGGAACCTTTGCTTCTGAGCCGGCTGCTGATGTCCAGGAAGTTGTCGTTTTTCGGGATCCGCCGTCCTCTGCCGTCCTCCGCCGCCATCCACGGGGACCAGCTTTCTTCTTGGTCCGAGGGCAACCCTCCGAAAAGGACGCCAGCAAATTGGCCCACGTGAGTGGTCCCCATTCATCTACTTGCCGGTGGCTTTCGAACAGCTGGGTGGGCTGGAGCTGGACCTTATGGTCGGCAGACTAACAGCTCAGCGGTTTAACGCGGTTTATTTATATAATAAATAAATAAATAAGAGGAACTAAAGAGCCTCTTGATAGAGGCAAAAGGAGAAGGGGACGGCAGAGGATGAGATGGTTAGATAGCATCACCGATGTAATGAACATGAATTTGAGTAAACTCCGAGAGACAGTGGAGGACAGGAAGGCCTGGCGTGCTATGGTCCATGAGGTCACGAAGAGTCGGACACGACTAAACAACTGAACAACAACAACAACAACAGTCATCATATGATTTGGCGTTTCTGCATGAATGCACAGGATTTTGCAAGCACCTGAAGAAGATTAGACAGTATGTAAAAGCCAATCTGTGAATAATAAAAAGCAGCTGAATTGTTTCCAGTCTTATGGGGTTTTCCCAGAAAAAGGAAACTCCTTGCTTTTTTGCTTCTTCCATGCTCTGGCTTCGAGCCACCCACCCATCCAGCGTTTGGGCATCACCATGTGCTATGGTGTTTACTTCTTGGGAGGAGAGCAATGACAAATCTCGATAAAATAGTTAAGAGCAGAGACATCACACTGACAACAAAGGTCCGCATAGTTAAAGCAATGGTATTCCCCGTAGTAACCTATGGCTGTGAGAGCTGGACCATAAGGAAGGCTGAGCGAAGGAAGGTAGATGCTTTTGAACTGTGGTGTTGGAGAAAAATTCTGAGAGTGCCTTGGACTGCAAGAAGATCAAACCAGTCCATACTCCAGGAAAAAAAGCCAGACTGCTCACTTGAAGGAATGATATTAAAGGCAAAACTGAAGTACTTTGGCCACATAATGAGAAGTCAGGATACCCTGGAGAAGATGCTGATGCTAGGGAAAGTGGAAGGCAAAAGGAAGAGGGGCCGACCAAGGGCAAGATGGATGGATGATTTTGTGGAGGTGACGAACTCAACCTTGGGGGAGCTTGGGGGTGGTGACGGCCGACAGGAAGCTCTGGCGTGGGCTGGTCCATGAAGTCACGAAGAGTCGGAAGCGACTGAACGAATAAACAACAATGTGCTATGGAGCTATTCTCAAAGGAAGGGAATGAGAAAGGTGGAAATTAAGCTTGACAGATTTCAAATAAAGCTTTGCTCTGGAACCAAATGATTGAAGTTAGGGTATGGAGCTTTGTGTCAAGTTGTTTCAAACGTAGAAATAAGAACTCGGATCAAACATATTTAGAAATCCCAAAGGCCAAGAGGCTTTAATTAGCTGCTTTTGCCTTCTGTCAGTGTTCATACTCTGCATCCTGGGTTCATTATATATTTCAAGAGCAATGTAAAGATAGGCCTTAAATATTCAGTTACTTGCTCACTGTCGATACAAATTCACAGCATCGTCCTTCCAGTACTGGGCCAGTATATTGGCAAAAGTACAGTAAAGTGCACTAAACTTTTTTAAAGCTCTCCTACAGAATTTTCTTTAACGTACATTTACAGCAGAAAATCACAGTCAGTGCCACCCATGTTTCTAATTATCCTAATGTGTTTGGGATAATTGCTGCCTGGAAAGGTGTCATAATTTCAAAAGAGTAAAAAAAAGAATGGCATTAGAGACGATCTTGCATTCCAGCACATGACACAGCTTTATACTAGGCAAAGAGTCACTTGACAACAACCTTACCAAGTTGTATCTGAGATGTGTGTATAACGCCGTCTGCCTTATAACTAAACTTGGAGATGTCAGCAGAAGTGCGCACACACACCAGCCTGCTACAGCAACTCCTGCTCATCATCTTCTGATCCAGAAGGTCCTTGTCGCACCTCCTCATACCATTTGTTGGTGAGGCTTTTCATCTGTATGCGCCCATGATGTAAGTCCTATGGCAAAGGGAAATTGCAGCCCCTTTAGAAAGATAGAATTGCACCTCTCCATCTGTCTGCGTATAAGGCAGTACAACTTCAATTCTGAAGTATGTATAAAATTAAGTAGATCTGATATGCTAGGTTTAAATGAAGGGAAAAAAGTACAAGACAGTACTGTATTATGACAGCATTAACACTGATAGATTCGGGAGAGTTCTACTGAAAAATCTCAGGTCTTTCTCTCTCCGTGTATATTTTGAAAGCAGAAAGCAGCAGAGAGAGAGATAAAAATAGGAAGTGCACATAGGAAAACCCTTCATTTGAAAACTTCAAGTGATAAGTCAGCTCATTTAGAAGTATGTGGTTCTTCACATTGTTTACTTGGTTTCCTAAATGCATGAATAATATGTTTTGTCTTTTCCTTACAGCAATGTTATTTGCATAAATTCCCAGAAAAGTAGCTTAAAGGGGTGTGCACAAAGCACACCCCTTTAAGCTCCATACACAGACCAAACATACTGTGGCTCAGAAGTTCGGTGAGACTCTCCCAGGTAGGTCATGATGCAGCTGAAGCAAAACATTTAGACTAATCCAGGTTTCAGCTGAGACAAACCCAGAGAAGTCACAATGGATAAGCAAGGCAAGGCTGACGCGCCTCTCTCCCCTCCTTCATATGGCCTGATGATCGATCTTCCCAGTCCTGTCCCCACCCCTCTTAGCCACCACTACACTTGAATTCAAACACACATACTTGCCCGGACCAGCCTAACCCACCCAGTTTTCCCCATACCTTCCTTCCCCATTGCCCCTCCCTGCCACCATGCAAATTCTTTCCATGCTGCTAACACCCATCCACCTAACACACCTACCTGACTCATTCCCTCTACTTCTCCTGTCACTGCATTCCTTTCTTCCCTGCTGCCACTCCACACCCACCTGCCCAGCTTCTCTGCAACAAAATGCTTCTCTTTCCTGCTGTCTCCTATTCCAAGCTCTCTCTGTTGGAACCTGCATGCTCTAGGTCTGTGCACAGATGAAATAGGCAGTCTAGGCACTGGCCACCCAATACTGCCTGGTGCATGGAATGTTTTGTACATCTCTATGGCCTTAAGATACCTAACTCAGACTACAGTGGGCCGTGTCTGAAACACTATTATCTCTTTTAATAAGGCATTGTATGGCCACACATAATGTTTCAATCATTCCTCTGCACCTGCTAGGAAACATATGTGGAATCTACAAGTAAGCATAGTGTCCTTTGCAGCAAAAAAACTATGGTTAAGTATTTCAACACAATCCAGGATATTAAACTATGGTTACTTATTCTGGTTGGTTTGGAAATCATTCCTTGATTCCCATGAACAATAAGCTTACATCTGCCTGGGTTTACATTGTGCTAAACCTCAGTGTGATTGTTTTGGTTTAGTGTGAATGGGGTGAGGTCCATGAACAAACCATGGATTATTTTAGGGCAGTAAACTTTAGCCTATTTTTGGTTTAGATTGCAACTGTGGTTTAAGGTGGTTTGTGAATAGAGATACATGTTCTGTTATTCCTGTTGTGTTTTTCTGCTCCCTTCTCAAGTCTCCCAATCAATTAAAAGGCACAAAGCAAGAAGAGTGCAAAGGAAGGAAAATAAGCCAGGAATCTGTCAACAGGCAATGATTACTCTGTTTATCTGCAACACTGACTCTGATTTGATTCTGTTTTGTTCAGCAAGCTATGCTTAGAACAAATCATGGCAGAGGATGATGCCTGGACTTAGCCAGTTGAATGAGGTTCCTATAAAGAGACAATCAAAATGTCGGTGCAGGAAGCTTGTTCCTATGTTTAGTTTAATACAACTAGCAGTCGTTGCATTCTTGGGCATCAAATTAGGCTGCAAGTCAATCTGCTGTAGGATTTGTTTAGGCAGGACCTACCTCTTGGGTGAGCCGTCTGGTAAAGAAAGGATTCAGATATCTGACATCAAGCCACATAAAGCCTTTGAGATCCTGCCGCTTTATATAATGGGCTTCATACTCTTCCTCTGTGAGTTCAGACAAGTGTTCAGATTCAATGGTGTTTCCCTGGGAGGAGATGATTATAAGAATAAAAAACAGTAGTTTCTTGGACATTCCTTAGCCCTACCACTTTATCTACTGTGTTTACATGCAATTCAACAGAAGTGTCAATACCTTTATAATAATAATGGAAAAATTAAGAAAATCACTAGAGTCTAGCAATAGCCAAGAATTAAAGATCATAAAAAGAGAAAGAAACATTGACTTGCATTCAACCATTTCAAGAATGTGCATTCAGGGTGAATTTCTGACTGTCACAGACTTTAAATTTGTGTTGCTTTGTGACTTTGGCAGTTCTCACTGCACCAAATGTGATTGAAAAGAAAGCAGCAAAAGACCTGCTAGGAACCAGTATTTCATTAGTCAGGTTATTATCACAAAAATGGCTTGTCTCTTTTTGTGACTTTACCTTCCAGCTGCCTTTTACCTGATCTGAATTTATGCCAGTCACCTCAAAACAGAGGGTGGTTGAGAAAAACGCTAGCAGAAAAATTTCACATTGCAAAATTACCAACGCTGTATATTCTGCAACTGCAATGCAGCACCAAGTAAAAAAAGTGGAAGCAAGCACAGAACTTAGCAAATACTGTACATCTTTCCCAAATAGATTCCAACCTTCTTCTGACAAGCATGTGTGAGGTCCTCAGGGATGTGGATTTAAAGATTTAAAGGGTCTGGGTGGAATTACATCTGAGGATTCCAGCATAAATACACATTAATATGCAGAAACACTTAAGTATGCCTTATACACATGCCGATTCTACTCCTTGCTTCAAGTAGTATGACATATATAGTAGTATTAGAAGCTCTTGTTTCTGTTTTCAATTAACTGTCATTATTTATTTGGCCCAACCTAAAATAGTGATTAGCATTAGGATAGCACTCCCACACATACAACCCAAAATATGGATCTGGTATGTAGATGACACCTTCGTCATAATAAAAAAGGATCAACTGGAGGAAACACATGAAACCATCAACAACATCTTCAAATGAGTAAATTTCACAAGGGAAGAAGAAAACAACAACACACTACCCTTCTTGGAGATCCTCATCAGTAGAGGAAATAATGGCATTCTAGAAACACAAGTCTACCGGAAATCTACCCACACTAACCAAGTGTTCCACTACCAAAACAATAACCCTACCTCCCACAAGAGGAGCTGTGTAAGAACACTATTCAGACGAGCACAAACGCACTGCAGCAACCCAGAACACCAGAAAAAGGAAACAGACCACTTATATAGCATCTTCCAGCAAAACGGATACCCACGCAACTTTATCAAAAAGTGCCTGACCACTCAACCCACCACAGCAAAACCAACAGAAGCTATGAAAAGGATTACACTGCCATACATCAGAAACATCTCAGAAACTACTAATAGACTGTTACAACCACATGGCATCACCGTAGCACACAAACCAACCAAAACCCTTCAGAACATCGTAAGTAAAGACCCAGTAGCCCAAGAAGAAAAAACAGGAGTTATCTACAACATACAGTGTAAGGACTGTAACAGCCACTATGTAGGACAGACTGGCAGAAGACTAGCAGAGCGCATCCACGAACACCAACTAGCAGTCAGAAGACATGATGAAAACTCCTTAATCTCACAACACATGGACAGACTTAACCATACTTTCAACGGGGAAACTGTGAGCAACTTAAACCAAGCCAAATCCAAAAATGCTAGAGAATTCCTGGAAGCTTGGCACTCAGACAAAGCAGCCATCAATAGACACATAGAGGTAAACAACATTTACATTCCATTCATAAGAGACAATAGAAAAGCCAGAAGACCAGAACACCCCTTAGCCAGCAATCAACAACAAGATAGGCAAAGATTAACAGCAAGATTAGCAGCAGAGGAGCAATCAAACAACACAATAGACCCTAATCAAGGAACTATTAACTCAGTCAATCAACCAAGCAGCAAACAACAACCCAATCAAAGTACCACCAAGGAGAGTACAACACCACCACCAACACAGGCAGGACAAGCCTGGGTATATAAACAGAGAGCAAGTTCCACTCCCTTTTTGCACTGAAGATGTTGCCTAGCCTGGCAATGAAACGTCGGCAAGAAAACAACAAGGCTCAGAGAGCACCAAGGACTCCACAATTTAAACTATGCTAATAAACCATGCCTCAAAGGTCTTGGGTTACCTTTAACCATGATTTATCTAGGTTTAAACATCATGAATACTGCTGATACATTTAATATTTCTAACAATCTTTTAATAACCATGCTAAGAAAAAATGGAGAAGAATAACTTGAGACTCAAGCATATCATGCTAAAATGTAGTTTAGTGCAGCATGCTAATTGGGCCATTGTGTGTCTTCAGAGTACAGATATAGAACCAATTTATGAACAGCAAGCATTTGGGCTACATAAAACATGGCTCTGCATTTAGTTTAAATGCATTTTCAATGCAAAGACATTTCCCCAAAATGCTAGCCTCCTCTGAAAATGTTGGGTGCTTGGTAAAAAGCAAGAGTGTCCTGGGTAAGGTTGATTGTTTCACATAGCTTCTGCTTTGCCAAGATAGGGGCTTTAAATAAGCACAGGCACTCTTCCCAACTTCTGAATATAGATATACATTTTTTTTCTTATTTTTGACCAGCTTGCCAGTAATTTACGTACATCTGCAGCTTATCAGTGAAGTACACCCTATCATCCCTTTGAGAGATGCGTGACTCACCACCTGTGTGTTATCATCATCCACTTAGATGTGACTCAGTCCAACTGGTAGCACTGTTTGAATTTCAATGGGAATGTTATTTCACTTAAAGGTAGCTGACTAATAATTACACTGTGCTACATTCACGACTTGCCTGCTGAAACAGGGCTATGTGTTAGAACAGAGCTTTCCAAACTTTTCATGTTGGTGACACACTTTTTAGACATGCATCATTTCGCGACACACTCTTACAGCAGGGCACAAGGCAGGCACTAGGACCTGCGCAGAATCACAGCAGGTTTGGAGGCAGCAAGGCACAAGGCAGGCACTAGGACCTGCGTGGAATCCTGGCAGGGCTCTGAGGCAGCAGCGGCCGGGACACACCCAGACACTGCAGCCGACACACTAACGTGTCCCGACACACAGTTTGGAAAGCTCTGTGTTAGAAGAAAGAGAAGCTCCATGTGCAATAATATTCAGAAGACTCTCAAAGTTTTGTCCCCCTTGCCTCTCTTCTGCCTTAATCTACAGAAAGCAGGCTTACCAAATTGGGGTGCTCCAAATGTACTACAATCAGGATTCCCAGCCAATAGGAAGAGTTCTGGTAGTTATAGTCCCTAACAAATTTAAAAGTAAAGTTTTCCCCTGCACAGTCGTGTCTGACTCTAGGGGGCAGTGCTCATCTCCGTTTGTTAGCTGAAGAGCCAGCGCTGTCCGAAAACGCTTCTGCGGTAATGTGGCCGGCATGACACACGCGGAACGCTGTTACCATCCCACGGAAGTGGTACCTACTTATCTACTTGCATTTGCATGCTTTCGAATTGCTAGGTTGGCAAGAGCTGGGGCGAGTGTGGGAGCTCACTCCGTCACGCGGGGCTAGGGTCTCGAACCTCCGAACTTGCGACCTTCCGATCAACAAGCCTGGCATCTTAACCGCTGAGCCATCGTGCCCCTAACAAATTTAGAGGATGCCAAATCAGGGAAAGCAAATATACAGGCACAGAAAAAGACAAAGAGTTTTATGGAAGATTCACATGTAAAAGAATCTATCTCACTTAAACATGGAATATATAATGCTCACCATTTTCTCTGTCTTGCTGAGATTGATATCCTTCTTGTTCTTCCGCCGGGCCTTAGCGTCTTCAATATCAATCAGTCTGATTAAAGGCATTGTTCCTCCACCCAGCAATAAGATTGTGAACAGCACAATGATGATTGTTGTGGTGCCAATCAACTGCCGCTTCTCAATTGGTTCCAGGCCCAAGTGGAGGCTCAAGGCATAAGGAATTGCCCCACGTAAGCCTAATTAATGGGGAGGAACACAGGGAAGCATATAAGCATTCCTCAGTCCCTCTATGAATAAAATTCTTCAAGCTATCAAAATGATGGTTTCTTTGCTTGCTGTTTCAAGATTAAGGGGCAAGCATCCTAATTTAGGATAGCCTACAAGGAATCGCTTGCAATGAAGTATTTACTGGCACAAAGCTATGCCAGTGCTACCTTTGTAACCATTCATTTCTCCACTTTGTCTCATCACTGCTGAAATTTTAGTCATATGAGGTTGCCTTGTACTGTGTTAAGACTTTTGTTCCTTCTACACCCAAGATCTATCTTCTCCAGGGATGGGCAGTCTTTTTGCCCCAATGGCTCCATGTGGCAATCAGCAATGGACTGGAAATACACTTATATATACACACGCAAATATACTGACACATACATGCAGAGATGATCTGGCCCCCAGGCAGCATTTTCTCCATTTAAATTGAGTTCCTAACTGCCTGTCAAGAGGGGTATTAGGTTTCTGTGTGCTGGAGAAGACCGGTGAGGAAACTCATGTATCCTTACTAGTATCAGTGCGTAAGGAGAACTGGAGAAGAATGATGGTGGGCTTGATAAGCGGCCTTTAAAGACAACATGTGGCTGATGGGTGTTCAGATGCCCATATGTGACCTGGGACAAACGTTCCATCTGAGACCAGCAAAAGTCACTCTCATCAGACTTTTCCCACCCTTGAATCCCCATACTGTATATCTTGGGCTTGAAACTCTGAATTCCCAGCCAGTGTGCTGCTGGGAAAATCTAGAAGTTGCTGTCACAACACATCTAGATAACACCACATTGGGGAAAGCTGAACTACATTTCATGCAAAATATCCAATACAGAATTAGAAATCTGCACTGAAAGATTTATCCCTGCCCCAAACTTTCTTTTTCTGTCCAGTTGGAGACAATTCCTTTGAACAGTGGGAAATATCAATCAATCTATGAATTAGTCAAAAAGTAGATAAAATGTAGGTTTCTCATGCAGAGACATAGCATACAGTTTTACACGACTTTATGAAGACTCATTTACAATTATGGTGCTATGTAGAACAATACTCAAGAGTGAAAATGACAAGAGCTTACCACTAAACCACATGATGAACATCATTTTGGGAGTGATCTTGTGATCACGGAAGAAATTGAGCAGATAAGAGAGGGGGAAAATATTGACTGCTCTACCAAAAAGGACCAGTACCTGTGAAAAAGAAGCAAATATAAGCTTTTAATATCAGTTGCTGGGAAGTAACAATGGGAAAATGGGGATTGGGATTCAAAACTTCCTTATGGGTCTCCTTTTAGCATCTAGGGCCAATATGGAAACAGAATGCTAGCTTAGGTAGCCCTTTGGTCTGATCCAACAGGACTCTTTTTATGAGTTGAGCTCAGTAATATACCCATTTTTCCTTTCTCAGATGTGTTCCATCCCCTATGTTTATCTTTATCCCATTTGGAAGAGGAGGGGCAAGCCATCAAGTTGCTACTTTTTAACTGCTTCTGACTGTGAGAATGCTTAGAGGATGTTAAGGAATTATTAAGCTAAGGCTCTAGTCCACTGCAGATTCACCTGAGAACAAATGAAAAGAGGTCTTAACCCCCAAATAAACATGCATGAGAGCATACTGTATAAGAGAGGGAAGAAAAGGAGCAAATTCCTAGCACTCTGGTTGTATATAGCTCAAGGAGTAAAAAGAATATTTCTTTTATTTATTTAATTTATCCCCGCCCATCTCCCCAAACAGGGGACTGTTTACAGCATATAAAAAATTAAAATCTATACAGAGATTACTAAAAAACAACAAATAAAAGAATAATTAAAATCCAAAGGTGGTTAGAAGCCGTAGTCTAGATCACAATCCTAAGGGGCCAACCAACCCCAAGAGGCACTACCACCTCCATCGTCCCAGGCCAGGCGGCAGAGCCAGGTCTTAAGAGCCTTCCGGAAGGTCAGGAGTGAGGGGGCCAGCCTCACCTCCAGGGGCAAGATGTTCCATAATGTGGGCGCTATTGCAGAGAAGGCACGCCTCCTGGACCCCGCTAGATGAAATTCTCTTGCTGAAGGGGTCCGAAGCATGCCCTCTCTGCATGAACGGGTGGGGCGGGCCGATGTTATCGGGATGAGACGGTCCCTCAGATACCCTGGCCCCATACCATGTAGGGCTTTAAAGGTAATCACCAACACCTTGAATTGGACCCGGAAGCAGACTGGGACCCAGTGTGCAGCTCGCACAGCAGAGGTGTCACGTGTGCTGATCTTGTAGCACCCGTAACTGCCCGCGCTGCTGCATTCTGCACCAGCTGAAGCTTCCGGATACTCTTCAAGGGTAGAGCGCATTACAATAATCTATATGGGAGATGAATTTAATTCCAAATATTTCATTTTGTGTGTGTGTGTGTGTGTGTGTGTGTGTGTGTATAATAGTTTTAATTGCTGTGACCTGCCCAGAGTCATGCATTTGAGATGGGCGGCCATATAAATTGAAAATATAAATATAAATATAAATATAAATATAAATATAAATATAAATATAAATATAAATATAAATATAAATATAAATATAAATATAAATATAAATATAAATATAAATATAAATATAAATATGTAGGACAAACAAAATGTATCATCACTATTATGCATTACTTACGAGTTGACAGAAATTCCTGACTAGGAAATCCTGGAAGCAGGATGCTAGACCAAATTAACATTGGCCTGATCCTACAAGGTGGTGCTTGCACTCCGCTAGCAGTTAGCCTCCTCTCACTGAGGCCTTTCTTTCTAGCCTTGACTGCCTCAGAATGAATAATAAATAAAGTGGAAATACAAAGCTGCCTTATAACTGAGTCAGAACTGAGTTCACTGAATAGTAACATGCTAGGAGAAGAGCGGTGCTAGTCTATGGTAGCCAAAAGTCAGAAAGAATTTGGTAGTGTCTTTTAAGACCATCAAATGTTGTTATAAGGATGTATGCAGAGTTCAATCTCACCAGAGTTATAAGGAGGATAACCCTTCTCTTAAGTTAAGGTTTAAGATTGCTATGCAAATCAATTAACATCCTGAAATCAGGATAAGAGTGGGTATTGTATAGTGTATAAGCCCTTAAGAACAGACCTATAATCATTTTTTGCCATGAGGACAGTGTCCAATGGCAAAGGAATATCCTATGCACCCATTGGCTCTCCCAGAAGAGCCTAACTTGACTTATAAGTGTTATTTTCATAGGTCCTTTGGAATGCAACTGACTATAGTGAAGGAAGAGATAGTTTAATCTGTGATGTTATTATACATATATATAGCATTGTTTTTAATACTGTAATCCAGCTAGATTCCAATGAGTAGGCAGCATACAAATTATTGCAACAAATAATAAATAAATTGCAGTCCTCTGTGACAGATTATATAGGCTGCCTTGCCAGACTGGGGCCAGGTGGAGCAAATAAACTAATATGTTTTGATACCTACTATGCACCAGATGACAAAGGACATTTCAAACTTGTGAGGAAAGCTAAAAATTGACAAGCCCAGAAATGCAAAAACACATGTTTCTGAAAGAGAAAAAACAGAAATGAGTAATCACAGAGTACCACACTGGACATTCAAGTCCCTATGTTTTTTAAACTTCAGAATTTCAAAAGAAATGTTTGATGCAGATGTAGTCTCTTATATGCCTAGATGGTATAGAAAAAGAAAAAAAGAAAGAAATATATTGAAGATGTTCTGATACACTGCTCCCGTCTTCTTCCAAAGAAGAAAAGGACGGACTAGGAGATTCCTCTTTCACTGAATTATTACTTTCAATGGGTCTGGGTCTAGTCCAACAGAAGCTTGACTTCTTCAACAGGGTTCTATTAAAACCTAGCATTCACTGCACAAGATTTAGCAATGGAGCCCAGACTTTTTTTTTTTAAGAGACTGAACACATACACACAACATGTAAGTCTACCAGTAACTGGTTAACCGTGATGATTGGGCCGGCAACAAAACACTGCAGTATGATTTGTCTTGCCAGCAAGATACATTTTCAGGATCTTCTGTTTCCCCCAGCTATTTCCTCTTTTCCTCTCTTAACAGATGTTCAACCTTCTGTGTCTCTGTGCTTTAAACATCAGAAAGCAGCATTCAGATTTGGTATTCATTTAGCTTTAATAGCTCAGTGGAATATCCATGTTCAAAGACAAGAGGCACACCTAATAATGGGGCAAACCACAGGAGAGTCTGTTTCCCACATGTTCTGATTGTGTGTCTCCTGGTAGTATCTAGCTGGCTGTTGTGAAAGAAAACAGGAAATGGATCTGTCTTTTTCACCTTTGTCCCTATCATTAATACTGTATTTAGCTTCATATCTTTCAAATAATAAATATATTTAAAAACTAATGCCACCTAAGAAGGGACAGGGTACAGAGAATCATATTAACTCCACATGAATTTATTGCCTGTAATTTTTTTCCTTCCCAAATAGCTTCCTGATATCCAAAATGTTTTAATGGAAATGAAGGCATGTTGCCTCTCTATCATCTAAAAGTAGCCTGGAGGGGAGAAAAGAGTCAAAGAGATCTGTTTTGTTATCAATCTTGTGGCAAGACTTAGCCAGAGCCTGGAGGAAAAGGGAGGAAAAGATTTACAGCACATTTTATCCTCCTTGTCAGTAAAGGTGACTTAACTGCTTGGCACACTCCATATTAGTAGGTCTGTTCTGAGAATTGTGGAGAAGAAATGCTCCCACAGTTATAGAAACATCTCTGCTTCCTCCTATCCACAATTCACATCCTTGAATGACTTTGAAATCACAAGAAATAGATCAATGACTACAAATTGTAATGATTAAGGCTACAATGGTATGCGTGTTTAGTTGGGAGTCCTACTGGATTAAATGGGGCCTAGCGATGTCTGAGTAGTCATATACCAAGTTGTAATGTAAAATCTCCTTCTGAGCCCAAGCAAAGAAAGCAAGGTACTGCCACCTGCTGAGATATAGAGAAGCCATGTGCTGCAACCTTCAAAACTTATTTTTAAATACATTTATCTGGTCAGGAGCATCTAAGACAGACTAGGTTAGGGATGGAGAACTTGAAAATGAGTCACTGCTTGCAGGAAAAAGATGCCAGGAACTGAACAGGCATCTTTCAGACCAGTACTCCCCAATCCTGCAGGTGTTGCTGAACTACCCTTCCTAACTTCTTTCATTACTGACTGGGGTAGTTGGGGCTTTAATTCAGCAACATCCGGAAGATTGCAAGTTCCCTTATCCTTCAGCCAGAAAAATCTTTGATTTTATCCAGATGCTCATATGTTAACCTACTGCCATTTCTTTGCCTTAACATTGCAATAAAAAGAAAACATACTATTATATGCAATTCACTGGCAAACATTGTTTGATTACTTGATGTCAATGGGTCAGCTTTTCCAGCAGAAAGTAATGCATTGGTAACAATATGGAATGAAATCGAAGTTTCATCTCTTATTCAGTCATGACCAGAGCAATGAATGGAGTAAATGTAGGAGGGCTGGCTTTAATGTTCTGACAAATCATGAAGCTCACTGGATAATTTGAATCGGTCAATAACAGTTTAATGACTGCAGTAGAGATAACCCTCAACTCCACTGCCCATAGCTCCTGGTCAACTGGCAGGATAACAATGTGTGGAAAATACTACTAATAATTCACAGAAGCTAGTTACAGTATAGGCAATGGACATTCACTTGTGTAAAAAGGTAAAGGTTCCCCCCGCACAGTTGTGCTGTCGTGTCCGACTCTAGGGGCCGGTGCTCATCTCCGTTTGTTAGCCGAAGAGCCAGCGTTGTCCGAAGACGCTTCCGCGGTCATGTGGCCAGCATGACGCACGCAGAACGCTGTTACCTACCCACCGAAGTGGTACCTATTAATCTACTTGCATCTGCATGCTTTCGAATTGCTAGGTTGGCAAGAGTTAGTGCAGTTAAGGCTAGTTAAGGCTAGTGCGGGAGCTCACTCCATCACACGGGGCTAGGGATTCGAACCTCCGAACTTGCGATCTTCCGATCGACAAGCCTGGCGTCTTACCCTTACTTACACAAGTTAGTACTCACTTGTGTACTAACCCATAGATTGCCACTGCAAAAGTTGTTAGGATAATCAGGAAAAGTGTTCTTTGATAGTAAGAGTCCAAACAATAGATAGCACATACCACACATGAATGCAACAGTTCTCAGCGTCTGCTGCATTAGGATCTGTGTAACCGGAGAAAGATTATGATGGGTGTAGTGAGACATTACAATGCCGGAAAACAAGATAGCCATGATACCTGAGGGGAAAAAAATTCACAATCAGATATACTTATGTATAATTTTACATTTTTCCTCAAACTGTTACTAATTACAACCCAATAAATAAATTATCAGCATTATTCTGCAGTACAAGAATGGGAAAGCATGGTAGGTAATGATTCAGACTGGAAGGTCGGGTCTAGCAGTTGTACAATTCAACAACATGAGTTGGGCCAGCTGCCAGTAGCAGCTCAATCCTTTGGCTGAACTGCACAAGTACAAAAGCACCTGAATGTGCACATGCAATATTTTCACACTGCACTTCAAAGTTGGGGACAGCTTAGCACCCTTGAAACACCTGGACTTGGACTGCTTACTCAGGAGTTTTGTATTTGCACGGGAGTTCCTGTGGTGCTTTCACTTAAGCCTGATCAATCATATCACTGTATGAGATGCCAAATCCATATTTTCCTGTTGTAAATAAAAACCCAAACCCTAAAAATTACGAAATAATTGTCCTCCCAGTTACATAATTCCCGTTATCAGAAAAGCAACATAGTATAAAGAGAAGGGGCACTTTGAAAGTTGTTTCCACTAGGCCAACAATAGGCAAGCCAATACTAGTTAATAGACCCAAGGAGAATAGTCAATGCTTAACTACAGATTGTAGCTATTGGTTTCCTCCTAAACTCTTTCAATATGGAAAATATGGCAATGCTTGCAGGAAAAAAAAATGCCAGGATTTGAAAAGGCATTGAGACCAACCTTCCCCAGCCTGGTTCTCCTCTAATCTACTTAATTTTGAAGACGACCATGTTCTCCTTTTCCAAATTATACCCACAATCCCAGATGGTTGAGGGCTGAAACTACATACTACTACTCTAACATACTGAACTATTGGATCTTTCTATTCAGTAAAAAATAAAAAGATGAAAAATTCCAATAATCCCAAAATTAAAAGAAGAAATAATATTCCAAACAGTTTATAAGAAAAAGAAAGGATAAATGTCAATCAGTATAAAAAAAATGAAACAAATTCATCAGTATTTAGTCCAATAAAATATATTTAAGAGATATAAAAAAAGGAGTTTCTTGTACTTCTAGGTAGAGCAAAATCCACACTAAAAAGTTAGAAAGGTAAAAAGAAAAAATGCAAATGTTTCATTATACTTCCATTATAAAATCCATCATGTTTCCACCATGATTATTATTATAGCAAAGAAAACACAAAATTTGCCAACATTTATATACAAAGTCCAAGGATAGTTCTTAGATGATAAACAATTAATTTTAATTGTTAAAATTAATTGTTTTAATTTAAGTAATTGATTAATTACCAATCTCTTCGATTGGTAATTAATTTTAAAAAACTAAAAAGTTAATGTGATAATCTAAAAGTCGCCTTTAGCTCTAACTTACTTCCCCTTATGAGAGCAATGCTGTAATTCAGTTGTCTCACCATTCCAGCCTCTCACTTTCTCCGCGGTGGAAAACAACAGAAAAAGTGGAGGGAAACAATTCCAACGACCTTGTGATTAATCTTCCGATTCTCCCCTCTCCGGGGAAACATTCCAGTGATCTTATCTTATCAATAGATCACTGCAAATAGGGGGAAGCAGGCCAGGCATTCAGGAGTCTGAAATACTCTGACCTACCGAGCTGCCAGTCCGACTTGGAGTGACTATTGGATCTTTCTGATACAGTGGTACTTAAACATTTGTGGAGCCCTTTGAATTTTCAAGATTTCTGTATAAATATGACCTGAAAGATGATCTATTCTCCACACAAGTCCTAAAACTAGATTAAGAGAACCCAATTAAATAAATGATTCAAAAACATTGTACTTGTTTATTTATTCATTAAGGAAAATGATCCAAAACTACATATTTGTGTGTGGCAAAAGTATGTGAATCTCTAGGACATAGCTTTCCAAACTGTGTGTCGCGACACAACCCGGAAGTGGACGTGCATGGCGGCGGCGCGGGGGTGGTGTGAATGGCAGCGGCGGCAGCAACGGCGGCAGTGGCGCGCCATCAGTGCTTCCACGTTTTAGTGGAAAACACGAGGCCACTGCCGCCGTGCACACCACTGCCGCCGCGCGCCCCCCCGCCGCACGCGCCCCTGGGCCACCGTTGATGTGTCGCCAACGGCGGCAGTTTGGAAAGCACTGCTCTAGGATTATCAATTCATTTGAAGGGGAAATGACTTTACTGCTTGGCAGACTCCATATTAGTAGGTCTGTTCTGAGGACTGTGGAGAAGAAATGCTCCCAGTTATAGAAACATCTCTGCTTCCTCCTATCCACAATTCACAATTCTGAACAGCCTCTAAATCAGCATTTGATTCATGAAATTTTATTGTAAAGTCTTATTTACCATGGATGTTTTATGGTATCTTTATCTTGTAAGCCACTGTGCATTAAGGTTTGGCAGCATACAGATTTAATAAATCATCACCATTATTCAAGTAAAGAACATCTATCACTCAGTGACTAGATGATTAGGAAAGTGTAATTGGAATCTTTGTACATAAAGCAAACATCTGCTCCACTTCCTTCAGTATATGGAAGAGCAGATCATAACCCTCCAAAGTTGAGATCTTTGGTTTTTCAAACAATAGCCTGGATCTATTGTTTTTAAAAAGGGCTAATTTGGTGCCCAATTCCTGCATTAAACTGAATTGCAAGAATCATTAATACAGGCAATCTATATGGGTAATTACATGTTCAGTGCTTGCTGTGGATGGCTATCATGCAGAGCCAATGCTTGGACCAAAGACCCTACAAAGAAATGCCTAAAATCTTCTCTTTAGCTGTTTTTGTTATTGGGTTCTTTGTTCTGAAATGCATAGTTACTAAGAAGCAGAATAGTTTTGGAAATACAGATCTCTAATAAAATTATTATTATATTGTTTGTTTAATGACATGGAAAGGAGTGGAGTGATTTTTCCCATCAATTTCCTTACCACTTTCTTCATCCATAATCTATTGAGAAACATTATTTCGCAGTTTTAACACTTTGATTATACTACAGGGTAGATTTAAAATCTTAAGTAGCAATAGTACAAATAAATTGCATTGCCTGAAGCCTCAGGAGGTACCCTTTTTCCAGAATGTAGCCTAATGCCTTCTTTACTTCAAACAAAAACTAGTTGAAAATACTGAGATTTATCTACAGCAGAGCTTTCCAAACTGTGTGTCACGACACAAAAGTGTGTCGCCACACACAGTCTGGTGTGTCGCCACACAACCCGGAAGCGCTGATCATCATCAGCGCTTCCGGGTTTTCCCACGGCGACACACCAACGGCGGCGCGCAAAAACCCGAAAGCAGCAGCAGCGCTTCCGGGTTTTTGCGCGCTGCCGCAACGGCGGCACTGTGGGATATTGCTGGCCTTATGGGGTTCCAGGCGCAGAGTAATCCAAACAACGTGTAGGGCTCACAATATTTTATTGTAGCATAAGGCAATAATGGATATATAGTACATTATTGCAAAAGGAAAAAAAAAACAAAGCATACGCAGAGTTTCAGGCACTTCTGGGTTTTCCCGCGGCGACACACCAACGGCGTTTGGTGTGTCACCACGAGAAAACTTTGGAAAGCCTTGATCTACAGATTAATGCCAGAAGGTCAACTGAAGTAGAATAAAGATAATCTATCTCAGGCCTGTTCATAAGACTACATTGAGTCAAGACTGAATTATGCGATTTTTAAGAATAGCAATAAATAATTTTAAGTTGACATTTTTTAATGCGTTAGAGGAATTAAGGGTTTTTTTTTAACTTTGTAATTTTTCTTTCCAAAGAAGCTTATGTCATTGTATAACTGGTGATCATCAACTAAAGACAGGCTGCCAGCCATATATTGATATTTGGCAGATGTGTTCTTTCAAAGAATCACAATAGTAGCTATGGCCTGTTCAACTGCAATAAGACTGAGAGAGTAAACTCTGCTCTGCCCTATTAGCAATTTATAGTCTTTTGTCTTAAGGACCATCTGAGAGTGCCCTAAAAGCCTTGTATTACAGTTTTTAAGAAATGACCTAAACACTGCATGCCAAACCATTTTACCATATTTTACTGAATGAACTAGAAGTATACAGGTTAGCAAAACATAAAAGCAAAATACATTATGGCTTAGCATGACATATGGAACCAGTAGCTATTGGTTTAGTCCCCTTGCACTTCCTATACATTCTATTCAGGGCTGGAAGAAAGAGGCCAAGGAACTCCAGTGCTGCAGGGACTGGATGGAGCTTCTATGGACTCAGTATCATATGTGTCATATTACCAGATCCCACCTAGATGTCATTTGACACTGTTGTTTGTTTATTTCTCAGATTTCTATGCTGCCAAAATCCAAAAACAAGTTTCACACATAGAAAATGAAGACGTTGCATGTGATATTATACCAGAAAAAAGAGAGATGGCAAGGCCTCTGCAGAATGAGAATACAAACAGTGATCTGATAGTAGCTGACGGACTCAGTGAACCTCAAACTCATCATAAACCTTTGGCTGATTTCTTTTAGTTGCTGTGTTACATAATGCATTTTGTCCAAGTTAAATGTAATATTCCATTGAATGATTATTGCATTAGTGAAAGTGCTCCAAAACTTTAATTAGTAGTTGCATTACAATTGCCAAGATTTTATTTGGAATGAAACTGCTATAAAAGAGCAAGCATTAGCTCTCCAGGGGTTATTTCTGGACTAGAAAAGAACTTTATTTTATTTTATTATTTATTTTATTATTTTATTTTATTATTTTATTTTATTTTATTTATTTTATTTTATATTTTATATTTTATATTTTATATTTTATATTTTATATTTTATTTTATTTATTATTTTATTTTATTTATTTTATTTATTTTATTTTATTATTTATTATTTTATTTTATTTTATTTTATTTTATTTTATTTTATTATTTTATTTTATTTTATTTATTTATTTTATTTTATTTTATTTTATTTTATTTTATTTTATTTTATTTTATTTTATTTTATTTTATTTTATTTTATTTTATTTTATTTTATTTTATTTTATTTTATTTAATCTTATTTAAACCCCGCCTATCCCCTCCCTAATGGAGGGCTCTAGGTGGCTTACAATCATGTAAATTCAAATTATACAATCATATCATATATTAACAATGATTTTACCCGCGCGTTAGGGAGGGGGTGAGGGAACCGGCTCTTCATCTGCAAGTCGGACTACATGTCCCAGGAACCTTTGCTTCTGAGCCGGCTGCTGACGTCCAGGAAGTTGTTATTTCGGGATCCGCCGTCCTCTACCGTCCTCCGTCGCCATCTACGGGAACCAGCTCTTCTTGGTCCGAGGGCGACCCTCCGAAAAGGACGCCAGCAAATTGGCCCAGGTGAGTGGTCCCCATTCATCTACTTGCCAATGGCTTTCGATCTGCTGGGTGGGCAGAAGCTGGGGCTAGTGATGGGAGCTCACCCCGCCACGCGGATTCGAACCTGAGCCACCGCGCCCCTTTAAAACTTTAAAATCCACTCTGATTTGCATATGCAAAGTTGCAAGTGTTATCATCTTAACTGGATAGAAGTGGCTGTAGCTATCAAAACAGATGTTTTCTGGGAAAATCAGCATGGATACAAATATGCTTAGACTTTACAGTTGTATCAAGGAAGAAAGTGAAAAAATGGGATTGAACCTTAACATCAGGAAAACAAAGATAATGACAACAGCAGCAGATGGACAAGTGACGTTTAAAATTAACAATGAGGAGATTGAATCAGTGAAGGATTTCATCTTTCTTGGATCAAAAATTGTTCACAATGGCAAATCCACACCTGAAATCAAATGCAGGATAACTTTAGGCCGCACTGCAATGGTCAGCATGAATAAGATCTGGAAGAGCAAAGATATCACCCTAAATAAAAAAGGCAGACTAGTTAGAGCAATAGTCTTCCCCATAATGATGTATGGGTGTGAGAGTTGGACAATAAGAATTGATGACCAAAGAAGAATTGACGCATTTGAATTGTGGTGCTGGCGTAAATTGTTACGTTTACCATGGACAGCCAGAGTAACCAACAGAGAAGTGCTGGACCGTATAAAACCAGATACATCATTAGAAGCCAAAATTGTAAGACTACGGCTGACCTACTTTGGCCATGTCATGCTTGCAAGCTCACTAGAGAAGTCTGTGATGCTAGGAATTGTTAGTGGAACAAGAAGAAGGGGCAGGCCAAGAATACGCTGGCTCGACAGCTTCAAAACAGATACCAAGATGAACATCCAGCAATTGAAAGAAGCCATGCTTGATAGGGCAACATGGAGAGCTCTCGTCCATAAAATCGCCAAGAGTCGGACAAAACTGAATGGTTAAAACTAAACTACTAATTAGCTAACAAGGTGTTTCTTAAGGAATGATACAGCAACAACTAGAAAAGCAGCCACTTGTAAGACAACATGTATTTCAAGCTGTGGTGTTTGAGATTAATGAGAGGCAGAGTTTACTTAGAGAGAGGCATATTTGGGACCAAGTTCTGCCAGCATCTACAGATACATGAGAATGCTTCAAATCATGAACATGAATATTTAATTGTAAAATGTTGCTCTTTACAAGATATCATAGTAAATCTCTTTTGACTGAGGCCAAACCACAATATTCCCAAACCTTTGTAGAAATGTTCTATTAGCCCAGATGCTAAAAATAATGTACAATATATGGTGATAAAATAACCACACTGGCTACTTAATGTTAGCATTCTATGCAAAAGAGATTGTTACTGATTATGAAACAAACTTTGATCCTTCAAAACTGTCATAGTCTTCTACTTCTCTCTTTTTCCAGTTCAAGCAATCTGATCCACTTTTCAGATCACTTTTCTTCTTTTCTAGTTCAAGCAACCTGATATACTACTAGTGTATCCAATTAATATAACCACGTATCTTTCTATCTCATACATTATTGACCTAAACATTATCCCCACCAAATACAGTGCAATGCAAAAGGTATATGTACCTGGACTCTCACTGATCTACAGGCCCCTTCTTTTAAATCTACAATTGAACAGTATGTTTAAACCCAAGCTTAGTACAATTTTATTTTATTTTAGTTTCCAGGCTTATATGCTGCTTCAATCGCAAACTGACTCTGAGCAGCTTAATACACCTGAGTACCGCAGTAAGATTAAAAACATAACTTAATGGAACAACATGACACAGAACCAAGAATCAACCTAATTAAAGACAACTTTTCTCTACAGGAAGGACAAATTCAACACATCAGTTCCGAAGGCTAACTGAAAAAGCCAAGTCTTAATTGCTTTATGAAAACGCAAAAGTCAGTGTTGACTTAATCTCTAGGGGAATGCCATTCCAGAGAAGAGCAGTGACTCAGAAGATCACTACAGAAGATACTCGGTATGGGAGATGTTTATAAACATCTTTATAAATCGCCTAGGAGACAGAGGAGATGCTTCTCATATTTTTAGATGATACCAAGCTAGGATAATTGGTTAATATCTTGGAGGACAAAATTGCAACTCAAAATGACCTCCATGAGAATGAAAATTGGACCAAAATCAATGGAAAGATGCTCATCTGTGAGAAAAGCAAGGTGCTCCATATGGATACAAAAAGTCAAATACCTAATGACTTGGTGGCAATGTGTGTCAGAAGCATCTAGGAATTCTTGTGGACCACCAACTGAACACAGCACCTAAAAAGGCCAACATAATCTTGGGTTGCGTTAACAGAAACATTGTGTCCAAATCACAGGAACTAAGAGTTCCACTGTACTTTGTACTAATTATTCTGTATTTGAGCAATTATGTCCATTCCTGGGCACTGCACTGTACAAGGGATACAGAGAAACTGAAGCAAATTAACAGGAAATGTACCAGGATGATAAAGGGTCTGGGAACCAAGCTCTATGGGGAATAGTTAAAGGAGATGTTTAGGTTGCAAAAGAAAAGACTAATGATATGATAAGGTCTACAAATACCTAAAAGCAGGGACATCTACTCTCTGTTAAACCTAAGAGTCAGAATGTGGAAATTTAAAGAGATTCAGGAGAAATATCAGAAGGAATGTCCTGATGATAAGAGTTGTTAAGCAATGGAACACCTTGCCTAGAACAGTAATGGATCCTTTTTGCTGGAAGTTTTCAGATAGTTGGGATGGTTTAGTGGATTCCTCTTCTGAGCATAGGGTAGAACTACATGACTTACAAGGTACCTTTCAGTCCATAGTTTCCATGGTTCTATGGAAAGCCATAAGTACTGGATTTTTAAGCCAAAACCAAGCAAATCTTATTATGACTTAGCACAACCTATGAACTTGGCCATTGGGGCCAAGGAACATCATATACTAGCTTGAAATAGTGATTCACCAAATTCCAAATTTGTAAAGTCTCTTTTTGGATCTAAGGGATTAACGTAAATGTGAGAAAATATAAAAACTTGGAGAATAAATTATCCATTTATCTCTCGTTACAGCCCTCATGGAAGGTTGTAGGGAGGAAATATACCAGGAAGTTGGAATACCCTGAGCGTTCTAGAGAACGCAAAACTGTTTCAACACTGTCAATAGCTTTGGGCGAATTTGTTTTGCAACTTACCTGAGAGAGAAATTCCTTCTGCAAGTCCATAAGGAAGATAAGCAAAGATAATCATCATTCCAAACTCCAGGGAAGGAGTTTTTCGTAAATCAATATGTTTCAGCACGTTAATTACAAATAGTTAAGTAAAATAAAAAGAAAGATGAAAAGAATAGGAAAGTCAGGTAATTAGGAAGTTCTCATTTGTCATTAGGGCTCCATTAGAAAGCTTAAGATCTCATGTTGAATCATACAGTACAATTGTTTTTCTTCATACTGTTTAGCTGAAGGAATTTTTTTAAACGGAATAACAGATGCTACCAGGTGATGGTGCTCTGTGCAACAAGGAATTATTTTTCAAGGATTTTTAACACTCCTAGTACAGTACATAGAAAACTGCTTTTTATTACAACAGGGCCTTTAAATTTACAATATTCTTAGCTTTATATCTAATTTTTTTCCTGTTCACCATGCATATCTTTAACATTACATTTAAGAACTCACTTGAAAAACAATGTTCTGGTTGTTGGGCTGCTTAAATCTTACTGACTTCAACAAGGTTTAAGTATCCTTACATACAGCTGTAACTCCCTAAACCATTTGGAGCTGTCCAAGTAGTGTTTTCCTTTGTTAGACATATTACATTTTGTCTAACAGATTGAATGCACAAAACACTACAAAAATGACAAAAAATGAATATAATTTTCTCATAGGCACAGTCCACCCATAGCAAATTAATTTAGCTCTACCAATATCTAATGCTCTTGCTGGTCTAATGTGTGGAATTTGGACTTATATAACATTAGTGGAGGCTTTCTTTAATCAGTGTAAAAACAACAACAAAGATAATTGAGAGTATAATTAAATGGGAGGTGATGAAGCTGAAGTCTGCTTCAGAATTAGCTACCTAAAACTGGAAATCCTGAGGAGTGGCATAAAAGACATTTGTCTTCATGACCTCAGGCACATCATAGCCTAACCTAAGTTTCCTGTCAGTTTTCAGCTGCCAGTCAGAAAAAGTAGAAAATAATTCATTGCTTAAAAGGACAAGCTGTATTAGGTTGAATCTTCATGAGAAGATGTCCAATGTTCTTAATATACTATGTAGCCAGACTGTGCATGCAGCTCAATAGAGAATTATTAGCAGTAATCATTCACCAAATAATAAAAGATTGATAGGAAGACATGTTCAATGACAAAAAAATCTCCTAACAGTGAGAGCAATTCAAGACAGAACCAGTTACTTGGAGAGATAGTGGGCTTCCCTTCACTTCATGTGAAGTAGAGGATGGACAGCCATCTGTCGGAAATATTTTAGTTTGGATTGATCACAACTCTGTGATTCTATGATTTTCTATGTTTGCATACTGCTTAGCAATTTTTTTAGTAAAGGCAGCTGCTGCTGCTGCTGCTGCTGCTGCTGTTGTTGTTGTTGTTGTTGTTGTTATTATTATTATTATTATTATTATTATTATTATTATTATTCCTGTGTTCCTACAAGTTCCCCTTCCCATCCACACTGTAGGAATGTCAGTTTTGTTACTTACCACTACCAATTTAACCATTATCAATTCTTTACATTTAAACTAAGCAAATTAAACACATACTTCAACAAAAAAGGAATTATGGAATCCTACCATTTATAGAAAAAGAGAAACTCAGAACATAATGAAATGATGCTTTAGTTTACCAGATATTACTGGAGGAGGGAAAAAGATGAAGCACACATGTTGTAACGGAAAAGCAACTCAAGCTGCCATGAGAAGTCAGACCCTTAGTCTGACATGAATCCATACTGAAGGAGGCAGACCAGCTGGATAGACTTTAGATATAGGATAATTTCAGGATTCAATTCTAAAGCCCCCAACATGAAAATAAAAATCTAATCAATCAGATATTTAATATGTTTGAAAACTGGAATATGCACTAATATGTTATTGAAAATATAATTAATGTACTAAAACTACAGCAAGAAAATCATATATTAGCCTCATCTATTAGCATGTATGATGAGTTATTGTACAGCAACTTGGGCCTTAATGAAAGTCTTGTACAAATACAAATTTCATACAAATCTAAAATTGTTACTAGCTCTGCTATTAAAAATGTTAAGTTTTAAAAGAATAATCATCTTCAGAAATGCAACCAGGGGTCATAAATAAAGAGCAAATGTTTATTTTATCTAAAAGCAAAGGATATTAATGCAGAAATAAGACCAGTCAGAGTCCCCAGTGCTGCGGAACCAAAGAACATCTTCAGGAAGTAAGCTAGTGCTTGTAAAAAGGTTTGCCATCCACTTACATCAGACGTATGTTCTCTTGTCAAACCTTCTGCTGTACTGAGAACAATAAAAACAAAACAAGGACAATCAAGGTGGTTACACATTAGAATCTTAGGTCTGGGATACAGAATGCAGAATCTCTACATGCTTTATTTTTGGTTGTTATTGAAACTGCTCTTAAAATGCTTTCACTGTGATATGACTAGGGCAGGGCTTTCCAAAGTGCCGCCGCTGGCGAAATGCCAGTGGCGGTGCGGCGGCAGCAGCACGGCGGCGGCGCTGGGGCACGCGCGCGGCAGTGACACAGCACGGCATGCGGCGGCGCGTGTGCGCACGGCGGCGGCACGGGGGACGTGCGGCGGCGCGGGGGGGCGTGCGGCGGTGCGCGCGTGCACAGCGGCGGCAGCGGCTGCCGCTGCCACCGTGCACGCACGCGCCGCCGCTTCCGGGTGGTGTGGCGACACACCACGCTGTGTGTGGCGACACACTTTTGTGTTGCGACACACAGTTTGGAAAGCTCTGGACTAGGGGAATGTCAAAAGACATTCAATCAAGTCCTGATGCAATATTTTTCAAAGGGCAACACAGCTGTTCTAAAAATCTGGAAGCCTAGACTTGCTTTTTGTGTTGTTGCTAACAATGGTATCAAACAAGCCAGGAGGATACCTACTACAGCAAAAGAAATGACATCCTTCTAACAAATATTTCACAGAAAACGTACAAGGGGAAGAAAGCACAATGTTAGAGAATAAAAAATAAGATGCTTGCTCTTCAAAGCAATTGAGAATATGGGAGGGAAAAAATGGTTTATATTCTGAGGGAGGGAGGGGATGGATGGATGGATGGATGGATGGACGGATGGATTGGTGCAGAAAGTACATCAGGATCCTAATGTGAATAAAGTTGGGAAGAGTTACATCCTTGACAACTATAAGTCGAGAATCAGACCATATTAATATGTAAACCTGGAAGGCATCTATATAAAGCTTTTAAAATTAAATAATTAAATAAATTAAATGATATCCTTATGCATTTTTGTTGTTTATTCGTTCAGTCGCTTCCGACTCTTCGTGACTTCATGGACCAGCCCACGCCACAGCTTCCTGTCAGCCTTATTATTAAATCCTTATGCATAGCATCCAATTAATCAATGAAACTTACTTCCAGCTACATGAGTTTCAAATCAAGCAGTCAGAAAGCACCCATTTTGCCCAACAGATCATACTGGTTTATTAAAATCAGAGCTTTGTAAAGTTTTACAAAATAATTCCATTTCTGGTCTCAAACCCAGAAACTAATACTGCAACCAGTATAAACAATGAAAGTAGACTGAATTGACAAACCAGTTTCTCATATGAATTAGAATTTTTTAATAAAAAATTCCTAAAGACTTCACAATGCTGAACAGTGTCCCCAACACAAATTCCTGGCTTTGTGCGTAATTATGTCTAGTTTGTACTTCTGTGGAACTTAAGAGGAAGAATAATTGGGGCTGCTTCACGTAAGAGTGGGTGGCGAGCATCAGTTTGTCAATACATGCAATTAAGGAGGAGCGGCAGTTAAAAATTATACTAACCCAAAGAGCATAAGTGCATATTATGCATATTTCTTGCATTAAAATAAGTAGTGTTTAAAGTAGCACTTTAATAGATCTTTGTCTAAATGAGGATTAATTTCAAACAGTAGATTTTTTTTTCTTCCATGTACATGAATGTACTTACTTTGTCAGGACAATTGAGACTGCATCGTTGAGAATACTTTCTCCAAAGACTAGCATGTTAAGCACAGGGTCCACATTAAGAGCATTAAAGATAGCAATAGTAGCTACGGGATCAACAGCAGAGATCAAGGAACCAAATGCAAAACTGTTAGGAAAACAAATAAATATATTAACATAATTTCTGAATTATTAAATGCTATTGAGCTTTGAGGCCTACTCAGCAAGCCTAGAATGCATCAATGGATTTAAATCATCATTATCCTGGAATGCATTAATGGATTTTCTCATTTTAACAGAAGATGAATTTCATCCCATGTAAGCTAACAATTATCAATAAGAAAGATAAAAATAATGACTTCCAGGGAAAAAATGGCAAACTGAAGACAACAGAGCCGATGACCACGGCAGAATGAAGAGCCGGCAAGTAGACCGGCTCTTCGTAATTCCTCTCCAGACAAGGAGAGGACTTGAGATCACTCACAAGTGCTCCAGTGTCAGGATCGCCTGAATGCAAATCCTGCCAGTACTAACACGTGTCGGGAACAAGCGAGAAGATATGCGCCAGCCATGGAGAGAGTTTCAGCACTTGGGAGGGGGAGCGCATTCCAGAGAATGATTGAGACTGTTAGAGCAGAGCTTTCCAAACTTTTCATGTTGGTGACGCACTTTTTAGACATGCATCATTTCGCGACACACTCTTACAGCAGGGCACAAGGCAGGCACTAGGACCTGTGCAGAATCACAGCAGGTTTGGAGGCAGAAAGGCACAAGGCAGGCACTAGGACCTGCGTGGAATCCTGGCAGGGCTCGGAGGCAGCAGCCGCGACACACCCAGACACTGCAGCCGACACACTAATGTGTCCCGACACACAGTTTGGAAAGCTGTGTGTTAGAGACTGTCTCTTCCCGATTCAAGGACACGCACCTGCAAGAGGCAGCGAGGAGGGGGCTGAATATGGAGTGGGAACCGAAGAGTGGGCTGGCATTTGGGGGAGGGGAAGAATTCAACTTTCTGATTTTGGCAGGAATATTCATTCGGGTCTTTGAGAATGCTTTGAGTTACATGTATCCTTAATAAAGCTTATTCTGCAATTCTAATGAACTGCATTGAAAAGTGTATATTGGGGATTTGAACTTAAGATCATCACAGAAAGACCCGAATGTAATGTATGTTGATTCTACACAAGGACCCTACAACAGTAGTGGAAATTCCTACGACAGAGAATCGATATTGCAGCCGATTAACACTCTGTATGTCAGAGAGAAAACTGATGGAGGAGTCAATTGCTGAGACTTACAAGGTTCAGGATGAACAGCCTGGTACCTCCCAAGACACAGCATCCCAAGGAGGGGTGACTCAGAAGAAAGAGAAGAAATTAAAATTCGAAGCTAAAGGCACTTGACAGAAAAAGAAATTGGAATTGGAACTAGAGATGGAGGAATTGGCCCCAGTAGGCAAACCTCAACCGAAGACGCCCAAGCAGGCAGCCAGTCGGTCTTTGGGGTTCGGAGGTGGCATGGGAGGGGAGGGGAGCCAACGGCCAACCAAGAAACGAGTATCACAGGGGCAGAGAGTAGCTTCATTAGAGAGCAAAATGTCCCGTGTGGATTATGAACTGGAGATAGTCAGTCAACAAGTGGCCTCCATCGAAATCACAGTCAATTGGATTTTACAACAGATGGAGGGCACGGAAGTAAGTCAACAAGCGCCAAGCCCGGTCACTACTTAGGCAGAAGATTCCACAGGTGAAAGTGAGGAGGAAGAAGACATTTCAGAAGCGGATGAACCCTTCTGAGGCAAGGAGAACACGGCCAAAGTTGAGACGACCACGTAATCAACCCATGGGGGCTAGCGAGTTGAAGATGAAGTTTGATGGGGATTCGAAAAAACTGGCATGCTTCATGACTCATGTTAAAGGCTTCATGGAAGCATTCGAGGAATCCTTCCTCAGCGAGGAAGCCAAAGTGAGGTACGTGTCGGGTTATTTGGAGGGAGAGGCGGTAGATTGGCTGGTGTTGATGCATGAAGTGAAAGCGGGAGAATTAAATAACTTTAATGCCTTTATGACTGCCCTCTGAAAGCAGTTTGAAGACACCCTATCTAGGATGACAGCCAGAGTTGAGTTACAAAATATCCGTCAAGGGAACCGTACAGTAGATGAGTACGCCTTGGAGTTCAAAAAGTTAGTGAGTCGTTTACCTGACTGGCCTAAAACCTTCCAAGTGGAATATTTCCAAATGGGGTTGTGACCAGATGTGCTGGAGATGGCGCTTGGCAGAGGGGATCCAGAGACATTGTCGGAATGGATCCAGCTGGCTGGAACAGTATAAACCACTAAGCTACGACTCAGAAAGCACCTGCAAATTCAGACAGCAGGACAGAAGACGACGGGAGCCACTACCCCGGGAATGGGAGAACCAAAACAAAAACTCTGGGAAGAAGAAAGGGAGCGTCGTGCGAAAAGTGGATTATGTTTTAAATGCGGCAAAGAGGATCATCAGCAATTGCCCACAAGCCACAGTTCCCATGAAGAAGAAATTAGAAGAGAAAAGTAGCAAATCGGGACCTCCTAAACGCAAAGGGGCAGCTACCATGATTGAGGAGAAGAAAACCTGAGAGCCACTGGAGGACGAAAGCGACTCTACTGATGAGGAATTTATGCTGGCGGGAAACTCCAGTTGCCTGTCCTAAAGTGCGCCAGAGGGCAGGCATTTTCCAATGGGCGCACCGACCCACTGGTGAGTGGAGATTGCCCCACAATGCAAGTGTTAGCCTAGAGCAGTGCTTTCCAACGTGCCGTTGGTGACACACCAACGGCGGCGGCGGCGCAGGGGCATGCGTGCGTGCACGGCGGGGGGGCATGCGGCGGTGGTGGTGGTGGTGTGCACAGCGGCGGCAGCCTCACTAAAACGCGGAAGCGCTGATGGCACACCGCTGCTGTCGTTGCTGCCACCGCCGCCATACACACTGCCGCCGCCGCAGCCCTGCACCGCTGCTTCACGAAACACTAAACTGTGTGTTGCGATACACTAAAGTGTTGCGACACACACTTTGGAAAGCTATGGCCTAGAGACTTTGGATGGGGGGGATAAAGCCAGTTTGCTAGCCATGCTGGATTCGGGGTGTTCCCTATGTTTAATTCATCCTGCTATAGTCACCGGACTGGGGTTGAAAGTACATAGACTTAAAGTTCTCATTATTTTCTGTCAGTTGGATGGGTCTGATATGAAAGGGGGTCCAGTCGAATTCTATATCGATGCAGTTAAAATGAGAATTGGGACCTACGAAGAGACTTTGAGATTATAATGGCCCCAATTTCCAACCAGCCAGTAGTGTTGGAGTTAAAGTGGTTATGGGAGAGAAATCCGCACATTGACTGGGTTTCTGGAGAAATGACATTTGCGGATGGAACTTATGAGGGGCTAACTCAGGAGGACTCAGGTCCTGAAATTGAGTTGGGGGCAGCTGGAATACAGAGGAGGTGGGTATCCCGGAACAGTATCAAGATTTAAAAGAAGTTTTTGATGAAACTGAATCAAATCAATTACCCCGCCCATAGAAAAACGGACTGTGCGATTGAAATAGAACCAGGAGCAGTTCTGCCTAAAACAAAACTATACTCCATGACTCATAAGGAAATTCAGGAGTTAAGAAAGTTTATTAACAAAAAACTTAGAAAGAGGGTTCATTGAACCAGCTACATCCCCCATGGCTGCTCCCGTACTGTTTAGGAAAAAGAAGGATGGCTCTTTAAGACTGTGTACTGACTACAGGGGGTTAAATGCAATCTGCATTTCAAACCAATACCCCCTTACCACTGATGAAGGATATGCTAGTGCATCTGTCAAAGAGGAAATTTTTTACAAAACTAGACTTAAGGGAAGTTTATTTCCGAGAGTGCATCCAAGAGGGGGGTGAATGGAAAACTGCGTTGAATTGTCAATTGGGGTGTTTCCAGTATCGAGTCATGCCGTTCGGATTGAAAGGCAGGCCCGGGGTCTTCATGAATTTAATTAATGAAGTGTTACACGAGTTTTTATACCAAGGAGTTTTGGTTTACCTCGATATCCTCATTTATACAGAGACTATGGAAGAACATGTAAAATTGATGCGGGAAGTGTTGCAGAGACTGTTGAAGGCTCAGTTGTATGCAAAACTGTCAACATGTGAGTTTCATAAAGCAAGTCTGGACTATTTGGGTTTCAGGGTGTCCAGCCGAGGCATTGAAATGGATCTGGATAAGGTAAAAGATGTACTGGGCTGGGAACCCCCACGAACCCATAGGCAATTGCAAAGCTTCTTAGGGTTCGCAAATTTCTATCAGCAGTTTTGTGTGTGTGTGTGTGTCAGAAGCACCAAGGCGCTTCTGTAGTGAAAGGATTTGCCCGTGATACCACCATTGCCCAGGGGATGCCCGAGGAGGCTCCTTTCATGTCCCTGTTATCGGCAGTTTATCTTGTATTCTCTTTTCACAGGTTTAATTGCTTGCAGCTTCTAACCAAATTCTTTTTTCCAAGAGACCAGCATGTCAGGATCACCTGAATGCGAATCCTGCCAGTACTAACACGCATCAGGAACAAGTGAGAAGATACGCGCCAGCCGTGGAGAGAGTTTCAGCACTTGGGAGGGGGAGCACATTCCACTCAAGATCATCACATCCAGACAGTTGCTCCTTGTGAGGAGACTGCAAGACAGCAGTCTCCAGCAGGTTTAGAGCTCTGGGAGATGGGGGAATACCCATCTTGCTGAAACCACAGTTGGCACCTTCAAAAGGACACTGGGTTCACATACTTCATTTTCTAATTGCTTTTGGAAATTGCTTGTTAACTGCTTTTCAGCTATTAGGAACCTTTGGATCGACATGTTTTACAGCACCAGGTGACTTTCTTTCAATCCTTAGTGAAAGAAGTTCTAAATACAAGTTTAAGGAATATATACATATACACGTATATATACATATGTATACCTCCAGCAAAGGAGATCGTTACCTTGTCGTGGTGCTGGAGCTTGAGCACCTCAATTAAACCATGAGCTAAACCATGAAGGGACACCCAAGACGGGAAGGTTGTGGCAGAGAGGTCAGACTAAATACGATCCCTGGGGAAGGTAATGGCAACCCACCCCAGTATTCTTGCCATGAAAACTAAATGGATCAGTACAACCAGAGATATGTCGGTATACCATCGGAAGATGGGACTCCCAGGCCGGAAGATGGTCAAAATACTACTGGGGAGGAACAGAGGATACGTTCAACTAGCCCCAGATGTGATGACGCAGCTAGCTCAAAGCCGAAAGGACGGCTAGCGGCCGACGGTGCTGGTGGTGAACGACGAATCTGATGTTCTAAAGATCAACAAACCATAGGAACCTGGAATGTAAGATCTATGAGCCAGGGCAAATTGGGTGTGGTTATTGGTGAGATGTCAAGATTAAATATAGACATTTTAGGTGTCAGTGAACTGAAATGGACTGGAATGGGCCACTTCACATCAGATGACCACCAGATCTACTACTGTGGACAAGAGGACCACAGAAGAAATGGAGTAGCCTTCATAATTAATAATAAAGTGGCTAAAGCAGTGCTTGGATACAATCCAAAAAACGATAGAATGATCTCAATTCGAATTCAGGGGAAGCCATTTAACATCACAGTGATCCAAATATATGCCCCAAGCACAGATGCTGAAGAAGCAGAAGTAGATCAGTTCTATGAGGATCTGCAGCACCTACTGGATAATACACCAAAAAGAGATGTTATTTTCATTACAGGAGACTGGAATGCTAAGGTGGGTAGTCAGACGACACCTGGAATTACAGGCAAGCATGGTCTGGGAGAACAAAATGAAGCAGGACATAGGCTGATAGAATTTTGCCAAGACAACTCACTGTGCATAACAAACACTCTCTTCCAACAACCTAAAAGACGACTTTATACATGGACTTCACCAGATGGTCGACACCGAAATCAGATTGACTACATCCTTTGCAGCCAAAGGTGGCGGACATCTATACAGTCGGTAAAAACAAGACCTGGAGTTGACTGTAGTTCAGATCACGAACTTATTGCAAAATTTAGAATCAGACTAAAGAGAATAGGGAAGACCCACAGATCAGTTAGATATGAGCTCACTAATATTCCTAAGGAATATGCAGTGGAGGTGAAGAATAGATTTAAGGGACTAGATTTAGTAGATAGGGTCCCGGAAGAACTATGGACAGAAGTTCGCAACATTGTTCAGGAGGCGGCAACAAAAAACGTCCCAAAGAAAAAGAAAACCAAGAAGGCAAGATGGCTGTCTGCTGAGACACTGGAAGTAGCCCAAGAAAGAAGGAAAGCAAAAGGCAACAGTGATAGGGGGAGATATGCCCAATTCAATGCAAAATTCCAGAGGTTAGCCAGAAGAGATAAGGAATTATTTTTAAACAAGCAATGTGCGGAAGTGGAAGAAGACAATAGAATAGGAAGGACAAGAGACCTCTTCCAGAAAATTAGAAACATCGGAGGTAAATTCCAGGCAAAAATGGGTATGATCAAAAACAAAGATGGTAAGGACCTAACAGAAGCAGAAGAGATCAAGAAAAGGTGGCAAGAATATACAGAAGATCTGTATAGGAAGGATAATAATATTGGAGATAGCTTTGACGGTGTGGTCAGTGAGTTAGAGCCAGACATCCAGAAGAGTGAGGTTGAATGGGCCTTAAGAAGCATTGCTAATAACAAGGCAGCAGGAGACGACGGTATCCCAGCTGAACTGTTTAAAATCATGCAAGATGATGCTGTCAAGGTGATGCATGCCATATGCCAGCAAATTTGGAAAACACAAGAATGGCCATCAGATTGGAAAAAATCAACTTATATCCCCATACCAAAAAAGGGAAGCACTAAAGAATGTTCAAACAATCGAACAGTGGCACTTATTTCACATGCCAGTAAGGCAGAGCTTTCCAAACTGTGTGTCGCGACACAAAAGTGTGTCGCCACACACAGCATGCCGCCGCATGCCCCCCGTGCTGCCGCCGTGCGCGCCGCCACACGCCCCCCCCGCGACGCCAACGTGCGTGCGCGTGCCACCGCACGCCCCCCCGCGCCGCCGCCGTGCGCGCGCACGCCACCGCACACACCCCCGCGCCGCCGCCATGCACGTGCGGGCCGCCGCACACACCCCCGCGCCACCGCCGTGCACGTGCGCGCCCCCCCGCACCGCCGCCGTGCACGTGCACCCCCTGCGCCGCCGCCGTGCGCACGCGCGCCGCCGCCGCGCTGCCGCCGCCGTCATCACTGGTGTGTCGCCAGCGGCAGAACTTTGGAAAGCCCTGCAGTAAGGTAATGCTCAAGATCTTGCAAGGTAGACTCCAGCAATTCATGGAGCGAGAATTGCCAGATGTACAAGCTGGGTTTTGAAAAGGCAGAGGAACTAGAGACCAAATTGCCTATATCCGCTGGATAATGGAGAAAGCCAGGGAGTTTCAGAAAAACATCTATTTCTGTTTTATTGACTATTCTAAAGCCTTTGACTGTGTGGATCATAACAAATTGTGGCAAGTTCTTGGTGGTATGGGGATACCAAGTCATCTTGTCTGCCTCCTGAGGAATCTGTATAACGACCAAGTAGCAACAGTGAGAACAGAGCACGGAACAACGGACTGGTTTAAGATTGGGAAAGGAGTACGGCAGGGCTGTATACTCTCACCCTACCTATTCAACCTGTACGCAGAACACATCATGCGACGTGCTGGGCTTGAGGAATCCAAGGCTGGAGTTAAAATCGCTGGAAGAAACATTAACAATCTTAGATATGCAGATGATACCACTTTGATGGCTTTAAGCGAGGAGGAGTTGAGGAGCCTTATGACCAAGGTGAAAGAAGAAAGTGCAAAAGCTGGGTTGCAGTTAAACCTCAAAAAAACCAAGATTATGGCAACCAGCTTGATTGATGACTGGCAAATAGAGGGAGAAAAAGTGGAGGCAGTGACAGACTTTGTATTTCTAGGCGCAAAGATTACTGCAGATGCTGACTGCAGCCAGGAAATCAGAAGACGTCTACTTCTTGGGAGGAGAGCAATGGCAAATCTTGATAAAATAGTTAAGAGCAGAGACATCACACTGTCAACAAAGGTCCGCATAGTTAAAGCAATGGTATTCCCTGTAGTAACCTATGGCTGCGAGAGCTGGACCATAAGGAAGGCTGAACGAAGGAAGATATTTGCTTTTGAACTGTGGTGTTGGAGGAAAATTCTGAGAGTGCCTTGGACTGCAAGAAGATCAAACCAGTCCATACTCCAGGAAATAAAGCCAGACTGCTCACTTGAGGGAATGATATTAAAGGCAAAACTGAAGTACTTTGGCCACATAATGAGAAGACAGGATACCCTGGAGAAGAAGCTGATGCTAGGGAAAGTGGAAGGCAAAAGGAAGAGGGGCCAACCAAGGGCAAGATGGATGGATGATATTCTGGAGGTGACAGACTTAACCATGGGGGAGCTGGGGATGGTGACGGTGGACAGGAAGCTCTGGCGTGGGCTGGTCCATGAAGTCACGAAGAGTCGGAAGCGACTGAAGGAATAAACAACAACATATATGTATACATATATACGTATACATACAGTGGGGCAAAAAAGTATTTAGTCAGCCACCAATTGTGCAAGTTCTCCCACTTAAAAAGATGAGAGAGGCCTGTAATTGACATCATAGGTAGACCTCAACTATGAGAGACAAAATGAGAAAACAAATCCAGACAATCACATTGTCTGATTCGGAAAGAATTTATTTGCAAATTATGGTGGAAAATAAGTATTTGGTCACCTACAAACAAGCAAGATTTCTGGCTCTCACAGACCTGTAACTTCTTCTTTAAGAGGCTCCTCTGTCCTCCACTCATTACCTGTAGTAATGGCACCTGTTTGAACTTGTTATCAGTATAAAAGACACCTGTCCACAACCTCAAACAGTCACACTCCAAACTCCACTATGGTGAAGACCAAAGAGCTGTCGAAGGACACCAGAAACAAAATTGTAGACCTGCACCAGGCTGGGAAGACTGAATCTGCAATAGGCAAGCAGCTTGGTGTGAAGAAATCAACTGTGGGAGCAATAATTAGAAAATGGAAGACATACAAGACCACTGATAATCTCCCTCGATCTGGGGCTCCACGCAAGATCTCACCCCGTGGGGTCAAAATGATCACAAGAACGGTGAGCAAAAATCCCAGAACCACACGGGGGGACCTAGTGAATGACCTGCAGAGAGCTGGGACCAACGTAACAAAGGCTACCATCAGTAACACACTATGCCGCCAGGGACTCAGATCCTGCAGTGCCAGACATGTCCCCCTGCTTAAGCCAGTACATGTCCGGGCCAGTCTGAAGTTTGCTAGAGAGCATTTGGATGATCCAGAAGAGGATTGGGAGAATGTCATATGGTCAGATGAAACCAAAGTAGAACTGTTTGGTAGAAACACAACTCGTCGTGTTTGGAGGAGAGAGAATGCTGAGTTGCATCCAAAGAACACCATACCTACTGTGAAGCATGGGGGTGGCAACATCATGCTTTGGGGCTGTTTCTCTGCAAAGGGACCAGGACGACTGTTCCGTGTACAGGAAAGAATGAATGGGGCCATGTATTGTGAGATTTTGAGTGCAAACCTCCTTCCATCAGCAAGGGCATTGAAGATGAAACGTGGCTGGGTCTTTCAGCATGACAATGATCCCAAACACGCCGCCCGGGCAATGAAGGAGTGGCTTCGTAAGAAGCATTTCAAGGTCCTGGAGTGGCCTAGCCAGTCTCCAGATCTCAACCCCATAGAAAAACTTTGGAGGGAGTTGAAAGTCCGTGTTGCCCAGCGACAGCCCCAAAACATCACTGCTCTAGAGGAGATCTGCATGGAGGAATGGGCCAACATACCAGCAACAGTGTGTGCCAACCTTGTGAAGACTTACAGAAAACGTCTGACTCTGTCATTGCCAACAAAGGATATATAACAAAGTATTGAGATGAACTTTTGATATTGACCAAATACTTATTTTCCACCATAATTTGCAAATAAATTCTTTCCAAATCAGACAATGTGATTGCCTGGATTTGTTTTCTCATTTTGTCTCTCATAGTTGAGGTCTACCTATGATGTCAATTACAGGCCTCTCTCATCTTTTTAAGTGGGAGAACGTGCACAATTGGTGGCTGACTAAATACTTTTTTGCCCCACTGTACACACACACACACACACACACAATCCTTAGTGAAAGAATTTCTAAATACAAGTTTAAGAACTTTAAATATATACATATACACCTACACCTACACATACACACATACACACACACACACACACGTATATTTTCAAAAGGTCAAGAACATGAAGAGCTGGACAGCACCTGGCCCGGACATGATCCACACCTACTGTCTAAAGAAACTAACAGCAGTGCATGAATGCCTAGCACAGTGCTTTCCAAACTGCTGCCGTTGGCGACACACCAACAGCGGCAGCGGTGGTGGTGCGGGGGGGCGCTTGCACAATGACGGCGCAGGGTGTGTGTGTGACACAGAATTTGGAAAACTATGGCCTAGCAGCACAGATGAACCAGCTACTAGCAGCAGGCTCCCACCAAGACTGGCTAACACAAGGTAGGACAGTGCTGATCATGAAAGACCCCAACAAAGGAACAACACTATCCAACTACCAGCCAATAACCTGCCTCCCCACAACATGGAAAGTCCTATCAGGCATCATAGCCGCCAAGCTGCAGGACCATATGGGCCAGTACATGAGCACAGCTTAGAAGGGCATTGGGAACAACACCAGAGGCTACAAACACCAGTTGCTCATAGATAGAGCAGTCGCCCAAGACTCAAGGTCTAGACAGACCAATCTGAGCACAGCCTGGATTGACTACAGGAAAGCCTACAATTCAATACCCCACACATGGATCTGTGAATGCCTGGCTCTATACAAAGTCAACAGGACACTAAGGACCTTCCTCAAGAACTCAATGGGACTCTGGAAGACAACACTGGAAGTCAACTCAAGACAGCTCGTACAAGTGACAATCAATTGCGGCATATACCAAGATGATGCACTGTCCCCACTGCTGTTCTGCATGGGCTTGAACCCCCTCAGCCAGATTATCACAATAACTGGATACGGATACAAGTTCAACAGTGGAACTACCATCAGCCACCTCCTTTACATGGATGATATCAAGCTGTATGCTAAGAGTGAATGGGACATCGACTCACTGATCCACCTGACACGGATCTACAGTGAGGACATTGGGATGTCATTCGGACTAGAGAATTGTGGCTGGATGGTAGTAAAGAGAGGAAAGGTAGTTAAGACTGATGGGGTAGAACTACCAGCAGGCCACATAGCAGACATACAGACCAGCTACAAGTACCTTGGTATCCCATAGACACATGGGAACCACGATGAGGAGGCAAGGAAGACAGCAATATCCAAGTACCACCAAAGGATAAGACATGTCCTGAAGAGCCAGCTCAATGGGAAGAACAAGATCCATGCCATCAACATGTATGCCCTGCCAGTCATCAGATAACCTGCCGGTATAGTGAGCTGGCCAAAGGAGGACATGGAAGCTGCTGATGTGAAGACCCGGAAGCTCCTCACAATGTATGGAGGCTTCCACCCCAAGTCCAACACCCAGAGATGTACACCAGGTGGAAAGATGGTGGGCGGGGTCTGGTGAGACCCAGAGCATCCAGGAGTACATCAGTAAGATGGCACCTAAAGATGAACTGTTGAGAGAATGCCTGAGGCAGCAGCAGACATGGAAGGAAGATCAAGCAGAGGAAGTGCCATGGCAAGACAAGACCCTCAAACTCCCAGGCCGCTGGTAGAGGACCCGAGGTTGAGGAAGACACATACCACCCATATTGAATAAACAGGAAAAGGGTGATTAGAACTTTGATATTGGAAAGTTATAAATTATCCAAGACACTGACCTGGACAATTTTCCTATAGCAGATTTACAAAAGAGGCTTGTTAAAGCTTTAAAGAATTTTGTGAGAAGGGACAAAGAAAAATTAAAAGAAATCAAGTTCTAGGACATTATTTGAAGGGACTAAAATCAAGATTGTTAGTAGTAAAAGGAAAGAATATAAAGTTGGTTTATTTGATCAAGGATAAAATATATTTATTTATTTATCGTATTTTTCCACCGCCCATCTCGTTAACGACTCTGGGCGGTTTACAACAAATTAAAACAATAAAAATTAAATGTCAATTAAAAATATACATTAAAATATAAATATACAATATAATAAAAGCTCTAAAATATACGATAAAAAATCTAAAACCCAAGATGGTGAATCACAGTCTTGTTAAAATAGACATGTTGTTATCTCTGGTAACCCTTAATGGACCTTTGCTGATCAGGACTGAAACAATGAGACATTAAGGATTTGTTTATAGATAAGAGATGGGATATGGGAAGAAGAGTTCATTTGTTCTATTTTAAGAGAGGGTGATAAGTTACTAAAATCGTTTATACTTGTGTTGAAGGGGGAAGACATTTCTTCATATTTTTCTTTTCTTTTTCTTTACTATATTCTTATTTTTTCTTTCTTTTCTATTTTTCTTTCTTTTTTTGCATCTTCTATTTTTTCTTTGTATTCTTTTATTTTTTTTTAGTTTGTATTAGTTTTTATCTTTTTAATTGTAATTTTTAATAAAATTACTATAAAAAGATAAAAATAATATACTTTTTCAAATATTTATAAGCAACCTGTTAAATGGCAGATATCCATTATACCGTAATTAATCTGGATTTTTAATTTAGCGTTTAATTTCCTGTTTGTTTTGGATTTCTTATAAAAATTATTAACAGTTTGCACTTTAGTTTTTTTCTGATTTAATAGGACATCCCAAACTCCATCTGAGAATTTTATCGTTGCATCTATCCCTTCATTTTAAACATAACATTTTAACACACAATGCACAACATAATTAATAAATACTACAGTGGTATCTTTCCAAGCATTGTTGTTAATTCCTCGGATCCTACCCCACTCTTATCCCACCTAAAATATAGATGTTTGCCCTCCTCTAGTCATCCTTCACACATTTTCCAGGATTTTTCAAAAATAATACACAAAGATTTAGCCAAACCATAGGATGCAAGTCATCTGGTCTTGGATATTAAAATTATGTAGAGATGGCCTCTTCACTATAGTGCTGGAGGCACTTTGCTATGCCATGTTAATTTCCCTCATATCCCATATCCTCTCTGATTCACATTTCCACCTACCTACCTGAACCCGAGTTAAGCATCGTATCATCACTGAAATTAACAGTGGCCACAAGTATAGTAGCCAGTGTCCTGCCTAACTAGTCTGGTCAGGAATCAAGATAAATGCAGTCATTGTGCTCATTGCAGCAGCGTGAAGACTCTTATAAACACACAAAGATTATATAGATTTTTCTCAAAACTTACCTGTCAGTCATATTCAGTTTATAAATTACATCAGCCTAGAAAAATTGACAAAAACAGAAACATTTTTTAAAAGTTAACTATTACTCTCTACTTCTCTTTTCCATCTATTAAAGAACTAGTGTCTTTGCTCAAGGATCACAAAGTGAGTTTGCTGGTTTCAGTTTACAACTGGATTCTGTAATTTTCAAAAATCAGGAACCTACCAGATTTGCTTCCCATGAAGATTTTTTGGAACTTAAATCTTCCATGCTCACAAAGGTATTGCCTTGATCTGGATTTTTCCATGTTTCAAGTAAAGCTGTCTTTCCATCTCCCTCAAGAGCCTGGCATTTGATGAAGCTGTGATGAGCATTCCTATGACCTATCTAATATGGAATGTTGTCACCAAAAAGTGCTGAGTTTCTCATAAAATGCTGAAGACACTCGTGTGTTCAGTATGAGATGGAAGAAATCTTAGAGTTATTAATTTATAGTTCAGTGAAGCAAGGATTTGCTCATTGCAACAATGTCATTTTTATAAGATCAAATGTGGAATTAGAGACTACTAATCAAAGCCATTTATGCCCAGACTAACAAACAGTGCTTTGAGCACGTCCTATAATATGCAGTAAGCATCACGATGCTTTACATCAATGTCATATGCATAATTCTTATATATAAAATAGAAAAAAAATGTTACATGGGAAAATGTATGGGAGAAGAATACTAATAGATGCCCAGAGAATGAGGTAGTCTATAGAAGCTCTTTCTGAGATGAAGAGGAAGACCAAATAAACAGCCAAAATCTGCTAACTAGAAGAAATGGTGGGAAATGCCAAAGGTCAGTGGCATCTGAGTTCATTCAGAGCTTTACTGAAGAAAACACAAACCATCATTCATTATAAAGAAAAGGATGGAGGAACAAAGTCAGATTATTGGGTGGGGAAGTTCAAGCCTTTTGGCTTATGCTCTTTTCCTATACTAAATCCTCTTTCTCTGAAGTTATTAGCCATATTAGGGAATATGTGTAGGTAAATGGAACATAAGTACAACCTACAGGGCTGTGTAAGCCATAATGAGATAAACATCCTTCCCTAATCTACCACAAAACTGTGAGATTTTAACTCTCCTAATTTTCAGCCAGGATGGTCATCATGCATGCTGACAGAGAGTGATAGGAATGGAGGTCTAACAATTCAGGAGATCACCAAATGGAGAATGCTTGGTTAATCCATCAAAATGAACTAGAAAAGTTGCTCACATATATTATTATTATTATTATTATTATTATTATTATTATTATTATTATTTAAATGTATATGCTGCCTGACTCCCAGCAACTACTAGAGGAGGGGATAATTTAGGTTTAATTGCTATCTGTCTACAAAATAGTATCAAAAGGCATATGGACTTAACACATGAAGCATAACCTAATGAAATGAATGAGTGAAATGATAATTTCACACATATAGACACACACACACATATATGTAAAAAACTCAGACCAGTAGCATACTTGAATCAACAGCAAGATAATGTAAGATCATTTGCAAACTTATACTGCTTTTCTGAGAAGCCTTCTCTAACTAGGGGCCACCAAAGTTGTTACCAATCTGATGACCAAAGTTGTTACCAATCTGATGACAAAGGTGCTTACAGAATGAAAATTCAGTAGCAGATTTCAAGAGATACTGTACATGGATTTGTACAAAGAAACCAATCCTTTAGCAATAATCCTTTTCCATTTAAGATCATCAATCTAAGGGCTGCCTGGGGGAACTCTTCTCCCCATAGCTCAAACTTTCTGAACTTCCAGATGTGGACTTCAATTCCCAAAATTCCCCAGCCTGCATGGCCATTGCTGAGAAATCTGGGAATCTGGAACTTGTCAAGTTGGAAAATACTGCTCTAGAGAGCAGGATTTGAACAAATAGATATGGAATGGAAATGGCCAAATGTAGAAGCAGTTTCTAACTGGTGATACTGTCCTCCATCAGATGTTCAAAGGCTTAAAGCAGTATTCTCCACTGCAGATCCCACACTGAGCTGAACTGCAGCTCCCAATAGCCCTAGCCAGCATGGCCAAAGTTGAGAAATGCTGGGACTTTTAGTTCAGCAATATCTGGTGGGTCATAGATTCCCCACTATTGGACTATCTCCCAGATGCACATGCAGTTCCCAAAATCTTAGGTCCAACCACAAATTACACTGGGCTCTAATTTTTAACGAGACAAAAATGAGAAAATCTTGTATAGAGTGGTAACAATCATATTATCTGCATTTAATTAATTTTATTAAATATGCAAATTCAATCAAATTTAGTTTTGTCCCAGCCTTGCCCCCTTTCTTGTCCTTGGCTCTTTCCACTTTTTAGACTGTGGCTCTTGCATCTGAAAAGTTCCAATCAAAGAGACTATTTGTAGCTCAGGGTTGAACTGTGGAGTCCTTGGTGCTCTCTGAGCCTTGTTTTCTTGCAGACATTTCATTGCCAGACTAGGCAACATCTTCAGTGCAAGAAGTGCAAACCCCGCTCCCTTCTCGCGCTGAAGATGTTGCCTAGTCTGGCAATGAACCATCTGCAAGAAAACAACAAGGCTCAGAGAGCACCAAGGACTCCACATCTGAAAACAGCCCTTTTCAAGCCACTTCTGGTTTACTACAAATATTAAATGCTGGTGCTGTGCACCTTGCTTTGCATTCTTTAGCCTTAAAACTGTGTCACAATAATTCATCTTAATAGAGGTTAAAAATGCAATTCATTTTTCAAATGTTCTTATATGCAATTGTACCTCAAATATAAAACATATAAATATGTCTACGTACAAAACCAATTTCAAAACCAAGGACACCATAACAAAGTTGGATTAACCATTATGTTTGATAAAGATACAGTCTCTGCTGAGGCAGTAATTAATTACCTGGGAGTTCCCCAGTGTGAATACTCTGCCTTTCCTCTGCTGCTCTGGGATTTAATTAAAATTCTCTGAAACTCAGGACTATACTAGCTCCTTTAGCACCACAAGATAGGGAAACAATTACAGTTGTTTCCTTATGTAAAATGCCAGCAACATGAGAAGCAAAAGCATAGAAGATCCATGGGACTCCACATCTGAAAAGTTGTACAGGATGATGGATAAGTCTAGGAAGTCAATTTCAGGTTTTGAATAGCCAAAGAAGAGAATATGGTACTGGTCATATATACACAAGAGTCTGAAATGTAATAGTTCCAGGACAAAGAAAAGAAAAAGTGAAGAAAGCAAGTATCATTGTGTCATAAGCGTTGTTGTTTTTTTGTTCCTTCAAGTCAGTGTTGACTCCTGGCAAGTGCCTAGACTAGTCCCTGCAGTTTTCTTGGCAAGGTTTTGGAAGTGGTTTGCCCTTGCCTTCTTCTTCCTAGGGTTGAGAGAATGGGACTGGCCCAAGGTCACCCAACTGGCTTCATACCTAAGGCAGGAGTAGAACTCACAGTATCCCATTTTCTAGTCTGGTACCTTAACCACTACACCAAACTGGCTGTAAAAACATTGCTTTAATTTATCTAAAAATAATTATATTTTATTATTAGCCTTTCCATATATCTAAGCCCTTATAAATGAATAAAAAATATCCATTACAAATGTATGTTAGAAGAAAATATACCAAAAATGGACATATTCATAAAAGTAACATTAAAAAATGCATTAGGTAAAATTGCTTGCAAAGAATATGTATGCTAGGAAAAATTGTATATAAAATCCATATAGGCAACTTTGAGCTCCAACACCATGTGAATAAGTGAATAGGTGTTCTCTTCGATTGAGACTTCTAACCATACAAAAGTGCTTCCCTTTCTTCTCCATCCCGATTCCATTGTTGACAAATCTGCTCCAGATAGAGTAGAAGGTTGGCAGTAGGCTTAGAGGAATTCATTTTGCCAGTGATGGGTTCACTCCTCTATTAGGAGAAATGCATAGGAAAACGCATTCAATTTTAAAAAAAAAGAATGCAATGATGCAGAAATTGATTGAAACAAACTCGGAATGGAAAAAGAATTGGGAGAAACCAGAATGGATATATTCATCCATCTTTATCAATTATTCCAGCCATTCTCCTACCACAAATATTTCTGTCATCAGTAACTCCATTCTACATCCTTAATGAGTTCTGGAGAGCATTCCACACCACACCAAACTCCATGCATGCAAAATTCTCCATGCATGTTCTCACCTGACCAAGAAAGTAAATTCCTCCGCCAACTATGAAAGCTGAAATAGCTGTCCCAATTACAGAAAACAAGGTGATGGAGCCTATGTTCTGGAAGAAGTTCCCCTAAAGTAAGAGAGTATGGGAGAGACATAACAAAAGTGAGTTTTGAAAGGGCTTTAAACCAAAAATCACCTGGAATCAGTGTCATGACTCAGCATCCAAACATACTGTATGTAATAAAAACGTTCCTTGCAGCCATGAGTTTATCATTATTGCATCACTCCACAATCCTTATTAACATGGCCAGGTTCATTCTCATTTCATTCATGCTGATGGTATTTTCCATTCAGCTCATTCACTTACTTGGATGTAGGTAGTTTTTTATTTATTTATTATATTTTTTATTATTTTAAATAGAACATCTCCTTCACACCATATATACAATTTTACATTTTTATTTAATTATATTTTAGGTGTGGAGTTGACTATTTTATAAAGTTATTTCACAAAATACATACCGTATTTTCCGGCGTATAAGACGACTGGGCGTATAAGACGACCCCCAACTTTTCCAGTTAAAATATAGAGTTTGGGATATACTCGCCGTATAAGACCTCTCCTGGCCAAGTGCAGCCGCTCGCCGGAACGCAGCCCCCAGGGAAGAGCAGGAGGACGAGCGCGGGGCGGCGTACTGCATTGGGTCCCGTCGCTCGAAGGAGAAACGCGGGGAGGGGGGAGCGAGCTCCGTTCCCTCGGAGCAGCCTTGGGAAGGGAGGGGGCAAAACGCAGTGGCTCCACGACGGGCTCCAAACCCGTCCTCCTGGACTTCCCTGGGGGCTGCGTTCTGGCGAGCGGCTGCACTTGGCCAGGAGAGGTCTTATACGGCGAGTACGTATTTTCCGGCGTATAAGACGACACCCAGCGTATAAGACGACCCTCGACTTTTGAGAAGATTTTCCTGGGTTAAAAAGTCGTCTTATACGCCGGAAAATACGGTATATATTTGTAATATACTACCCAAGTGTTTCCCTTATTTTCATGGTTGGTTTATGGTTAATTTTAATGTGTTTTCTTATATGATATTTTAACCTTTCCTTTTGTTTTTTTCAGCATAATTACTAACTAAATTTGAAACTGATGAAGGCTTATATGCCGAAACACGTTTAGTTAGGCCATAGCTTTCCAAACTGTGTGTCGCGACACAACCCGGAAGTGGACGTGCACGGCGGCGGCGTCAGCGACACGCCATCAGCGCTTCCGCGTTTTAGCGGAAAACACGAGGCTGCCGCCGCTGCCGCCGTGCACACCACCACTGCGCGCCCCCTGCACCGCCACCATGCATGCCCCCGCCCCCGCGCCGTCACCGTTGGTGTGTCGCCAACGGCGGCAGTTTGGAAAGCACTGAGTTAGGCTATCTATGTTACTCAGTTGGGCTGGTTACTTGTTTTTGTATCATATGTAAGGTTGGCTATACGGGGCCTTTTAATTGTTTTTAATAGTTTGTATGTCACTACTGAATTTTATACATGTTTTTACTATTTTAAACCAGTAAACTTTACTGTATAGTATCATTGTGGCCCTATATATTTAACTTGACCTTTGTTGTAACCATAATAATGTTGTACATCATGCAATTTGTTTGTTTGATAAGTCTGTAGCTTGAATCATGTCAACTGGATTTATATTTTCTCAGTGGAAACGTTTCACTCCTTATCCAAGGAGCTTCTTCAGTCTGAGCAAAGTTAGTAAGGGAATCCTTAAGGATTCCCTTACTAACTTTGCTCAGACTGAAGAAGCTCCTTGGATAAGGAGTGAAACGTTTCCACTGAGAAAATATAAATCCAGTTGACATGATTCAAGCTACAGACAATTCCACCTGGATGACTGAGAACCTTCATAGACATTTTGTTTGATAAGGTTGCCCTAACCCATGACAACTCTGGGAAGCTTACACTGATAACAATACAAAAACCAAATAATGAAGCAGAAAAGAGGACTGACCTTCCAGAAGAGAAAACCACCCAGTTCAACAGGGAAAAAAATCCTGTAATAGGCTCACCACCCACTCTAACCCAAGACCTGGGGGAAAACCCATGTTTTGAATAACCTTTTAAACGAAGACAGGGTAGGAACCATATGAACTTCTAGGGGAATGCTCTTCTACAGGGCAGGCTCAGTGACAGAGAAGGCCCACATCCTGAGTCCCATCAAATGTCATTGTTTGATTGATCGGACCTGGAGCATGCCAATTGTGTCCGCCCAAGCCAACACGCACACAGGCATGTAACTGTTAGGTAACTAAGGCTTTCTGTGGTTAGCTGGGATGAGTTTGAACATATCATACCTGAAGAAGTGGACAGGGACGTTGAGGTTACAAACAGGGCAACCTGTTTATTCGATCCATGCCTCTCCTAGCTGATGAAGGCCACACAGGAGGTGACATGGTTGGGTCCATGCAGTAATAGAAATTATCAGAGATAGCCAGGCCCTGTGCCATGAAGGGCTTTATACCAACACTCTGAATTGCATGCAGAAGCTAACTGTCTCATGAAGCAGAGGAATTACATGAGCATACCATGGCATGTCCATTGTGGACAACTTCCAAGTAGTCGTCGAGGGCAGCCCCATGTAGAAAACATTGCAAAGATCTATATGCAAGATGACCAGGATATGAGTAACTATTTGGAAGACCTCCCTGTCCCAGAATGGGTACACCTGGCACACCAGATGGAGCAGTGTGAAGGCCTTCCTAGCCACAGCTTCCACCTGCTCTTTGAGAGGAGCTGTGAATCCAGGAAAAACCCAAGGTTGCATACCAGTTCCAAATGGGGAGTGCTGCCTCGTCTAAAGCTAAATTATGGAGATTCTCCAGGATCATGCCCCAAATATCTACAGCCATTTGGTCTTGCTAGGGTTGAACCTGAATCTGTTCCCCCCCCCTTCCAGACCCTCACAGCCTCCAGACACTGGGCAAAACCTTGACAGCCTCATTGGTCACCCTGGGATTGAGATATACAACTGGGTACCATCAGTATACTGATAATACCTGACCCTGAACCTAAAGATGACCTCTCCCAGAGGCTTCATGTAGATGTTAAATAGAAAAGCAAAAGAATAGAGCTTTGTGGTAGCCCATATATCAGAGGCTTTGGGCTATATCTCTCCCTGCCCCATCAACACTGATTGGAACCACTCACAGAGAAAGGAGAACCACTGCAGTACAGTGCCTCCACTCCTAAGCTCATCGACAGTCCAGAAGGTAACTCATCCCAGCTAACCACAGAAAGCCTTAGTAACCTAACTACTATGTGTGTGCGGTTGGCCCAGAACATGACACTTTTTCTCTTTGGGTGGAGGGAGGCTGATAAACTGAAAAGCAATCATAAACTTGAATAAATATGAATAATAAATCATAAAAATAAAAATAATCTGAAAAGACCCTGCTGGCCTTTCATAAGGCCCTAAAGACCTGGTTCTGTGCCTGGGGCCCTGTGTGCGCACAAGGACCTGCTTCTTGGTTGTGTTAGTGATTTGGGTTTGATGTTTCTCGGCTGCTCTGCATTTTAACTTTTGTAATGTTTGTAACAGTTTTTATTTTATTTTAATTATGTTCCCCGCCCAGAGTCACTTGTTGAGATGGGCAGCCATATAAATTGGATAGATAAATAAATAAATCAGAGAGTGGTCTTACCATGGCAGAGGACTGATGCTAACGTCCTCCAATACCACATCACATTGCAACATCCGTGAGACAAAAAACAGACATAAAGTGCAACCCTGGCATGTGTTGGTCCCTCAATGACTTGGGCGAGGTCAATGGTTGCCATGAATTCCTGAGCTGAGCAAATTGAAATCCCAGGACCTATTGTCCTCAGAGTCTGAAGTGCTAACCCAGAAACAAAGTCTAGCAACTCAGGCAGGGAGATAGGTACAGTAGCAACAACCCAACTGCTCCCTAAAGCGCAACTTCAACCAAAGGATCTCACATCTGGTTACCTATGGGGCAGAGCCTCTGAAAGCCACAAACTATTTTTTTTATACAACTAATAGTTTAAAACATTTCTTGTCACCAGATGTGGAGCTCGCCACGAATTTAGATGGTTTTAAAAGGAGAGAAGAGAATCAATTGCTACTAGTCTTCATAGTTTATACAGCAGTATACCTTACAAACATCTGAGGTACAAAAGTGGACGAAGACCCTCACTTTTTTGTCTTGTTTTCAAGCTTCCCAAATGCATTTGGTTCCCACTAGGGGATGCAGAATGCTGGACTAGATGGGCTTTTGAGTCAATAAATTATAAAGCATTAATTTCTGGAGCTCTGTTTCTTCCATTTTGTTGCTATGATTTGCCATTAATATTCATACCTTCCCTTTCATTACAGAGAAAAATCATCAGGGACCTGGCCCCATGACTTTGGAATCAGCTTCCTCTTTCTCTTTGACTCAGTGAAAGTTTGAGGGCCTTTAAAAGAATGTTAAAGATCTTGTTATTCAACTAGTGGTCTATAGTCTAAAGCCTGGTTCTGTAACCTATTCTCATTCATCTTGGCAATCCCTAGGTCTGCTACATTAAAAAATTAAGATCTGCTACATTTTAAATATGGATGTGTACACATTTGGTTGTATCACAGGATGTGGTTTTAATATACAAGATTGTTTGGTTTGTCTGTATCATTAATACTTGTTCACTAGTTTAACTGTTAATTTTATGGGATGGAATTTTGTAATTATCTTCTTCTTCTGATTTGCACCATGCCTTGGTAATATTATTGTTATTTACTTATAGAGGCATTCAGATTATTAGTTTTCTAAACAATGGTTTTTTTTCCATTTATGTACAGGTGCCAGCAAGTGCTATTTAGATTTTCCAACTGGTAAAGAGCATGGAGACCTACTTCCAGATAATGAATGACTTTCAGGAACATACTGTACCAGTGTTTAAACACTTGCTGCACTGCTTTATGCAATTTGAACCAGCGAAGTACCCTTGTTCCTCTTTCCCATATATAGTCTTTTAAGATGACAGAGGACTCTTTTTGACAGTCCCTAATATGTACCATGCATGTGAAAAGAGCAGGAAGGAGGTGACTCAAACTTTGAGTATCTTCCAGAAGCATGTTCCTATTGCTAAGCTTTAGTATTCAAGGTTAAATTGGGATTAAAGGGTCAGAGAAGAAAATTAATTAGGTTTTAATTCCATTGGGAATTTGTAGAGCTTCATCCTGATGTTTCATCAGCTGTATTTTTAGAAGTTTATTTTTTCCTTTTATTGTACATAATACATGGGAAAAAAGAGAACTTTCCACATCCAGCAAACACATGACATTTCAGCAGAATTTCAGGAAACAAGAGGATTACAACCACATTTCCTTGTATATTTTTATTTTTATTTTATTTTACTTTTATCCCGCCTTTATTATTTTTATAAATAACTCAAGGCAGCGAACATAGCTAATACTCCTTCCTCCTCCTATTTTCCCCACAACAACAGCCCTGTGAGATGAGTTGGGCTGAGAGAGAGTGACTGGCCCAAGGTCACCCAGCCGGCTTTCATGCCTAAGGCGGAACTAGAACTCAGTTTTAAATTATAATAATATAATAATATCATATCATATCATATAAATTATAATATATATATATACAGTATATATATATATATACATTATATACTGTATTATATAATATATAATATATAAATATAAAATATAATATAAAATTATAGTTTAATTATCTTATAAGCTTTCTAATATGTAAAAGTAAAGGAAGTTCTTTGCCCAGCATATTATAGCTTGGACCTGGATCTAGGAGGGAAAGCTCAAGTCTTCAAACTGAGATCAACATGTTCAGTGTTGACCAAAGAAGGGGAAGAGAAGGACATTGGTGCAAACTATTTCCCTTCTTTCACTTGCAGCAGTGCCTATTTGCTTGATCCAATTCACTTCCACAAGTGGAAGCAGCCCTTATATGGGTAAAAGAACAGATCTTGGCTGAACCTAGCATTTTTCATAACATTCCATAAAACTTTACTCAGGTGTGTGTGTGTGTGTGTGTGTGTGTGTGTGTTTTAATCTGTTAAGAGTTAGCAAAGGAACACTGTACTCAGTAAAGGAGCACTGTACTCAGTAATTCGTATTTATTTCAAAATTCAAGGATAGTTCAACGCAAATATAGCCAGAAAGGATAGTGTCTGTTTGTTCACTTTTACAGGGTTTTAGAAGTTTGTTATTTTAATGGAATGTAGTGTTTATGGTTGGTGGATTTTGCAATACTATTTTCTGCTTGTTCTACTTTTGTAAATGACCTGGAGTAGGCCATAAACAAGTAATTGTAACAAACAAACTCACTTTGTGTAATGAATACCCAGATTCAAATATAATTGGCGGAAGTAAAAGAAGAAAAAACATATTGGGACGAAACATTTCTTCTTCCTGCAAAACACAACAAACAAAGAGATTAAGAAGGAATTATGAGATATATGAGAAAGGGAATACCACCACATCTGGAACAAACATAAATCTAGCATCTCTAAGTGTCTATAAAAATAGGAACATTTTATGAAGCAAAAAATACTGGGAAATATATTCCATATTAGCCTGCCCCATTTCTCACCATAAATAAAGAGGATTCCAAAAAAGCAAACATCTTTGGGATTGCCATTAAAATTGCTTTTTTTTCTTGATCAATTAACAGAATTAAAGAGCAAATATTTGTTATTCGAGGTATTGCCAAAACACTCAAAGTGGCAATTGACTGATTATGTGCCATCAAGTCAGTGTTGACTCCTGGCCATCATACAGATAGATTTTCTCCAGGCTATTCTGTCCCTAACCTGGTCCTTCAAGTCTTCCATTGCCGTTGTAATTCAGTCCATCCACCTTGTTGCTGGCCATCCTCTTCTTCACTTTCATTCCATCTTTCCTAGCATTATAGACTTCTCCAGAGAGCTCGGTCTTCACATGTGTCCAAAGTATGATAATTTGAGCTTGGTTATTTGTGGCTTGAGTGTGAACTTTGGATTGATTTGCTCTATGATCCATTGGTTTGTTTTCTTAGTTATCCATGTATTCTCAGGAGTCTTCTCCAACACCAGAGTTCAAAAGTGTCAATCTTCCTTCTATTCTGCCTCTTCAAAGTCCAATTTTGGCTTCCATAGAATGTCACAAGGAAAAACATTGCCTGCATGATTCTGATCTTTATAGGACTGCACATAATAGGTCTGCACACAATAACAGCACATAAAATAACTCTGATGTCTTGATATGGGTCAAGTAGCTGTTGGTTTAAATTTCCACTAATTCAACAAATTTGTTTCAAGAAGAAATTGATAAGTTTGACTAATTGTTGATGTCATGCTTAAAATGTAAAAGTGGTTCATAAGATGCTGTCTTGTGTTAGAGAAGCCTTCTTTACACATATTGTTACTGTGGAAGAAGCCTGAGGATTGTCACTGTCAACAGTATATAAACTCCCCAATGGTTTCTTTATGACTGAAAACCCCAGAATAATTTTAATGTTAAATTAAGCATATTGGCTAAACTAATAATATTGTTGAGATTAACTTTTGTTTTCTTGAAAGATGTGTGGACTGAAGCTTAGCCATTGATGCTGCCTTTTGGAATATGAGATGTACACAGTAAAATAACTGAGTAACACTAAAGAATGTACTACCCTAACATCCCAATTGTCAAATTAGACAACATAATCACAAAGAAAATATAGTAACATAATGTATTATTATTAAGGCTCACCCGCTATGCATGAAGAAGCTAGAATTCTATTTTTAAATTAGGCATACTGGGATTCAAATATATCATTAATTGTCTGCAACAGTGGAACTATGCAATTATCTCAACAAATGCCATGTTATCAAGCATTTTTATTTTTCCATAATAAAAGGAAACAACTTTATTAAGTTAATCTGCTTTTTAAAAAAGCCTACAGAAGGAAGAAATAGAGGGCATTTCCTAAACATCATCATTGTTCTCTGTAATTCCAAACCTACAAAGTAAGTGTGAAACCATATATTTCATCTGTGCACAAAAGGGGGGGTGACAACATATTTTGGAAAGGAGAGGCAGCTCTTTTGGTTGTTAAGGACTGCACTGTTTTTTAATTGTCTCCGAGAGTGGCAATGGATGTGACCAGAGTGGACAAGACCCAATTTTTTGGTTCTTTTTCACATTTTGGGGGGCTTTAAAGGACTAAATACACTTACTTTTCCTCTTAACTCACCCCAAATAGAACAAACTAACTTGACTCAGAGATTTAAGAAGTAAACTGTATGCCTTAATCCTTCACCTTTTAATTCCCCAAGTCCCCTAAATTAGACTGAAAATGTTGGCCTTGTTCATTCCATGAGACCACAAAAGGAGTGCTGGTGACTGCAGGTTGCCTATCAGTGGCTTAGGAAATCTCAAACTTTTACACAACAGAAACATTTTAGGGTTAACAAAAAGTCCAAAGGACAAGAGGTTCCCCCACTCCCCCACCAAAATGCTCAGGGAGAATTGAGTGATAGGTGAGTCTCCTGGAAAAGGGTTTATGGAATACAAAACAGACATACTCCATTTTACAATGTTTTATTATGCATCCTGTTTTCATGGCTGAATAGCGAGCTCAACTGCTGTGTGATTATAGCTATGCCAGCTCTCTCTAATGTGATCTATGTCAGGGGTCCCCAACCTGTGGGCCATGGCCCACTAGTGGGCCACGGCCTGTTAGGAATTGGGCCGCGGGGCTCCCTCCCGCAAACCCCACCCCCGGTGCTTGTGATTGGCTCCTGCCCACAAACCCCGCCTCCCGGTGCTTGTGATTGGCTCCTGACCGGAAACCCTGCCCCCCGGTGCATGCGATTGGCTCCCACCTGCAAACTCCATCCCCCGGTCCACGGAAATCCCAGAAACCCCGCCCCCCGGGTCTGCAGAAATCCCAGAAACCCCGCCCCCCGGTCCGCGGAAAAATCGTCTTTTGAAACCGGTCCCTGGCGCCAAAAAGGTTGGGGACCCCTGATCTATGTGTTGGATTGATTATTTATTTATTTATTTATTTATCACATTTATATCCCGCCCATCTCCCTCACAAGGAGGGACCCTGGGCGATTATAACTAGAATTCCCAACTAGCTGTTTGTACATCTTATTGAACTGAGATGACCAGTACAAAAATTCTTCCTGCTTTAGGAATGAAGCAAAGAACATTAATTTTGGGAGTTGGGCTTTCAAACAGAATTGTTTAAATTAAGTATAGCATAAATTACATGGGAAAAATATTATAAAAGTTGCTGGTATACCTTCCAGTTGGCCAGCTTTTGAAATTCTATGATTTTTATAACTGCACCCATCAAGATACCTAAAAAGAAAAAAAAGATAAAGAACTATGAGAAATATGAAAAGCTCTGACCCATCCAAATGAGTGCTTTGAGTAAGTAACACTATGATATTGACACTGGAGTTAGGTTATAATGGACGTATTGTTTAATACAACCTTCTACCCAAAGGTACAGTCCTCTGTGCACAATAGTTCTGCTCACCACAGATTAAGCCACACAATAAAATCATTCATTTGTTCATGTGATAATAGAAAGTTATGAACCACTGCATATGAAAGAGTCATCTAGAAGTAAGTATAGTCTCAAATAATGGTCCTGTATTCCTTCTTCCTCATCCTCACTGTGCCTGCAATTTTCTCATAAAGCTCTGACTTCTGGGCTTATCCTGTCTGTCTTGATCTTGTTAATAATAGATCCAATCTGCTGAGAGACCAGAACAGGAAACTGAAAACTGTTCTACAGTTGCTATTGGTTTAGCTGCTCTGATATCAAAGTATTATTTCACAACCTCTAGAGTTGGGCAACTAAGGAGCCTAGCATTTGTTTATTTATTCCATTTATATGGCAGCTCATTTGCCAAGCAACTTTGGGCAACTGACAACAAAAACAACCCAGTAATATGGAAAATAAGTATTCAAAAACAGAAAAGCAAATAACACAAGGAAACCACGTACAAACACCTATAGTGTCAGGGCCAAAATTCACCTCACCCATCTTAACACATACTGATGGCACACACAATATCCTGCCCCAGTGACTGAGGGAAGAGTCAGGTTTTCAGGGCCTTTCCAAAGGCCAGCAGGGCTCTAGTCATCTGGATCTCTGTCCAGCAACAGAGAAGGTATCTCAGAGTTTTAGTTCTAAGACATGAGCATTTTATGTTGATTACAAAACTAAGTGAAACAGCTACGATAATGATGTAATGCTCTTTCCAGTTCATAGGAAAACTGGTGTTACAATATCATATATAGTCATTTCCCTTTCTTGTTCTTTATATCCTCAAAACAGTTAAATTTTTATAGCAAGGTCTTCAGAGAAGAACTGGATTTATATAAAGAGAAAAAAAGGCACATACAGTTGTAATCAAAATTATTCAACCCCATTGCAAATCAGGTTTATTGTCAAAATTTACAGAATTTCAGCTGTTTACAGTGAACAAATCAAACAAAAGCAATTGAAATAGCTCAACACAACAAATGTTTCAAGTGGTATCCCCAAATTCAACTGAAAATGCAACTTACAATGACTTCTCCAGTCTCAAAATTATTCAACCCCCTGAATAGAATCCGTCACAACAGCACACATACAGTATGCAAAACAGGTGTTGTCTCAAGCACACCTGATGCAACTAATCAAGGGCCTCATTAGTTGCACCAGGTGTGCTTGAGCTGGAACACATGAAATGCCTGAACTGGCTAGGGGTTTGTTGAGTGTCATGTTTGACTGCATGTTAGAAATATGGCTACGTCAAAAGAATGGTCCAAAAAGGTAAGAGAAGAGATCATCACCCTTCACAAACAAGGAACAGGATACGAAAAGATAGCGAAGGCACAGAATGTACCTAGAGACACCGTTGGAAGCATAGTTCGCAAGTTCAAAGTTAAAGGAACAGTGGTTACACTACCTGGACGGGGCAGAAAAAAGAAGCTGTCAATGGCTGCAACCAGATTTCTGAGAAGGCAGGTTGAGAGAAACCCTCGAGTGACTGCAAAAGACCTGCAGCAAGACTTGGTGGCAACAGGCACTGAGGTTTCAGTGAGCACAGTAAGGCGCATACTAAACACAGAATGTGTCCATGCCAGAACTCCAAGACATACACCACTACTGACCCAAAAGCACAAGAAAAGTCAGCTCCAATATGCTCACAATCATATAAATAAGCCACAGAAGTTTTGGGATTCTATTCTGTGGAGCGATGAAACAAAACTGGAACTTTTCAGCCCCATAGAACAGCAGTATGTCTGGAGGAAGAAGAATGAAGCATACGCTGGAAAGAACACTCTGCCTACAGTTAAGCATGGTGGTGGCTTGGTGATGCTCCGGGGCTGCTTTGCATCCTCTGGCACTGGAAACCTGCAGCATGTGGAAGGCAAGATGGATTCACTTAAGTATCAGGAAATCCTAGGAGAAAACGTCATGCCATCTGTAAGGAAGCTGAAGCTTGGGCGTCATTGGACCTTCCAACAGGACAATGATCCCAAGCATACCTCAAATTCCACTAAGGCTTGGATGCAGAAGTAGTCCTGGAAGATTCTACAGTGGCCATCACAGTCACCTGACTTGAACCCCATAGAAAATCGCTGGTGGGATTTGAAGAAGGCGGTTGCAGCATGCAAACCAAAGAATATTACTGAACTGAAGGCCATTGCTCATGAGGAATGGGCTAAGATTCCTCAGGAATGCTGCCAGAAGCTGGTGTCTGGCTATGCATCTTGTTTGCAGCAGGTCATAAGAGCAAAAGGGTGCTCTACTGAGTACTGAAGATACTTGCCATGAAGGGGTTGAATAATTTTGAGACTGGAGAAGTCATTGTCAGTTGCATTTTCAGTTGAATTTGGAGAAACCACTTGAAGCATTCATTGTGTTGAGCTATTTCAATTGCTTTTGTTTGATTTGTTCATTGCAAACAGCTGAAAGTCTGTAAATGTTGACAATAAACCTGATTTGCAATGGGGGTTGAATAATTTCGATTACAACTGTACACCAATGACACAATAATAATACTAACAGCAACAACTATTTCTATGTATCCAGTCAAAAGCACGGGACAAGCAGGTGATTCATCATGGAACTGCTTCTTTTGCTGCCTGGAAACAAAACTGCTAATATTTAGCTTTTAACTCATTACCATTGTCACCTTTTGACAATGCTCTAGAGAATTTCTTTGAAGGACTCTGGAGTAGCACAAGAGTACCACTACGACATTTCAAGAAGGTGGTAAAGAAGCAAGGCAGTAAATAACAAAATGCAACATGGGTTGCACCAGCCAAACAGGGAGAACAAGATTTCCAAGGGAATGGCACAACACTGGGACATTGAGAGTTCTCAAATATATTTTTAAACAGGCAAAAGCGTTTCTTATTGAAATGATCAAAAGAATATCAAAGGTTGCTTTCCTTTGTACACATTTCAAGGTATTAATATTTGATGACCTTGAAAACCCTGCAGCAAAATTGTATAAATGCAAGGAATTGAATCTCCAGAAGAGACAATCAAAATAATTAAATCACAAAATATAAGGGTGGGGAGGGACCATAGAGATCATCTAGTCCAATCCCCTTCCCACTGCAAGAATCCATTACTATAGCATAACCAACAGATGGCAATCCAGCCTGTTTATACACCAGTAGTGAAGGAGTGCCCACTTCCTAAGCAATCTATTCCTTGTAGAATAGCTCTGTTAAAAATGTTTTTCTAATATCCAACCAAAATCTTTGTCTTTGTAATTTAAACCCTTGTTTCTTATCTTGTTTTCTAAAACAGTTCTACCCCATTTTCTACATGACAGCCCCTAAGATTCTTTAAGATAGTTATCATGTATCCCCAAATATTTATTTTTCAGATGAACATAACGAACACTATCAATCATGCTTTCTAAGTGTTTCCTTTCAGGTCATCATCTGGACACATTCCAGTTGTCATTGACTTTTCTAAATGCAGTGCCCAGGAATGGCTGCAGTATTCTAGGTGCAGTCTGACCAATGAAGAGGAATGATGACTTCTCTTGATCTTGATACCATACTTCAGTTGATGTAGTCTTTGACTGCAGTTGCCCTTTCTGTGGATCACAATGTTGGCTCGTGTTCAGCTTGTGATCCAACAAGACAGCCAGATCCTTTTCGCATGTACTTCTGCTCAGTATGATTCCCATCCCATCCTATATTTATGCCACTGCCTTTTTCTATGCAAATGTAGGGCACTGTATTTGTCTCTGTTGAAAATAATTTCATGAGGTTTTGCTCACCGTTCCAGGTTTTCAAAATCCTTTTGAATCTTGGTACTATCCTTTGCTTCTATGCCCCTATCTTTGTGTCATAATTTTCTAAGCCTTTGTAAGTATGTTAAACAGCACAGGGCCTAGAAGAGAATCCTGTGGCATTCCCCACAACATTTTCCACAAATTGTATTTTTGTTACTTACTGGCCAACAGGAGACAATCCATGGCCAACTTCATTCTCATTGGGACAGTCATACACTGTCTCAATGAATAACAAAAATAGCACAGGAATATATACTACAAATCTTGCCCCCCCTGTGGCAGGAGGACTCAAGGAACCTCTAGTCTAAGGGCATGGCACAGTAACAACTACAGTATGTCAGTATGTCTCTCCAGTCTGAGAGCTTAATAAAGGACAGGGTGCACCCATAAGCTAGACATGGAACCACTGACCTACACTCATTGAGAATAATTGTTCAACCAGCAATGTATCCATGTAATAGTAGCACAGTCTACCCTAACCACATTAGAGAATAAGCACCAAATTTCCCATCCTGCTTCCCCCATAATGGCCTACCCACTGTCTCCTGTCATACCTTCCCTTACCTGTCAGAACCTCTATTCTTCCCACACCCAACTTTTCACATACACACTTGCCCTTGCCCCTGTCCATACTAAGCAACCCACAGGCGCCTGTTCCCATTCCATCCTCCAGCTCACCCTCCTATCTAATTTTTGTTACTCCCAGAAGGTGAACCATGGATCCTCTCTGGCACCCCTCCCCAATGACCTCCTTCCCATAGGTCTACACTCACCCACAAGTCTCTCACTCCTGCGAGAGGAGAGATCCTTCCACATCATTACTTCCCCGGGGCCACTACCCCCTTGTGCTCTCACCTCAGAGGAGCGGCCACCCTATTCCAGATTCACACCCAGGGCAGCAACAGAAAAAAAGAGGGGGCAGGCACTGTTTAAACCTGATGCTATTCTGAATATGAAAGTATCATAGATAATGTACAATGCTTCTTGTAAATTGCTGTAGGTTCCTTAGTGGATTTTCTTGTACTATCTTGTTTCTAGAAAGCCCTGAATAAAGGATCTTTGGAGAGGACAATTTATGCCCCTTTCTTCCTTTCTGTTCCACTCTGGGTTTATTTTCTTTGCCATTGTTGTTCCTTTGCCTTGTACTGTTTTCATGGTTTTTGTATTGTTCTGTTTTTTTAAAATGTTTTAAAAATTGTAATCTGCCCAGAGTCGCTGGGAGTCGGGCAGCATATAAATTTAATAGATGATGATGATGATGATGATGATGATGATGATGATGATGAAATAATTTTCCAAACTGTATTGGACTCAGATAATTAAAAATATATATTACTGACACTTGGAAATCCTCTTCTGACCCAGGAAAACAACCCGTACTGTGGTTAGCTTTGGAGAGTATTATTCCCCATGTGCTGGCATGGTGCCCTGTTAATACTGGTCACAGCCACTATTCCCACAGAGCACCAGCTTTCTGCCTCCTCCAGTAATGGCAGCGACCAGCTCACTTCCATTGCCCCGATGCTGAAGAACAATGCCATCTGCATCTTGCTACCCTCAGCCACTTACCTCCACCTCCAACATCCATACATCCAACCATTTGAATCAACATACTCCAATGCAATCTGTTCCTCTGCCCCAATTTTCTGATAAATTTTGCCCCCTTTCTTCTTCACTCCAACTAACTTTTCAGCAACTTTCTGTTTCTCCCACCCTCTCCTCCTTTACCTACAATTTTGGACTTTTGCTTTTTGTTCCTTTCTTTTGAATTTTATTTTCAGATTGGCAGTGCAGTTATTGTAGTCACTTCCTGGCATGCACTGTTTGGGAATAATGAATTCTATCATACAAGATATTTGCATAGTGCTTAATTTCAGGGATCTCAAATCTTCTAAGGTTTCCTTGCATTTTTTTTTAAAAAAGCACCATCATTATCCTCCAACAATTTGCCCACCAATATCAGACTGGCCACTACCCTGCTTTTCTTTAGCATAAGTAAAGGTAAAGGTTACCCCCGGGCATTTGTGCAGTCGTGTCCGACTCTTGGGGCCGGTGCTCATCTCCATGTGTTAACCAAAGAGCTAGTGGTGTCTGAAAATGCTTCCACGGTCATGTGGCCAGCATGATGCACACCGAACGCTGTTAACTACCCACCGAAGTGGTACCTATTCATCTACTTGCATTTGCATACTTTCAAATTGCTAAGTTGGCAAGAGCTGGGGCTAGTGCGGGAGCTCACTCCGTCACGCGGGACTAGGGATTCGAACCTCCAAACTTGAGATCTTCCGATCAACAAGCCTGGCGTCTTACCCACTGAGCCACCACGCCCCTTACTTTCTTTAGCATAGGAAGGCGAAAATGGTTCTCCCTTTGTAGAGCATTTGATAAGGAAGTCTTTTAGTCTAGGATAGTGACATATTAGGGGCGTGGTGGCTCAGCGGGTAAGACGCCAGGCTTGTCGATCGGAAGATCGCAAGTTCAGAGGTTCGAATCCCTAGCCCTGCGTGCGGAGTGAGCTCCCACACTAGCTCCAGCTCTTGCCAACCTAGCAATTCGAAAGCATGCAAATGCAAGTAGATTAATAGGTACCACTTCGGTGGGTAGGTAACAGCGTTCCGCGCGCGTCATGCAGCCACATGACCGTGGAAGTGTCTTCGGACAACGCTGGCTCTTCGGCTAACAAATGGAGATGAGCAACGGCCCCTAGAGTCGGACACGACTGCACAAAATGTGCAGGGGGAACCTTTACCTTTTTTTTAGTGACATATTGGATACAGTCTTTTTGTTTTTTATATTCAGTATAATTGGTTGTTATTATGGTTTTATTCTTTATATATAAGGCACCTAGAGACTGGTGAATCAGACAGCACACACATTTTTGTAAAAAATAATAAAGAAATATAATTTATTAACACAGTACACAAATCCAATGGGGAGGGAAAAGAGAAACTTGAATACAATGTTTCTGGGTGGCTATTAGCTCAGCAATATTTATGATAGTCTAATGTTATCATCCCTAAGGGTAATAAAGAATATTCATTGCGTTATGTTTAGTCATAACAAAAGGCTTACATGAACTAATGTTGGACTTACATATTTCTTCCTCTTCTTCCTTGGTGCTGCCAGTAAGAGAATATTAGAAGTTTCTGCTTCTACTAAACTCAGAAAAACTGTAATTATGGAACTACAAAATAAACCAGCTTCATTCTATGGTTTTTAATGCTCACTCATTTCTCTTTATCAGAAGACAGCAATACAAATCACTTCTATGCTGCTGCCATGAAAAACAGAGTATCCATGGAGTCCCCAGGAGCCAAGATTGACTCAAAGTAATCTTCACCTTCAGCAAGTGGTAGTACCTAGCTATCCTGTCTGGGCTTGTAAGCTAAATAGGGTTGGGTGTAACTGTACTTGGATGGGAGACCAGCAGGAAATTCCAGACTGTAAGCTAGCCTTGAAAGTCCAAAAAATATCCAGCTAGGCATGAGGAGTTGAGCTCAACTTAACGGAATTTATATTTACCTAATCATGAAGGGGGGAGAGGAGACCACAAGTTAATCACATCATAAATTGTTTAGCTCACCCTACAAATTCTATTCATAAGAACACTGTGTGCCTCCCTCTAAATGTGAGTATACATACTGTTTATGATGCAAGTTATCAGATTTTACACTTGTTCCTGCTGATGACCTAGAAATGTAGCACAGCTGTTCATATATTTATAGGAGCAATCTGCTCAATGGCTAAAACAACAACCATAATCCATAAACAGGTGGCTCTCTGTTTGCTACTAGTCTTAGGGTTCTCAAAGTCCAGCCAAGCCCCATCTGGTTACCTCCATATCTGGTCAATACCTTCCATCATGCACAGTAATTTAGCTAATAGCCACATTGGCTGATGATAATGGGAGTTATAGGCCAATATATCTGGATTTTTAAAAAAGCCCACCAACTTAAGCCATACAGGATCAGGAGAAATAACAGCTCAGACTCATCTGGGGAGGTGCTCTTCCATCCTACCCTATTCCAAAATAGCAAAGCATGATGATGATGATGATGATGATGATGATGATGATGATGATGATGATGATGAAATTTATACACCGCCCATCTAACTGTAAAAGTGACGCTGGGCGGCTAGAGTCCTGTAAAAGCTCCTGTGAAAGCTTTCAAAGTACCAATCACATATTAGGCAGGGTAGAACTGAGTCCCAGCAATCCTTTGCCCAGGATTATATCTTTCACAGCTCTGATCTACTACAGGCAGTGGAGATGCTAAAACTGCTAACAGCAGTGCCAAATCTACAGAGAGGGTTTTGGATACTGCCATTCTTCCTAGCACAATAATAACCTGCATCCTTCAATCTCTCTCTACAACAAATTTGTTCAATCATCATGGTTAAAGTACCTTCAACCTGAGGACTGTACGTTAAAATCCTTGTTCAGCCATGATACTCAGTGATTGACTTGGAATCAGTCATATCAGCTCTCCACACTAATAAACTTCACAGGCTTTTTCTGCAGATAAGGAGGAGGGGGAGAAGCTACTTACACTGTCTTGAATCTTATGAAGGAAATGCGTTATATAGGCAAATAACAAAAAGCAAGCATTGGATTATGTTACAATCTGGACTTAAAGAATATCAACAGCTGTCATTTATTTAAACAGAACGTAACTATATATTTTCCTTCTACTATCAGTACTCACCTAGAGAAACAACAGCAACACTCTCTGGCAAGAAATGTAGCCTGTATCTTATCAATAAGTGCACCAATATGATGCAGATAGCTGAAGAGAAAGCAGACAACATTTAGGGACATTTAACAACGAAGTACTTGATCAAACAAACTGTGCAATTATCCTTTGAATTTAAAATAAATATGAAGCTTGAAAAAAGTTGAACATTCCTGAAACAGAGCCAGTTAGTTAAATGATAAACAATAATTTTTAATGTTTTATATGGGCTTACAGACACATTTTCTGTGAGTTCTGGTCAAAAGTACAGTAATATAGTCATTGTCAACTTCTGTCAGTTTTGGACAGAAGAAACATTGATAGCTTTGATCCAAAGAATCCAAAGAACACAACAGCCCTATGCTGTTAGAAAGCCACTTCTAGGATCATTCTAGAACAGTTCTCAATGAGATGTGCAGGGAAGGGCAAATAGCTATTGGGGGAGGGGAAGTTAGCTGTTGGGGAGTAGAATCAACAGCACACATCTTCCATTTATACAAGAAGTCCTAGGATCCAAAGCCATGTATCAAACTATAAAAACTGTATAAATTCTTGCAATGTGAATAAACCAGTACAGCAGATTTGCTTCCATGTAAGCATGAAGTACTATCACTGAAATCAATGAGATATACAAGTCAGAGGTAGCCAATCTTTTTAGACAATAGGGACATTTGTTATTATGAGAATATGCTGGAGGTTCTGTAGCAAAATAACTGCCATGGTGCACATAATGAATGACAAAAACACCTGTTTCCAGATGCTGTCCTCCAGCATGGTCTCTACCATCCAAACAGACCTCTCTTTTTTGGGTGGGTGGGGGGAAATAGGCAACCTTGCCAAACATGTCTATGAAGGTTCTCAGTCATCCAGGTGGAATTGTCTGTAGCTTGAATCATGTCAACTGGATTTCTATTTTCTCAGTGGAAACGTTTCGCTCCTTATCCAAGGAACTTCTTCAGTCTGAGCAAAGTTAGTAAGGGAATCCTTAAATATGTTTCTAGGTGGCTGTGTGACCTTACCCCTGGGGCTAGGTCATGGTTATTTTGATATGTTGTTTCTAAGTCCCTTTATCATCTAAAGGAGGATCGTTAAGATCACCATGCTGCTGTTGAGCTTGCGAAATGGTCTTAATCTTCCTAGGCACAGAAGACAAAGCAGGAAGGAAGATAGGGGAAAGGTTGTGCCTGAGGCCCCCACCTCTATTCAAGGAAGGATTTTCCAAGTTGGCATAAATGGATTCCTTGACCCCTCTCTCAAACCACCTATCTTCTCTGTCTAAAATGTGAACATTAATGTCCTCAAATGAGTGTCCTTTTTCCTTTAGATGAAGATAAACTGCTGACTCTGGTCCTGTGGTGTTACTTCTCCTGTGTTGGGCCATCCTCCTGTACAACCTTTGTACAAATAACTACAGGAATGGGTGGGAAGTTCCTGATTGATTCCCTAGTTTTTAATATGTAAAACGAACTGTCATTTACATGCATATAGCATACCGTAATTGTAACAGCCTTTATCATGACTTGTGAAATACTTGCAACATTAAATTTTAGAGAATCTTTTGTAACATAAAAAACACAATGCTACATGTACAGGGGTAATTACAACATTTCATAACTGTATGAGTTGGATAGACAAAATAGTATCACAAAGTAGGTGGTTGCCTATGTTACTTGTGTTGTTTATCATTGTTCAATCGTTACGATTTGTTACCACATGTCTCTAGGGAAATGAGTGAGTAACATTCATATTATTACACGTACACAACAGACAAAAGTATTAGGAAATATTGGGTAGAGGCATTTCACAGTGTTCAGTGATGGAAGATGGGGAAATTCTCAGAAGCATCACTTTAAAGCTTAAGCTTAAAGCATACAGTTTTTAAAAATTTTAATGCAAATATTTATAGAAAAGAAAATAGACCAGGTAGCAGATGACCATACAACTGATCTGACATTTGGTTTCCTTATGATTCCAAATATGAAGGACAGAGGACAATAGTTACAGTTTGCCAAATTAAAAAAGAAGGCAGAATAATGGTGAGGTGGGTTTTGGAATGCTAAAGGCACACCAAAAAATTGAACGTAAATGACACAGGGTTAGGGACACAAGGTTGCATGTTTGGCAGTTTTATTGACTTCAATTATTTTTATTTTTATTTTGCAATTATAACATTTTCTTGAAATAGGAAAATTCTCAGTAAATAATTTTATTCAGTAAATTCAGTATTTTTACTTGCAAATGTTGCCTTCTTAGCACTATACCTCAGGCATTTATTTTTATGGTGTTCTTGTGATACATTTGATTCTGATATAGATTGATACAGTTGATTCTTCTATCAAACAAGAAACACTTGATTCAAATCTGCATTTGGTACGTGAGTGAGAAAAATGAATCAAGATTCAGAATCAACTTTCAGAAAAGTGAAGATAAACAATATGCATTTATTATTTATTTATTTATTTATTTAATTTATTCCCCGCCCATCTCCCATACAAGGGACTCTGGGCGGGTTACAATAATTAAAACTTTAAAATTTAAAATTTTTAAAAACCATACAAAATAGAAAATATATAAAAAATATATCCAATATAAAATAAAATAAAATAAAATCCAAGATGGATTGGGGACCGTAGCACAGGTCATATTGCTATGGGGCCAGCCAACCCCAGGAGGCACTACCACCTCCGTTGTCCCAGGCCAGGTGGCAGAGCCAGGTCTTAAGGGCCTTCCGAAAGGCCAGGAGTGAAGGGGCCAGTCTCACCTCCGGGGGCAAGATGTTCCATAAGGCGGGCGCTGTCGCAGAGAAGGCACGCCTCCTGGACCCCGCTAGATGGAATTCTCTTGTTGAGGGGGTCCGAAGCATGCCCTCTCTGCATGCACGGGTGGGGCGGGCTGACGGTCCCTCAGGTACCCTGGTCCTATGCCATATAGGGCTTTAAAGGTAATCACCAACACCTTGAATTGGACCCGGAAGCAAACTGGCAACCAATGCAGCTCCCCTAGCAGAGGTGTTACATGTGCCGATCTTATGGCACCCGTAACTGCTTGCGCCGCCGCATTCTGTACCAGCTGAAGCTTCCGGATACTCTTCAGGGGTAGCCCCATGTAGAGCGCATTACAGTAGTCTATGCGGGAGATGACAAGGGCATGAGTGACTGTTCGGACGGCCTCCTGATCCAGGAAAGGGCGTAACTGGTGCACAACTCGAAGTTGTGCAAAGGCCCTCCTGGCCACGACTGCCACCTGCTCTTCGAGCAAGAGTCGCGAGTCCAGGAGGACCCCCAGATTCCGCACTGGATCCGAGTGAGGTAGTGCAACCCCCCCCAGAACCAAAGATGACAACTTCCCGGATCTAGGGGGGCCATCAATCCACAGCCACTCCGTCTTACCAGGGTTCAGTTGAAGCCTGAATGCATGCATGCATGCCATCTGGTCAAACAGTTTTATATTTTGTAAATTTTATGCAGCATATCAGGTGCTTAAAGGTATGCTAATAGTGGCATAAGTAACCACAGCCATAACACAATCAAAGGAGAAGTCACTTTTTCTCCCAATAAACTAGAAAAAGTGCCCAAAACAAGAACAGTTCTTTTATCCAGAGAACATCCTAGGATAGAAAAGGGCAGCCAAGCACTTCATTTTACCGAAATAAATTACACTCCATCCTAATCACATTTTGTTGTTGTTCAGTCGTTTAGTCGTGTCCGACACTTCGTGATCTCATGGACCATAGCACGCCAGGCCTTCCTGTCCTCCACTGCCTCCCAGAGTTTACTCAAGTTCATGTTCATCACATTGGTGATGCTATCTAACCATCTCATCCTCTGCCGTCCCCTTCTCCTTTTGCCTTCAGTCTTTCCCAGCATCAGGGTCTTTTCCAGTGAGTCCTCTCTTCGCATTAGGTGGCCAAAGTATTTGAGCTTCAGCTTCAGCATCTGTCCTTCCAATGAGCAGTCAGGGTTGATTTCCTTTAGGATTGACTGGTTTGACCTCCTTGCAGTCCAAGGGACTCTCAAGAGTCTTCTCCAGCACCACAGTTCGAAAGCATCAATTCTTCGGCGCTCAGCCTTCCTTATGGTCCAACTCTCACAGCCATACATTACTACTGGAAAAACCATAGCTTTAACTATACGGACCTTTGTCGGCAAGGTGATGTCTCTGCTTTTTAATATGCTGTCTAGGTTTGCCATAGCTTTCCTCCCAAGGAGCAAGCGTCTTTTAATCTCATGGCTGCAGTCACCGTCTGCGGTGATCTTGGAGCCCAAGAAAATAAAATCTGTCACTGCTTCCATTTCTTCTTCTTCTATTTGCCAGGAAGTGATGGGATGCCATGATCTGGGTTTTTTTAATGTTGAGTTTCAAGCCAGCTTTTGCACTCTCCTCTTTCACCCTCATCAAGAGGCTCTTTAGTTCCTCTTCACTTTCTGCCATTAGGGTGGTATCGTCTGCATATCTGAGGTTGTTGATATTTCTCCCGGCAATCTTAACTCCGGCTTGCGATTCATCCAGCCCGGCATTTCTCATGATGTACTCTGCATATAAGTTAAATAAGCAGGGTGATAATATACAGCCTTGTCGTACTCCTTCTCGGTTCACATACTGCTGAAGCCTAGCTTGTAGGATTTTGAGCATAACCTTGCTAGCATGTGAAATGAGCGCAATTGTATGGTAGTTTGAACATTCTTTGGCATTGCCTTTCTTTGGAATTGGAGTGTAAACTGACCTTTTCCAATCCTGTGGCCACTGTTGAGTTTTCCAAATTTGTTGGCATATTGAGTGCAGCACTTTAACAGCATCATCTTTTAGGATTTTAAATAGCTCAGCTGGGATACTGTCTTCTCCGCTAGCTTTGTTGTTAGTAATGCTTCCTAAGGCCCACTTGACTTCACTCTCTAGGATGTCCGGCTCAAGGTCAGTGACCACACCATCGTATTTATCAGGGATATTAAGATCTTTCCTGTATAGTTCTTCTGTGTATTCTTGCCACCTCTTGTTAATCTCTTCTGCTTCTGTTAGGTCCCTGCCTTTTTTGTTCTTTATCATGCCCATCTTTGCACAAAACGTTCCCTTGATATCTCCGATTTTCTTGAAGAGATCTCTAGTCTTCCCCATTCTATTGTTTTCCTCGATTTCTTTGCATTGTTCATTTAAGAAGGCCTTCTTATCTCTCCTTGCTATTCTCTGGAATTCTGCATTCAGTTGTTTATATCTTTCCCTTTCTCCCTTGCCTTTTCCTTCCCTTCTTTCCTCAGCTATTTGTAAAGCCTCATCAGTCAGCCACTTTGCTTTCTTGCATTTCTTTTTCTTTGGGATGGTTTTAGTTGCTGCCTCCTGTACAATGTTACGAACCTCCATCCATAGTTCTTCAGGCACTCTGTCTACCAGATCTAATCCTTTAAATCTATTCCTCACCTCCACTGTATATTCATAAGGGATATGATTTAGGTCATACCTGAGTGGGCTAGTGGTTTTCTCTACGTTCTTCAATTTAAGCCTAAATTTTGCAATAAGAAGCTCATGATCTGAGCCACAGTCAGCTCCAGGTCTTGTTTTTGCTGATTGTATAGAGCTTCTCCATCTTTGGCTGCAAAGTATATAATCAATCTGATTTCGGTATTGACCATCTGGTGATGTCCATGTGTAGAGTCGTCTCTTGTGTTGTTGGAAAAGAGTGTTTGCTATGACCAGCGTGTTCTCTTGACAAAACTCTATTAGCCTTTGCCCTGCTTCATTTTGTACTCCGAGGCCGAACTTGCCTGTTATTCCGGTTATTTTTTGACTTCCTACTTTAGCATTCCAGTCCCCTATGATGAAAAGGACATCTTTTTTTGGTGTTAGTTCTAGAAGGTGTTGTAGGTCTTCATAGAACCGGTCAACTTCAGCTTCTTCGGCATCAGTGGTTGGGGCATAGACTTGGATCACTGTGATGTTGAATGGTTTGCCTTGGATTCGAACTGAAAGCATTCTGTTGTTTTTGAGGTTGTACCCCAGTACTGCCTTTCCCACTCTTTTATTGACTATGAGAGCTACTCCATTTCTTCTAAGGGATTCTTGCCCACAGTAGTATATATAATGGTCTCCTGAATTAAATTCGCCCATTCCTGTCCATTTTAGTTCGCTGATTCCCAAGATGTCGATGTTCAATCTTGTCATCTCATGTTTGACCACATCCAGCTTACCTTGATTCATAGATCTTACATTCCAGGTTCCTATGCAATATTGTTCTTTACAGCATCGGACTTTCCTTCCACTTCCAGACACATCCACAACTGAGCATCCTTTCAGCTTTGGCCCAGCCGCTTCACTCTTTCTGGAGCTACTCGGAATTGCCCTCCGCTCTTCCCCAGTAGCATTTTGGACACGTTGCGACCTGAGGGGCTCATCTTCCGGCGTCATATCTTTTAGCCTTTTGATACTGTCCATGGGTTTTCTTGGCAAGGATACTGGAGTGGTTTGCCATTCCCTCCTCCAGTTTTGGACCACGTTTTGTCAGAACTCTCCATCATGACCTGTTCTTCTTGACCTGACATCATTGAGTTACGCAAGCCCCTTCGCCACAACAAGGCAGTGATCCATGAAGGGGCTAATCACATTTATCAGGAGGTAAATACTAGTTAATTTTGGAGGAAATTAACTTCCAGTAAATATGCTCTCTGGATTTGAGATAAAATTCTCCTCTGGGTTTTAGCTTTTTTTATTTGGTAAGCAGGGTAATGCCCATCCCAGAATTCCCCATGGGGGGAGATGGGCGGTCATATAAATTAAATAAATAAATAAATAAATATAAAGACAGACATTTGCTGATAAGTTTACATCTTCTCAAACAAAAAACTAATCCTTTTATTTCTCTTTGGCAGATACAAAATAGTTCTCTTTTCTACTTTTGCTCTATCAACTTTGTTAGCTAACAAAGAGTTCCATCTTATACCAGCACATTCAGAAAATGGATCATTTCATAAGTAACAGTAGAAACAGTAGTAAATTAACCATTTATTTAATCCCAAAATGTTTTGGAATTCATAACTTGCAGAGCAGCCAAACAAACAGCAACCTCATAACCAGTAACAGTAAACCAAGGAGAAGCAGCCAATATATTTAGCAAAAAAAAAAGGGGGGGAGGGTTGTAAGAAAGTCTGCAAAAGTCCTCAAATGCCCCAGAAAAAGAGAAAGCAGGGAGTGTTCTAATGAGTAAATTCAGTAAAGTTAGATAAATATTCACGTTATTAAAATCTTAGATGAATTCATCAAACAAAAGAGACCAGGACATTCCAGCCAGGCTTTTCAAAAAGTCCTTACATAGAATTATTAACAGCATAAAAAACCCAAATCCAGTGGAGATATAACTTCTACTGACATGTCTATAATGGGCAGAGTTGTTCTTGCATAGCACAAGACGATGCATGGCCTAAAATCACACATCGAGACCCTTTGGGGGAAATTAGATCTGGCACAGAATCGAGACAACTCTGGGCAAGAAAACTCTTAATGGCATTCATTCAGCAGTGAAACCACAACATTTTATCACAGGCGAAACGCAACCCTGCTCTTCTGAGATAATGGGGGCTGTGTTGAATACTGTAGAAGATATTATTGGACACAGCATGTGATATTGCTGTGACAAGTGACACAGTAGTCAAGTGAGAAACACTCATTCACCAAAGCAAAAGAAAAACAAGAAGTGGCAAAGGAGAGCAAGAGGTTACCCAAGCAGCCATGTTGTCCATGCCATTGATCGTTTTCTTCCCCTCTGCCCACCTTTTAGAAGTTATTTAGGTATTTATTTCTCCACCCCAATATTTTTTAAAAAGTTGCCCAAGTCTAATCTTTAATAAGTCAGTTGGCAAGTACAAGGTGGTATGTTTACAAATAAATAAATACAGGCCTTTTTCTATATACTGAGAGTGGGATGCTTTCCCACAAGCACTGGACCTCAAATATAATAATGTAACATCAAGAATAAAGTTTCCAAGACTTTTTTGCCATTGTTTGGAAAGCAGCCCATTCAGATTTAATTTGGACTGAATTTATCAAGTGTATTAGCCTGCTTAGGTAAAAGTTTCCAGGAAGTTGCCTCATAATGAATCAGATGGCTAGTACAACTATCTTCCTTATTATTGTCTGCATTGCTGTCAGTGGCTCCTGAGAGTTTCATACAAGACTTCTTCCTGCCCAACCTAGTGATGTCATGGATTGAATTTGGAAGTTATGTGCTCTATCAATGCTCTATCAATCACAGCTTCTTGTCCTATTCTTTTTACTATTTGCCCCCTCATTGCCACAGAAGGGTCATTGCTGAGATGCACCCTGCAGTCAAACATCTACCAGCCCATTTGCCAGTTGATCAATTCAACAACTCACTCTGGAGCTTTAACAGCAGCAAACCTTTCAGAGTAGTAGGACAGAATTTTGCTGCATCATACTTTCTCCGTATTTCAGTATAGCCTCTCCTACAAGCTCACAGTGCTTCTGTAAAGAATACCATTCAGAGTACTGTTTGGGCTGGAGTGGCATATAAATTGCAGGGAGGGAGGGAAGGAGTTGGGATAATCATAGATATTATATAGTCGAAGGCTTTCATCGCCGGAATCCGATAGTTGTTGTGGGTTTTCCGGGCTGTGTGGCCGTGTTCTGGCAGTTTTTGTTCCTAACGTTTCGCCAGTAGCTGTGGCTAGCATCTTCAGAGGACAGGAGCACAGCTAGAAGATTCTCTCTGTGCCCAAGTGGAGGGTGTGTGTTCCTGCTGGTGTTTATAGCTGCTGAAAGGTCATTTGCAAGAGATTGGGAGAGGGTTTTTTGTGGTGATTAGGGGGTGTGGTGCTGTCGCGTGTGGGATTAGCACACCTATTGTGTGAGTTGTTTGTTTATTTCTGTGGTTGAGTAGAGTTCATTGACCTTTTACAAGCTGTGTTTTTCAGGACTGGGAGCCAGGTTTTGCTGATCTTTAGGCTTTCTTCTTTTTTATTGAAACTGTGTTGGTGTTTATATATTTCAATGGCTTCTCTGTATAGTCTAACATAGTGGCTGTTGGTGTTGTCCAGTATTTCTGTGTTTTCAAATAAGATTTGGTGACCAGTTTGTTTGAGAGCATGTTCAGCTATTGCAGATTTTTCAGGTTGCTGTAGTCTGCAGTGTCTTTCATGTTCTGGTGTGGATGCTGTGTTTTGTGGTCCCAATATATACTTCTCCACAGCTGCAGGGTATGCGGTAAACTCCTACAGCGGTGAGGGGGTCCCTTTTGTCTTTTGCTGATTTTAACATTTGTTGTATTTTTCTGGTGGGTTTGAAGACTGTTTGGAGGTTATGTTTTTTCATTAGTTTTTCCATGCGATCCGTGACTCCTTTAATGTAGGGCAGAAATGTTTTGCTTGTTGGGGGCTGTTTTTCTTCAGTTGAGTGCTGTTTTTTCGGTTTGAGAGCTCTCCTGATTTCATTCTTGGAGTAGCCATTTGCCTGTAGGGACCAATCCAAATGGTTGAGTTCAGAAATGAGAAATTGAGCTTCACAGTTCTGATTTTTGTCGTGGGTGGTGATTGGAATTTTTGTGTAGATACCGGTCTGTGTGGGTGGGTTTTCTGTAGATTTTATTTTGATATTGTCATATCATAGATATTCATCATAGATATTGTCAGTCTGGTGTAGTGGTTTAAGGCATCAGGCTAGAAACTGGTAGACCAGGAGTTCTAATCCTGCCTTAGGCGTGAAGCCAGATGAGGGACCTTGGGACAGTCCCTCTCTCTCAGCCCTAGGAAGAAAGAATGGCAAACTATTTCTGAAAATCTTACCCAGAAAACTGCAGGGACTCATCCAGGCAGTTGCCAAGGGTCAACACTGACCCAAAGGCAATCCCCCCCAAACCCTCCTCCAACCAAGCCAGCATCTGTAGAGCCCCAGGGAACATCTCCGTTGGGGGAGATGGACGGTCATATAAATTTAATAAATAAATAAAAATAAATAAATAAACAAGTTTTGTTCTGCCAGATTTTATGATCTTGCACAAAACCACCGTCAGGAGGTTGTGGAGAAGATGGAACTGGCTGCTGTCAAAATAATCTTACTGTAGCCAAGAGTTTAGTTTGTGATGCCAAATGTGAAAAGGAAAAAAGGAGAAATATCTTTGCGGCATATGAATATAAATATTTAGAAATTTCTTTCACAGTATCATCTACTATTTTCTTTAGCTTTAAATATTCCATTTAATGCTTTTAAAACATTAAATTGGTCCTGGAGGCGAGACAGACATTAATTCTCTCTAAAGACAAAGGATAAAGGACTGTTTTAAAAAGACCTGGACTATATACAGTATATTCAATCCTTATTTTCTTATATTGTTTCACATAACAACATCTCATGAGACACTATCATAGCATTTTTCTTAATAAGCTTATAAAGAAAAATCTAGGCTTTCTGATATTAGCTGGTTTCACAAATTGCACTAAATCATAATCTGGTTTAGTATTATGTAAACCCAAATACAAAGCACTTACAGCTATTCAAAAACATCACTAAAAACCAACAAGAAGTTAGTTTTATATTTTTGAAGGGGAGAATCACTTGTTAATTTTAACTATAGAATCACATTTTAGACAGGGCACTCTTTCAGGGCCACTGCTATTATTGCCCTATCCTTTAAAAAAGGTTCAGGAGTCATCAAAACTGGTTTCCTTAGTCCAAATAACTCCCTAATGCAGTTATAAGATTTGCAACTATTCAGTGCATGACTTGCTCCTATCCTGCTTTAAAAAAAAAGGCTTCAGTGCTTTCCCCATCCGTGAGAAAGAGTAGCATATGATATACTTGAATATATAACATCGAGGAGTTTCCGGGTCGAGAAACCCTTTTAGATAGCTATCTCAAAATGGCAGTAATTTGTGTTCCAGTTCTTACTAGGATCTCTGCAGGACTGAAGATGGATACAGGTGACTTCTCCAAACCAGCATAGTTGTTTTTTCCCCAGAATAATTCCCACACTTGCAAAAGATCAAGCATTGTTAAAATAGAAATTACAATCCAACACATCCAGAGTATACTAGGCTGTGATGATATAAACAATCATTCAAACTGACAACCAGATTTTCAGGAAAAACAAGGCTTACAAGCTAACTATGTTTGTGAAAACACAACCAAATACAGTAATGGAAAGCAAAAGCTAGATAATATACACAGACCTGTATAAATATATCTTACATACAGAATTGTCTAGTTCACATAAAGGCAAATTAAATCAAGCAAAAATATCAAAGAAAAGAATAAAAAACCCGCTGATACTATGAAAATCTAGTGAAAGAAAATGCTAAAATACTTTCATTATTAGAGAACATTTCTCTATCATATTGTTAATAATATACATCCTTGTTATTTTCATACTTGGGGCTCTCAAAAACTCAGAACCAGACTTTAATGGATTTGCTTTAATGGATCTTCAAAATAATTCCTGGGAACAATTTTTTCTATGACAAAAATGTTGGATTACACAGCTGCATTTTATATGCTCACTCTGTAATCCTAGACATATTTACTCAAAATGAAGTCACCTTCACTTCAGTGTGGAAGCAGGCATAGAAATGAAATCAGAGAATTCTTTCTCAGACTGAAAGTTCAAGGAAAAATAAAGCAAACATGCCTTCACATTCTGAGTGCAAAACCCTTTAATTTGAAGATTGGAATTGAGGAAGCAATTACAGAGTTTAATTAAGTAAAAACCATAGTTAAGTGCTTAGGTTACACACTGTCATGCTGAATAAAAGAATGAAGCAATTCTCTTTCAAAATTAAATAAGTAAACCACATGGGTTTGTAGCACTGATTTGGTGGTATGGGCTACAAACAGTTCTCCATGTTTTTGTAATGGAACTTCTATGTACTATTACTTTACACAGGGAGTTCCTGTGTATTTTGTTTTCTAGAAGCTACCATAAACATACAGAATATTAGTGTAAATATATATGTATACATATATATAGAAAACAAAGTAACCTATTTATGGGAGAGATGATTGATTTTAGGATGCTCACATAGTTCACATTGGCAGTGATCCTGTTCTAATCTTGTCCAACCAGTTCCCTCAACAATAACATTTCTAAACAATGATATAAATTTCCATCCACATATAGAGATGCACAAAAAAGCAATTACACTAAAACTCAACAGAGCTTTGCAATGCATTTATATTCTTATAAGGATCTTTCTTGTTAGAACACATAAACTGTGATTAATCAAAGACAGGAAAAAGTGTTAAAAATACTCACTTACTGAAACTCATTTCCTATATACCAAGAACATGAAACAGAAACCCCAACAGGCTCTCAGAGATTCTTAGTAACCTAACCCTATCTCACAAAAATCATTAGACTATCTTCAGAATATTTTTAAAATGTAAGAACTGGTCCTATTAATGGCCATTCCTCAATGGCTTTTACAGATGTACTTTGCTGGCATCACCAAAGCTTCTTGTCATTATAGTTCCTCCCCAATACCTCTTCTATTCCACTTTTTCTCAACACTAACAATACAGGTCAGGAACCATAACCGATATTGTATTTCACAGCCTTCATTTTTCCATGATTGCTATCAAAAGTAATTAATAAGAGATTACCTAGTACAAGGAGACTAAAGAATATAGTCATGCCACTCGACTGTTCTTCTTGTTGAGCCTGGACACCAGTTTGCACTGGAAGGATTGGTTTGGCAGGTGTAGGAAGCACTAGTTTCGTGGTGAGGGCCAGGGTGGTATGAAGGGTGAAATTGAATACATCATGGGTCACATTTGAGAAGCTGTAAGAGAATGCAAACCCAGGTCAGACTGAGTAGAAACTGGACTAAAAATAAAAACAATGTCTAAAACACAGAATTTAGAAAAACTATTATTTGAGAAACAACTGCCTAACTTTCAACCTGTCTGAAAACAGCTCTCCTCAATTATAGGCCTTGCGTAATTGCAACGTAAATACTTTGCTCAGACTGAAGAAGCTCCTTGGATAAGGAGCGAAACGTTTCCACTGAGAAAATAGAAATCCAGTTGACATGATTCAAGCTACAGACAATTCCACCTGGATGACTGAGAACCTTCATAGACATAACGTAAATACTGTGATTCCAAAACCTCTTGTAAAAATATTGATTGTTATAATTGTATGTGAAGAGCACCTGAAGGAACATTTGCTGCTTTCCTAAGAGTAAAAGAGTAAAAGTAAAGGCATCAGAACAAAACAAAATAAAATAAGTAAAAAACACCTACAAGTACATAATCCAGAAGAAACAAAGAATGTCTAAGAGACTGAACTTAGGAATGGATGGGTACATATTATACTAATATTCTCAATTATCAGTTAGTAGCTACTTTTATATGCACAATTATAGAAAGATTCACAAATACCTACAGTGGAGGATTGGATTATTAAACTAATGGACTTGGCTCAAATGGCTAAATTAACAGACTTAATAAGAGAAAACACTGTTTCTGGATTTATTTCTACTTGGCAACCACTTTTAGATTACTTGCTTGTGTTAGAAAAAAATGAAGTTTTGATTTTGGGTTTTAGTGATTAAATGGTTCGTTTTGATAGAAATGATGTTACTAAAGTTTAATCAATGGTAAGAGATTATATTTGTAAACTTAATTATATCTGTATCAGAGAAAGTCAGAAGTCACTTTCTGTTTCTTTTTCCTATCTGCTTGCACTTTTATAGTTTTTTCTTTTTTCTTTAGTTCTATGCTCTAGCTTTTCTATATTCTATATTTTGCATTTTAATTATACTTCGAAAACTAATAAAGTTCTTTTTAAAAAATTATCAGTTAATAGCTATGGGATGGTTATTAGGGCTCTGCACACTTCAAAACTGATCTGGAAGAAATAATATTGGATTTCACACAAGGACACAGCATCTCTCTGCTATTTGTTATCAGCTATTATGGATCTCCAAGGGACAGAGGGTCTAATCAGATGTAGTGAGAATTTAGCACAGGACCAAGCATACCTCAAAACCCAAAATAAAATCAAGAGAAAATAGTCATATTTAGACAATTCTAAGGCTAGCTCTTGATAGCCTTTGTTTTGGTTCAGGTTTTCTTCCCAGCTACAGTTCAGTATTCTCATTACCTCCTTTGCTCCCATGCTGGCAAAAAGGCAAGGAAGGATGGCACATATTCACATGCTTGAAGTAACATCCAGTGGGTTTCTGAGTTTTGCATTCCATATGTGATGCAGAAAATATTGCTAATTCACAGTATACTCATGCTAATATATTGGAGAACGCAGGAAAGAGTAACTGAGTTAGATATGCCCTTGCCCGCTCCTCTTGTATAATGTGATAATGTGCACTGGAACTATAAAGCTAAGGCTACTATCATACAGCTTCAGCTATATTTGCATTTGTACTGAGCATCTCATAATACACTTCCAATTCTTGATGAGAAAGGGACAAGAGTGATGACCTCTGCCTCAGATTTCAGCAAAATACTTAGAGAACTGTTGGTTTCTCTTACAGAACCAAAAGTTTTTCTCTGTGAGAACATTAGAGGTCTAAAGGTCACGTCTAAAGCAGCTAAGTCTTAGATGAGGTAGTGTGTAGTCTTCTCTACAGGACTGATGAATGTGTGATGCTCTTTGATTTCAGTTCCCATCAACCTCAGCCACCATGATTTTTGAGGCATAGCAGCAATATAGTTCAACAATACCTGACAAAGAGGGCAAACAAGAATGGAGAATCAGGGCACATCTAATTGCAGGAAGACCATATGAAAATGCTTTTAATTGCTTTTCATGAGATACAACAGAGATGAGAACAGGTGTCTTAGCCACATCAGTAAAGAGTGGGCAACAGAAATGACAAACTATTCATTCAAAGGATAACAGGAAATATTCAAGGCAGAGATACTTGAAATACTGAATTATTGTTTCTTTATGCACAACAAAAATAAATAGAAATGCATGAAGATCCAAAATGGTGATGTTCAAGAGTGAAGGGCTTTATCACAATGTATTAGAGAGTAAACATGGAAAATGTGTATGGTGATCTACTTTCCAAAAGAGATGAGAACAAGTCTAACTGCACTTGTTAATCTACATTCCCCTCTAAACATGGAGAATCATTTATTCTTTATTTCATGTCCTCTTCTAACCCAGAGGATAGTCTGGTTTTTAGTGTTAGCACTGCAGTAAATATAAGAATGGCATATTCTTGAACCTCTTTTAAAGACTTCTCTCCATAGAAAGGCTACTTGCTTTATCGTGGTTTGAATAAAATACAATTGGCAGAGTTCTCACAACATACGGAGCTGCATACAAGCAAATCACATTTTGATTCAGTACAGTATGAGGCCAATCATAGTTTTGGGGACAGTCAGTGAATGAACAAAGTGTTGATTTGGGCTCAAGGCACTAAGGTCAAAAACATCCTAAGATTAGACAGCCTAAAACTCAGGATAACTAATGTATGAACTATTTCATTTTATTCAATCTTGAGAACAGATTGGGGGGGGGAATAGACAACCTAGATCCTCTAGATATTTTGGAGAACAACTCCCCAAACCAGTAGCAAATATCTTTTCAACCAAAAGATATGGAGGACTCCAGATTGCCTACCCTTATTTTGGTGATCTTTGTTTTGTATCTTCAACTCAGTCTTGACTCCTGGCAATTGCCGGGACAAGTCCCTGTAGTTTTCTTGGCAACATTTTGCAAAGTGGCTTGCCATTGCCTTCTTCTTAGGGCTGAGTGTGTGTGTCTGGCCCAAGGTCACCCAGCTGGCCTTGTGCCTAAGGCAGGACTAGAATTCAGTCTCCCAATTTCTAGACTGGTGCCTTAACCACTACACCAAATTAACTTTCTGTTTAGGTTCACAAACTAAAAAATATATTATTCTCTGTGCACAAAGATGGTAGTTATATTTATATGTAAAGTCTTGCTTGAGAAGAGAAGTAAACATTCTTTCAGGTCAATAATAGCTTTGATATACCTAACATGGTCATGTTGTTCGAATGCCTGACCATCGTCTTCCAAAGCAGCTACTTTACTCCCAACTTAAGAATGGAAAACGGAATATTGGTGGACAGCAAAAGAGATTCAAAGATACTCTCAAAGCTAATTTTAAAAAATGTAATATCAGCATTGAGAACTGGGAAGCCCTAACTCATGAGCGTTTCAAATGGAGGTCAGCCTTTATTAATGGCGCTATGGACTTTGAAGAAGCACGAGTACAGGGCGAAAGGGAGAAAAGAGCTAAAAGGAAGGCACGTCAGGCAAATCTTCATCATGACCATCTCCCACCCGGAAACCTATGCCCTCATTGTGGGAGGTTGTGCGGATCCAGAATTGGCCTTTATAGCCACTTACGGATCCACTGTTAAAATTTTACCTTTGGAAGACAATCTTACTCGTCTACGAGTGATCGCCAATGATGATACTAACATGGACAAATTAGGTATAAAAATACCCAAGTATTCTTTAACAATAAAAAAGAGAAAAAATCCTATATAAGGCCAACTGTGTTTGTGTATGTGTTTGCACTAATGCAAAGTTTGAAGTAATACTATAATTCTTGCATTCCAATAAGCAAAGAAGGGTGCTATTCTTTTAATTATCATTGCACATCTGTAAGCCTTCTTCTCATGACTGGGCAATACATTTTTGCTCTTCCACTTAGGTTGCTCTGCTTACAAATAACTACCATGTTCAGAACATTTGTGTTTATATAACATCAATAACTTCTACATTTCCTGGAACTTCTCTGAAATCCTGTGAGGGCTGACAGAGATTACTCAGTTAGGTTTCCACATCCAACGCTGAAGGCCCCTCTGAATTTCTTGTTTACATCTGCAGGAGATGGGACAGCAGCACCCCTCCCAGCCTTTCCCAATCAGGAGTCCTCCAGATGTGCTCAACTCCGACTCCACCAGCCAGCCGAGCAACGACAGCTGAGGATGACAGGAGTCGTATTCCAACACACCAAAGAAGACACCTGCTGGAAAGGCCAGGATGGCGGGTGGGGGGAGGGGTCGTAACCCAACATACCTGAAAAGCCCCAGGTTGGAACGACCATACTGAATGACTGCTGTGTGGGGAGCTGCAGTCCAAGTCAGGGCGACCTCACAGGAAGGGCCCCGACTTTTTCTCACGCTATTCCAGACTGCTGATGGGGTGAAGGTCTCGCATTTCTTCTACGCGGCCTTTCACCCACCCAAAATCTGGCACCACCGACACCCTCAGCCCGAGACAGGAATTCCCACCTCCTCGCCTCTTCCCCCACTCCCGGAGCCCTTAAAGAGAAACCACTCACTCCGTTTGCGCCATCTGCTCGCTTCTTCAAATCTTAACGGGGGGGAGAATATATTATTTCTTTCCTCCTCACCCACCCCCGCACCATAGAGCGCTAGAACTAAATTACCCGCAGGCGACTTCCGGGTTCTTGTTTCAGACGCTCTAGAACCGGCATGACGCACCTCTATGGCAAGCAAGACCCACGGAAGGACCGTAGCGGGAATCGCGGCTTAGCGCGTGCACTTTCTGGGCCATAACGTCATCGTCGCGTGGCTGGGGCGTTAGGTCATAGCCGAGACTTCCAACTCCGGCCTCGGGGAATGGCGCGTCATTTCTCCGGCTGTGTGATGAATCGTTCCAGAGGCTTCCGAGCAGTAGCATCCACCTGCCACTGTACGGAAACGAATGACGTGCTGGCTTCTGACTCTCGGTGTGGAAAAAGCGAAACCTTGAGAAACCAGTCAAGCGTGATAACTCAGAGCTAACCTAACCATAGCGTAGTCAATCCAATTTTCAGGATTAATCTGGCATGCTAAACCATATTACGCTGGATTCACCATTCATGTTGGGCGAATCCAACCACTGGCTGGATTATCACAACCGATTAAATTGTGATTATATAAATAGTGCTTCTGTGTGGAATGGGGGGGGGGGGTGTGCCTTGGAGTCAGTTTTTGATTCCTAGCAACTGCCTAGAGAAGTCCCTGCAGTTTTCTTAGTAAGGTTTTTCGGAAGTGGTTTGCCGTTAATTAAACATTTATAGGATAACATTTTAAAACCAGGTACATAGGTGGTAGAGTCAGTTTGGTGTAGTGGTTAAGGCACCGGGAGACCTTGTGAGTTCTAGTCCCGCCTTAGGCACAAAGCCAGCTGGGTGACTTTGAGCCAGTCATGTTCTCTCACCCCTAGGAAGGAGGCAACAGAAAACCACTTCCGAAAAAGCTTGCCAAGAAAACTGCAGGGACTTATCCAGGCAGTCCCCGAGAATCAGACACGATTGAACGGATTAAAAAAACAAAACATAGGTGGTAGGTAGCAATTTACATCACTATGTTTTGCAAATGAGGCTATGTTTGCATACGTTTTTGTTGTTGTTTATTCGTTCAGTCGCTTCCGACTCTTCGTGACTTCATGGACCAGCCCACGCCAGAGCTTCCTGTCAGCCGTCACCATCCCCAGCTCCCCCAACGTTGAGTCCTTCACCTCCAGAATATCATCCATCCATCCTGCCCTTGGTCGGCCCCTCTTCCTTTTGCCTTCCACTTTCCCTAGCATCAGCATCTTCTCCAGGGTATCCTGTCTTCTCATTATGTGGCCGAAATACTTCAATTTTGCCTTTAATATCATTCCCTCAAGTGATAAGTCTGGCTTTATTTCCTGGAGTATGGACTGGTTTGATCTTGCAGTCCAAGGCACTCTCAGAATTTTCCTCCAACACCACAGTTCAAAAGCATCTATCTTCCTTCGCTCAGCCTTCCTTATGGTCCAGCTCTCACAGCCATAGGTTACTACCGGGAATACCATTGCTTTAACTATGCGGATCTTTCTTGTCACTGTGATGTCTCTGCTCTTAACTATTTTATCAAGATTTGTCATTGCTCTCCTCCCAAGAAGTAAACGTCTTCTGATTTCCTGGCTGCAGTCAGCATCTGCAGTAATCTTGACTCGACCTTGGGGGAGCTGGGGAAGACGATGGCCGACAGAAAGCTCTGGCGTGGGCTGGTCCATGAAGTCACGAAGAGTCGGAAGCGACTGAACGAATAAACAACAAATCCATGGTTTACTGAATAAACCACAATTGAGTTTACACAACATGTAAGTCATAACTGAACAAACCACAATATGGCTTAATGTACTGTGTGAAGTCAGCTACTTTTTCCATCTTGGCTCTGGCTGGTAGATTGTGACTTATAGTAAATCACAACAACAACAACAAAAGCCTGAAGGTTGTCCACCCCTGGTTTACATACCTTGTTTGTATGTTGGAGCTCCTTCACTCTGAGAAAGATAAATTACTGATCAGTAGAACATTTTAACTTGAATGGAAAGCAAGCTAAGAATGAAAATGATGAATAGGAAATTTGTTTGGAGCAGTCAAAGGTAGTTTCTCTTCATAGGTTAATTAATTAGTCCAATTCATTGCTGAATTATATGATGATGGCTACGTATAGGTTTTTACAAGATTATTTTAGGCAAACTGATAAAAGAGAAAATGGGAGAGTTCCTCTTCATCCATCACCTGATCTGCGTGTGAGGTAGACCCATAGGCACAAGATTTAAACAAAGGGAGGCCTCTATCTTCCTCTTTCCTTTGAACCTAAAGTGCAGAAGTTCTACATTGTACAAGAAACTTCGCTGCCTGGGGATAATGGCTAGTTCCTTCTGCTTTCACTCTTTTCCCTTTGGCAAAGCTAGATAAACACAATAAAAGCTTCTAAAGGTGCAGGGAAACACAAACCATTAGAAAGTGGCACAATTATAAAATTAAAAGTCTACAGTATATTAAAAAGTTGGATTACTTGAGAGAGAAGCTATTATAGCCCAAGAAGCTTGATGTTTCTGATTCAACAGTATCTCATACATTGGTTTTAGTTGAACTAGTAAATTAGCCAGCAACACCAGGAATATGCAAAAATAGTGAAGAACTTTTCAAAGAGACTGGATTCATACATAGTGTTAAATCATGGTTTGTTTTAACTATTGTTATTAACTAATTTGCAATTGGCTAAATCTGCACAGTATGCTAAGCTATAAATCATGGTTTAAAAACTATTATGACTGGTTACACATAATTTGCCAAGTCAAAATCAATCAAATCACATTATGACTTAGCATGATACTTGAATTCTGTTGTTTTAATTCTTTTTAAATCATGCCACATAATTGAAATTGAAATGCATTTTTGCTTACGCAAGAATAGAAAATGAATACAACCACAGATGATCAGCAAGTTTACACCAGCTCTGGGATTTTCTCTAAATTCATCATAGCAATGCATAAAAGTGATCATTTTTGCAGAAGAACTCCTATGTAGAACTTTCATTTGTGGTTGTCTGCTGTGCACCTAATAAGCATTATTAAAAATGCTAGCTGGATTCTTTTTCTTAAATACAGTCAGGAATTTATATCATTACATAAGACTTTTCCTCCCCCAGTGCCAAGATGTGGCAGTAAATTTAGTTGTGTTTAGTCTTGATTTCTGGGCAGTCTAAACAGATTCACCTGATATAATATATGGAGTTCTGAATGAATAGCTTAATGTAGGTAGTCAAGCACTGAAAAATTATATCTGCATTGATATATTAAATGGTGTTACTGTAGAGATAGAATGTAGAAGAAAATAGGTATCCTTATTCAATACATATTGCAGAGCATTTGGTATTGTTGGTTACTTTAAATAAAGTTATTTATCATCCACTTTCCTCATATATTTTCTTTAACATTTGGGTGACAGGAAGTGTTCTGATTTTCTGATCTTTCAAAAATGGAAAATGCCCAAACCCTTAGACTTTATTTGGTTTACGCAAGCAAAATGCTTGGGTTTGCAATGCAAATGGAAGACTGATTCATTTAATGTTAAACAAACTGTGCCTGCAGGAAGAGAAATGAAATGAAACTCAGATTCACATTTAAATCAATTGCCTTTATGTCTGTCATCTCACAGCAACTTCCAGGCTGCCCACAGGGCAAAAAATCAACAGAGAAATCATACTGAACAATGCAGGAAATGCCCTACTTCAATTTAAAATCAGAAAATATCCAAACACTTACTGGGAATTCAGAAATCTCTGACCACTTGTTTTTCTGGGTATAAGGCTTGTCAGTGTGGCTTATTAATGAGGGCACATTATGTTCTGCTTGTGCATTCTTTTGAAAAGAAGTTTATGTTATTGTGTTTCTAGAAACACAAGTCTACCGGAAATCTACCCACACTAACCAAGTGCTCCACTACCAAAGCAATAACCCAACCTCCCACAAGAGGAACTGTGTAAGAACACTATTCAGACAAGCACAAACACACTGCAGCAACCCAGAACACCAGAAAAAGGAAACAGACCACTTATATAGCATCTTCCAGCAAAATGGATACCCACGCAATTTTATCAAAAAGTGCCTGACCCACCCACCACAGCAAAACCAACAGAAGCTATGAAAAGGATTACACTGCCATACATCAGAAACATCTCAGAAACTACTAATAGACTATTAAAACCACATGGCATCACCGTAGCACATAAACCAACCAAAACCCTTCAGAACATCGTAAGTAAACCAAAAGACCCAGTAGCCCAAGAAGAAAAAATAGGAGTTATCTACAACATACAGTGTAAGGACTGTAGCAGCCACTATGTAGGACAGACCAGCAGGAGACTAGCGGAACGCATCCACGAACACCAACTAGCAGTCAGAAGACATGATGAAAACTCCTTAATCTTACAACACATTGACAGACTTAACCATACTTTCAACTGGGAAACTGTGAGCATCTTAAACCAAGCCAAATTCAAAAATGCTAGAGAATTCCTGGAAGCTTGGCACTCAGACAAAGCAGCCATCAACAGACACATAGAGGTAAACAACATTTATATACCATTCATAAGAGACAATAGAAAAGCCAGAAGACCAGAACACCTCCTTGCCAGCAATCAACACCCAGATAGGCAAAGATTAACACCAAGATTACCACCAGAGGAGCAATCAAACAATACAATAGACCCTAATCAAGGAACTAACTCAGTCAATCAACCAAGCAGCAAACAACAGCCCAACCAAGGAACTCCTAAGGGGAGAACAATACCTCCACCAACACAGGCAGGACAAGCCATGGTATATAAAGAGAGAGCAAGTTCCACTCCCTTTTCGCACTGAAGATATTGCCTAGCCTGGCAATGAAATGTCTGCAAGAAAACAAGGCTCAGAGAGCACCAAGGACTCCACAGTTTATGTTATCTCTATTCCATATACACTACACTATAAATAGCCTGCAATATATAGAATAACGTAAAGGTAAGCAGATCCACTTATATAATAAATAAATCTCCATCCCTTCAAGTGAATGTATCTAATAATACTGTCAGAAGAGTCAGATACAAATGGCAAAACTGCATTCCTCAAACACCTTGAGATGAGAAAATTCATTGGCTGGCTACTTTATTTATTTATTTATCTATCTATTAATTTTTCAAATTTTGCCACCGCCCATCTCCCTGCAGAAGGGGGACTCTGGGTGGTTTACAACAAAGCTAAAAAGTTAAAAACAGTAAAACAATAAACAGTACATAAAATGTAAATACAAGTACAACATATCAATATAAAATAACAAATAAAATCCAGATGGGAATAAAAGATTGAGTTCCGTTCGTATGTATGTGAGGAGCACTCTAAGGCGCCAGCCATCCCCAAGAATGACTACTCCCCTCCCAGCCCCAAGCGAGATGGCAGAGCCAGGTCTTCAGTTTGTTCTGGAAGGTCAGGAGAGATGGGGCTTGCCTCACCTCCGGGGGAAGAATGTTCCAAAGGGCGGGAGCCACTGCAGAGAAGGCCCACTTCCTGGACCCCACCAAACGGAATTCTCTTACAGACGGGGTCCATAACATGCCCTCTCTGCATGACCGGGTGGGATGGGTCGATGTAATGGGGATGAGACAGTCCCTCAGGTAACCTGGACCCATGCCATGTACGGCTTTAAAGGTGATAACCTACACCTTGAATTGGACCCGGAAGCAAACCGGTACCCAATGCATCTCGCGCAGCAGAGGTGTTACATGTGCTTTGCCATTATTAAGAATCCGTAATGGCTCAGCTTTTTCTGTGTGTCCTTCCTTCCTTCCTTTCCAGTGGTGCCAGATGGGGATGTATGTTGATGGCGGGTCACAGGTTGCAGGGGCTATGCAAATGTCATGAGGGACCAGATAAAGTATAGAGGATCTCTGGATGTGATGCATATCATTAGCTGGGGTGGAAAGTGTTTGCTGCAGCTCTCAGGATCACCTAGTTGGAAGGTGGTTCCAGCTCAATCAGCAACCAAGGAGGAGCCAGGAGCCAGGCAAGATGGTGCTGTGAGAAACCGGGTTGGACAAAGAGCCAGCAGTGGACTGGCAGCAGTATCAAAGTCATCTAATTTGATTCTTATTCCATTTGAAGGGATGATTTGACTGCATATCCTTCATCAAACCATCCCTTTGAAGCAAAGCCCTGATACTCACCCACCAAAAGAATTTACATTAAGAATGTTTTCACATTAGATGCATTGTTATGGTTAGTAAAAGATAGATGCAGCTGTTTTGTACTAGGGCGGTGCAGTGCTTCAGATTCAAAGGCAAAAAAAAAGGGGGCGGGGAGGATAGTGGCCTGGATACAGGACTAGTCTGCAGCTCCTTAATATAGTATCTTTATCTTTTCTTGGGATTGTACATCTGCTCTGCTCTCCAAAACTGCAGCACAATCTCAGGAAAATATGGTGTAAGGAGTTGCCAAAAGGTGTTACATGTGTGCTGATGCATGATCTGAAGCACATTTTCCATTCAGATCCAGAGGACTTCACATCCTTATTTTAATTGGGATAAAGAAAGAATATAAGAATATATGGAGAGGAAGAAACGTGCAGGTATTTTGTACTCTGTGCTTGTGCATGTATGCACAAGAGTCTGGAGCAATTCCAGGGACATGATTAGAAATGTAACCTATATATCCCAAATTGTGAGGGTGGGGAGAAAAGAGAACAGCTCTGCTGTTGAAAAAAAAACCTACTTTGCAGAGTGGTAGTTGAATAAACATTTAAAAGGGTGATAAAACCACACAAAAGAATTCTGCCTTGGTAACATAATGACAGGTAGACTGAATAGTTTTTTTGTGTCAGCAACAATGCTGCTTCTGAAAAACTTGGATTGTCTTTTTATTTCATTAGTGGCTATAAAGTAATGTCTATTTGTAAATGCAAAGGAAGCAGCATGTGGGAAAGAAAAAAACAGTTTCCTGATGCCTATTTCACTGTTTCAGCCCTTGTTGATTTTGTATCCTCCTCAAAAGTCCTGTCACTGCTTTCTGCAGGTGCTGTTTCCAGCAATGGCTTATCTTTCTGAAGTTCTGCTTCCTCAGTTCACTATTCAATCTACAATCAACCTAATGATTTTGCTGATAGAAGCAGCATTCATTCAATGCCTAGAACACACACCACAGCCTGTGTACTTCATTTGGGGCCAATACCTTAAACGTCTTCCTCAAATGTTTTGGTTTTTCTCATCCTGCAAGAAAAAAGAAAGTGAAATCTCATTTTTATTGTCAAGAGAGAGGGGGAGATAAGTAGATTTAAGGGATGTTCATAGAAATACAATGTGATCAGCACTCGAGTTGCCTTTCTGTCAGGAAGAGACATTTCAGAAAATAAGCAATGACTGCAGTGCCACAAACTGTATGCAATTCCTCTTTCAGTTAAGAGTGTTACAAAACTTTAACAGGCCATGTGTGGTTAGCAACTGTGAACCTTGCTTCTGGTTCTCTTCTGACTTGCTTTAAATAGCCCAGTACCCTCCATATACAGTGACTCCGAGGATATCTGGCTAGCATGCCCAAGTTTCCTGAGCAGGAATTCTGGGAATGGTCATCTCAACACATGTGGAGAGTACAAATTTGAGATAGACCAAGATTAATCTAGGTATCGTTCAGGCCAGTCTTGAGTCAATCTCAGTAAAACTGGACTCTTGTCACATTATTGTAGAGTTGCAATACCCATCTAATCCTCTCTCCTGGTAAGCCTCCAAACTCCTACTCTTTGTCATCTTGCCCACCTTTTATTCTCATCGATTTTCTTCCTTTCCACCTAACAGTGCAGCTGCTATTGGAGAGAAAAGGCGGCTGTAACGTCTTTCTCCTCCCCAGCATCTATGGCTGCTAAAAAGTACTTTCCCACAGCATGAATAGAAAAAGAAAGTGATTCTTTCTCCAGTCACCAGCAGCACCAGTTTCTCTGGGCAGATAGTGGGTAGGAAGGATGTGGCAGGTTAGAAATCTGACTCAAATGGTTACTGATCACAAGAGGCTATGGGCTGTAGATAGATACTCTTTGTCCCCCTCTGTGCCTGCCATTCCGCCTCCTGTTTGTTATGAGATTGCTAATCTCAGGTCATTTCTGACTTTGTTTCCAGACACACACGCCCACGTACTTGTTCTTTGACTCTCCTTCTACTAGGATCCAGGTAGCTAGATGTTAGGCTTAAGTAAATTTCCTTTCTCTTCTACTAATAAAACCTGCTTCACTAAACATTGCTTGGGTTAGTTTCCCCCTCTCTGGAATGCTCATATATCCATACGCTAATGCTTTTCCTGCAGCAGACAGAAAGCTTGACAACATTATGGGGTACTGCCTTCTGATCTGAATTGCAAGGGATGGCCAACCTAAGACCACCAAATAGTTTTTGTTTTTTTTGTGGACCCAGACTGGAGTCATAATTAGCATTAGCCTTGATCCTGATAGTGGATTTTAACCATCTTTTGGATTTTTACTTATTCTCTCTATTTATTGTTTTATGGTAATTTTATGTATAGATCTTAACTTTTGCTATTTTGTAAACCGCCCAGAGTCCCCTATTCGGGGAGATGGGCGGGGATAAATTAAATAAATAAATAAGTTGGCAGCATCATTCCCAGCTGTTTTGAGTCAGGAAACATTTAAGCTGGATTCATACATATGATAGTTTGTTTGCATTTGGACTGATGTATTGTGTTAATACAGACACTATATTTTGGGAATCATAGTTTATTGCTTACTGCAGGGGTAGGTGAGGCACTCCAGATATTTCCTGCATTACAACTCCCAGTATTCCCAGGAAGCAATGGTTGTAGTTCAATGGTATGTGGAGCTGGAGTGCCAAAGGTTGCTTAATCTAGGCTTAGCATGTTGGGTGAACCCAGCTTCTCATGGATTATTTAACAACCCATGGTTAAGAAATCATGACTTAACATCATGTGAATCACTGAAACAATAATTCTAAACTTGAGGCAGCTTAATTATTTTTAATTTGTCAAATCCTGCCCCCAGGGAATGCCACCCACTTATGAGTGAGACATGGACATGCTCAGTTTATACCAACACCTCATCCACCTTATCCCTCACTCCCCCTAAAAATGTTGTGAACTTTCTAGTTGCCATCCCCCAGAAATAACACCCTTTAGTGCCTTGTTTCTTTCACTCTAAATGCAAATACCATTAGATTTTGAAAATGGAAATGTGGGATGCCAGTGAGCAAATTGCTTCTGCATATTTGAACAGTACTTTATATTAGTCTATAGCACTTTAGTTCTGCATCATGTTTAGCCTGAAACGTGGTCATCTACTTTTGAAAACTTGAAATCAGTAGCACCACCCCAGGCCAATGCATTTTTAATAGAACACAAGATAAACTTTTATAGGTTACATCCTGTTCCTCCAGGTATGAAAGTGAAAGAGCTGCAGCAAATGGCAAGAAAGTTTTTTAAAATGTTAATTCTGAAACAGGTCTTTAGCTGAGTTCCTGAATTAACTACACTGGTAAGATTTGCATAACAAACAGAATTGCAAACTAGATAACAACATCTTAGCTGAGTAAATTGTGAAACCTAGCCACCATTTAATATCCACACTTTATTTTGATCTATAGGCTAAGTTTACACGTTAGGCTAAAATATGGTAGGCTTAGCAACTTAGCAAATAGACAACTACATTTTAGGCTAGTGTGTTGTATCTAATCAATGTATTTAGTTCTGGGTTCACTGCATTATGAGAACACAGGCAATGGGGTTAACTGAGTAAACTATGGTTTAATCATAAGTGGGCATCTCACAAGAACACAAATAAGTAGCAGAGTTGGCTATCTGAACCAAATTAATGGGATTCTACTGAACCACTCAGAAATTTCCAAAGGAAAAAAAACACCCCTTCAAAAAATTACTGGCTCAGCGGGTAAGACGCCAGGCTTGTCGATCGGAAAATCCCAAGTTCGGAGGTTCGAATCCCTAGTCCCACGTGATGGAGTGAGCTCCCACACTCGCCCCAGCTCTTGCCAACCTAGCAATTCAAAAGCATGCAAATGCAAGTAGATGAATAGGTACCACTTCGGTGGGTAGGTAACAGCGTTCCGCATGCATCATGCCGGCCACATGACCGTGGAAGCGTCTTCGGACAACGCTGGCTCTTCGGCTAACAAACGGAGATGAGCACCGGCTCCTAGAGTCGGACGCGACTGCACAAATGTGCGGGGGGAACCTTTACCTTTACCTTTACTACTCTCCAATTAAACATAAACAAATTAAAACATTACAGATAAAAGGAAGACATTATTAAATGCACAACCAGAAAGTAAACATGTTAATTATATATTTAATTTTAATTAAATGTAAGTACAAAATTAAGTTAAATTTAGATTTTTGGAGTGCAACCCTGGACTATCAATTAAAGGCCAAATATAGCCCTCCTGGAAAAGATTACATACCCTTAGATTAGCACATTGTGGGCAGCTGTGATTTTACTCTTGATTGCATGAAGACAGCCATGCTATTTTGAACTATCATTTGAAACAATTTTATTCTGAATTGTCAAGTTTCTTTCCTAGTTCTCCTTGAATTTTTGTCTAATATTATCCAACCAAGGGGTAGGTTTCCTAGATGACATATGGCCCAAGGTTTGCTTTGATCGTTTCTGTTGAGCAACTAAAACTATTGCATCCATTCTCCTTCTCCACAAATCTTATCTACAATCATAAACCTCTCCTTCTGTACCATATTTACAAACTTAGATTTCTATAATCCTATTCCCACTATATATAGTCACATAAAGAAGGCAAACCGAAGCCTATACTATACAGAGAATAAATCAGTGTGTTCAGCTGGACTCGCTTCTAAATATGCATCCACAGAATTATGTTCTGCCTGTTAAAATTAATATGTTCTATAAGTTGCAGATTATAACATTTTTATAAATGTCCATTAGAATGAAAACTCATGTATCCTGAACATTCTGAATACTAACACTTTCATTCTCTTGCATTCATGAGAAAAGCAGAAGCAGAAATAATTAATTAGAGCTTCAGGTACAATTCTATTTTATTACTCTCTTATTTTTCATATAGTCATTTGGTGGTTCAATAACTTGGGTTTATACATTGCACAAAACCATAATATGGCTTAGTGTATGAGGAACTTGACAGGGGCGTGGTGGCTCAGCAGGTAAGACACCAGGCTTGTCAATTGGAAGATAATCCCTAGCCCTGTGTGCGGAGTGAGCTCCCACACTAGCTGCAGCTCTTGCCAACCTAGCAATTCAAAAGCATGCAAATGCAAGTAGATTAATGGGTACCACTTCGGTGGGTAGGTAACAGTGTTCTGCGCGTGTCATGTGGCCACATGACCATGGAAGCGTCTTCGGACAGCGCTGTCTCTTCAGCTAACAAACGGAGATGAGCACCGGCCCCTAGAGTCGGACATGACTGCACAAATGTGCAGGGGGAACCTTTACCTTTTTATGAGGAACTTAGCCAATTGTGGCTTATTCAATAAATGATTATGAAATAAACTATGACTTAGTGTGATGTACTGTATAATCCAACCAATACTTTTTCCAAGAAGAACTGACACATATGTTTGCAGAATACACTTACTCATAATTAAATGAATCATGGCTAATTCAGCAGAGTTTTTGGGGTTCATATGATACATTGAACTATAAACCAAGACACACAGCTAAAATAGGGTGGCCTATTTATGATTAAGTATATTATACAAGCACAGTCAAAGTCTGTGATCATGTGTGTTTTAATATTGGCCTTATCCAAGGCCATTCTCTTTCCTCACTGGCATTGCATATAAATTGCCATATTTCTTACTGCAGAGCTGAAAAGATGCAGGGCAAAGTACCGTTGGTTGCAATATCCTTGAGAAATTGACAGATAGGAATAGATTATGGACAGTAGGTCACCTGCAGTTCATTCCCATGACTATTCATTCCGTAGAAGGCAAAACTGTTTTAAGGCAATATACTTGATGGCCCCCAACCTTCAAGCTTTTATAGCTACAGTAGATGCAGATTGTTATGGAAGAACAAAGTCCTATAGTGCTGCAAACTAGAATTTAATGGGAGGAGGCTTTTGCTATCCTTAAATCAGGAACAACTGCCCTTGATGTGAAAATAAGGACAAGTCATCTCTTTCATTATGCTTATAATACACTTTACAAGCCAGAGTGTTAGACTCAGTACCATTGGCAAATTCCAGTTTCAGTGACTACATCTGTCTGTGAAAAAAGCAACCATATAAGTCCATGAAAAGAACCCCCAAAGCAAAATAAAGCATCATAATACAGAGAGACAATAGTTACTCAGAAAGAACATATGCTGAGCAGGGAGCTGGGTGTCCCATGTGTTGGTCAATTATGGACTGGTCAAGATCTAAACCTTGCATCTAAATCTGAATTATCTGACTACTGATCTGGACAAAACACAACAAGATACCCTCAGGGTGATCATTGTAGTGCTGACCGATTATTCCAACAATTGCTAAGTTGTGATATTCATCTCATGTCTGTTTCATATTTGTCATGTGGGGTTTCCTGGTCTAGACTAGTCTTAAATGCAATATTCTTAAGAATTCTGAACTTTCTTCAGAATTTTAAAATTTCACTTAAAATGATATAGATGATTGTAGCTGGATACACTTCTTCTCTCATGCACATGTAAACTAATGGACCCAGGAGCTTTCATCCGTGTAAGGGTTGACACTTAGAGACTCATATAGTATATAAAAATATGCAAATAGTTTTTCCACATACACTGCTATTATTATCAATTTAAGAGAAAGGTGTAGCCTTTCCCATCGTTCTGGTACAGTATGGAAAAAGCAAAACTAAGCCATGGTTTTTAAAGCATGGTTTATTAATTAAGCCAGAGTTGGCCTAGGTTCAAACTTTATGCTAAGACTGATATAGGTAAAGGTTCCCCCCACACATTTGTGCAGTCGTGTCCGACTCGAGGGGCCGGTGCTCATCTCCGTTTGTTAGCCGAAGAGCCAGCGTTGTCCGAAGACGCTTCTGCGGTCATGTGGCCGGCATGATGCGCGGCTAAGACTGATATGTGTGCCTAAATAAATTTCAACGTTGCTTTGATATGGGAATCCAGGTAATTGTGGCTTATTCGCAAGTCCTGTTTTAAAAAAAACTGTGGCTGACAAGGGATAGAAGGAATTATTTCTGCTATTTGGAAAAAAACCCTCTTTCTTCTTTGCTCAAAATCTGCAATGCAGATGGGACTCAACAAAGGGGATCTCTGTAGGGTTAGGGATAGGGATAGTGAACCAATTTGTCAATTTTCACAATAAAGATACCATGTTCCGTATAGCAATATTTCATATAGTACAGACACTGAAATATATTTTGAGGTATTGGTAATCTAGTACAGGGTAAGTGCATTTTTCAAGTGTATAGTATCTTTAGCCATGTTACTCTCACAACTTTCAGATCAGTGGGGGATAGGTTTTCTTGTGCATTGTAAACTAATACAAACCACATGGCAGCAGTATGTAGTGGCTGAGAGGTACAGGCCCATCTAGTGGCATCCATATGGGGAGTCAGAGGTGATGCAAGATGTGATGTGACACAAGCTCTGCCCCTTTTCTACATGCATCATGACATCACATACATGCCCCCAAAGGCATGTAGGTTGCAGCACAATGATGTGACACTACTTTTGACATTCTGATAAAAGAAGCAAGATTTTGCAGATACTTTCCTTCCAGACGTGTTACAATATAATGTCCAGTGTGACTTTCTATGAGAATTCTGGGAATTGAAATCTGGCAGATCCGAAGGGCACCTTGCTGAGGAGACCTGGTTAATAATTCTTGGCAGGATACAAGGTTTCCACCGGCTATGGTCAAAAAAGTCAAAAGAACGGTCTCAATGGTGTGATCAATTGCTTGTTTTTTATGTGCAACATGAAAAACAGGTGGAGCTTTGATCACACCATTGCAGCTGCCATCTTGACTTTTTTGACCATAGTCTGAGGACACCCCTGGTAGGATAACTGGTTCATGTATGACCATTTTCTGCTGAGGAATGTTAGAGATTATGCAGTTTGGTCAAAGGTCAAGATGATGCCCCTCCATCATTTCACATACAAAAGCTGGTCATTGTTGGCAGATAATTTTTTTTTCAGTGTAGGCATCCATTCAGCCTAAGAGAAGCAAGTAGGTCCTATTCCACATCTTTCAGCATGTGCTGGCTGAAGAGTTACTTCAGGGGCCAGCTGTGACGTTGTTGTGGAGAATGGGGGGGAAATGCTGATTTGCTGCTGAAGTGCAAGAGAACAAAAATGTTTCAGTTGAGTTTGATAGAATTTGGGTCAAATTTAGGCTGAAATGGGCTAGCTGTTCCAAACCATGGCCCTCTAACTCAATATTTTTTAATATATATATATTTTTCTTATTATATAACATTAAGTATGTATGGAAGTATGAAGTATGACTTCACGCTGGAATAATCAAGTTCAGCAAACTATTTATGAATCCAAATATATATGGTATGCTGATTTTCCACCAGTTTCTTGAAGGCAAAGAGTTGATAAGGCTGAACTTAGCATTTCCAGAGAATTTGGCTTTCCTAATTTAATCCAGTTCATAAAAGGAATCAGCAGATTAAACTGTTTTTATAAGTGAGGGGATTAGTTTGGGTCTGAAAAGGGTGAATTAAATGATGAAGTGCTTCTGTACTTCTCAAGTACAGAACTGTTCTCATTTCCCCTGGGCCAGAGTGCAGATCCCTTACAGGTTGAGGGATCCCTGAGGAGAACCCTATTATCTCTGTTACAGAAAACACCAGATGGCAGATGCTAGGCTTTCTTGACATTCCTCAGGGGAGAAAGCTTCTAGAAACTCCTAAGTAAATGATAAAAGACAAATGGCACATCACTATTGATTAACCATTGATTAAGTCTTTCCTGAAGTCTTTTAAGGAAGAACATTTTCTTTTTTCTTGCCGTTGCCTTTCGTCTATGTCCGTTTGAGGAGGCAATTAAGGAAATGACATAGAAATAAGGCTTAGCAGCACCCTGGTAGATTGGGTATTGGGGTGTCAGGCCCAGCCCAAGAACGATGAAGAATCAGTCCAGTCAAACTTCAGTTCTTTATTTGCTCACACGTATAGACAGAATCTTGCCAGACTAAAGCTACTCTACCTAACCTAAGGGGAAATACCCTGGGAAAGCTCTAGGGTGGGGCTCTTCCAAACCTCTTAGTTTTCCCACAATCGCCTCCTGGACTATGTCTCCTCTTATCTTGTCCTCCTCCTTGGAATGGGCAACTTCCTTCCTGAGAACCAGCAGCATTACTGAAATTCACCACACTGGGCTATGCTTAAGAAGCACAGGAGCAGGCTAGAAGGCACACTGGACTAATTCATGGTTTGCTTAAGTGTTTAAATAAATCACAGTTGGGTGGGTCAATGATAGGTAGAGGTCTCTGGGCCCCAAGGCAGGTGGGGCCACCCATCCCTATATTAGTCATTGGGAAAAGGCTTAGTGGCTACATGCAAGGAATCTAACCTGGTACCTGGGGATTACACATATAAGCTGTACTTAGGGAAGATTGGAAACAGGAACTCCAGGTTTTCTCTCAAGCAGAATGGCACTGGCATGTTGCAGTAGCACTGTGGCTATCCGAACTGAGTTGAAAAAAATCCACCTGACCACTAGATGGTAGCAAAGAGAACTTTTCTGCATTCCTTTGCTGTCATCTGATGGTATCACTAGTCACTACACTACTCTATTATGCTTGCCCAAGGCGCCAGGCTGAGAAAGCTGCCTTGAGTCTTTCCAATTTGGTGGTCATATAAGTAAAATAAATAAATACAAGCCTGATTCAGACCAAATTCTTACCTAATTCAGCACTATTCTTGTTTTAAAAAGTCATAATTACAGCAGAGCTTTCCAAACTGTGTCGCGACACAAAAGTGTGTCGCCACACACAGTCTGGTGTGTCGCCACACAACCTGGAAGCGCTGGTCATCATCAGCGCTTCCGGGTTTTCCCGCAGCGACACACCAACGGTGGCGCGCAAAAACCTGAAAGCGGCAGCAGTGCTTCCGGGTTTTTGCGCGCTGCCGCAACAGTGGTACTTCCGGGTTTTCCCACGGCGACACACCAACGGCGGTTGGTGTGTCGCCGCGGGAAAACTTTGGAAAGCCCTGAATTACAGTATGATATAATTATTTGTAAAAGATTAGGTATTACATCAACCATATTAGTTTTAACACTGTCTTGATTAAAATAATCAACTGAAAATATCCATTATACATTGTTCACATTTGTTCTTAGCTATTGCCAAGGAGTAGGACCAACCAAGCCAGTTGTAATTAGGCACTTATGGAAAAGTTGTTTTCTTCAGAGCAAGCGAATGCTGCCAGCACTAACCTAGCCAAAATCTAAAGAGTTTTTTTTAACATAGTCCAATACTTCTGACCTTTGATATGGTGGGCCCAGTAAAGCACAGCTAGATGCCCTCAAATTACATCCTAGTAGCAGCAGTAATCATTTCGAACCTCTTCCTAACCATCTTAGCTCATAATTAGCTGAACAGTACCTACGTTCACTGTTTTGCATATTGCCACAGCTGTCCTTTGCAGACAAATTGACCTATTTTCATTTCTTTCTCATTTATCAGTCTAGAAAGCCAAGTATTAATTTGGAAACTAGAAACCAGGAGTCAGTCTTCCATATACTATACCTAAATATATGTAATGTACTGCAAATATGTAAACTTTAATCCCCATAATCTTTGGCTAGCATAAGCTCTAGGCTTATGGGAGCTTAAGTGTAATTCATCTAGAGAGTCCCAGGATAGAGAAACCTCATATACGTATGTTATAAAGGGGAAAGCCTATTACTACAACATTATCTTCTTATTCTTATTTATGTATAGATCATAGCCCCAATGCATATGACTGTGCAGAGTACATGAGTACACCAATACAAAATTAATCTCTCAATCCCTTTAAACTCAACAGCTCAAAATTATAACAAAAATCAATAAGGGTAGATATCCACCCAAAGACCAAATTTGTTGTTGTTGTTCAGTCGTTTAGTCGTGTCCGACTCTTCGTGACCTCATGGACCATAGCACGCCAGGCCTTCCTGTCCTCCACTGTCTCCCGGAGTTTACTCAAATTCATGTTCATTACATCGGTGATGCTATCTAACCATCTCATCCTCCGCCGTCCCCTTCTCCTTTTGCCCTCAGTCTTTCCCAGCATCAGGGTCTTTTCCTGTGAGTCCTCTCTTCGCATACTCATTGAAATAAAGCCATTTTAAGGGCATTCTTGAATACAAGAATGGTTGTTGCCAAATGGAACGGGAGAACATGATCTATAAGGCATGGGCCACTAATAAGAGGGTCTGCCTCCTGGTCCAAACCCCCTTAACCTCCCATGGGTGAGGGAAACCAGAGAGTGCCTTCCTTGATGTTCAAACTGGATGGGCAGAATTGTATTTGGCAAGACATTCCTCGATATATGCTGGTACTAAGGCACTGTACGAAGTTGATTTTTTTTAGCCAGCACTTCCTTACCATGGCTGGATTTGCATATTCATGGTAACCCATTATTTTATTTATTTATTTATTTTCAATTGATATGGCCACCCGTCTCCAATAGGTTGCTCTGGATGTCTAACAAAAGTACAAAATAAATAGATAATCTGCACCTGAAATTAAAAACAACAACAACCAGAAACAACCATCAGTACAACCATTTCAATACAAACGTTTCACAGGCTCCAAATGACACTCTGACCCCCATGCTCAGAACACAGCTATGTCTTCAGGGCCTTGCTACAGGCCAATAGGGTTCCCATCTGATCTCCAATTCAAAAATTAATTTTTTAAAAAAATAAATACAAATACAAAAATATCCTATTCAGAGTGCAATACTGACAATTCCAGGTTACATTAGAGTTTGCCTTTTCCAATATGATCCTACCTCACCCATCCTATGACAGGATTTAGAGAAGACCTGTTGTGTAATGTGAGAGGCATGTGTACTAGAAGGCAGATCTCTTAATCATAATTTATTGAACAAATCACAATTGACTGGGTTTACCCAGCATGCAAAACCATAAACCAAAAGTTACAAATCACACAGGTTAGACCACAGCACATATTAAGTCAAAATCAAGCCAAGTAACCGTATCAGTTTGGCAATAACTCATATTCTTATGCCCTACTAGACTAATTCAATGTGGTCTACATGGGCCTGTCTTTGATGAAAACTCAGGAGCTACAGCTAGTACAAAATGAAATAACCACACTTCTAGCAGAGGAAACCAGGTTTTGCAAGATAACATCTCTTTTGTGGCCACCACCCTAATTTATTTATTATTATTATTATTTCTAACTTATATCACCGCCCATCTCCCCCCACAAGGGAACTCTGGGCGGTTTACTCTTACTAATTGCTAGTAAGCTTCCAGATCCAGTTCAAAGTGCAGTATTGAGCAGCTCCAGGTTACATTAGAGATTGCCTTCTCTGATAGGACCCTACCTCACCCATCCGGTGACAGGATCTAGAGAAAACCAGCTAAAGACACCACCTTGTGTAATGTGAGAGGTGCCTGGACTAGAGGGGAAACCTTCTCAGTGGTTGCCCCCATGCTGTGGATGATACTTTCCCCATTGCTGGTATTTAAAAAGACATTAAAAACCTTTCTCTTATTAAAAACCTTTCTTTCTCACTGAGGATCATCTTTGATATTATTTTTATATTGTTATTGTTAATTATGTCTCATTTTAATTTTACACCTTTATTTCACCTTTCTGTATTTTTCTTTTGTCTATTTGAAGCCAAGCTGCATTGCCCAGAACTGTTGATTGAAAAAGATCAAAAGGAAGAAGACAATATGAAAATGATCCAAAAATGCAGTTGTCAAATTCAGGAGAAATGAAGGAGTTCATATAAAGGAGTTGTGAAATTTGCAATTGTCTCATTCAACTTTACAATGTGTGTGCATTTTTAGACTACTATTGCTAGGCACAGCACCACTATATCCATGGCAATTGGGGCCACAAAATGAGCTCTGGCAGAATTGCAATCAAGTGACACATTACAGAGACACAGTATAACGTGCTGGATTCATACATCACATTACATCTTGGCTTGTTAAGCAAGCCACATTTGTCTGGTTTTGCATAATAGCTACAATTTGTGATGTGAAAAGCCACAATGGCTTTGTTCACACAACATGCTAAGTCATAAACCAGTGTTTCTCAACCTTGGCAACTTTAAGAGGTGTGGACTTCAACTCCCAGAATTCCCCAGCCAGCAAAGGTCCATAAAAGAAGTCCATACCTCTTAAAGTTGCCAAGGTTGAGAAACACTTCATAAACACACCCCCATATGTCTGAAAGTGCTTCAGTCTAAACTAAGAGTTACAATCTGACCCTACTGAAATCCTGCAAGTATTGGAAAAGTATGCAAGGTCATAGTTGTGCACCCTAGACCACTACTCTGTGCTTCTGAGTTCAGTGCAATTACATGAGGGCTTGCCTTTTCTTTCCACTGGCCCAAGAGCCCAGTGGTCATCTCCCATTGTATGTGTGCTCTCCCACATTTCAGGGTTTGATTGATTGGAACCATGTAGGGAGAGAGAATGATGACAAGAAATATACTCCTATTTCTCAAGGTGAGCTGTTTGTAGCTGCTGACCTGGTTTATACACGGTGCTTCAATTGTATTTTGTTTAATCATGATTTATTGAATAAACAGTTTGGGAATGCACAGTAAACTAAGCTATAAATGATGATTTATAAATACAATGACTGGGTTCATAGAACATGTTGAAAAATGTGTGTCTGTTAACCATAAGAAACTACTAAACAAATTGTGTGAAAGCCTCAATTGACCAAAGCGATGATGGGTGGTGGAGGTCAATATTTGTGGGCTCATCTGGTGGCAATCATGGCACAGAGAAGGTTGCAATTTGGAATGTAAGAGGAGTAAATGTTAATTAACAAAGAGAATGAAAAGAAAAATAGAATTGTTGTGTGCTTGTAAAACTAAAGGACAGGAAGGATGTATTTGATCTGAATGAAAGTTGTGTGATCTTGTGGAGCTGAGTTGATGAATATATGCAGGGAAGTGAGGGTGTAGGATTAAATATGAATGAAAGGGGTGAAACATATGCTAGGAAGTATGAATTGGAGTTATCTGAATTATTGTGGGTGCTTTTAACAGACCACACAATGGAAGGGGAGAAACTGCAGAACAATTTTGATGGAAATAAAAGATGATTTTGGAGTGGGTGAATGGGATGGATCTGAAAATTAATGGTTAGAAAGACCAAGACCAAAGTAGTTGCATCTGTAAGGGAAAGAGAAGTGAATGATTGCAAATTACACATGAATGGTGAAAAATTAGAGCAAGTAGATGAATTTGTGTACTTTGGTAGAATGCTTACTAAAGATGGGGAAATGGAGAAATGTTAAGTGTGAATGCTGGTAAAAAGGTAGTGGGTAGTATATGGTCTGTTGTGAGGAATGAATGCTTGTCAAAAGGAGGCAAAATAACTCTATAACATCTGCTGTTATCTGGAAGTGAGAGTTGAATATGTCAGGAAAATCATAACAATAGGTTGAATGTGATGGAAATGCGTACTTAAGAAACATGTGGGATAAAACACAAAAAGATAAAGTCAAGAATGTATGGGGCTGAATTAATGTTGAAATAAGAATGGTTTGTAAGGACAGAAAGGAATAAGCTAGATTTAGCCAGATTTCCTTCTGTTTTCCTTATTTCATGCCTTCGCTCCATTGGCTTACTATTTCTTACTCCTTTTCTGTGCTTTGCATGATGTTGCTAACTCCAAAATGAAATACTGTAGGCATGTGTGTGATGTATAAATTAAAAAAAAAAACACTTTATGAATTAACACTGTGTGTGAACCCATATTCTGTTCTAAATTGCAAGAAAAATAAAGTAGTGACAATTTGGTCAGTAGTATTGGTTCTAATTTTATTCATGTTATTGTTGGTTAATAATAAAAATAATTGGTTTGTGGTTATTGTAAGGATTATGCCTTGATAGCAAATGTAAAGTACTTTCATTATTTATTTATTTATTATTTAAATTAATATGACTTTACTAATGACTTTCATTAGTAAAGTACACAAGGTGTGTGAGCCAAGGAAAGGATGAAACAAATTCTCCTTCAAAGTTTTCTGCAGACTTTTGTATAATTATTATGGGGCCCAAAGTGTGGAGTAGAGAACCACTTTCTATGATGCCCTTTCTTCTTCATGGACTTTTTGGAGGATTGGGGTATTGCAGTTGTTTCTAATTTTATCAGGCTGATATCTATGAGGTAAAGTCTTACTAAGCAGGCGCTGTCTTGAATAAGTATCAAGACTATTCTTTTATTGATTTAAAATATTTATATGTAAATATTTATATTTCACTCTTTATTAAAACAGTTTACACAACCAGAATCATGAAAAACAGAATAGAAACAGTTAACCATATGCCTGAAGAGTGTTAAATTATATCAGTGATGCCCTTGATAGAAAGGAAAAGTTGTGTTTTTCTCTTTTGATAAAGTAAAACTCCCAGTTGAGTGAACAGGTTACCTTGTCATGTTTTTCTTGTGCAATATTGTGGTTGGGTTCATCTGTCACAAAAAGCCATACTGTGATTTATTTGGCTACAGTTTAGCATCTGATATAACCTCAGTAACTGAGGTTTCTTAATCATAGTTTAGTATGGTAGATAAATTAGATAATTATAATTTATTCAACAAACCTCACATTGAACAAACCATGGCTTAGCAATATATGGAACAGATAACGTGTGCCTAAGGGTCCAATCATCTGCCTGGTTTTGTCTGATGTAATTGGAGGCTTCACCAATAATGACAAGTATCCCATGCTGGGAGGAGAGGAGAAACTTCTAAGTGGCAGTAGCATTTTGAAATGGCTGTTTCTAACAGAGTCACCTGCAAGCGTAATTCTGCCCAGTTTTGGCCATCTTGCACCTTCCCATTTCAGAAAAGGCACAGGGGAGTTTGAGACATAACCATTTTTGCAGGTATTCCTGCTAGGGTGCCTACAAATGTGAAGGGAGATCTGGAGACAGGCAGAGTTTTCCAGTAAGAGTAAATTTATTTAAACCGAATATCTTCTCATATGAGAGTAAGACCAAGACTACTGATTATAGGATTTTTTCTGAGGCTGCACTGCAAGTCTTGTGTATGACAAAATACAGCGCTGGTCCAAATAAAAGAAAGCAAAATATCCCCCTCTCCTAATTGCCTTCCCAGAAACTTGAGAAACAATAAACCTCAGTTCAGCCATAAAACATTTAGAAGGCCAAGGAATGTTGATATAAGTGGGAGAAGATACTAGGAGATGAACAAAGGCTGTGGGAAGCAAAGACAATAGAAGATAAACCTACAAAAGTAAGTTTCTAGAAAGAAATGATGTTCATGAGCCTCTTTGTTCTCTCTAAATACACCATTGTCTTTGTAGTACTGCTCTCATTACCTCATAAAAAGGTAAAGGTACCCCCCGCACATTTGTGCAGTCGTGTCCGACTCTAGGGGCCGGTGCTCATCTCCGTTTGTTAGCCGAAGAGCCAGCGTTGTCCGAAGACGCTTCCACGGTCATGTGGCCAGCATGACGTGCACGGAACGCTGTTACCTACCCACCGAAGTGGTACCTATTCATCTACTTGCATTTGCATGCTTTCGAATTACCTCATAGTTCTGCCCTAACTACCTCACTGACCTCAGTAAGCATATGAAGTGCTGCTGTATTCAAATACCTTGCTGCTGTATCCAATCAGGTGTATATTCCAATTTGCATAACTCTATAAAGAAGGGCTGTATCCCCACACCATTTAGATTAGTCTTCCTGCTGCTGGTACTGTAATTAAAATGTGCTTCAACAGAGTTAGGCTGTGAAATTTTATTCAAGAGCCACTGTGAAGAGCTTTGGGAAGATTGTGTCACCTTGTTAGACACCTCAATCTATTGGGGTGTTGATTGGGCAATAAAATTGTTGGTTGAGCAGCCTTCATTTATTGATTCTATCAACTGGGTGTAGTTCTCATCAGTGCCTTGATTTCTTAAGGTGTTCATTACTGCATTCATTTCTATGTTATCAAATGCTTTTTCATAGTCAACAAACACAAGGGAGAGGCACGTGAACTGCTTGTGCTCATTCCATTAGCTGGTGGATTTTTATGGAGGTGGTCAGTGTTTGATTATCCTTTGTGAAAACTGGCCTGCTGTCATCTGGTCAAATTGGGTATTTACCTGAGTAATGGTGTTTGGGAATGGCTACTTTTGAGGCAAAGAGACAGTGTAAAAATGCTGGCATTCTTCTTCAATTTCTTGTCATTTATGGATATGATGTTGTTTTTGAGAGGATTTAAAATCCTACCTTTGCATTTCTGCTGGCACATTATAATTCTGCTTCTTGCCTCTGCTGCTTTCCTGAGTTGCTGGCCCAGTAATTTTCGTAGTCCTCTTTTAAGGGTTGCCTTACCTTGTGGCTTAGCTCACAGAACACAATTCAGATCAAATCAAATTTTTATTACAGTCATAGACCAGTATAGAACAAAATTCAGTCTCCTTTGAGCTTCTTACTCTTTACTAAGAACACTGTAGTTTTATGTCTAGTACAGGTGCCTCTTCCAGTTATTTTATGAACTTTTGCTGCTGCAACACGTCTTTTTTAATATGAAGTTCATATTGTTGGGAGAAGCAATGCACTTGCAATATACTTCCAATTTTGTTTTAGAATTTCCTTTTCAAGTAGAGTTGCAGCTACTGTCATCATCTTTCTTGAGAATCATCATTGAGAGTGTTGAGAGTAAGCATTGTTTAGATTGGCCTATGGTCATTCCCAATGTTCAGTCAATGCAGTACTATGGGGTGGGGAACCTTTTTTCTGCCAAGGGCCATTTGGATATTTATAACCGGGGACCGGGGGTGGGTGGGGGTGCGGTTTCTGGGATTTCCGCAGACCGGGGGCCGGAGTTTGCGGGTGGGAGCCAATCACAAGCACTGGGGGGCGGGGTTTACGGGCGGGAGCCAATCACGTGGAAGGGGCGGGGTTTGCGGGCGGGAGCCCTGCGGGCCTTATATGGCCCGCGGGCCTGACGTTGCCCACCCCTGCAGTACTACATCATTTGTGATCATGTCTTCTCTGCTTTAGTTTCCCAGTTGGGGGAGTGCCAAATTCAGTGCTTCCCTGCTGTTTCTCAAAATAGATGTTCATCACATGTCTTTTGTGATTAACAATGGTTGCCAATTGTTCAGTATTTTTATTTCACTCATCCTCTGAGAATTTGCCCACAAAATTTTAACACACCCATATTGAGTCTACATGAGCATTTGAGTCTTTTATGATATTTTTGTAGGCCAGCAGAGCTAATTGTTATTCAAGTTCTTTGTTAAAGTATTTGGTTTCATTGTTGTCATAACTGTTGTGTGGAACATAGCATTGGAGGGTGAGCTGAGGCTTGTTTCTGCCCTTTATCTTCAGTTTGTGGTTTGCAAAGCGTGGGAAAGTTATCGGTAGTGACCACATTTCGCATGCGCTGGCTGACACCTATGAAGCTGGTTCCACCAATGTGTGGGCTTTCGCTTGTGCATATGAATATCTCATCATTATTTTTTCCATTTTTGTGTTTCAGTTGATGCTCTTGTTTCACTCAAGCTGATGATGTGCTAGCTGATTTTTTTTAGTACTTCCATGAGATGGTTTTGGCATGTAGCCCTAATCCGCTCCAAAGGTTGTTGGAGAGAATTTGGAATTTGGTCAGCCCATTGAACCTGTTTTTGTTTTACAAGTCCATTAGAGTGCTTCTCCAAAGATGCTGCCCTGTGTCTCCTTTGGCCCCCCACCCCCTTTTTTTTCTTGTGTAGGCAGGTGGTTTCCTCCTTGCAGCTTGCTAGTCCTAGAGGAGGTGCAACTCTGAATTTTCCAGCCTTTAACCTTTTCCCTGTTGACCTTTTGCCTGCCCTTTGCTCAGCCTTTTGCGTTGGTCAATTGGCTTTCCTTGCATCTAGACCTTGCCATAGGGTGTTTTCCATGGCCACCAGTTGGAGGAGTTGATATAATACATACCCTGATTTTTGCCCTTAGAAGTTAAATGATTTCTAAGAATAAGATCAACTAGAACTAGTGATAACATCTTAAATGTCTTCAGTCATTCCACAAAGGCCCAGGATCATAACAATATGACAATAAAAGTCCCATTTGTTTCCCAGTAGCTTTGTACAACTCCAGCCTCGTGCTCTACAGTGAGTTAGACTCTACAATTCCCATCATCTCTGCAAGCATGGGTACAGTATTTATTTAATTTTAGAAGTGTATAAGGCTGCCCAATCCTGTAACTCTTGTCATTATAGACCAGAGCTTTCCAAACTGTGTGTCGCGACACATGTGTCAGCTGCAATGTCTGGGTGTGTCGCGGCTGCTGCTGCCTCCAAATCCTGCCATGATTCCGTGCATGTCCTAGTGCCTGCCTTGTGCCTTGCTGTAAGAGTGTGTCGCAAAATGATGCCCTGCTGTAAGAGTGTGTCGTGAAATGATGCATGTCTAAAAAGTGTGTCACCAACATGAAAAGTTTGGAAAGCTCTGTTATAGACTATGCTGATTAGGAAAATGATGGAAATGCATAGGGAGGGTACAGAATTAGAAAAGGCTGCCCTAATAGGATTTTTCACACAACAAACTGTGTGTGAAACTGCCTATGACTGATTGTATAAACCCAAATTGGTATGCAAACTAGTGTTTAAATTCACAAGATAAATGAGGCACAAACATTATGGCTCAGCATGTTGTGCTGAGTGAGGTCACTTTGTTATTCAGTGAATAATTATTTTAAAATGGTGATTTAACTAAATGCGTGGACACAATCTATTTACAGGTTCTTGCTAGGGCTGCTCTTCTTGTGCATGGGTCAATTAGGTGAAGTCATTGTAGGAGGAGAGGAGCTTTATTAGTCTATGGCAGCCAAAAATCAGGAGGAATTTTGAAACTACTTGATTGCATGTGGTGAAATGAGTTGTATCTCACAGAAGGTTAGGTCGTTTAATACAATTATTTAGGCTGGAAGCCGCTACCAGACTCCTCCGGATGTTGGGGTTAAGTCAGTAAATCTGGGCCACTGAAGCCACGCGTTGAAACAATGTAGGGTGAAAACAGCCTCCCAAACTCGCCAAGCTGAGCCCGATCGGTGACCTCACTCGCCAAGGCCACCCCTTCCCAGGCAGCCCGCGAGACCAGGAAGAGCAAAAAGGGGAGTTTGCGGATGGTCCTGAGAGGTGGCCAGGCGAGGCCGAAGGAGCGCGTCAAGGGCAGGTCCGCGTTTGGCGCTCCGGAGAGGGGAGTTTGCAGAGAGTCCCTGAAGGCTCCCGATTTCCCCGCCCCCGCCGGCTCCTCCCCCTCAGTTTGCCGGTGCTTCCAGCCTCGGGAGCGGCCAGAAGGAGGGTAGAAGAGAGACCGGGGGGGGGGGGGCTCGTTGAGCGCCGCTGCTGGCCGAGTTCCCACTCATGCAGCGCCGTCGCCGTAGTGGAGGAGCCGCGTGGAAGGACCGAGGGAGCAAGTGAGGGAAGGAGGAGCGGCCGCCGCTGTTACATTGCCGCCGCCTGCCTGCCTCTTCTTTCTCCTCCTCTCGTCAGTCGGGTCGCCTGAGAGCGAGGCGAGGAGGGGGCGGACCATGCGGTGGAAGCGGAGCCCTCAGAGGCCCTGGCGGCTTCCCCGGCGCTCGCTGCTGGCCGCTCTCTTCTTTTTCTCGCTCTCTTCCACCTTCCTCTACTTCGTCTATGTGGCGCCCGGCATTGGTAAGGGATCGCGCGGCGCGGGGAGGGGGGAGAAATCGGGTGTGCAGGCGCGGCGGCTCAGTCGTCTCCGGGCTGGCGAGGAGGGGCGGCGCGCCTGGGAGCAAGACGCGCCTGCCCGCTTGTCCGGCCGCCCGGCCTGCTTGAGAAGGAACGGCGGCAGAGGGAGAGAACCTCGGACAGCCGAGGTAGGGGGGCTCTTTTGAGGAGAGGGGGCGCGATTTCTGCGCGCCTGCGCTCTCCGTGGGCGGGGGAGAGGAGCGGAGCCTAACGGTCGCGGAGGAAGGGGGAGGGTAGTGAGCGCTGACTGAGATGGTGAGGGGCGCCCCGCCAGGCTCAGGCCGCCGCCGATGCTGTTGCGGCGCACGGGGGAAGGCGGGTGTGTTACCCACCTTTTCCCTTCCGTGCCTCCCGCCCGCCCCAGTTGCCGCAGCCAGGGGTGGGGGCTCGGCGCCTGAGCGCTCTTGCCACTCTCCTCCAAAATTTCGCCAAGGGGTGTGTGCGGGGGGGGGTGTAGCGCGCTCTTTCTCCCCCTCCCACACAAAACACATTTTCTTCTCCTACAGGTGCTATTGGTAATATGGACCCTTGGAGGCCACCCTCCCGGGTCGTGTTTCCTTTTTCCCGCCCACGAGTCCCCACTCCGGTTTCTAAGGCTCGAACATACTTTGCTCATTCGCCTCTCAAGCGCTTTTCCTCAATCTTGTGGTGATTATTTGGGGCATACATGTCTGTAGTCCATCTGTAAGACAATAGTGCTGATTATTATAAAATATAACAGGTAGATTCGTTGAGTTTATGTCAGGTTTCTTTTTTTTTAAAAGTATATTCTGGTATATGTGGGACATTTTGTCATTTAAGATATTACTACTACTATGGTTGATCCTATAGTCAGCCAGATGTTTAGACTGGATTTGGCATTTTTGCCAACCTATCAGAGTCCTTCTCGAGGACCTGGGATAGGCAGATGTTGTTTAGTAATATTAAAGGTATCAATAGAAGAGAATTAAAGGTATGGTCACAGGATGTAAGCTGTTCTAAGTAAAGCTGCCTTTTGCAATTGACTGACTGTGATTTTGTCAATGCCGAAGGTGTTCAAGTGGTGCTCCAGATGTTTTGGAATTGCACTCAAGGTGCCTATTACTATTGGGACTATCTTATTTTTTATTATTATTATTATTATTATTATTATTATTATTATTATTATTATTTACACAATGTGAAATCAAAGCTGCCAGTTCTTCAGGTGGTGTTGGCCTTCAGTCACATTGAGTTCTTCCCAAGAACCTAGGATGTTGTAATGTTTCGGAATAGTATATGTGCAGATCCAAGCAGTGTGGCCTTTTGTAATTGACAGATGGAAATTTTGTCAATGTGCAGATTTTCTAAGTCAGAGCTTTCCAAACTGTGTGTTGCGACACAAAAGTGTGTCGCCACACACAGCGTGGTGTGTTGCCACACCATCCGGAAGCGGCAGCGTGCACGGCGGCAGCGGCGCGGCTTCCGCGTTTTAGCGGAGGCTGCCGCCACTGCTGCCGCCGCCGTGCATGCCCCCCGCGCCGCCGTGCACCTCCCCCCTGTGCCGTGCGCGCGCGCCACCGCCACCGCCGGTGTGTCGCCAGCGGCAGCACTTTGGAAAGCCCTGTTCTAAGTGCTGTCACAAGAGTTTTTTGGTATGGCACCCAGTGTGCCAATAACCACTGGGACCACGGCCGGTTAGGCTATAATCTTTCAACTTCGATCTTCAGATTTTGATACTTTGTGATCTTCTCCAATTCTTTGTCTTCTATTCTGCTATCTCCTGGTATTGCCACATCAATTATCCACACTTTCTTCTTTCAAACCATAGTTAAATCTGGCATGTTATGCACCAAGACTTTATCAATTTGTATTAGGAAATCACACTATATTATATTTTATCATTATTATTATTCCGCCTACTTTTATATATAACTCAAGGTGGTGAGCATACCTAATAATTCTACCTCCTATTTTCCTCACAACAACAACAACCCTGTGAGGTGGATTGGGCTGAGAGAGTGACTGGCCCAAAGTCACCCAGCCAGATCTGTATCAGATACATTTCCCTGACATCAGCAGAACTCCCCCCCCCCAATAGTATTCTCCTTCCTACATTACTGCGCTGTGTTTTTTTTTGTTCCTGCTATTTTATCTTTGACCTTGACTAATTCAGCTCTTTATTCCCTTAAATTCTACATACAAAATGGAAGAGAGGGTGGGGGTGGGATTCAGGCATTGAGTTTTGGGAAGATGAGTTAAAAAAAAAAGTATGTTTGTATTTCCCTCCCCCCCCTTTTATTTTAAGAAATAGAAGCTTCATGGAAGTAATTGCTTGATACGTTTCTAGCTCATATTAGTGGGTAGACAGCATGAAAACACAAGAGGTACAGAAGCCTTTAGATTGACCTGCAGATTGTGATCAGAGTTGGGTCAAGTGATGATAGTTAAAGTGATAAAAAATCAGTAATGCTGACTGCTGTTTTCTCCCATCCTTCCCCCTCTGTCTCATACTATGAAGTGCCAGTATTCTGCCAGTAGTCTGTTGTTAGCTTTTGGTTAATAGATATATTCTGCTGATCTTCAGATATCTTTTACAAATGAGGTCTGTTCACATTAAAATGCCTTACAGTTTCTTTAATGGATCTTGCTTTTTGGGCTGCCTATAATGTTTTCATCTGTGAGACAGATTTTGAGAAGTTTCTCATTATTGCTCTCTGATGATCATACATATTTTTAATGTGGCTTAAAATTACAGAATTCAGTCTTATATTGGTCATGTTTGACTCTAAAGGACAATTTTATTCAGTGCCAAAGTAATAATTTCCAACGGATGAGTAGTAGGTAACAGTAGTGGCTTGAAAGTGTAATGTTCCTATGCAAACACTTGTAGGATTAAATTTGGTCTTGATCTAATTAAGTACTAATAGCTGTTTATCTACACTTCCCTATGTTGCATTGTGCTCTGTTACTGTAAGGTAGCTTTCCTAGTCTGGGTGCCCTGTGGATGTGGTAGATTATTCACCCCTTTAGGTCATACTGACTGGAGGAATGAATAAGTGAACACTTCAACAAGGAACCAGACATTTGGTATAAGGAATACCTGGTATGATAACAAGTTGGTTTTACTTCAGGACAAATGTTTTTTTTTAATGTTTCATTTTATATTATTGCAGTGCTTTCCCAGAAATATCTAGTTGTCTCTTATTCTTTAAAAAGAACTGGATGCAAAATTCCCTTGCATAGAATTACTAGTTACAAGTAGGAAATTTATTTATCTATCAAATTTCTCTGCCGCCCATCTCGTACACAATGACTCTGGGTGGCTTACAGACAATAAAATGACAGTCATTAAAACACTACAGGTCTAAAAATACAAAAATATTAAAAAAAAATTCAAGATGGGCATGTTATTCTTGGCACGATCATGGTGCCAGCCACCCCCATGAATGGCTATTCCCCCTCCCATCCCAAGTGAGGTGGCATAACCATGTCTTCACCCCCTTCTGGAAGGCTGGGAGAGTGGGGGCCTAAATACTAGTTCACTAATAGCATTTTAATTATGCTTTTTTAAATAGTGTTTTTATACACATATACACATCACTAATGTTATGATATAAAATAAAGTGTGTGATGCAGTTGTTAAGGTGTTAGACTGGGACCTAGGTGACTCAGGTTCAAGTCTACACTCAGCCATGAAAGCTCATTGGATCACTTTGGGCCAGTCACTATCTCTCAGCTTATTCTACTCCACCAAGTTGTTGGAAAAATCGGAGAAGGGATTGTGATGTACATGTGTTGAGCTCCAAAGTGGAATATCAATCTAATAAGTAAAATAACAATTTTCCTGGTATTGTGAAGCTTATTTATAACATGCAACATTTTAAATTTAATTTAGTTTTTATTGGTATTTTAAAATAGGGCATCAGATCTAATAAATCCAGCCATTTAAACCTCAAGTCTCTGATATAGTGGACCTTTTCAATGTCACATAAGGTGGTCTGAACATTGATTGATAATATTTGCTTTGTTCATTGATTACTTTTGGTAAACATGTACTGCAGTTTATACAAAATCAGCTGTTCGTGAGAATGCTGTATAACCCATCTACCTCGTATTCTGTGGGACAGAATGTCCAACAAAACTTTGCAGACAGTGCAGCTTAATAAGCTTGCATGTTATTTTTTCTTTGATTTTTTTCAGCCTGCATTGACTACATACAAAACTAATGTGTGAAACTAGGTATCTGTGTTAGATAGATTTAGAATTCTTACTAATTTGTTAGGTTTATATTGTGGAGTCCTTGGTGCTCCCTGAGCCTTGTTGTTTTCTTGCAGACGTTTCATTGCCAGAGTAGGCAACATCTTCAGTGCGAAAAGGGAGTGGGACTTGCTCTCTGTTTATATACCCTGGCTTGTCCTGCTTGTGTTGGTGGAGGTGTTGTTCTCTCCTGGTAGTTCCTTGATTGGGCTGTTGTTTGCTGCTTGGTTGATTGACTGAGTTAATAGTTCCTTGATTAGGGTATATTGTGCTGTTAACACAATATTAACAGCACAATATACCCTAATCACGGAACTATTAACTCAGTCAATCAACCAAGCAGCAAACAACAGCCCAATCAAGGAACTCCTAACGGGGAGAACAACTCCACCACCAACACAAGCAGGACAAGCCATGGTATATAAACAGAGAGCAAGTCCCACTCCCTTTTTGCACTGAAGATGTTGCCTACTCTGGCAATGAAACGTCTGCAAGAAAACAACAAGACTCAGAGAGCACCAAGGACTCCACAGTTCAACCCTGAGCTACAAATATTCTCTTTGATTGGTAGGTTTATATTTCATCTTTGTGGTAAAAAAAAGAAATTCTAAAGTACAGTTAAAAACAGAATGAAGTGATAATAAAGAGTTCATAAACAAGTACAGTAACTGCCATAGAACAAGTACACTTAACAAATATACACCTCCCACATCCTTGTTAATCCTCATTAATAAGTTTGTTTCTTCCTGGAGGAAAGGCATAGTCTTGTATTTGAATTACAGTGGCCTCTGAGCCCAATTTTTTATGACTTTGGTATAGGAGAGCCGCACTAGAGATAAAAGAACAATTCCTTGACTTGGACTTACAAAGCAAAGCTTGTTGTTACTATAATGGTAGCGTTCCCAACAGAACCGTTACATAATTACTTCTTAAACTTCCTTTTTGTCCTACTGTATATAGGAGATCTTTTAGATGTTTTGCTGCCTATGATTTTAGAGGGGAGGTTTAATAACATGCCATTATGAGATCTTGTGTCCCTGTTTAGAAAGAGTGATTGAGGTAGTATCGCATGTTCTGATGTGCTGCCTTTTGTATCAGTCCTTTCAATCTGAACTGATAGAACCTTTATTAATTGGGGGGCGGGGGGCGGAGCAAGATGGCCACAGAATGACAGCATTTTTAGTGAGCTCTTAACCCTTCTATTTTAGTTAGTCTTTTATTTAGTTTTATTTAGTGATTTTATTTAATATCAATTAGTGATTTTAGTTTCCTGTATTAGGATTAGTAATTTTAGAATTTTAGAACTAGGATTAGATAGGATTAGGATTTTAGAGTCTGGAACCCAACAGCTTCAGACACCTGCTGATGAAGCGAGGCAGTAATGGCTACAAGACAGGAAAGAAAAAGAATTCAAAGGGAAAGACCAAAGGGAAGAACAAGCCTGAGATATTGAAAAGAGAAAATTCCAAGCATTCCGAACACTCCAAGTCTGTGGCAACCTCCAGACAGCTAAAACTGAAGGATCTGTTTCAACATAAGGACGCTGCATGTAAGTCCTCTTCCTCTTCCCCTTCTCCCCTCACAATCTCTGCTAATAAATCCTATGCCCTTTTTGACTGGGAAATGGATGATTTCCCTTCCTCCAATGATGAGGCTTCAGTAGGAGACAGAGGGGAGGATTCTTTTAAAGCCACAAGTAAGTTAAACATAGATGTGGACTTGGTTGCTAAGAATTGCCTTTTAACTGCCAAAACGGTCATTGCAATTTTTGATCAACTGCTAGATGCCAATCAGAAAACTGACGAACTTAAGGCTATAATGGAAAAGTATATAACTAAACCTGTTACGGAGTCAGCCACCAACTCAGTTGCTCCAGAACTTACTCAAAACCCATATGCTGCAGAAGATCCCACATGTATGGAAACTGCCAGGGACGAGCTAGTTTTGCAGCGACACAGAATTCTGCTCCACGTTGCAATTAACCCTTTTAATGAAGGCAGGTGGCACAATAGACAAAGCAGTACTTCACTTCCCTCACAACTACTTCATCGTAGAGTATATTCCAGCAAGTTTACAGAAATCTCCTGGCTTCCCAGATGGCATCATGGACTTGAAAGAATAATATTGACTTTTAAGCATTTTGCACTCCCTTCAATGATTTTCAAACTTAAATTCTTCTAAGGGGATTTCAGATTACGCCTATACGTGTCTTTCACAATAGCAGTGTACGGCCACTGCTAACTTCTGGGAGGAGAGCCAAGCCTGCGAGGGAGGACGGTATAAGCACCAGACTTCATAATCTCAGCCAGCAACTACCCACACAGCAGAGCACTCCACCAACTCCAAGGTCAGGACCAGATAAGCAAAAGAGGCATAATACTCTCGATTTAATTAAAGGGAAGATTCAGACATCAGTTGACCCTATGGAGGATGAGGAAGTATCAGCTCAGTTGTTTGGCACCCTTCCTACAGAAGAAGAACAAACAATTATAAGAAAATTTGAGGCAGTTAAATCAATGTTTCAGTTAGTGACTTCTGAAACTGAATTCCTCAACACTCTATTGCCCTCCAGTTGTTGTCCTGTTGAAATGCTGACAAATTCATCCTCTGAGTGCTTAACATCTCCAAAAAATAAAAAAGGTGCTCCAGTCCAAAACTCACTCCAACAAATGAAGGGAACACCAAGTTGATCAATGTAACACAATCCCTCTATAATCCTTCAGATAATCAATCCACAGGTGTTAATCCCTTACAACTGGACTCTAAAGAACAGGCTAGTCAGACTACAGCTCCATCTCCACTGGCTCTTCCCTGTATGGACTCGGATTCTATTCATCCAATGGTTGCCCCTACAACTTGCCATTCTTCCCTGCAAATCAATTCTCTCCACAGGAACCCTGAACATAATCAATCTTCTAACTCTGATCCCCAATCTAGCCTTAATTGCTCTACCCGTAAAACTCCTCCTATGGAATCATCCCAGAGTCAAGTTTGCAATTCATTTAGTTAATCCCTTGGTTTATAAAGCATTAAAACTCTTCAGAAAGTTGATATCCATGCACCTAAATTAGCCAATAGACATCTCCCAATTCTACTCTACACTGATAATGCAGTTCTTTCCTTGTCTTCTGTAGGCATGAAGCAGGCATAAGAACCCTGGCATCCTACTGTAATGAGGAACAATAATAAATTTTGATAAATCTGAAGTTAATTTTTTTTCTGTAAAAGACAAAGGCACAAGTGGACAACTGATTCCCATGAATTAGAGCTGGTTAAATGTTTTAAATACTTGGTGTAAAGTATTTCAGGCCTCTAGGAAATTAACAGCCCAGGTAAATTATGCTACTACTACTACCCAAAAGAGCACACTAGCAATAACTAAATTTTATAGGCAATGGGGCAAATTACATTCCAGCAGCAATCAAACTGTTTATGGCTAACATGTGCCAGACAAATATACAATCCACTCTGACTTGAATCTATATGCAGACTTCATTGATTTATCAATGAAGCTTTTGATAATATCTCAAGGGTCAGACTTTGGGACATTCTGAGCAGATCCTCTATAGACAAAATACTCTTGCTCCGGATTCATAAGTTATATGATAAAACCGGCCTTAGAGTAAGATGTAACTAGGGAGAGGACCTTTCTGACTATCCAGACTGTCAAGGGGGTGAAACAAGTATGTATTTTAGCACCATTGCTTTTTAACATACAGTATGATTAAAACTTCAGAGAGTTGATATCCATGCACCTAAATTAGCCAATTGATGTCTCCCAATTCTCCTCTATGCAGATGATACAGTTCTTACCTCCTTGTCTTCCATAGGAATGAAGCGGGCACTAAGAACCCTGGCATCCTATTCTAATGTGGAGCAATTAAAAATTATGACAAATCTAAAGTCCTAGTTTTCTCTAATAAAAGACAAAAGCAAAAGTGGACAATTGACTCCCATGAAGTAGAACAAGTTAAATGTTTTAATTACCTGGGCTTAGTATTTCAGGCCTCTAGGAAATTAACAGCCCAGGTACACTATGCCACTTCTGCTGCCCAGAAGAGCTCACAAGCAATAATAAAATTTAACACGCAATGGTATCCCAGCAGCAAAACAGTTCCCAACTACTATATGGGATACAACTTGGCCCATACACAAACCTAAGGGCTTATGAAACCATCCAATCAAATTTCCTTAGATCTTTGTTTGGTACCACAAAATGCACCCCCAATGCAGTTTTGAGACTTGAAGCGAACGTGCCAAGTATTAAGGCTCAGGCCTGGATCAGGATTTTAACTTCAGGACTCAAAATTATGTTTGATCCTACAGGCCTGATGCCTTTGCTGTTGTCAGACAGCTGCCAATCTCATTGGCACCGTACTTGTACAAAAGAACTTTGCAGTCTGGGCCTCTCTCCTGAATATTTAGGTCAGCTAACTCTGGAGAAGGCCAAATCAATAGTAAAAGAAAGAATTAGGGACATTGATTGCCAAAATGATATTACCAGTGCTCCAGAATTCTATTGCCAAATTCTAGATAGCCGCAGACCCTCTACTGCAGGGTATACAATCTAATCCTAAGCAAATATAGATGGGCCTTTTCCAGAGGCCGCTTTGATGCCCTCCCTTCAGCACTGCTGGCAGGAAAATTTCATGGGACTCCTTATTCACAGAGACTTTGCCCATGTGGATCCAGGGAGGTAGAAGCTCTTGCCCATGTCCTCATGCGGTGTCCTTTTTATGATGCCCCAAGACGTGCTCTGATTTCCCCAATTATTTCTAAATTTGTGGGTCATACTGATAGATTTTACATTTATTTCTTTTTAAGGGATGCTGATTATACACTCAAATATTTTTATCAAGCTATACAATTACGCAAAATTTCTAATTAGATATATTGTTTTATTATTTTATTGTTTTCCTTTTTCCTGACAATGAATTGTTGAATTAAACTATTTTCTTTTATTGTAAAGGCTGGTCAAAGACCGTAATAAAGTTATTTATTCATTTAGAATCTTTATTAATTAACTATTTGGGTCAGCCTGCACAGGAGAACACTTTATTCTTGCTATTAGATTGGTGTATAGACACATCTCTGTCAAAATTTGATAATTTTGTTTGATTGTGATTGTCAAAAGAAGGCTGTAAGTTAATAGTAGAAATATATGTTGGCTAATTTATTGCTGTCTGAAGAGTTTGCAATTCATTTAGTTAATCCCTTGGTTTATTTTTTTAAATTCTGTGGTTAGTCTCTCTCTTTTTTTTACTTGAGTATATTGTAATTGACTTTTTTGGTCTTTGACCATCATTTAATTTATTTATACACACACACAAACACACCCCTTTCCTAGAAGCTTTAACAGCACTGCTAAAGTGATTCAGAAGACCAGTGAAAAGGAATATATTCCAAAGGCAATTAACCATGGAAAGGCAGGACTATCAACAAAATCTGTTGCTGGTTGAAATTCATGTCCTTTATATGTTATTGCTATAACACAAGGGAACATTAGGGAATAAGGTTTATAACCCTAGAAATATTTTTATGGCTCCTTTTATCTGAGCCCATGGTAATCTGGTAGTTGTCTGGAATATGGGATGTTGATGTAGAACTGAACCTGGTCTGATTACCCAGGTGGATGACATAGGATTGTTGATACTCTCTGGCCTCTTAATGGCTTTTATTATCACTGATTGTGATGCTGTTCTGATAAGTTTCTGCAGGGGATTTTGGGGCCACTATATCCTAAGTAATATTTCTATATTGTGTCCAGATGGTAGCTTTGAAAGACCATTCTTTGGCACTTGTTGTGTATGACAAACTCCCTCAATTTGGAAGACTCAAGATGTGTTGCACTACACTTTCCATTATTCATATCCAGGATTAGCACTGGTTATGTGTATTTGGATTATGCAAGTTATAGTTTAATACATTTAGAAGGCTTCATGTTGGGGAAACCTAACCCATGATGTAATGTAGGTTTTCACCTATGTTACTAAATAACAACATGCCATCTCTTGAAAAGCTCATCCAAAACTTTGAAGTGATGTGCCATCACTACCCTGAAGGCATTGTTTGTCACCTAACTTCAAGGGAGAAGTGGAAGCCTGGCAGTGTTTTCTGGATTCAGTTTGCTTGGATATTAGGATTCAGTCTGTTTAGGAAGGATATCACATTTTTGCTTAAATATTAGGTTTGCATCTTGGGAACATTGTTTGTTCTTAAGTTGCTCCTGGATGTACAGATAGTAGTATCAGCAAGGAGTACATTTGCATAACTAGGCTTAGTGTATCAGTTGTGTCCATGCCTGAGCTGGTTGATCTGGCAACAGTTATTCATGTTTTGGTTATATAATTAGATCAAACCTGGACATATTGCTATATAAAAGGTACTTTGGGAATCAACAAGATGTGTGTTTTTAAGCACTGACCTACTATTGTCTGATTACACCTAGACTTACAGAACACTTTGCTCCATAAATCTGATACCAAATCCATCACCTCTGTTTTCTGGAATTAATATAGTTATATACATGTCAAAAACAATCCAGATTAAATCTCTAATTAGCCAAGCCAGTTTAGGAAACAGCTGCTGGTCTGAAAATTTTCTGTTCTTTTATACTGTAATAGGATTCAACTTATGTGTGCCATTATACTATCTTGTTTATTTCTAATTTTGATTTTTTTCCCCTAAAGATCATTGACCATTGATGCTTCTGTCAGTAAATGTAAGCTTCCTCAAGTTTTTGTTATAGTATAGTTGGAGCATACACAACAGTTTTATGGGGTATCCAGTCTAAAATTGATGCAAAAGTGCATTATTAATTTTTGGTTGGTATTGATTTTGATGACCGGGGGAGTGGGGAGAGCAACATGGCCTCAGAGCGACAGCAATTTTAGTGAGCTCTTGACTCTTCTATTTTAGTTACTCTTTTATTTAGTTTTAAAATAGTTTACTTGGTGATTTTATTTAATACCGATTAGTAATTTTAGTTCCCTATATTAGGATTAGCAATCTTAGAACTTTAGAATTAAGATTAGTTGGTATTTTAGAGTCTGGAATCCAACAGCTTCAGACACCTGCCGATGATGCGAGGCAGCAGTGGCTACAAGACAGGAACGAAAAAGAATTCAAAGGGAAGAACAAGCCTGAGATGTCGCAGAGAGAAAATTCCAAGCATTCCGAACAGTCTAAGGCTGCGGCAACCTCCAGACAGCTAAAACCGAGGACTTGTTTCAGCATAAGGACACAGCATGCAAGTCCTCTTCTCCTTCCCCTTCTCCCCTCGCAATGCCCACTAATGAATCCTACGCCCTATTTGATTGGGAAGTAGATGATTTCCCTTCCTCCGATGATGAGGCTTCTGTAGGAGATCGAGATAGAGAGAGGACACTTTTAAAACCACAAGTAATTTAAACGTGGATGTGGACTTGGTTGCTAAGAATTGCCTTTTAACTGCTAAATTGTTATTGCAATTTTCAATCAGCTGCTAGATGCCAATCAGAAAACTGGCAAACTTAAGGCTATAATGGAAAAGCATATAACTAAGCCTGTTATGGAGTCAGCCACCAACTCAGTTGCTCCAGAACTTACTCAAAATCCATATGCTGCACAAGACCCCACATATATGGAAATTACCAGGGATGAACTAATCTTGCAGTGACACAGGATTCTGCTCCAGATTGTAATTAATCCTCTTTATGAGGACAGGTGGCACAATAGACAAGCAGGGCTACATTCCCTCTCACAACTTCTAGAGTTGTGTAGAGTATACACTGTAGAGTATATTCCAGCGAGTTTACAGAATTCTCCTGGCTTCCCAGATGGCAAGGACTCAAAAGAATAATATTGACTTTTAGGCATTTCACACTCCCTTCAATGATTTTTAAACCTAAAAATTTTGTAAGGGGATTTCAAATCACGCCTATACGTGTCTTTCACAATAGCAGTGTACAGTTTCTGCTAAATTCTGGGAGGAAAGCCAAGCCTGCGAGGGAGGATGGCATAAACCCCAGAGTTTATAATCTCAGCCAGCAACTACCTACACAGCAGAGCGTTCCACGAACTCCAAGGTCAGGACCAGATAAGCACAGGAGGCACAACAATTTAATTAAAGGGAAGATACAGACATCAGTCGACCCTATGGAGGATGAGGAAGAACTAGCTCAGTTGTCTGGCACCCTCTCTACAGAAGAACAAACAATTATACCCAAACTTGAGGAGTCAAATCAATGCTTCAGTCAGTGACTGCTGCAACTGAGTCCCTCAACACTTTACTGCCCTCCAGCTGTCCTCTTGTTGAAATGCTGACAAGCTCATTAACTCCCCCACAAAACAAAACAAAACGGCACTCCCATCTGGGTGTGTTTCCTTTCAACTTCAATGTGGTGGTGTACAGAGGCCAACTGCCAAAACAGTTATCCTTGTTCCAATATTTCTGGTCCTGACTGTACATGTTGCTATTCCTCCTTGCAAGTGAACTCTCTCCATAGGAGCCCTGAACATGGTCAACCTCTGGCTCTGACCCCCAATCTGGCCTTATTTGCTCTGCCCATGAAACTTCTCCTATGGAACTACCCCAGACTCAGGACACCATCCACCCTAATTGGCAATAGAGGCCTGCTCTCTGTCTTCTTCCCCAATCACCAATTTGTTCAACCCAAGTGTTGTTCCTCCTGAACAATTATCCAGAGACAGCACCCCGAGAGAACCAGCAAATTGACAAGTACATCCTGCTAACGTCCTCTCTTGGATCATAGCTGGATGGTCCCCAGTATCAGCTTTGTTAGTCTTTGACCACTTTTCCTTACTCTGTATTAATTTCTATTTTCCTCCTCAGCAGCTCCATTCATAGGTCACTCAAACCTGGAACCAGGTTGATTCTTTCCTCACTCTTCGCCTGAATAAGTTCCCCGGTGCATATATCCTAATACAGGGCTTTCCAAACTTTTGCCGTTGGCGACAAACCAACGGCTGCCCCTTAAAAACCCGGAAGCGCCGGTGGCGGTGCTTTTGGGTTGCCGCGGCGGCAGCGGCTGCCCCTTTGAAAGGGCAGGCTCCGGGAACCCCAAAAATGCTCTCGGTTCCGTCAGGGAGGTGAAAATCACGTGCGTGCGTGCTGCCAGGCTTCCCGGCGCACAGTTGATCGGCGTGGAGAATTTCCACCCTGGGCGGCCCAGCAGCATGCGCAATTTTCACCTCCCTGACGGAACCGAAGGCATTTTAATCAGAGCTTCCAGGTTGTCACGCGACACACTTGGGGCTCCCAGGCGACATAGTATTGTGTCACAACACACAGTTTGGAAAGCCCTGTCCTAATAGGTGGGGATTTCAATGCAAGAGCTGGTTGTAATGATGAAGCTCTCTATGAATGTTTCAATGCTTATCCTCCTGAAGAAGTAATTGAACCACCATTTATGCTCAGATCCCTCAAAGATACAAAATACAACCTAGCTGGCTTTAGGTTGCTACATCTCATAAATAGGATTAACCTGCAAATGTTAAATGGCTCTGTCAAAATCATTTCCTTAGGCAATATACATTTTGGTCATCTCACAAGTTCTCCACCATAGATTATTTAATAATTTCTAGAGATCTGGCCCCTTGCCTTAAGCACTTTGGCATAGTCCCTAGGTCCAAAAGCGACCACCTTCTTTTAACTTTTGCTGGCAAATTTAGACAAGGCCCAATGAGGAACCTAGTTAAGGCCCATTTAAAATGCCTGACTGGAGGTGACACTTACAGGGTCAGATGGAATGGCTCCCTTGAAGATAGGATAGCCCAAGGGTCGGAAATGGCGGCTCGTGAGCCAGATGCGGCTCTTTGGCCCCTTGAGTGTGGCTCTTCCACAGCTGAACTCACCCCCGCCCCTTCCACACGATTGGATCCCGCCCCCAAACTCTGATGGCCGGCGCTGGAGGAGGGCGATTGATTCTTCCTCCTCCCGCCCTCGGGAGCCTTCCAACTTTCGCCAGAGTCGGGCAGCGCTTCTTCGAGGTCGGTGGGTGGGGAAGTTGGTTGGTCGCCGCTGCCACCTCTTCCTCCGCCCGCATTGCAACGGCTGCCGCCCCCCGAAGCGCTCGCCAGGCAGGCAGGAGAGCGTCGCCATGCTGGTCGCGCTGCGAGAGGAGACAGCGCAGCTGCTGGGCGACTACCTGCAGCACCGGCTGGGGGATGCGGCGCTGCCCCCCAGCCGCACGGCTGAGACGCTGCAGCGGGTGGCCGACGAGCTGGAGAGCCGCAAGCACCTCTTCTTCCGTAACGCCTGCAGCGCGGCGGCCTTACCGGAGCTGGGCGAGGCGGCCGCCTTGCTGGGCCAGGTGGTGACGCAGATGGAAGCTGAGGGCAGCCTCAATTGGGGCCGGGTGGTGGCGCTGGTCGTGTTCGCCGGTTTTTTTTTATTTTCAAAAAGGAACGCGAACACCTCAGGGAAGCATTTGGATCGACGCGTGTTTTAAATTGTTTTCCCCCCCCCTGAGAAATCCCGGTGGTGTCCTCGCGGGCCAATCGCGTGGAAGGCGCGCGGGCGGAGCTGCCTGCCTGGCACTCGGGCGCTACGGCTGGGGTGCAGCGGGACGGGAGCATCGCCGGCGGCCCGCGAGGACCGGCCAGGGAAGGTGCGCGGGCGTAGCTGCCTGCCTGGCACTTGGGCGCTACGGCTGGGGTGCAGCGGGACGGGAGCTCTGCCCGCGCGCCTTCCCTGGCGGGTCCTCGCTAGTCGCCGCCGATGCTCCCGTCCCGCTGCACCCCAGCCAGAGCGCCCGAGTGCCAGGCAGGCAGCTCCGCCTGCGCAGTCGTGGCAGCGGGCACTGTAGCGGGCATGGCGGCAGCAGGCCCTAAGTGTGCGCGATTGGTTCCCGCCCGCAAACCCCGCCCCCTCCAAGCGATTGGCCCCTGCCCGCAAACCCCGCCCCCTTCCACACGATTGGCCCCTGCCCGCAAACCCCACCCCCTTCCACGTGATTGGCCCCCGCCCGCAAACCCTACCCCCTGGCTCTCGAGCATGTCAAAATGCCCTGGAGCATGTCAAAATGGCTCCTGGCATAAAAAAGTTTGCCGACCCCTGGGATAGCCCAATGGTTTCACCCAGAGGAAGTAAGTCATACTTTTCAAACCTCTAATTTTGGGGCACTCTCAGACCCAACTGTCCCACAAGATAGCAGAATACTTGATGTGTATCATGATCTTATAGCTGAGCTCCAAACCTTGGTAATGAATACCAACCCAATCGGGAGGGGATGGCATTCTAACAGTTGGTTTGACAAATCTTGCATCGCTACCAAAGCAGCAGCATTGGAATCCTATGCTACCTCACTGAAGGCCAATTCACCAGTTTCCACCCAAATGTTAAAGGAGCAGAAAAGACAATATAAGGCTCTTATCTGAAAGAAGGGGCGTGGTGGCTCAGCGGGTAAGACGCCAGGCTTGTTGATCGGAAGATTGCAAGTTCGGAGGTTCGAATCCCTAGCCCCGCGTGACGGAGTGAGCTCCCGCACTAGCTCCAGCTCTTGCCAACCTAGCAATTCGAAAGCATGCAAATGCAAGTAGATTAATAGGTACCACTTCGGTGGGTAGGTAACAGCGTTCCGCGCTCGTCATGCCGGCCACATGACCGTGGAAGCGTCTTCGGACAACGCTGGCTCTTTGGCTAACAAACGGAGATGAGCACCGGCCCCTAGAGTCGGACACAACTGCACAAATGTGCGGGGGGTACCTTTACCTTTACTATCTGAAAGAAAAAAACCCAAGATCAGAAGAAAAAATGGTCACAGCTAAACGAAGCTTTGTTGTTCAGTCATTTAGTTGAGTCCGACTCTTCATGACCTCATGGACCATAGCACGCCAGGCCTTCCTGTCGTCCACTGTCTCCCAGAGTTTACTCAAATTCATGTTCATTACATCAGTGATGCTGTCTAACCTCTCATCCTCTGCCGTCCCCTTCTCCTTTTGCCTTCAGTCTTTCCCAGCATCAGGGTCTTTTCCAGTGAGTCCTCTCTTCGCATTAGGTGGCCAAAGTATTTGAGCTTCAGCTTCAGCATCTGTCCTTCCAATGAGCAGTCAGGGTTGATTTCCTTTAGGATTGACTGATTTGACCTCCTTGCAGTCCAAGGGACTCTCAAGAGTCTTCTCCAGCACCACGGTTCGAAAGCATCAATTCTTCGGCGCTCAGCCTTCCTTATGGTCCAACTCTCACAGCCGTACATTACTACTGGGAAAACCATAGCTTTAATTATACAGATCTTTGTTGGCAAGGTGATGTCTGCTTTTTAATATGCTGTCTAGGTTTGCCATAGCTTTCCTCCCAAGGAGCAAGCGTCTTTTAATTTCATGGCTGCAGTCACCGTCTGTGGTGATCTTGGAGCCCAAGAAAATAAAACCTATCACCATTGTATTTATCAGGGACATTAAGATATTTCTTGTATAGTTCTTCTGTGTATTCTTGCCACCTCTTCTTAATCTCTTCTGCTTCTGTTAGGTCCCTGTGTTTTTTTGTCCTTTATCATGCCCATCTTTGCACAAAACGTTCCCTTGAGATCTCCGGTTTTCTTGAGATCTCTAGTCTTCCCCATTCTATTGTTTTCCTCAATTTCTTTGCGTTGTTCATTTAAGAAGGCCTTATCTCTCCTTGCTAATCTCTGGAAATCTGCATTTAGTTGGTTATATCTTTCCCTTTCTCCTTTGCCTTTTGCTTTCCTTCTTTCCTCAGCTATTTGTAAAGCCTCATCAGACAGCCACTTTGCTTTGTTGCATTTCTTTTTCTTTGGGATGGTTTTAGTTGCTGCCTCCTGTACAATGTTACGAACCTCCATCCATAGTTCTTCAGGCACTCTGTCTACCAGATCTAATCCTTTAAATCTATTCCTCACCTCCACTGTATATTCATAAGGGATATGATTTAGGTCATACCTGAGTGGGCTAGTGGTTTTCCCTACGTTCTTCAATTTAAGCCTAAATTTTGCTATAAGAAGCTCATGATCTGAGCCACAGTCAGCTCCAGGTCTTGTTTTTGCTGATTGTATAGATCAGGGGTCGGCAAACTTTTTATGCCGGGAGCCATTTTGACATGCTCGTGCACATTTTGAAATGCTCGAGGGCCAGGGGGCGGGGTTTGTGGGCGGGGGCCAATCACGTGGAAGGGGGCGGGGGTTTGCGGGCGGGGGCCAATCACGTGGAAGGGGGCGGGGGTTTGCGGGCGGGAGCCAATCACGTGGCTTATTGGGGCGGGTGGGAGGGCCCATGTAGCAGTTTCCCCCCCCACCGGCTTCCCGCCCCTCCCTCCTTGCCTGCAGAAGGCGGCCGGCCTTCTCCCCCCGCTATTTCCGGAAGTGATCCAGCGCCGATCTGCAGGCTGCGGGGCTTCCGATCCTTGGAAGGCGAGGCCCTGGTGGTGTAGGGGGGGGCGAGGAGGATTCTCAGTCGGGAGGGGGAAATCCCCGGGTCTGTGGAGGTCTTTCCGCGCCGCCTTGAGGCGCGTGGGCGCCCAGAGCAGGGGAGGAACGGGGAGCGCCAGGAGACTCACCCGCTGCTGCTCGGCTGCCACCTTCCTCCTCCGCTTCAGCCACCCGCCTGAAAGCAAGCTGGACTCGCCCACTCTCCCGGAAACAACGCCTGAGCCAGCGAACTTGCTTGCTTCGAAGGAGACAGGCAGAGGGAAAGGCATAGGACTTTCCCTCCACCGTTTGGCGTATTTCCCCGCCTCCCTCGAGACTGGCGCGGCCTGAGGTGGCGGCTATGCCCCCTACGGTGGGCGAAGGCGTGCGCACGTGCGTGGGGGCAGGTGGAGCAAGCAAGCGCGCAAGCGAGGGAGAAGTCGCTCTTTCTCTACTCTTTGTAGAAGGAGCGGCGCGAACCGAGTTCGCTGGCTCAGGCGTTGTTTCCGGGAGAGTGGGCGAGTCCAGCTTGCTTTCTCCCCGGGATGGAATGACCGGCTGGAGCTTCAGACAAGGAGCCCACTTAGCGAGTTTCTTCCAGCTTTACTCCTCCGATTAGGATTGCTTTGCCCAAACTGGCTCTTTCCTGCTCGGGCAGGTACCAGCCTCTCTGCACGCTCCTTCCGCTGCTGCTGCTGCAGGGAGACGGCGTCCACCCGGCCCAGCTGCCCGGGGTCCAGGGAGATCAGATCCACCCGCCTCATTCCCCCCCCCCACGGCCGCTCTTCGCCACAGATCCCGCCGGAGCTGATCTCCCTGGACCCCGGGCAGCTGGGCCGGGTGGACGCCGTCTCCCTGCAGCAGCAGCAGCGGAAGGAGCGTGCAGAGAGGCTGGTACCTGCCCGAGCAGGTACCAGCTGCAGGGAGACGGCGTCCACCCAGCCCAGCTGCCCGGGGTCCAGGGAGATCAGATCCGCCCGCCTCGTTCCCCCCCCCACCCGGCCGCTCTTCGCCACAGATCCCTGGGCCGTTTGATGCGGTTTAAAACTTAAAACAAAATCAAGCAAATTAGGCAATCAAGACCTTCAGCTAAGAGAGAGTGTGGCGGAACAAAAAAATAAAGGCGAGAAAGAGGCGTCGTACGGAAGGAGGTACCGACGGAAAGGCTGCCCCACCCGTCTCCGGATTAGTCCTGCTGATTTCAACTGCAATGTATTGGAGAAAATGGCTTTGTGAGTTTTAGCCTCCAACCGGGCTCCAAGAGAGAGAGAACGAGAAAACTTATCAATTTTATCTTTTTCTCCACCCAGAGGTTCTCTCAAGAGCTGTTTTGGCCCAGAAAAGTCAAGCAGCTCTATTGCTACTAATTCAGTAAAATCGCCCTCTTATGAATCGCTTCATTCCCAGCCGAGTCTGCCCCTTAAGCCCTTCTCCGTCCTTTCTTCCTCCGCCGCCCCCCCCCCCCCCCCAGCTTCTCTTTTTACCTTTTCTGCCCCCACTTCATGCCGGGGATAATTCAAAAAGGCTTCTTTTTCGCCCACCAAACATTAGTTTCCAGCGTTTTGTGCTACTGGGTTTTTGATCATTTGGCAACGATCCGGGGGAAGGGGAAGAGAAGGCAACCCGCAGGAGGCACGGCTTGAGGGCGGACGGCACTCCTGGGCTGCATCCCCCAAAGCGTTTATTCGGGAGCAAGCTGCATGGAACCCCACGAAGCAAACAGGCAAGCGGCAGTTGGGGGGTGGGGGAGTTGGATCTACTTTAGCCTCCTTGTAAATCCCACCCCGTGCGCTACACTCTCCCTCTCTGCTCCGCGTGCGCAAGGGCGCAATTCCCCAGAAACCCTCCGGCTCGGTTGCCCTGGGAATCCCTGCGCACCCAGCGCTTGCTTTCCAACTGAGCAAACCCTCCTGCGCCTTGGCCCGGTTGGGCGCGTGCTTGGGCATCCAGCCAGGGCATCCAGCCAGGGCAAATTGGATGTGGTTATTGGTGAGATGTCAAGATTAAATATAGACATTTTAGGTGTCAGTGAACTGAAATGGACTGGAATGGGCCACTTCACATCAGATGACCACCAGATCTACTACTGTGGACAAGAGGACCACAGCAGAAATGGAGTAGCCTTCATAATTAATAATAAAGTGGCTAAAGCAGTGCTTGGATACAATCCAAAAAATGATAGAATGATCTCAATTCAAATTCAGGGTAAGCCATTTAACATCACAGTGATCCAAATATACGCCCCAACCACAGATGCTGAAGAAGCAGAAGTAGATCAGTTCTATGAGGACCTGCAGCACCTACTGGATAATACACCAAAAAGAGATGTTATTTTCATTACAGGAGACTGGAATGCTAAGGTGGGTAGTCAGACGACACCTGGAATTACAGGCAAGCATGGTCTGGGAGAACAAAATGAAGCAGGACATAGGCTGATAGAATTTTGCCAAGACAACTCACTGTGCATAACAAACACTCTCTTCCAACAACCTAAAAGACGACTTTATACATGGACTTCACCAGATGGTCGACACCGAAATCAGATTGACTACATCCTTTGCAGCCAAAGGTGGCGGACATCTATACAGTCGGTAAAAACAAGACATGGAGCTGACTGCAGTTCAGATCACGAACTTCTTATTGCACAATTTAGAATCAGACTAAAGACAATAGGGAAGACCCACAGATCAGTTAGATATGAGCTCACTAATATTCCTAAGGAATATGCAGTGGAGGTGAAGAATAGATTTAAGGGACTAGATTTAGTAGATAGTGTCCCAGAAGAACTATGGACAGAAGTTCGCAACATTGTTCAGGAGGCGGCAACAAAAAACGTCCCAAAGAAAAAGAAAACCAAGAAGGCAAGATGGCTGTCTGCTGAAACACTGGAAGTAGCCCAAGAAAGAAGGAAAGCAAAAGGCAACAGTGATAGGGGGAGATATGGCCAATTAAATGCAAAATTCCAGAGGTTAGCCAGAAGAGATAAGGAATTATTTTTAAACAAGCAATGTGCGGAAGTGGAAGAAGACAATAGAATAGGAAGGATAGGAGACCTCTTCCAGAAAATTAGAAACATCGGAGGTAAATTCCAGGCAAAAATGGGTATGATCAAAAACAAAGATGGTAAGGACCTAACAGAAGCAGAAGAGATCAAGAAAAGGTGGCAAGAATATACGGAAGATCTGTATAGGAAGGATAATAATATTGGAGATAGCTTTGACGGTGTGGTCAGTGAGTTAGAGCCAGACATCCTGAAGAGTGAGGTTGAATGGGCCTTAAGAAGCATTGCTAATAACAAGGCAGCAGGAGACGATGGTATCCCAGCTGAACTGTTTAAAATCTTGCAAGATGATGCTGTCAAGGTGATGCATGCCATATGCCAGCAAATTTGGAAAACACAAGAATGGCCGTCAGATTGGAAAAAATCAACTTATATCCCCATACCAAAAAAGGGAAGCACTAAAGAATGTTCAAACTATCGAACAGTGGCACTTATTTCACATGCCAGTAAGGTAATGCTCAAGATCTTGCAAGGTAGACTCCAACAATTCATGGAGCGAGAATTGCCAGATGTACAAGCTGGGTTTAGAAAAGGCAGAGGAACTAGAGACCAAATTGCCAATATCCGCTGGATAATGGAGAAAGCCAGGGAATTTCAGAAAAACATCTATTTCTGTTTTATTGACTATTCTAAAGCCTTTGACTGTGTGGATCATAACAAATTGTGGCAAGTTCTTGGTGGTATGGGGATACCAAGTCATCTTGTCTGCCTCCTGAGGAATCTGTATAACGACCAAGTAGCAACGGTAAGAACAGAGCACGGAACAACGGACTGGTTTAAGATTGGGAAAGGAGTACGGCAGGGTTGTATACTCTCACCCTACCTATTCAACCTGTACGCAGAACACATCATGCGACATGCTGGGCTTGAGGAATCCAAGGCTGGAGTTAAAATCGCTGGAAGAAACATTAACAATCTCAGATATGCAGATGATACTACTTTGATGGCTGAAAGCGAGGAGGAGTTGAGCCTTATGACGAAGGTGAAAGAAGAAAGTGCAAAAGCTGGGTTGCAGTTGAACCTCAAAAAAACCAAGATTATGGCAACGAGCTTGATTGATGACTGGCAAATAGAGGGAGAAAAAGTGGAGGCAGTGACAGACTTTGTATTTCTAGGCGCAAAGATTACTGCGGACGCTGACTGCAGCCAGGAAATCAGAAGACGTCTACTTCTTGGGAGGAGAGCAATGGCAAATCTTGATAAAATAGTTAAGAGCAGAGACATCACACTGACAACAAAGGTCCGCATAGTTAAAGCAATGGTATTCCCTGTAGTAACCTATGGCTGCGAGAGCTGGACCATAAGGAAGGCTGAGCGAAGGAAGATAGATGCTTTTGAACTGTGGTGTTGGAGGAAAATTCTGAGAGTGCCTTGGACTGCAAGAAGATCAAACCAGTCCATACTCCAGGAAATAAAGCCAGACTGCTCACTTGAGGGAATGATATTAAAGGCAAAACTGAAGTACTTTGGCCACATAATGAGAAGACAGGATACCCTGGAGAAGAAGCTGATGCTAGGGAAAGTGGAAGGGAAAAGGAAGAGGGGCCGACCAAGGGCAAGATGGATGGATGGTATTCTGGAGGTGACGGACTCAACCATTGGGGATCTGGGGATGGTGACGGCTGACAGGAAGCTCTGGAGTGGGCTGGTCCATGAAGTCACGAAGAGTCGGAAACGACTGAACGAATAAACAACAACAACAATTATCTAAAGGAGGATCGTTAAGATCACCATGCTGCTGTTGAGCTTGTGAAATGGTCTTAATCTTCCTAGGCACAGAAGACAGAGCCGGGAGAAAGATGGGAGAAAGATTGTGCCTGAGGCCCCCACCTCTATTCAAGGAAGGATTTTCCAAGTTGGCATAAATGGATTCCTTGACCCCTCTCTCAAACCACCTATCTTCTCTGTCTAAAATGTGAACATTAATGTCCTCAAATGAGTGTCCTTTTTCCTTTAAATGAAGATAAACTGTTGACTCTGGTCCTGTGGTGTTACTTCTCCTGTGTTGGGCCATCCTCCTGTACAAAAGTTGTTTGGTTTCTCCAATGTAAAGTTCAGAGCACTCCTCACTGCACTGGATTGCATAAACTACATTGCTTTTCTTGTGTTTTGGAGTTTGATCTTTGGGGTGTTCAAGCCTCTGTCTCAGTGTGTTGGTGGGTTTGAAATAAACAGGTATGTGGTGTTTGCCAAATATCCGTTTTCAGCATATTCAGCATATTCAGCATCAGTGGTTGGGGCATAGACTTGGATTACTGTGATGTTGAATGGTTTGCCTTGGATTCGAACTGAAAGCATTCTGTCATTTTTGAGGTTGTATCCCAGTACTGCCTTTCCCACTCTTTTATTGATTATGAGAGCTACTCCATTTCTTCTAAGGGTTTCTTGCCCACAGTAGTATATATAATGGTCACCTGAATTAAATTCGCCCATTCCTGTCCATTTTAGTTCGCTGATTCCCAAGATGTCGATGTTCAATCTTGTCATCTCATGTTTGACCACATCCAGCTTACCTTGATTCATAGATCTTACATTCCAGGTTCCTATGCAAAAGGAAACATCGAAGCTACAAAGTCCAAAAATCCTTCCCTATTCTGGCATATAACAAACTGTTCCTATAACGACATCACACAGTTGCATTGTAGTATCCCCTCAAGTGCCTGGGTACATCCCTTCCAAGCCCTTTATTGCGATCCGTACACTAACACCTAAGTGATGGGTGTACCTTTATCCTCACTACCACAGTGGCCCCCAGTCACATGCAAGGAAGTTAAAAATCTCATTAACCAGCTTGTGTGGTAAAGCCCCCAGGAGTGACCGTATCCCCCCTGAGCTAATTAAATCCAATTCAAATTGGTGGGGCCCTGTATTGGCCTCCTTCTTTTCATACATTAACCCAGACAGCTAAGATTCCAGAGGGCCTGGGGGAAGCTATAATTGTTCCCTTATATAAAAAGGGTGATAGGAATGCCCTGGCTAATTATAGGCCAATTAGTTTATTGAACATTATTAGCAAACTATATGCCAGGCACCTATTCACCAAACTCCAAACCTGGGTAATAGATGAGGGAATACTTTACCCTGAGCAAGCAGGGTTTCAACTGGGATGATCCACTATAGACCATTGTCTAGTGCTTCAACATGTGCCAGACAAATATACAATCCACTCTAACTTGAATCTATATGCAGCCTTCACTGATTACAAGGCAGCTTTTGATAATATCTCAAGGGTCAGACTTTGGGACATTCTGAGCAGATCCTCTATAGACAAAAGACTCTTGCTCCGGATTCATAAGTTATATGATAAAACCGGCCTTAGAGTAAGATGTAACCGGGGAGAGGACCTTTCTGACTGTCACGGGGGTAAAAGAAGGACGTATTTTAGCACCATTGCTTTTTAACTCTCTCTCTCTCTCTCTCTCTCTCTCTCTCTCCTCTCTCCTCTCTCTCTCTCTCTGATTAAAACTCTTCAGAAAGTTGATATCCATGTACCTAAATTAGCTGATAGACATCTCCCAATTCTACTCTACACTGATAATGCAGTTCTTTCCTTGTCTTCTGTAGGCATGAAGCAGGCATAAGAACCCTGGCATCCTACTGTAATGAGGAACAATAATAAATTTTGATAAATCTGAAGTTAATTTTTTTTTCTGTAAAAGACAAAGGCACAAGTGGACAACTGATTCCCATGAATTAGAGCTGGTTAAATGTTTTAAATACTTGGTGTAAAGTATTTCAGGCCTCTAGGAAATTAACAGCCCAGGTAAATTATGCTACTTCTACTACCCAAAAGAGCACACTAGCAGTAACTAAATTTTATAGGCAATGGGGCAAATTACATTCCAGCAGCAATCAAACTGTTTATGGCTAAAACAGTTGCCCAACTATTATATAGGATACAACTTGGCCCATATACAAACCTAAGGGCGTATGAAGCCATTCAATCAAATTTCCTTAGGACTTTGTTCGGTACCCCAAAATGCACCCCTAATGCAGTCTTGAGGCTTGAAGCTAACGTGCCAAGTATTAATGCTCAGGCCTGGACCAGGATTCTAATCTCAGGACTCAGAATCATGTTTGACCCTACAGGCCTGATGCCTCTGCTGTTGTCAGACAGCTACCAATCTCAGTGTTCCTTTATAGAAGAACTTTGCAGTCTTGGCCTCTCTCCTGAATATTTAGGCCAATTAACCCTGGAGAAGACCAAATCAATAGTAAAAGAAAGAGTTAGGGACACTGATAACCAAAATGACATCACCAGTGCGTCTGAATTCTATCGCCAAATGTTAGATAGCTGCAAGCCCTCTACTGTGGGGTATCTATACAATCTAACCCTAAGCAAATATAGACGGACCTTTTCCAGAGCCCACTTTGATGCCCTCCCTTCAGCGCTGCTGGTGGGAAGATTTCATGGGATGCATTATTTACAGAGACTTTGCCCATGTGGATCCAGGGAGGTAGAAGCTCTTGCTCATGTCCTCATACGGTGTCCTTTTTTATGATGCCCCAAGGTGTCCCAAATCTTCTCTATATTTAAGGGTCATACTGATAAATTTTATGTTTATTTCTTTTTAAGGCATGCTAATTCTACACTCACATACCAGGTGGCGAAATATCTTCATCAAGTCATACAATTGCGCAAAACTTTTGATTAGTTATGTCATTTTATTGTCGTCGTCTTTTATTTTTTTCCCTGTTAACAAATTATTGTACTAAACTATTGCTCTTTTTATACTGTAAAGGCTGGTCAAAGACCATAATAAAGATATTTGATGGTCACAAAATGGCTTGGGGCTTCACGTGGCAATTCCTAGGGCCATAGGTTTCTTATCTCTGCCATAGAGTCATGGTTTGTTCTAATTGGAGAACACAAATTATAGGCCTAATACTTATGTGCTTAAGCAAAACATATTGGCTGATCTGCGGAGTATTCCATTTCTGAGCTTACTCTGATAAACACAGAACACTGCTAGGTTAGTTCTTCAGGATAGTTGAGTTATTTGTCTGTTGCAGTTTTTTATATCGATATTATGACATATCCTGTTCTGTAATGAGTAATGTAGGTAATGTAGTATGAACAAACAAAAACAGTGCAATGAAAATATGTATGGAATGTATGATTGGTTTTGGTAGAACAGTACATACTTGTTGCACTTTACCAAGATAAACATAAGAATAGGGAATTAGATACCCAACCCTCAATAACTTAAGTTTGTAAGGCTGGAATCCCAATCCATCTTTTCAAAATATGGTATCTTTAATTGGAGCTTTAAAGGAGAGTAGAGATTTAAAAGCATATATGAAAACAAGGATGGTTTAGGTATGAATAAACTCATATTAGGAGAAAAGGCAGGCAGCTATAATTGTGACCCTGGGAAGGAGACAGATAACCAGACTGTTGTCTTTCCTAATGGTGTGAAAAGAGGGAGTATATGGGTACAATAAATGGTGTTGTTTATAGTACATAATAATGGTATCTACAAACAAGAGTAGCATTCTGTTTAGAAGAATGCAGGGTAAGGTCGCCCTCAATAGTATTGTCAGACACATTCCAGTTTTAGAGGTCATAGGATGATTCACAATATTTACTCTTCTGTGTAACAAACAATATATATATAACCTGTAACCTTGCTTTATTTGGGGCTCTTCTGTGGTGCTTTTGGTGAGCCCAGTGATGGCTGAACTCGTGCATGCCAATGAAGGTCCTTGGTTTAATCAATTTCCAATTTCTTTGGTTCCTGATTTAAATGGGCACTTTTCCCACAACAGCTTGGCGTAGTCAGAAGGTTTGGAAAGACGAGCATGGGCAATCTACCACGTGTGGCATGCCCCTGCTACCTTCACAGGTTTGTGATCCCTGCCCGTATCCTCCTTCCTCTCTGATCCAAAACCTGTTTGGAGACGCATATTGGGGTTGTGGGGACTTAATTGAGCAGTAAGAACTCTGCAGGAGCAAGTCTGTGGGTATGGTCAGTCATAAGATACTGCTACTGATTCTGCAGAATGGGCAGTGGGACGCTGGCTTATGTGAGCATTGGTGCACAGAAGGGGATGGAAGTAGGTTATTATCTGTTGTCAGTTTTAACCCATTCCTTGTTGCTTGTGGTGTGTACGTTCCTAGCATAAACTTCTTGACTGTACGCCAGACTGGGCATCCCTACCTCTCAGCCATCCTCACACATGGAGCTACAGGATTTCCTCCCCCACCACCTCTGGGTCATGAAAAACAAGGGGGAGGATAGGTGATTTCCATGTCCCTATAGGGCTGCGAAAGGTGAGGTGAGTGGGTATAAGCAAGGAGCCTTTACTATTAGTTTGCCTATCCCCATATATTGTTCCCACTGCTGAACAGAGCTGCCTGTCTGATTTTCTAGCTGTACCCTCTGAGGGCCGAAAAGGATGCTTGTTTTTTGAGAAATGGGAGAGCGCTGCTATTAATTAAGAAACAAGAATTGCAAATTAGAGGGCTTCCTAGCAATCTGGATAGAGAAAAACACAGGGGGAAGGGGAGGGGAGGATAAGGCTTGTCAGTTAAGAAAGTTTTGTCTGCATCCTCAGAAAGTTTATTCCAGCATCAAGTACCCTACTCTGCCCAAGCCATTCCCCTTGCTGCCAGAGGACTCTGGACTTACACCAGGGGAGGAGGATGTTCTCAACTTGTGTGTCATAACCTCCCTTCCACCCCCTCCATCTCCAGCAGTGGCTGATGATGGTTGGGAGGCATTAGTGGAGATTAAAGGAGGAGGGAAAGGAGATGCTCTTAAAGAAGAGGATGAGCCTAGGAGCTCCCAATGAAAAACCAAGGGGGTCCACCTAGGCATTCTGATGAGTTGCCCAGACCCCCTGGTTTACAATGGAAACTCATGCTGCAGGTGCCAGACCCAAGGGTTCCAGGAAGAATCATGTATGTGCATGTCAGATTTGTGTAACATGGCCAGTAACTTTCTGTCCATATATACTGATCCTGGGAAGTTCCAACAGGAATTAGACATTGTTTTCCAGACATACTGCCCTACCTGGGTGGGTGTTAATGAGTTACTGGGCTGCATCATGAATCCTGATGGGTTTAAACATTTACAAAGAGAAGCAGCTTGGCCAGCTCAGAGTCCCACCACTGAAGCAGAGCTGACCCAAGCAACGGCTAATCTAGTGACAGCGCTGAAAGCCTTGTACCCAGTAAAGCTGGATTGGTGTAAAATTGCTGCTTGTTCTCAAAGAGATGATAAGCACTCTGGACACTATTATGAGAGACTTTTGTTAAGTATTCCTGATTTTAGTGGATACTTTTCCACAACAGCAGGTAAAGGGAAATGGTTTCCTCAAAGGTTAACTATGAAATTACTATATATAAAAAGAAAAGGAAAAAAGTCCACCAAGTGCCAATATCTCTTATGTTTACTAAACGAAGATAGTTGTTGGTGTGACCATTCATGCCATATAATTAAATTATTAACTTAAGTTACTCACCTACTGGAAATTAAATATATAAGCCAAAGTATACCATTTTTCTATGTCTAGAATAGTTCTTTTTTTCATTGTGAGGGATAGAGTTCTTTCTGGATTAAGGACAATGAATAATATCTCAGTTAATATAAGCCAAATACAGGCAATTTGCCTTCTTTATTCATTCTTGTCCAGCCCTAGAGTTACAGCAGGATATGAAACAAGTGGAAGAAGCCATCTAAGTCTCTCAGATAATAACTGCATTGTGCCCAGAGAAATCCAGATATTTTTGATAAACAGGAAGTTATCCAACAGAGTACAAATATAACCATATTTCACCCAAATTAGATATAAGAGTTCTATCTTTAAGCAATCAATTAGCTGCAACTTTTTAATGAGATTTTCCTTATAACTTTGAAAACTGAGTAGAAATAAATGGCTTAAATAGCTGCCTAAAAACCATGCAACAAAAATTTTTATTGTTGCTTTTTTCATGCATTTCAGTGTTTGGTAACCATAACAAAATTTATGGTTACTCTACTATTAGTGGAAGGGACCCAGACATAATTGTATTTGAGAACAGAACAGATAGAGAAATCCTGATTTTAATTGTTTTTAAAATTTAAAAGTTTTTAAATATTTAAATTGGATTTTAGCATTTGTTTAAACTATTGCATAAGAATGAACCCAGAATATTATCATATTGTTAACACCAGTTTGTGGGAACGAAAAATTGCAATCCTGATTAGTTGTATTTTGCAGATAGTGTACTACATACACTGCATTTACACACAGTCAAGCCTTTACATCTCTAAAAATACAAAAATTGTGAACCGCCCAGAGTTCTCCTTGTGGAGAAGATGGGTGGTAATATAAATCCAATAAATAAATTAATCCAATGAATATAAAATTTGGGAGGGTAGCATAAATCAGAACAAGAAAGTCTGTGGTGCCAGAAGATGGAGAGATTAGAATATGAAACAAAAAGTGAGCAGAAGATATTTGTACAATCCTCAGAAAATTTATTGTCAGTGTTCTTGGTTGATTGTAGAAGGAAAATATCTACAGTATAATGGCAGCAGGACTCAAAAGAGAATCCATGGGGAGGGGGAGATATTTAACTTCCTGTCACTTAAGCATTAGAAGTGAGAGGTCTCTGAAGAAGTAATCCAGTTTCTGACAGCAGATATTTTTGTTTCTTTCTTTTTGACTATTTCATTCTAAATTGAGAAGTAATTTTGGAACTGAAAAAGTAAGAACTTGACATTATTTTCCAGAATATGAATAAACAGAAATATGAAGACTACCTTAAAATGAAATTTACATTTCTCTGAGAAGCGGTAAAGATGAATTTGGGCAATATCAGACAACAGTCACTTTGTTCCATGAAAAGATGATTAAATTGTATTTTTTCTGATAATGATTTAAAACCTTAAAATGGATTATTCCTGAGGAGTGATTTAAATCAAGTCCAGTCTGGAATAGACATATTAAATCATTGGGAGTGAATTATGACCAGTTAAAGACCTACTGACTTCAATATATTTACATGATTAAGTCCTGATGCAGTCTGTGTATCTTAATGGAGCTATCTTCATTGCTGTGGTTAAAAACTAGTTATTTTCTCACACAACATAAATATTTAAAAATCCAAATACAGGACTCATGAAATTGGATGAAAATGTCTCATTTTATTTAGAAATAATGTCTGAGTGTATTTAGTTACGTGCTGCTGTCTCCAAATGAAGGAATCTCATATATTTGTTACTGTTGGCAGGATAAGATGTGCTTAGCTGCTAAATAGTGTGTGATGCTCTACAGTGTATGGGGCTTGTCTTTAAAAGAGTAAACTTTATTTCAGAACTACACTGACTTGATAGGTTTATTGCTCATAAAACAAAAGAACAGTTGCAACGTAATTCCGATGGGTTCTTTGCTGTTGAATTAGTCTCTGGCGAAAGGAGTGGCTCATCAGCCCTCACAAAGTTAAGCAAGGAATAGCCATCTTTATTATATAAGAAATCCCCAATAGTTGTAACTTATTTTTATAACAGTACCGTAAGGTTTAAACAGCAGATTGCAAAAGCTGGGCAAGGAGCTATTACAGTGATCTGAAAAGTTTGTCGGAAAGGCAGAATGCCACACCTTGGCTCTTTTATGCCAGGGACTTAGAGGGGGGGGGGAGAGAGAGAGAGAGACTGTGTGTGTGTGTGTGTGTGTGTGAGAGAGAGAGAGAGAGAGAGAGATTTTGAAAAAGGAAAATGAAAATGAAAAAAAATTTTGCATTTGAGGAAAATATGGTTTCTTCTTAAAAAAAAACTTGTGCTAGCATTATTGAAGTTCCGTATTGTATTTTTGGAATTTTAAAAAGAACTACTACTTATATAATTCCAAGTCAAAAAGTAAATACCCAGTGATTTGCTTTCTACCTCATTTAGCTCTCTTCCTCTGTTTTGTATTAAGACTCCTTTCTCATGTGTGTTTCTGATTAATTGCCTACTCTGATTTAAAGTTAGCCTAAGTTAAGGATAAGCCTATTTCTCATGCTCCAGCCAATTTCAGTAGTCTAAATTCATGAGTCAAAGGTCTTTTCCTAAAGCTTACTTTTCCTACCTTTCACTTAGGCTAAAAACAGGTGGAAGGATGAAAAGGCTGTGCTAGAACAAATTCTATAAAGAATGTATTGTGCACAATTAGTGGTTTTACCTTAGGATCAGGGGTGACTCTCTAAGGAGCTGGCATTTGGTATCTTTCAGGCAAAGACAGTTAAGGAATTTAAATTGCAAATTGAAAGGATCTAAGCCATTTGTTTATTTGGGTCTGAGAAATGCTACAGAGTGTGTTTCATATTGGGATTAAAATAATGAGCATTTATCTCTACATGAACAAAGTTCATTTCCTGGAGGCTCACATTAATGCTACATCTATGACTCCACTTTAACTTTATATCAGAATTTAAAATATTACTGGAAGCCATTTCCATTCTGTGAAGTCTAAAAGCTTAGTGCTAAAAAGGGGATGCATTAAACAGAATAGAAATACGAGCCTGAGAGGCACACTCCCGTTTTTGAACTATGAGCAAAAAAAGGGGAAATATACCTGGATCAAGTTGTATGAAGAAGTAAATATATATCTGTCTTTCATGCCAAAGCTGTGTTTAAATAATAATGTATGCATATATCATAGATAACCAGGGTATTATTTCTCTGTACATGTTAAAAGCAGCAGTGTCAAAATTTGTTTGTGACTTGTAAGCTTAAAATTTAAATTAATTGCCATAGAAAAAAAGAAGAAAATAATTTTTCTTTAGTGAAGATCTAAGTCAGAGGTTTCCAAACTCTGTGTCGGGACACGGTAGTGTGTCGGCTGCAGTGTCTGGGTGTGTCCCAGCTGCTGCTGCCTCTGAGCCCTGCCAGGATTCCACGCAGGTCCTAGTGCCTGCCTTGTGCCTTGCTACCTCCAAACCTGCTGTGATTCTGCGCAGGTCCTAGTGCCTGCCTTGTGCCCTGCTGTAAGAGTGTGTCGCGAAATGATGCCCTGCTGTAAGAGTATGTCACGAAATGATACATGTCTAAAAAGTGTGTCACCAACATGAAAAGTTTGGAAAGCTCTGATCTAAGTAATAACCAGAAGTCTGTGAGTTCTAGTCCCGCCTTAGGCATGAAAGCCGGCTGGGTGACCTTGGGCCAGTCACACACACTCAGCCCAACTCACCTCACAGGGTTGCTGTTGTGAGGAAAATAGGAGGAGGAAGGAATATTAGGTATGTTCGCCGCCTTGAGTTAGTTATAAAAATAATAAAAGTGGGATAAAAATAAATTAATAATTGGGGGAGAAAAAGATATGTGTGAAGAACAATTAGATCTATCTTTTCCTTCTTCCTTCATCTACTTTGATTTTTAACTTCAAAAGTCTGTCAAAGCAATCTTTACAAGAGTGAACAAGAATAAACATTTGGGAACTTAGCGCAGGTTCAAGCAACCAGCAGCCTGATTCATGTTTATAAATAGCTACATGAATACAACCTTGACAGCATATTCATGACAAGGTGAAGTTGCCACAGTTACAGTTATGCCATAGCACCTGACTACTACCACCATTGCATGCAAAACTATTAGTTATTCATTTTGTGCAAACAGAATGGAACAATGCAAATATAGCTGAATGGAACTATGCTTCTGGGAATTCAGTCTGCAATTTTAACATCAGAGATGCAAAAGCTGAGTTTTAAATGATTTATATTATTTAAATTAAACTAAACTGATTATGTTTTATCTTACCATGTGATCCTCAGGAATTTCTACTAACAAACCTGCCTTTAAGTGCTGGAAGGTTAACCATATTAACTACCCACACTAACCAAGTGCTCCACTACCAAAACAATAACCCAACCTCCCACAAGAGGAGCTGTGTAAGAACACTATTCAGATGAGCACAAATGCACTGCAGCAACCCAGAACACCACAAAAAGGAAACAGACCACTTATATAGCATCTTCCAGCAAAAAGGATACCCACGCAACTTTATCAAAAAGTGCCTGACCACTTAACCCACTACAGCAAAACCAACAGAAGCTATGAAAAGGATTACACTGCCATACATCAGAAACATCTCAGAAACTACCAATAGACTGCTACAACCACATGGCATCACTGTAGCACATAAACCAACCAAAATCCTTCAGAACATCTTAAGTAACCCAAAAGACCCAGTAGCCCAAGAAGAAAAAACAGGAGTTATCTACAACATACAATGTAAGGACTGTAGCAGCCACTATATGTAGGACAGACGGGCAGAAGACTAGCAGAGCACATCCATGAACACCAACTAGCAGTCAGAAGACACGGTGAAAACTCCTTAATCTCACAACACATGGACAGACTCAACCATACTTTGTTTTTTTTTTTTTTTCATATATTTTATTGAATTTTGATTATACACAGTTAAAAGTTAGAAACAGAAAAAGAAATAGAAATACAAATCAAAAAGAGAAGAAAAAAAGTGTAGTAAAGCAAAGAAAAAAAAGGAAAAATGAAACATAGAAAATAGTCAACTTCCGACTTATCTCTGGTCATGGTTATATAAAGAATTTATCTTACTTGCTAGGTCTATATATAATATTAAAAAACATTTCTTGTCTAATATATCCATTTATACAGTATATATTTTGATCTTCAAATCCTCATACAAGCTTTGCCCCTCCTGCATTTTGCAAATAATCTGTTAATAGTTTCCACTCTTTAAGTAAATAATAGTATATATTTTAGTCTTCATAACCCCATATAGGCTTTACCCCCCCTGTAAGTTGCAGATAGTCCATCGATAGTTTACATGCAATCTTATATCCTTGATAAAATCTAATTTTCCCAATTTTTAAGAAGTCCTTATAGGTCATTTACCTCTATTTCTTACTTCTATCTATGAAATGCTTCTTACGTTCTCCTGGTGCATCCCTCATATCTGTCTTGTATCCTTTAAACACTTTTTTTTCTCTAGCATACCATGGATTAACTCTAAAAGTTTTATCTATTTCCAAATCCACATCTTGTTCTCTTATTTCTAGAAATTTAACTAATTCAGAGATAATCCTTTCTCTTGCTTTTTCATTTAGTTGTTCTAGGGATGCACTCAATCTCCAAATATGTACCTTTTCTATCATTTCTGCAAGGACAATATCTGAGTTGTATTCAACTTCTTTAATAAAACTTTCTGAGTTGACCTCTAATTTCTGCATCTGACCTTGCATCTCTTTAAATTCCCCTGATAAGGTATTAACCACTTCCTTAACTATCTGCGCATCTTTTTCAAATTCTTGTTCTATTTCCTGGGTTGGATCTTCTTTCTTCTCTTCCTTCTTCTTAACTATTTGTTGTCCCAATAAATCCATCTTTTTGTCCATCTTTTTTTCTGAAGTAAATAAATTTTCTATCCGCTTGTTGATTTGTTGGCCCAAGTCTTCCATTTTTTTATTTAATACAGTAATTGCATCCAGAATTTTTTCTTCTTCTGCTGGTGGAGTTTCCATAGATGCATTTCCAGTTCCTTTTTTTTCCTCTTTGTCTCTCTTCATCCTCAATGCCATATTCGTCATAATGTAGATAATATTCCTGTAAAAAGAAAAAAAAAGGGGAGAAGAGAGAGAGGAAAACAAAAAAAGGAGAAGAGATAATAATTGTTGTAATAGTTATTTACAAAAAGGAGAGAGTAAGAAAAATACCAAAAATAAAAACAATCCTTTAAAAAATAGTTGTCATAACACCAGAATTGTAATCCATACAAAAGGCAAAAACAGCCCTTTAAAAATAATTGACATCATAATTCATTTGTAATCCATTAGATATGTAAGTCCATGTAAATCCAGGAACAAAAAGTAAAAAGGCAGATGGAAACTTTTTTCCCCCCTACTGTAGTCAAAATAATAATAAAAACGATAAGCAGTACCAAGGTTTCTCATGCCCACTTATAGCTCTTCAATCCAGCCAAAAGTAATTGAAGAGAAAAAAGAAGAAAAAAAGGAAAAAAAACATAAAATATGTAAAGAAAAGCTGCAGTAATCTAAATAACTTCTTCACCCGAAGTACGTATTGAACAATCAAATTTCTATATAAAAGGAGTCCAAACAAAGCATAGAAATTTAAAAGAAGCTTATAAAAGAGAGGAGAGGTAAATTCTTTCCCAGTAGTAATCACCAAAAAAAACCTTAAAAGGCAAAATGTTAATTATTCCCTATAAAGTCAAAATCCAAATAAAGTAAATCCAAAGTAAAAATGCATTCAGTTGCCAAAGGGTGGAAAGCTTAGATCAAAGTAAAAGTAAAAAGAAAATCACTTTCATTTGTGGCAAAGTCAATTAGCTTTCCGTTCCAACCGTTTAACCATCCTTTGACAAGAAAGAGATATACCACCAGCAATTATATATCAAGTCCAGAGATAAATCTTAGAGCTTAATAAGGCAAGTAATATTTTTTTTAAAAAAAGTGCATCTAAAAGGTTGGATGGGGAGCTACTTAACTTATTCAGTTTCACGGTTTCCGCAGAGCTTCATGTTAGTTCCAGCCGTCTTTCGCCGCTCATATCTCCCTTCCCCCGTGGTGGAAATACAGGGGTCGGGAGAGAGCAGCAAGTTCGACGACCCTTGTGATAAATCATCTGCTCACCCTCTCTTCGAGGGTGATTTTTCAGCGATTTCCCTTTCTTTCAATCGCCGCAAATGGAAAAACCACGGAGCCACAGCTCTTCGCTCCACTCGCTCCAACACCCGGAAGTGAAAGTCGACAGACTCAACCATACTTTCAACTGGGAAACTGTGAGCATCTTAAACCAAGCCAAATCCAAAAAACGCTAGAGAATTCCTGGAAGCTTGGCACTCAGACAAACTAGCCATCAACAGACACATAGAGGTAAACAACATTTACATAGCATTCATAAGAGACAATAGAAAAGCCAGAAGACCAGAACACCTCCTTGCCAGCAATCAACACCCAGATATGCAAAGATTAACACCAAGATTAGCACCAGAGGAACAATCAAACAACACAATATACCCTAATCAAGGAACTATTAACTCAGTCAATCAACCAAGCAGCAAACAGGCCAATAAAGGAATTCTAGGAAAGAGGTCAAGACCTGGTTCTGCCACCTGGCATGGGAAGGAGGAAGGGATAGTTCCTCATGGGGGTGGCTAATCCCCTAATTTTAATGTCCTTCTTTTAATGAATGCCTTCGTCCATCTGGATTTTATAATTACTTATTGTATTGTGCTATTGTGGTTTTTATATATTTTTAGATTCTATTTTAAATACCTTCGTCCATCTGGATTTTATAATTACTTATTGTATTGTACTGTTGTGGTTTTTATATATTTGTAGATTCTATTTTAATTTATTTATTGTGAACCGCCCAGAGTTCCCCATGAGGGGAGATGGGCGGTCATATAAATTAAATAAATAAATAAAATAAATAAATAATAAATAAATAAATAAATAAAATAAACTCCTAAGGAGAGAACACCAACAACAACACAAGCAGGACAAGCCATGGTATATTGCATAAACAGAGAGCAAATCCCACTCCCTTTTTGCACTGAAGCTGTTGCCTAGTCTGGCAATGAAACGTCTGCAAGAAAACAACAAGGCTCAGAGAGCACCAAGGACTCCACGGTTAACCATAGATTGTGGTACAGTTCTATGCTGGAATGATTTGACATGACTTGTGCATATTGTCGACTCTTTTTCCTGTGTATTTATATATTGGTTGAAGCAGTAAGTAAATAGCTGATCATTGTCATTAAAGCATGTAGATTTTGATAGGTGCATTTTAAATCAAACAACTGGAAAAAAAAAGTCCTTCGGTCTTGCTACAGTTGCTTGCATTGGAGACTGTTACAGTGGTAACCTTTAAATGATCTGTCAGGCATGCTGTTCTGATGATGCTTGAATGAGACAATAGTGAGAACAATTGTTGAAACATAAGGTTTGTAAATATTCTTTGAAGTAGAGAGGCTTGAGCTGTCATGTTGAGCTTCAGCTTAGATATTTCTAAAATTATGGGTCTATTATTATTATTATTATTATTATTCAGATTTATTATAGCTGCCCGTTCCAAAATACTCTTTCAGCCTCTCAGGGTCAGTTTGTTGACAATTCTTTCACAAGCACCTAAACTAGATAAGTGTTTGATGGTTTTGCCTTCTTGTTTAGGATGATTAGAAGAGACAAAAGCCATTCTGACCATAGTACTGAATATGATTGAAATCTAAAGATGTCAGAACCTTAGAATAAGAGGATGCAGAAAATAACTTTAAAATTACAAATCTGTAATCCTTCAGTCATATCTGAGATTAAATTGAGAATGTACAATCCCTAAAGTCAATTTTATTTAATACTGTTTTCCATAAACTGCAAAGTCATATAGTTTGTATGGGATTATTATATTTTTTGCAGAATTAGCTCTTTGATTTTCTTTTCTGGGGTAGGCCTGGCAAAAAATGGTATGGAAATACTTCCTCTGTGTTGCTAGGAACAGCTGCTAATTTTTATGGGAAAGTGTTTCATTTCATAGCTAGTGGTAAACTCATTCACATTCTAAACCTGGTTCGTGCCACCATAAAAAAGATGGAATTTCCAAATCCTTCCTTGGATTTGGCTTTCAAGGCATATTCTATATATTGAAATAAAATATATTTGCATGTGCTCATAACTCTTAATTACATTGAAATCTTAGCCTGCAGATGTAGAGTACAGTCATCACTGCATAGACGCCTTCCTTATTCTCATCATATTTCATGATTAGATTTTGGAGTGTTTTACAATGGGGGACAACTCAACCCATGTGAGTTTTGTGCATTTAGTCACAGTCTGTGGGAGCTTGCCTATTTCTTTTTTCCTTTTGTGGTGACAACAGAAAAGCTGTATTGACTGCCAGAACCAAGATGTACTAACTGTTAGAACCTTAGTATCTTCCACTATTACCATAAATGGGAAATCATGGGCATTGCAGAAAATTCCAATAAGTTCTTATATGACTCTATCCCCAACCAGAAGCCTTCTGGATGTGCTTAATTATAAATCCTAAAGCCGAGGATGATGGAAACTATAGTCCAATAATACTAGAAGCCATGAATTTGTGGATTACTGCTCTAGAATATGCAATCAGTTTATGTGGGATGCAGGCCAAGCCTGAAGTGAATGGAGAGTGTATCCTGGAACATGGTCATTATTCTCCTGGACTTAATGGGGAGAGGAAGGGATAGCACTGGGAAGATTTGGGGCAGGTAGGCTGGTGGGATATGCTGTGTTGGGACATCAGTGGAGTGGCTGTGGGGAGAGAGAGAAGGGAAGGTGCTGAGAAGATTGGGAGCAGGGAGGCCAGTGGGATATCGGCTGCAACAGCTAAGGGGATGGGTGAAAAGGAAGGTGCTGGGAAGATGGGGAGGCAAGTGGGATAAGCTATGCTGGTAGCTGCTGTAATTTGTCATTTTCTGTATGGTATTGAATGGTAATGACCTGGATATAGATTTTAGACCTCTAATTAATTTCAGAGAAGAGTTAACAGCCATGATGTTTTTTTGCCATGTTTTCTCCTCTATGTTAAGGATACTAACAAACATACCAAGGTTGTGGTAATCCTCATTTCAGTCTTTTCTCCAACATCATTTGTATATTAGTTTGTATTCTGTTTTCTGTTCTCTTGGCCTAATATATTTGTGTACTTGGAGCAAATGCTGATTTAATTTGCAGCTATTTTCTCTGTTGGTCAGAGACACCAACCTGTTTTTCTAAATTAGACAACTCCTGCACTGTTTAAACTAGTTTCACGTTATGGAAACCAAGAGTCAAGCCAGAAAGAATAAGACTGCATATGTCACCTTCAGGCTCATGAAAACATACTTGCTATAATTTGTGACTACTTATTTGCAGGAGAGATATTAATTGGTTTGTGGGGAGAAAATCCTTTCTGTCTTGCTTTTCATGACAATGTTCTGCTTGGGAATGCAAAGCAACAAATTAAGTATTTGTATGCAGCATTTTTATTAATTTAAATCTTAGATTCTATGGGATAACAGTTTTACCTATCTTCTCAATAATTCTTCAATTATTTTGTTGTTGCTTTTGAAAAAAACTATATCATACTTCTCTGTTCAAATTACTTTCCCAGCCGATGTATCTCTGGAGAAATGTAGATGTGAACATTTTTACTATCATACTCCCCAGAGCAATTAAAGGCTTTTTTCTACATAAGATTCCCAACAGGGAAGACCTCTAGAGAAGAGAAACTGCAGATTAACAGATTTAAGAATAACATCTACTTGGAAGTAGACAAAAATATCAATGCTGGCAATCTGTGTGGCAAATTGTGAAGCCCATCTAGACAAAGCTGCAAAACAATGTTTCTCAATTTACTCTGAATAGAAATTAACATGAATAAAAGTATGGAAAAAATCATCCTGTGTCACTTGGCTATTTTGCCAGGAATTTTCATACCTTTTGGAAGGATTAAACCTTCAGAAATTGCCATGGCTATCATGCACAATTTTCCCAGTACTTTTGAGAAATACATATATTATGGAAAATTCCTAGTGGAATTCTAGAAAATATTTTTTCAAAGCATGTTTAAAAATCACCCAGCAATTTTTTCTGTAGGTTATATGCAAAGTTTCTGTAGTATTTTTATTGCATTAGGCTAAAAACCATGGGTGTAAGAGACTTGTTTTGAGCTCCTAATTTTCCCTGTGGCATAACAGTTTTGCTCCTTGCAGAATATCGCCAACTGTCGGAACTTAAATGAGGCTCTTTTGTCCCATGCTTGCTTTCTCCATTTAGTCTATTCCTGATAGTTTGGTTTAGTTAGTTAGTTAAAGTTAGAGACCAAAATGCTATTTGTACTAGAAAAGATTTTGCATAACTCCTGTTTCCACTATCCTCCTTTCCTCTTACCAGGTTCTTTGGCTTATATGTATGACAAAACACTACTGTAGAGATCTCATACTAGTATATTTTATTTTAAGATAATTTAATGTTATTATTATACTATTGTAATATGGATGTTTTCCTTGCAAACTGTCCAAGGTCTCATGATAATAATGGTTTAAAAATAAATACTAAATAGACAAGCCCACATTTAATCAAGCAGGTGCTGCCTTTAGTCAAGGCAATCAAGCTCTTCCCTCCCCTGAAATACCTCGCTCAGAGAAACAACATCTTTGCTTCCCAAGTAAAATATGATTGAAATGTGTAAGCCAAGAAGGGAGTGACCCAAAGTTTCTCCCTTTGGTTAGAGTGAACGTAAGTTTAATTGTCTTGGAATCCTAGTCAAAAAGGGAAGGTATAAAAAGAGGTTTTCCCAGGCAGGCCCAAAAGGAGATTCCCCCTGTCCCACCTTTTCTGGTTAAAAATCCTTCTGCTTAAAGCAGATGAGAGAGATTTGAAGGAGCAGGAGTGGATTAGCTTCAGTATGGGAGGATGGATGAGCCTCAGAGAGAGCTGATCTCTTGAGAGAGAGAATGGACAAAAGCAAAGCTTGGAAAAACTGAGGGCAGTATTCAAGATTTATGAAGAAGTAAAATCTCTGAGTCACAATATGTCTATGAAGGTTCTCAGTCATCCAGGTGGAATTATCTGTAGCTTGAATCATGTCAACTGGAATTCTATTTTCTCAGTGGAAACGTTTCGCTCCTTATCCAAGGAGCTTCTTCAGTCTGAGCAAAGTTGGTAAGGGAATCCTTAAATCTGTTTCTAGGTGGCTGTGTGACCTAGCACCTGGGGCTAGGTCATGGTTATTTATAACAATGACATCTCAAAATAACCATGACCTAGCCCCAGGTGCTAGGTCACACAGCCACCTAGAAACAGATTTAAGGATTCCCTTACCAACTTTGCTCAGACTGAAGAAGCTCCTTGGATAAGGAGCGAAACGTTTCCACTGAGAAAATAGAAATCCAGTTGACATGATTCAAGCTACAGTCTCTGAGTCACAGTAAAGAGAAGTTTCTCTGGGGAATGGAGATGAACAGGGGGCTCTAGATCAAAAGCCCTGAAGCTTCCAGGAAGACAAAGGGGTGAGAGCCAGTGCACCTAAGCCTCTAATTAACAGTTGGAAATCTGTGGGAAGCAAGATTTATCCAGGTAATCATTGAATCACAGAGTGACAGGGAACAGTAAACTAGAATACCTCACCAGGATTGTATGCTGTATTTCCCCTGAGTATGTCTGCTTGATTGTTTCTCATAACTTTTGTATACAACTTTTTATTGTATCTTGTGAAACTCAGTTCTTATGGGGTTTGTTTCATCATAGGCCCTTTGAGCCACAGATCCCATCCAACATTAATCTGCATCCAGTGTCTCCAATACCAGTTTATGGGAGGTTGATTTGAAATGCTGTTTGATTTTATCAGTGCTGTAGTTATCATCCATCTGTAATTGGTTTTGCAGACATCATCATCATCATCATCATCATTATTATTTAAACTTGTATGCCACCCGACTCTCAACAACTCTGGGTGGCTCACAACAATAAAAGAAATTACAATAAAACGTTTAAAAGAAAAAAGAAAAAGAGATGGCAAGTGTGATGGAGTGAGAGGTCTCACTCTCCCTCGCCAAAGGCCTGGGCGAAGAGCCAAGTCTTCACAGCTCTTCGAAACAACAGCAGAGTGGGAGCCATCTGGATCTCAGAGGGAACCTCGTTCCAGTGGGTAGGCACTGCTGCAGAGAAGGTGCACTTCTGGGGCCCTGAGAGATGACATTGTTGAAGGAATCCAGAGCACATCAACCCTGCAGGATTGCATCAGCTGGGCAGATGTTATGGGAGACAGGCAGTCCCTCAAGTAACCAGGCTCTATGCCATGTAGGGCTTTATAGGTAACAACCAGCACTGTGAATTGCACCTGGAAGCAAATTGGCAACCAGCACAGCTCGCAGAGCAGGGGTGTTAAATGGGCATGCTGAGGCATGCCCATTACTGCTCACACTGTTGCATTCTGGACCAGTTGAACCTTCCAGGTGGTCTTCAAGGACAGACCCATGTAGAGAGCATTGCAGTAGTCAAGTTGCAAGATGTCTAGGGCATGAGTGACTGCGTTGATGGGCCGCCGGATCTAGGAAAGGGTGCAACTGGTGCACCAGATGAAGTTGCTGGTCCCAATTACCATTGTTAAGCAAGGACTACCTGTATGTTGATGTATCATTTCAATAGGATACTTGAACTTTCCTGCCTTGTGCTAAACAGGTTATTTTTTAAGTTAAGTTTTGAGATACCTGAGCTTTTCTGCATTATGCTAAACGTTATTTTGGGGGGGTATTTTTGTAATTTTCTATTGCTAGCAGGCAACTTAAAGACAATCTAAATACCAAATACCATCCTAAAACCATATTCTGTTCATAACGTGAAACAGTTCATAATATGAAACAACATGGTATCATGCCTGCACTCCATGAGAAATAAAATGTGATTTCTTAGGGACTTGGAGAGAAGTGAAATGGAAGTTGTTTTGATCGTCAGGGAAATAAAATTATCATATCTCCAGTCATAGTTAAGACTAAACCATTTAAAATAATACCTGGAAGAATAAAAGTCCAAAGCCAGTAACATATAGAATGTAAGAAGTGGTAAATTTAATCACTTTCCAGAAATATTATTTATTGTATATAGTTTTTCTTCCTGTATCTCACACTTCTAATACATCAAACAAAAATGTGAAGTGCTACCTAAATCTGAATGGGCAATTAAATAAAATGGTATGAAAACTTAACTAGGCAAAGGCCTGCCTTCTTCTCCGTCCAAAGCTCTATTTTTCATAGCATTTTTCCAGCTCATTGGCTTGCTGCCAGAGTTTACATTACTAGTGTATAGCTTTTTTATGGTCCTCCCTTCCCAGCATCCCTGTTGGTTGCTGAATCAGAGAATATAGTTCTAACAGCAGCCTCTGAAATTAAAAGAAAGCAGTAAAATCCCCCAGTAATACTTTGGTACTGTCATCTATTATACATGTTTGCTCAATAGGAAAATATTGCTTAGACAGATCCTGTGTTAGTCAGCCCCCAAAGGTTCTGAATTTTTTTTTCACTAGTGTGAACAGTTCTTTAGTTGCACGGTATCTGAATTTAAGTTAAGAGTGAGCATATCTGCAGTACCTTTCTTCAGAAATCATCTGATTATATTTCTGTAATATATCATAACAAAGTTTCATATTTCAAGTTTTTAAAAGAAAGATGGGAATGGCTTTGCTTGGTTATAAAATATAGCACTATTGGCTACATGATCCCTCCTAGGGAGAGCATTGTAGCAAAGAGACACCACAAATAAGTCCTTTACCCAACCAGCACCACTGTTTACACCTCAGTCTGTGGGGGATATTACTTTGAAAAGCTTTCAGAGTTGTTACCATGAATAAGCATGTGCAAGTAGAGATTTTTAGATGCCCTTAATAATTGGCAAAAGGAAGAAGACACTTAATGATAACATAAAAATAGTAGCTTTGCTTTAGATTATGTCTGCTTAGAAACAAAACTACTGTCTGTACAAGTGTAATCTAGTAGAATTAAATTTCTTTTTGTTTGAATTTAAATTCTAAGATGTAAGGGGGGATGTTAAACTTCTATATTAAATGATTTCAATATTTCTGTAAGACATCGTATGAACTTTTTGAAAAGTAACTTGAAGACAGTTACAGATTTATTTAGATTTTTTTTTACAAAAACTATGTGCTAGTGCAGTTTGATGATGAGGTTTAAGTCTGCTGTTCTGTAGTTTTTCTGTAGGAGGGGGTGGAGGCCATCGCTGGACCCTTCCACTCTGGACAGTCATTGTCCAGTCTCCAACTTTCCATTAATGGAGAAAGTTGTTGAGAAGGTGGTCAGACATCAGTTGCAGAGGGTCTTGGAGGAAGTGGATTATCTGGATTCAGGCCAGGGTACAATAGGGAGACAGCATTGGTCAGGCTTGTTGATGACCTTTGTTGGAGCTGGGATGGGGATGGTGTATCCATCCTTGTGCTCCCTGATCTCTGAGTGGCCTTCAATATTGACATCCACAGTATCCTTCTGGACCAGCTGCGGGGGTTAGGAGTGGGGGAGTACTGTGATGTTGTGGTTCCAGTTGGTGTTGATGGGGGGTAGGGTTATGGTTGTGCCCGCAATCCCTCATTTGTGGAGTTCCTAAGGGCTCAACACTCTTGCTCTCCTGTTTAACATTTACATGAAACCACTAGGTGAGGTTATTTGTCAGTTCTGGTCTGATATCAGTATGCTGATGATACCCAGTTGTACACCTCAATCCCAGGCTGCACAGGTGAAGCTGTCAATGTGCTAACCCAGTGTCTGGAGGCTGTTTGGGCCTGGATGGGGAGGAAGAGGTTCAGGCTCAATCCTGACAAGACTGAGTAGTTGTGGCTGCTTGGGCCCCCTGGGTCTCGGATGTTTTCACCTTTGGTCTTGGACAGGGTTGTACTTCCCCATTCAAGACTACTGTGCAATTTGGGGGTCGTCTTGGACTTGCAACTATTGCTCAAAGAGCAGGTGGCAGTTATGGCCAGGAGGGCCTTTGCACAAGTCTACTTTCTGCTCCAATTGCACCCTTTCTTTGACCAGGAGGGCCTTCAGATGGTGACTCATGTCCTAGTCAAGTCACCTCACAATTGAACTATTGCAATGTGCTCTATATGGGGCTGCCCTTGAAGACCACCTGGAAGCTATATCTGTTTCAAAGTGCAGTGGCACGCTTCTTGTTATGCCCGTTGGTCATCAGTGCTTCATGACCTGCATTGGTTACTATTGGATGAATTGCTTCATCCAATAATTCAAAGTGCTGGTTGTCACCTATAAAGGTCTTCATGGCATAGGACCTAATTATTTGAAGGACCACCTATCTTCAATTGTTTCTACCTGTCTGCTTTGATCCAGCAGAGTGGGTACACTCTGGATCCGTTCAATTAAATGTCATCTTGCAAGACTGAGGAAATGTGTCTTCTCTGTTATGGCCCCTGCCCTCTGGAACAGCATTCCCCTGGAGATATATACAGCTCCTTCCCTTCAAATGTTCCAGAAGTCTTGGCTCTGTTCTCAGATCTGGGGTTAGGATGTTTGTGGAACCCCTGACAATTTTTGTGTGTGTGTGTTGGGGGGGGTGTTATTTATGTGGTTTTGTCCAGGAAGTAATTTCCTTTTAAATTATGTATTATTCTAAATATTGTAAGCCACCAAGACACTTTTTAGAGTTGGGCAGCCTCAAAACCCAATAAAGTAAGGCCAAAACCACAATATACTCCAATTCAAAATCAATATTAGGTCTTATCCCTTATCTGCATTATTAAATATCCATGGTGTTGCTAAGTGAATAATAACATTATCTTAGCCTCTTTCTGCTTTTCATGCTAACTGATTTTTATTACTGGATAGCAAACTGCTTTGGCACTTTATAGTTAAAGCAGATTTTTGGAGAAGCAGAGAACCTACGTCCTGTCAGTTCGCAACATATTCTGTGTACCCTCTGTTTCAGGATATTCAAAATATCAACTAGTTAGGAATATGATCTTGTCTGTGTTAGCATTTTCTCACTACATCAAATAACTAATTATATAATTCAGCTAACATAGAAGGCAAGCATCTGATATAGGGTAAAAACCAGAGCTGTCATTCCATCCATACGGCAGCTTTTCATCCACCAGATGGATGATAAAATGAAATAGTGAAAGTGATTTTCTCAGTTTTTCCTGTTCTCTGAAGTCAATATCATGACTTACTGAATTTTAGTGGGCCCTCCCTCTAGAATTTTTGGAACAGATTTTCAGAGGTACAGCAAGCTGCCTCTGAAAGGGAGGGTTTCTATTCTGTGAATAAAATGGCAACTTTAAATTCCATTATGTTTCACTACATCGGAGTGGGTAACTTTCAAATTTGTGAATTCTATTATATTTTAATAGGACAAGGAGATCTTCTAAATGTAGCTTGTGAAAGAATCTAAATGCAGTGAAATAATCAAGAGCCCACATAGTCTTTCCACACATGTGTTTCCTTGTTACTCCATGTTTTCACTATTTTAGTATTATCATTTAGTTTTGGAAAGAAGTAATGTTGTAAAATGATTTGAAATCCAAAATCTTGGTAGCCTCTTGTAAATCATCCTGCAATCTGTTATTCTCTGGATTTCATTGTTGAGCTAACATAATAGGCACATCTCATTAGTGTAAGAGTCTGCTGCTCTGTACTTTTTTCTCAAATATATATTCAACCATTACTGAAATAGTAAGAAAGTTGCAGATTTTTGGTGGTAGTTGCTATATTTTGTGCATCTAAGATCACATTTTAGTTCAAATGCTCTACTCATTCCTAGCAAACATTTTTTTTTCCAATTTGAAAGTCTGTAAGAAGTAACTTTCATGTGTGTGGTTTCAAACAGCAATCCTAATTAAATGAATTTTTTAACATACTAACATTATACAGGCGGAATAAATTCCACCAATTAGAGAGTTAACAGACTTCGTGTAAGTGGATTATGCTGCAAATATAATCCAAAGATGAGTTCACTGTCTTGCTTGAAAAAATTCTACAGATCTCATTATTCAAAAACAATAGCTTTCAAGAACTTAGCATATGATGAGATGATTGTTTTAACAAAGAGTAAGAGAGGAAAGAAATAATGCTGGTGATCAAAACAGACAAAACATCATTAAAAATAAATTAAATTAATGGTCCATCTAATTTAATGTTCAACATTTCTGTTTATTGCGAGCCTGGTATGATGTGAGAGCATGTTTTGTGTATTTGTGTAATTGTATACATGTGTGTGTATACTAATTGCCTGCTTTTATTAAAAAAAAAGTTATTGCAAGCTGCTGTACCTATCAAGGAGAATAATTTTTAAATAGGCTTTAATCATTCAGCAGTTTCTGTATCCTGCTAACAATATACTTAACAATCTAAAAGATCTAGTAACTCTTCCTAAGACTTCCTCCCAAAATATAGTCATTCAGAAGGCAACTGAATATAGTTTTTGAAATTTATTTAATTAATCAATTTATATAGCCACCCATCTCAGCCTGTGACTCTGGGTGGTGAACAACGTTAAAAGTAAAACTAAAAACAGTGACAATGACAAAAATTAAAATGCATAGCAGCCAAGAAATGCAATAATTAACATAGCCAGGAGACAGGTCCTCTCACACACTCAGGGCCACAAACCCCAACTGATCTATAGAGCCCAATTTAACAAACAGGGTCTTGCATCTGGTAATCTGTGGGGCAGCACCCCAGGAATCTCAAATGACCACTGCCATCCCACCACCCCAACACGGGGGTCTCGGCTGATTCCACTTCCAAAACCCAGCTGGGTCTCAGAAAGGGGAATCCCCTCTTTCAGTCTCAGGTGATACACGCCAAGTCAGCCCTCTCATCCACGATAAAGTCGCAGATGAGGACAGCCTTATTATAGACCAACCTAGCATTTAGCAGCAGCCACCTACAGCCCAGGGCCTTGAAGGTCTGCTGACCAGGACCCAGGAATGAGATTGGGGCTGGAACACTCCATAGGAACATATATAGTATGCCTGTGGCATGGTCCCTGAGAGCGGCCTGCCTCCGTTCTCCAGACATATCTCCCCTTACCCGTCATTACCAAGAAGTTTTAGCCCACCTATCCCCACAACTTCAGAGATTTCCCTCTCCCCTGACCAATTTGTTCCAGGCCCACCTTGATCTTACACAACCAACCACAAGCCACAGGGCCCCTTAAGTCTAGAGGCTCTTACGCAAAGCACTCAGTGCCTCCAGCTAACCAGAGACCCCCTTTTACATACGCCCTCACACAGTCCCTTCAACCAGTCCCCTCTCACTGGACTGGTTAGGCATCCAAACATCCACAATCCCAGTGACTCAAAACCTCCCCTACTCTCACCTGTGGGGAAGGTAGGCAGAATCACTCTCCACACCCCTCCTCTTCTTGATGGTAAGTCCAGTTGTCAACCAAAGTCCTCTCAGGTTGTGATGGTTCCCACTTTAAAAGCACACTCCAAGATGGCTGCATTCAAAGTATGTAAGATGCAAAAGAAAATACTGTATAAGTGATTTTATAAATCGTGGGGTCACCTTCATCACTCCTTTTTTGTGATCTGAAATTAGTGCTGCTTTCTTGTTCCATCATCCTGAAGATTCTTATTAATACTCGTGCAAAACTCCATATGAATTATTACTTTTCTTGTCGTAAGTAGCTGCAGCTTAGTGTTTTGCTCCATTCTTTGTGAATAGGGTTTCTGGATTTGAAAATTGAACAGTTACTATGAGTTTAATAATCAAGTACTAACTCATGATAAATATTTAAACATCAACACTCTGACTTTTCTTAATATGTTCTGGAAAATAATTAAACTGATTGGTGCATTTTGTGCACTGCTGCTGCTTATTGATATATTCAGGCTTGTGGTAGATGTTGATAGTTTAATGGATGAATCTTAAGCCTAGTGAAATGAGCATAAAGCCCACCCATGAAATATTTCTCCTGCCTATGTAGCAGATCACATATTTTCCTTCACAAAGTATAAAAATACCCATTTCACAGAAACATTGTATTTGCTTAGTTGATTGATTATGTGCCATCAAGTCGTTTTTGACTCCTAGTGACCACATAGATTTTCATTTCCTCAGTATTATACTTTAATTTTTGGTCCAGGTGATACTATAATTAACATTAAACAAAACTAAATGATACATCTTTTGCTGTAGAAATGGCATGGTAGAGTCTGTTTCTTGAAAATATAATAGAATATCTGTAATCAGCTTAAGTGGAACATTTTTCTCATCCCCACCAAGTATTGTTTTAACAGGATTGTAGTCACTTCCAAATACTTGTACTTTATATGTTATTAGTGAGCCCCTATCAGACTTAGTGTGCCTTAACAATATAACATGATAGTATTATTTACTATCTATATTTGCAGTGTTAGTAGGATAGAGAAGTCATCTCCCCTCTTGATTTAGCTGAAAATATCACCTTGCAAATAATTTTTTTAAAAAATCTGAATTGCACCTATATTTGTATTAAATTTCGATCCCTCCATTGCTGAAATTCTGAGGTATTACTGAAATAGTAGCAAATATGAGAAATCTACACTTGTTTATTGAGACATGGCTTTTATTTACCAATCTATGAAAAAAAAATGTTTGAATTCTGCAAATTAACAACAATTATTTAAATATATCAATTATGTTAACAAGTCCTTAATGTTTTCAAAAGCCAATCCAGGCTAATTAGAATGAATATCTTTAAGCTGCATACCTTGGCTTAGATTAGAAGAAAAATTTCAGTAAATTCACATCTGCGCTCTTTGGATAAAAGGTGAGCATTCATGTAGATTAGGATGACTTTGCGAAATAGACTTCCTTATAAGTTGGGTTCTTCCTGTCTTGCTGCCACCTCATTTAGGCTTTTAGAACAGATAGACTCAAGTACATATTGGTGTGTGGCTGACAGTTTATATCTATAAGGATAAGTATGCTGTTATAGGTTCCTTAATGTTAGAAGGATTTCTGACTGACCTAGAATCACTTTAGATTTTTGAAAATTACATATTATTGAATCTACATTAACAGAAAGCTATGTTAGAACCTATTCAGAGATTTTTGTTTAATGGAAACAAACAGTCTGGCTACTTTTGGTGAAATCTTGCAGATTTCATTTGGTGAAATCTTGGAGATTGCAAAAATGTTTCTGAGAATAGGTGCTATTCTGCTGCCCTTAAAAGATCAAGAACAAAAAGGGGTTTTTTTTTAAACTTGGGAGCATCTTAAAGGGAGACTAGTCTTGCAGTTTGTTGTCTTTGATAATGATCAAATACTTGTGTGTGCTTGTTTATTTTTAGGCCAACATATTGTCTTTCTTTTTATTTGAAGAACAGCTTTTCAGCATGCATCTGAGGCAGGAGAAACTATCATACAGTGTTCAGACACAATATCTGAAATTCATGTTAATTTTGGCTTTATTAAGTTAAGGAGCCTTAATAAAAATGGCACATCTGTAATTATCAGCGTCTGAATTTGAACAGTTTTGATAATTTTGCACAGTTCCCTGTTCATAAAGGGATATGTGTTTGTAAGAGGAAGGACTACTCTGGAATAAAACTGAGGACTTTTGTCAGCATAAATTGAAATGGTACATTTTGCTAGAATAGATTTTCATGTCCACATCTAACAAAACAAATGCCATGAACTTACCTTACACATGAGCACAGGTAAAAACTTTCCAATACTGCTTAATCACCTTCCTCTATAGCCTATGGCAAAAAAACTCCTATCTGTTCTTTGCAACATACCATGATGATAAAAAAAAAGCCTTATTCCTTTCGGTGCCCTGTGGAACAAGTATGATTTTTAAATACCTTATATCCTGGACCTTCTTGCTTTGGCACCCCAGCTGAGTATTTTTATTTATTATTTATTTATTTTCTATTCCTCCTCTATTATTTTTATAAATAGCTCAAGGCGGGGAACATACCTATACTCCTTCCTCCTCCTATTTTCCCCACAACAACCCTGTGAGATGAGTTGGGCTGAGAGAGAGTGACTGGCCCAAGGTCACCCAGCCGGCTTTCGTGCCTAAGGCGGGACTAGAACTCTCAGTCTCCTGGTTTCCCATTGGCTCTTTCCTAGGGCTGAGAGAGAGTGACTGGCCCAAGGTCACCCAGACGGCTTTCATGCCTAAGGCGGGACTAGAACTCTCAGTCTCCTGGTTTGCTGTTGGCTCCTTCCTAGGGCTGAGAGACAGGGACAGGCCCAAGGTCACCCAGATGGCTTTCATGCCTAAGGTGGGACTAGAACTCTCAGTCTCCTGGTTTCTAGCCCATTGCCTTAACCACTAGACCAGTGGTTAAGTGGTTAAGGCTCTGCTTAAGCATGCTTAGCTAGCTTTTCTTTTCAAAGAACTAGCAAAGTTGTTTTTTTTCTGGTGAGTCTTTGTAAGTAATCCATGTATTACTGATTTTCACCTGAACTGAAAGTAGTTTTATAGCAATTTCATGTCTCAGTGTGATAAATAAATATATTTTATTGAAAATTGTATCTTTTTTAATAGTTGGCAATTTAGAAGTGAGAGACCAAATTAAAATATTTATATAATGTTGTGTACCACTTAGAGCTGCAGAACAGTTGGAGGATAAAGATACTGTTTTGTTAGTGACTTCAGCTTCTTAATGCCTGGGTGGGAAATCTTTTTGGAATCTCATATGCGAAGTAAGAAAAGAATATAACCATAGGCGTTTAGTCAGGACATCCTTTTAGTTTTTAGATACTTCTGTGGGGTTTTGCAGTTGTCAGGTATACATCAGAGCTGAAGAAAGTGTTTAAACTTTTTAGTTTTAACGCACAGTATTCAGCTATAAGAAATAGCAATAATATGTGAAGACTGAGACCAGGACATGAAGACATTACAAAGTCATGTAATGAATGTTGTAAGCATTGTATAAAATATAGACCTGATCAGCTGTTTTTAGATCAGGTGTTCATGCCAAGGTGTAAAAAAAATATTAGTGTATCATTACTAGTATTGTTTGATGGTATCGGTCGTTAATAATTGCACAGAATAGCTGAGGTATATATGCAGGGATGTTTTTTCAGTGTGTTATCCTGTGAAATTTACTAATTTAAAAATAAGAATCCTAAATCTTTCTTGCAATACTACATAGCAGAAGTGTGGAAGCTCTCTCATGTTTACTTCAAATTAATTTGAAAATAATCCCAAATTTTTTGTTAAAGGAGAACTCAAATTATTTTCCAAGCCAAAATGTATCTTGTGAACACACACCCATCTCTCTTGTGAAAAAATGATTAAATATCTCACTTAATTTGCCTAGGAGGCTGTTTTATAGGCACTATAGAGAGTGTACTTACAAGCTGTATTTCCATCTGGTTTGGAGGCTGTAGGGCCTCAGATAGAAAGTCTGTGCAGAGAGTGGTAAGGGCAGCAGAAAAGATAATTGGGATATCTCTGCCCCTCATCCAAGATTTAGCACATGCACGCTGTTTGTCCAGAGCTCGAAAGATCATCAGTGATGCCTCCCATCCTCATCATGGTTTGTTTTCTTTGTTACCCTCTGGGAAGAGGTTCCGCTGTATCTGATGTAGAACAGCCAGATTGGGAAACAGCTTTGTCCCCCAGGCTATTGGATTCTTGAATGCTTAAGTAAGTTCTTTTAGGTGAAATGTTGGATGTGTAAAGAATGTATATTTTATAGTAACCATGGATTTTTTATTAGTATTTTAGTGTTTGACTGAAATTGTGAGTTAAAGAATGTATATTTTATCAGAATGGGTATTTTATAGTAGTTATGGTTTTTTATTATTATCATTAGTATTTTATAGCTTGAGTGAAATTGTGAGCCAACTGCAACGAAATTTCATTCTATTGTGCACTTGTATAGTGTATAGTGGGATGACAATAAAGTTATTCCATTCCATTCCATTCCATTCCATTATTCTATTTGAAGGGCTGCCCTAGGAATTGGAGGGGGGGGAATCCATCTGGCATTAAGGATTTAAGGTAAGACAGTCTTTTATAAGGGATGGCTTGTTCATAGTTCCATTTTTCTTGAAGTCAATTAAAAAAAAGGTAGAAAGAATGTCCATGTTTGTAATGTGAGCTAGATTATAGTTTTGAGCTTCTAATTATAATATTTGAAGTGACCTTTTGCTGAACTATCAAAGCTCAAAATATCACTGGGATCTCTGTAGCCATGGAACTGATTTTTTTGTTTTGTTTAATGTAATTACTGTTTACATAATATGAGTGTAGGAATTGGAATATTTGGTCCATTTTTTCTGAGTTGTGTTTTCTGTAGTTTAGAAAATGTAATTGAATATAAGGGCAGTAGCCTCAAATAGCCTAACTTTTGTTCTGTCTGTGCAAATAGGTTTATAAATAATGAGGTTTAGAGTTTCCTGATACCAGCATATGTCAGTCTTTATTCCCAAGCATAACAAGCTCTTGACATGCAGCAGGTTGATGAACTAAATAGCTGAGTTCAGGTTCCTGTATTCTTCCTTCACTATACTCTTACCTCTTTTCAGTATTTTGATCTTGTTTAAGTTCTCATTTTTCTGGCTTTAATTGTTAACACTTTTTACCATTTTACCATCTATCATGCTCAATAATCAGTTTCCAGAACTTCAATAATAAGCTTCCAGAAAGAGTTCTAACTTCAGAATGGTCCTCTTTCGAGATCAGGATGACTATTTCTTTAAGTCTGGAACATTTCTAGGAAGATTTAAGCAGTGTGCATTTTGAGTTCAAAAGAGTTCAAACTCAAAATGCTTTGTACATGTTCATAGTAATCAAGATAAGACTAATATGTTCATGCTAGTAGACACCCCCACCCCACCCACCCCAATCTGACTGCTTTTACACTTGCTCTTGTACTATTTAAATAAATCCAAACTGGAAGCTGGTAATGAAGATTGCTTTTCTAAAGTTCAGTTAGCTTATTAAAGGTATTGTCTCTCTGAATGTCACAAACAATAAATAGAAATTGAAGGTATAGGATCAAAGCAGCAATATCAGTTGTATTAAGTAGGAAATGAATGGATTTCGTGTGCAAGGCGGTAACCATTGCTGTTAAAAAATAATCTGTACTCTTACATTCAAAATAATTTACCAGCTGGGATGCTTGACTATGATCAGGGAAGGTTAAGTTCATGTCCTCAACTATGGAAAGTCACTTGGTAACTAGGTTAATTAGTGCGCCTCAGTCCAAACTATCTCACAGGTTCTGGTTATAAGATAAAAAGAAATTGGAGGAGAAAAGTTGGGATCTAAATATAACAAAATAATGTGTATGTTTCTTAGTATCCTTTTGTTCTGAGATGTTTTAGGATACAGATTTCTGGAATTGAATTTCTAGAACATAACTAAATATATTTATTTTAAATTTATTTATTTTAAAATATTTAAATTGCACAATAATAACTTTCTGAAATATTGGTAAAAAAAGGAGTTGTTGTTTCTGAAATACTTCAGAATTTCCTGGATCGGGAGTCCCTCCGTACAGTCACTCATGCCCTGGTCATCTCCCATATAGACTACTGCAATGCGCTTTACATGGGGCTACCCCTGAAGAGTATCCGGAAGCTTCAACTGGTCCAAAATGCGGCTGCGTGCACAGTTATTGGTGCCCCTAGATCGGCTCATGTGACACCTCTGGTACTGGGTGCCAGTATGCTTCCGGGTGCAATTCAAGGTGTTGGTTATGACCTTTAAAGCCCTACATGGCATGGGACCAGGTTACCTGAGGGACCGTCTCATCCCCATAACTTCAAACCGTCCCACTCGATTATGCAGAGAGGGCATGCTTCGGGCCCCGTCGTTAAGGGAGTTTCACTTGGCAGGGTCCAGAAGGCGGGCCTTCTCGGCAGTGGCACCTGCCCTTTGGAACATTCTGCCCCCGGAGATGAGGCAGGCCCCGTCGCTCCTGTCCTTCCGGAAGAATTTAAAGACCTGGTTTTGCTGCCTCGCTTGGGATGGGAACGGGAATAGTTCCTCTTGGGGATGGCTGGTGCCATAGAGCCCTTTTAAAATACCATCTTATCGCCTATTGGATTTTATATTTAACTTATTAGTAATCTTAATGATTATAGATTTGTATGATTTTATATTTAGTTATATTTATAAATTTTAATGGTTGTATTTGTAAACCGCCCACAGTCCCCTTTGGGGGAGATAGAAGTGCGGTGATAGAAGTTGAAAAATAAATAAAATAAATAAAATTTTTCTTTTCCAGAAAGCTATAACAAGTCTAACCTTTGTTTTCCTGCAGTGAACACCTACCTCTTCATGATGCAAGCCCAAGGTATCATGATTCGTGAAAATATGAGAACAATAGGAGCACAGGTTTATGAGCAGGTGGTCCGCAGTGCCTATGCCAAGAGGAACAGCACTGGAAATGACTCTGGTATGCTTTATGGGGAACGGGGTAATTTCCATAAAATGTTAGGAAAATTTCTTTTTGTCTGCCTTTATAAACAGAAGAAATGTGAAGTTTTCAGAGATTTGCTGAATGGAATGCATTGATTTATAAGCTGTGTAAACTGGAAGTCTAAGGCATTCAGATAGTATTTGTTAAACTCCAGAAGTATTTATTTTCTCTTTGAAGATGCAAAGCAGACTCCTGCCTCTTAAATACTTAAATGTCTTTGGTAATTGCTTTAGAAGTAGTGGTGCAGCTGACAAACTAAAGTGGAAGACACCAATTCTTTGAAAATTAAAATTGGCTTCATTATTCCTCAGCTATTTAATAGGAAGAGCAAAAATCCTGGTTTGTTCATTCTAGAAGTGGGAGTAATGCTCAGGCTGGAGCAGTGCCTCTCGCTCTTCAGCTGGCTTATGTGGTTTGACCAAGAAGTCACTGATGCACAAAACAGGAAATTTTCTGTTGCAGCAACCAACTTTGGTAATCACTATTGACGTAGATCTGTTAATATTTATCACAACCAACTTCTAGATATGCATGGTATCTTATTCCAGTGACATATGGGTGGATCATAATCAGAGTCACTGCTGTGAGATGGGCAGCCATGTAAATAATATAAATAAGTAATTGTGGCTTTTAAAAAGAGTGTTCTGTTTTAATTTTTGAATTCTATTTTAAACACCACTTGAACACTGAGTTTTTACTTCTAACCCACCCAATAGCCAAATTCTCTGGGTGGATTACATAGTTACTGACATAAAAAAGAAAAAGAGAAACAGTGGAACAATAATATACAGGAAAGCTATAAAACACATAAAAACTACTATTCTACTATGAAGCAGGGACTTTAAAATCAAACTGAATATAAAAGTATAAAAATAACTGGTTATACTTATAATACTACTAATAAATAATATAAAGGCTTGACTAGAGAGAATGATGCATCAGAGAAGGTTAAAGTATTAAATATCAGGCTAGAGGCCCATTTGTACTGCAAGGGCAATTCTCTGCTCTCTTTTCCTGCTCTAGCTTCATTTCTGAATACTAAAACGTTATAGGTAGTCAAAATTATTTCTGTACAAAAGTATAACCCCTCTCTCCTTGGAGTATGCATTGATTATGCTTGGCTGCGGAAATGCTATTAGCTGGAATGTTAGTGTCCATGATTACACCCTAAAATGAGTAAGCATGCTTTCACAGAAACTCCTTTGTGTTGATGTGTGTTACTTGAGTTACCACGGTAGTCCCAAGTTTAAGAACGAGCTCCATTCCCAAGGCCTGTTCTTAAGTTGAATTTGTATGTAAGGCGGAACAATATTGTTACATAATACTGTATGAGTAGTATTGTGTATTTAACTCGAATCATTGTGTATTTAACTTGAATTTTGCTACAATAGGCTCCATTCTTTACTGTGGGTTGTCCGTAAACCGGGTGTGTACTGATAGTAAAATGCACTTGTTCTCATTTGTCCTGTACTGTCTCACAGTAATGTCATTTAATTTCCCTACCACACCCAGGAAAAGGAAAAGATTGCTAATTCCTGTTTTGCAAGATTTCAGGCTTCTCTAGGCATCCAAGTATACAACACTGCCTTGCAAATCTCACAATTTTTTTTCCAGATTTCCCAGCCAACCTTATCTTCTTTGAAATTTTCAATTGTTTCCATTTCTTAAAGCATTTTTCTGAGATAGTTGGAAAAAAAGACTGTGCAAGCTGATATGCAGCAAAACAGCTGCCAAATGTATTGCTAGGATACACCATTCACATTGCATCATAGGATGGTCTTTCATCTGTTTGATCCATCTCCCCTTCAGTAGTTCTCTTGTTCCACTGAGATTAAAAAAAATGATAAAGCTTACATGAAGGGTGCAGTTGCAGTCTCTAGATGAAAGTTCAAGGTATCTATGGAAAGAATATCATATACCTGCTTTTGCTGCTGCTACTGCTGCTACAATATGATACAAAATAATTTTATTCTCCATCCTTTCCTCCCTAATAATTTTCCAATATATGCAGAATTTTACAGTTCTTAACTATTATATTTTCATCTTAGAGCAACTTTGAAATTAATTTAAGTTCCCATAGCAAAAAAGAAAAAAAAATTGGCGGTTGGAGATTTGAATGTATGGATCCTGTATATTTACTCTAAATGTATCATTGTATTTAGGCAGCGGTCCCCAACCTTTTTGGCACCAGGGACCGGTTTCATGGAAGACAAATTTTCCACAGACCGGGGGTGGTGGGGGTGGTTTCACACGAAACCATCGGAAGTGGTAAATAAAATAATGGGCCATGCGCGGACTAAAATAAGTGTCAGATTCTGACTTCTCATAAGGAGCGCGCAACCTAGATCCCTTGCATGTGCAGTTTACAGTAGGGTTCGCGCTCCTATGAGAATCTAATGCCACCGCTGATCTGACAGGAGGCGGAGCTCAGGCAGTAATGCGAGCGATGGGGAGTGGCTGTAAATACAGATGAAGCTTCGCTTGCTCGCCCACCATTCACCTCCTGCTGTGCGGCCCGGGTCCTAACAGGCCATGGACCGGTACCAGTCCGTGGCCCGGGGGTTGGGGACCTCTGATTTAGAGAGTTTTGCTGCCTCTGAACTCATTCAACAACTTTGTTTTTGCATATTGCTACATGGACACTCATGTATAAGAAAGCCATAGTAGTTTCATTAGGAGTGAAATAGTAAAATTAAAAAAATGAGTATTCTGAGTTATTTATTCTATATTTATAATAAAACTGTTGTATCAAGAAGAAATTCATGAGTTGAAATTCTAGTTGTCTTACGTATGCATTATTCAGATCTTCACAATCATCATGAAAATGATTAAGATAAAATAAAACAACAGAAAATAAAAGTAGGAATTACTGGCTTGTTGTTGATAAGAATGTATGTATTGCTATGACAGTAACAGGTAAGCTAATCCAGATACTAATGGAGTGCCTTGTATTGTGGTCTAATTTCAGTTTCATGTTGGCCTCCTTCACGGTGAAATACGAGCATGCTGCTGTAATTATTACACAATTATTACACATTCTGATGGCTGAACTCTAACAGTATGACCTTTAAAGGATGGAGGATAATCTCAATTTTGGACAAAACAATTACAATTTTTATCTTGTACTTTAGCCTTCATGTCCTCATAGATTTGCTATGTTATTTTAGGACTAGTAAAATATTCATCATCGATGCTAGGAAACATACTTGTCACATAAGGCATTTTAAAATTGATGATTATGTAAATATGTGCAGCCAGCTGGAACATTTGTTCACATTTGTCATAGACAACAGCACAGAGGCAGGTTTTCCCTATGGCTACCCTGGACCGTCCTATTAGTTTTGATTTGATGCCTGTTATTTATTTTGGTTAGATGATGATGATGATGATGATGATGATGATGATTTACTGTTATGAATTGCTCAGTCTTGCAAAATGAATGATGTATGCTATTGTAAAATAAAATAAAGAAGTTGTAAATAAAAATATGTTGCAGCATATAAATTGAAATGGGCCTGAATAAAACATTCAATCAGTGGATATTAGAAATGGGAAAATAATGTAATGTGTTATTGATACCAAGGATCAACCTCTTCCTCTTAAATCAGTGTTAAATACTTAACAGTGGACTGTAGCTAATGGGAGAGTGGGTAGATTATTTGTTTTGGTTTCATTGGCTCAGCGGGTAAGATGCCAGGCTTGTTGATCGGAAGATTGCAAGTTCGGAGGTTCGAATCCCTAGCCCTGCGTGCGGAGTGAGCTCCTGCACTAGCTCCAGCTCTTGCCAACCTAGCAATTCGAAAGCATGCAAATGCAAGTAGATTAATAGGTACCACTTCGGTGGGTAGGTAACAGCGTTCCGTGCGTGTCATGCAGCCACATGACCGTGGAAGCGTCTTCGGACAACGCTGGCTCTTCGGCTAACAAACGGAGATGAGCACCGGCCCCTAGAGTCGGACACGACTGCACAAATGTGCGGGGGGTACCTTTACCTTTTTATTACAAACTGACTCTTAAAATTGCAGTCAGAAACATCAAGAAAGAGTCTTGCATTATATTATATAGTTCTGTCTAGTTCAGAATACTATACTGAGCCTATCCAGGATTTTAGATGCAGTTTTTTTTTCAGCCCTATTTGGAAACACCAAGGATTAAACTTTAAATTCAATGTACAGATACTGTATTAATGAACTTGCATCTTTTTTCTCAACAAAAATCTTATTTGAAAGAAGGATGGCTTCCTTTGTCAAAAGAGATAGATCAGCTAACATTTTTATAGCCAGTGCCATATATTTTGCTTGAATCAAGTCTCCATAATTCTGCCTGCTTCTGCTTTCTATTTTCCATAATAAAACACAAGTGTTACTTTCATGGTACTATTGATGTATAAAATATGAGTGCACATCCTAAAATATAAAATGGCACATCCTAAAATAAATCTTAGGAATTTCTCAAATGGGTAAAATAAAATGATGTATTGATCCAACTGTCAGTTTCTCTTACTGGCTTTATAGATGTTTAATGCATTAATTCTGGAATTTCTTTTTGAGGGAATTTCATTTCTTAATGAGGAAATAAATAATATGAAACTGCTTGTTTGTGTTCTATAATACTACAGATGTTAAGAAATAAACCTAATGACTTGGCTAAAGTCATTGGAAAAAAAGTTTGAATAGCAATCTTCTTTTCTCTCTCTTCCATCAGATTATCCTCTTGATTTGAATCACAGTGAAAACTTTCTGCAAACAACAACTTTCCTTCCTGAAGATTTTACTTACTTTCCAAATCATACTTGCCCTGAGCGGCTCCCTTCTATGAGTAAGTTTTGTTATGGTTTACATAATCACTCTTCCTTTTCCAGTTATATGCTCACATATGTAAAGTCATGTTCCAACCAGAGAGAAATTCTCTGAAACCCTATTAATTTCAATGTTGCTCCATAGGTTTTAATAGTTTTTAATGGAATCTGAATTTAATGTGTTTAACTTAGAATTAATTATTCATGTAGTATGTTAAGTAGATTGCTGAGATAACTTCATACCATGGAGAAAACTGCAGCTTACCTCCTTGAGTTGTTTCACAGTACTTCAAGGCTTCATCCAACATTTTCAATATGTATAGAAGCCACTTCTGGAACTGCTGGATAAGGCATTGAAGCTGCACCAAATGAAGAAACGTAACTGTTTTGTTTATAGAAAGGGGGCAGGGGATATTGCTTAGCTAAACAGCTAAACAGGTTCAAAAGGGTGCTCCATTGAATATTCTTTGAAGTGAAGCATCCCTTCAAGGCTTTACATGGTCCAGAAATTAATTTGTATTTAAAAAAACAAGCTATTAATAAAGTCTCTTAGTTCATGTGCAGGCTCTCCAAACTCTGGGATCGGAGAGAAATAGAAACCTTTTACCACACTTATCATATGTAGATTGGGATTACTTTCACATTTAAAGATAGTTTGTAGTCATCAAGAGCATCATCTTATTCCTCTTTGGCACATGGAGACTCTTGGATATCCATAGAGGCCATGGAGGAACACCTAAAAGAATACAGGTGGTCCTCGCTTAATGACCACTTGTTCACCAACCGTTCAAACTTACAACGGCGCTGAATGAGTGGTACTTAACGACGGCCCTCATACTTAGGACAGTCACAGCGTCCCCGCAGTCATGTGATCACCATTCGCAATCTTCTTTGCTGGCTTCCTACAAGCAAAGTCAATGGAGAAGCCTGCAGGAGTCACAAATGGCAACCATGTGACATTGCATTTAACAATAGAATGGGATTCGCTTAATGACAACAACTGAAAGTGCCAGAATTTCCATCGCTAAGCAGTGTGGTTATGTGATGTTGCTTTTTATGGCCACGTCGCTTAGCGACAGAAATTCCAGTCCCAATTACCGTTGATAAGTGAGGACTACCTGTAATGCCTGAAATGTATGGCCTGAACCTTAACAGGATTATGCTAGTATCTTGAATTCTAGCCATGCCTGCCATTTCTAAAGGCTGGTGTATCTGATGAGGCATTATAAGTGCACATATTTGAAATCTTTATGCTTCAACACAGTGCTTGTTAAGTTTCTCCTCTTACTTGGTTCATTACATGATTATATCAATGAAGGGTAATGAAGCCTAGTAAAATTAATTGTTTTGTCACTCATAGTGAGTAGCAATTGCTCTTCAGCAAGTTTGGCAAACCCAAACACACAACTTTGTTTTATGTGGAGCCTGTGTGCTTCCTTTCTTAATTGTTCAGTAGTACATTAAGAATGTGATATTGTCATATGTAAGAGCTTGTACTTGGTTATTCTTCTAAATGAAGTATACATAATAACCACTACTTGAACGTAAGAGGCTTCTAATTCGTATACAAACAGTAACATAGTAACCCTTCAAACTTTATTTGCAAGGTATGGCATCTCCTTATAATCTGTAGGTTAAGTAAATTTATTGTCTTTGTACTATTGCTCAGAAAATAATGATTGAAATAGTAAAGGGGTGAGTTGATCCTGGAAATTACAGTTGATGACGAAATAGCAATAACTTACAACATGCATAATATGATAAGGAAATTCAGGTTTTGCAAAACATATTAACAGACAGGGCTGTGCTTGCTGCTTCTCATTTTCTGCAATTTATGTACACAGAGGGCCCTACTGATGTAAATATGAGCGAAATCAGTATGGATGAGATCCACCAGTTCTTCTCTCAAGACCCTACTATCAAATTAGGAGGCCATTGGAAGCCTAACGACTGCTTGCCTCGCTGGAAAGTAAGCTAGAGAAAGGGAATGCTGAAAATAATAGTGCTATACCATCTTGAATCATGAGTTTGTTGTGTGCAGGCTTAGATTTTTCTTCTGAAATGCTTTTTGTAGAAGCTGCTGGCCTTATAATTTGGGGGTGGGGGTGGCGGTTGTAGCTGTTAAGTTCTATCGAATGGAAGAGAATATCAGTAGCTCAGGGTTGAAACTGTGGAGTTCTTGGTGCTCTCTGAGCTTGGTTGTTTCCTTGCAGACATTTCATTACCCAACTAGGTAACATCATCAGTGGGACTCGCATGTAAATGGCAAGCAGAGTTTCCAGCACGACTCATTTCTCCACTTTTGAAATCTCATTTCAAGTACAGATCCTAGGAATGTTAAAAATAAAATTAGGAATCTGTCTTGAAGAACTGGAGTGCTTCCCACTCTATCTTATATTTTCTGTATCCTATTTATTTATTTATTTATTTTTGTGTCCAGATCAAACTTTACCCTGCCAAAATGTAGCCACCGCCACAGCTTTGTCATTAGCTTGCTGTAGGTCATCAACAGTACAAGGCTCCGGCAGTAATTGACACACCATCAGATGTGCCGGGTCTTCGGTTTCGGTGGATTCATCTTCCGCTTAGCTGTGGTTTGATATGGTGTTAGAAGGATTAGCCGGTGCAATTCACCGTTTCCAGGGTACGCCCAATTGTATTTTTGTTTCAACAATCTTCGGGGAGGCTCCTTCTGTGTACCCCTCTGTATCCTATGCAAACGATGGACCGTTATCCCATTTTCCTAAGGCTCCTATATATGTCAAAGGATGCAATGGAGCGGATTTATGATCACAATTAGTATCTGGGTGAAAACCTAACCCAACATTGTGTACAGTACCTTTCTAAAATTGTTTTGGTTTGGTTTTTTTGTGGATTAATCTCAAAATTTTCATGTGGTGTGGTTGGAATGTCAGTCTTGAGTTGTTCATAATTGTATTTTTATTGTGGTGTTTTTGTTATTGCTGTTAGCCACCCAGCGTTATGTCTCACAAGATGGGTGGCAATATACATCCTTTAAAATAAATAAATAAATGAAATAAGTAATTTTCACGAACCTCTCCCATATTCACAGCTCTTCAGTCCTGTGACTATGTATCACACCAAGTAAGATCTGTCTCCAAAAAGCAAATAGGTCTTTACGGCAACAGTATTGCAATAACTGTTTCTTCAGATGGGAAAAAGTGAAGCAGAAGTCAATATTTCAAAACGGAAGCATCTGAAGTTATAAGCAGTTCTTGTAAATTTGTTTATGAAATCTGGTACATCTTAATATTAATCTTCAATTTCCAATATGGTATGTTAATGTAATGAAAGTTCAAGAATCGAGCTTGAAGCCATTGCTTTAAATTGTATTAATTATAATCTGGCCTCTTGATGTATGTCAGTAATTAGTATTAGCAGACAATGAGGTTTGTTGGTGTTTAAAAGGACTGAAATGGTGAGCCCATCTTAACCTCTAAATCAGAACTGTTGGGACATGTTCTTGGTGTCTGGAATCTTATTAGGCTAAAATACGTGAATTTGAATTTTGTTAGCTGTGATGTACTGGAACAGAATTTTGCAAGAACAGGATGTTTGGACAAGCTAGTTGCCCACTGTTAAGGATTTTACTGATAAAAATAATGCCCATGTGAGGTTTACATCTTTGCTTATCTGGTATTGGTAGCTTAGGTTGCTTGCAAGATCTTGGAAGAGCTAATGACCTTTCTCTCTCTGCAGGTGGCTATTCTTATTCCATTCCGCAATCGTTTTGAACATCTGCCGGTTCTCTTTAGACATCTTATTCCAATGCTGCAACGCCAACGTTTACAATTTGCATTTTATGTTATTGAGCAAGTGAGTTTGCATGTACTATTTTTATTTTCAAGGTTAATTTCTAGATTTGTGAAGATTGGTTTGTTTTGATAACATTTTCTCATCAAGTCAAATACTGAAGTAATTCCTTTAATGAGGCAACTCACATCATCCTGAAGCCTTGGCTTATGGTTCCCCTAGCCAGAAACTTCTACCCATGCAGTGTACAAATACAAAATATTCTTCCAGTTACTGGGACTGCTGGAGGAGGCCTCAGGAGAGAGGTGAAATGATGTACGCACTTCATTTTTAGAAGCAAGGAGGCCACATTGCTTTACAAAACATCTTCAAGGAAGTGTTTCACTTGAGCTTTCAAAGTAAAACATTTATTTGAGAATTTGCACAGCTCTGCTAATTTCCTCTCTAGTGATGGAGAAATGCTGATCTGTTGTACAAGAAAGATATACTCATACTCATAGGCTTTTTGCACAACAATATTATATCTCCAATGCTCAGAGTGTTGTTAGAGTTAACAGTTGGCAAATTTCAAATGAAAAGTCTTGGCCGACCAAGGGCAAGGTGGATGGATGATATTCTGGAGGTGACAGACTCGACTGTGGGGGAGCTGGGGATGGCGACGGCCGACAGGAAGCTCTGGCATGGGCTGGTCCATGAAGTCACGAAGAGTCGGAAGCGACAACAAAAAACTTTGATTATTGGTTCAACTTTTTATGAAACTGAAGAGAGGTTGCGGCTCTCCAAATACATACCACTAGATTTAAATTGCTGCACTTCTCTTTGACGAAACTCTTACAGTGTTTCCATGTTTGCTTGTTTTTTGTACAATTGCCCATAATTATCTGTGTAAGATCCGCTTAAGAAGTGGGATTTCGTACTTGTATCAAAAGTCTTGTACCTCCTTCTACAGACTAGGCTGGGATATCATGGGACAAAAGTGCTATATAAATTTTGCATTGCATTTATACTGTACGTGTTAATCACATTTTGGCCTATATATCCAGATGGGCATGACATCACTGATTCCAGGCATTTGTTAAACTCCTGTCTATCAATGCGTGACAACATTCTGTGTCTTTTTTGGTATTTGCAGTTAGGCTTTAGGGTGGTCTTGCAAGCCCTCATGAGTCTGTCTATAGGCCTTAATCTGCTGATATTTCAGAAATGTCAGTCTAATGAAATACAAAGGTTTGTTAGGCGAAACAAAATCTTTTCCCCTTTGAAAAAGGAAACTTACCATACTATAAGATATAAATCAACTACATGCACATATTCATCCACCGCAAGTATTGTAATTCAGATTGTCTTGTGAATCAAAGTAAATACAATTTTTTATATTGGTTTTCTCTCCTAGGCTGGTAATCAGCCCTTTAATCGTGCTATGCTCTTCAATGTTGGCTTTCGGGAAGCTATGAAGGACTTGGACTGGGATTGTTTGATCTTTCATGATGTGGACCATATACCTGAGAATGACCGTAACTATTATGGATGTGGACAAATGCCAAGACATTTTGCTGCAAAGCTGGATAAGTACATGTATATGTAAGTAACTGCAATTCCCTAGTGAGTTTAAAGCTAAAAGTAGAAAATTAAATAGAAGCAGATATTACTGTAGCTAAAACTAATTGAGACAAGCTACAGCAACATCATATTTGTTGTGACCACTAAAAAACTATTCAGTTCACATTATTTTCATGTCTCTATAGCCTTCCTTACACTGAATTTTTTGGAGGAGTGAGTGGCTTGACAGTGGAACAGTTCAAAAAAATCAACGGCTTTGCAAATGCGTTCTGGGGCTGGGGTGGAGAGGATGACGACCTTTGGAACAGGTACGTTGCATTGCAGGGGATGGAGGGTACAGATTGCATGTAAATTTCAACTGTTGTGGCTCCATGATATAGTGTCAAATTCTACAAGACCATATGAACAAAAAGAATTGTAATCTAAAACTATAAAAGGGTGATTTTGACAGTCTTTTCTTCAGAAAGTTCATGTCCTTGGGTACATCTTGCATTATATGCTCATCTTGGCAATGCCAACTGGCTGAAAGCCTTCCCTGTTTTCTTTTTATGCTATTCAGCCCTGTTTTGGCAGCAGCCAGTCTTGCTAGATAACATCTAGAGCAGTGCTTTCCAAACTGCCGCCTTTGGTGACACAGCGGCGGGGGCGCGCACGGTGGCGGGGGCGTGCATGGTGGCAGCGGCGGCAGCCTTGTGTTTTCCGCTAAAACACAGAAGCGCTGATGGCGCGCCACCGCCATTCACAGCAGCACCGCTGCGCATGCTGCCGCCGCCGCTTCCAGCTTGTGTCGCAACACACTAAACTGTGTGTTGCGACACACTAAAATGTCGCGACACACAGTTTGGAAAGCTATGATCTAGAGAGTGCCCACCTCCACAACCATGTTGTTACCACTGATGAAATGTTAATCTGCTTCATCTTCCACCTTTATTATTTAAGTTGACCAAGGAAGTACTGTATATTTCCTGGATACAGGTTTTTATTCTGTTAGATAGGCTGTTTTTAGAAGTATATAACAAGAATACTAGTTATAGCTGTGGCCCATAGGTTCATAATTGTCAGTTTATAAACAGCTTACTCCATTTTCTAACTGAAATATAATCAAAAGGCTGCGACACACCCAATTCAAATGAAAAGGGCTATAAATATGCTAATTTAGGAGATATATTGGGACACTTATTTATGAATAATGTTGACATGATGTTTGCTCAAATGATTAGTCTTGGCGAACAACTCCCTTTCTCCTCCAGGGTTCACTATGCAGGCTACTTGGTTACTCGGCCAGAAGGAGATACAGGGAAATACAAGTCGATTCCCCATCATCACAGAGGTGAAGTGCAGTTCTTAGGAAGGTAAGTAAAATGTTGTTATAAATATTGTGTACATGCAGATTTCCTCGTCCATATGATGTGTGTGGATCTCGTTCTAAATGCTAAAACTCTGCTACCTTAAAAGGTATAGTGAAGTCTAACAGCTCTAAAACCTCCAGTGTATATCTTAAACAATGTAGACAAACTATTGTCTGCATTCTCCAATTAGATAGTTGAGCCCATTAAGCCCTTCATCTTAAAAAAAGTCCTGTGGATCTTTACTTTGCAACCCAAAATTGTTGTGTTGCTTTTCTTTATGGTTTCTTATAATCTGAAACTGTATTTCAGTTTGAGTGGAAGATGATTCTAAGATAGAGCTAACTTGCAGTAGAAATATATGTGTGTGGGATAGGTAATTATGGTGATTCAGATTATCTTACGTCACTGAACCTATCTGTTAATTCAGTGCCTCTTGTCCTTCCAGTCAATACATATTGTCCCCAGCCCTTTCCTAAGTATTGAAAACTTAGCCAAATGTTCAGGTGTTTCTATTGGAAAAGTACAAACATTGATTATTCTCAGACTGATTTAAGCAATTTTTTAGGATCCCCCTGCTCTTTAGCTGGCACACATAATGTCTTTGTGGCTTCTACTTTCAAGGATATAGTCCCATCAGATGTCTATGAAGGTTCTCAGTCATCCAGGTGGAATTGTCTGTAGCTTGAATCATGTCAACTGGATTTCTATTTTCTCAGTGGAAACGTTTCACTCCTTATCCAAGGAGCTTCTTCAGTCTGAGCAAAGTTAGTAAGGGAATCCTAAAATATGTTGCTGTGTGACCTTACACCTGGGGCTAGGTCATGGTTATTTTTTGAGATGTTATTTCTAAGTCCCTTTATCATCTAAAGAAGGATCGTTAAGATCACCATGCTGCTGTTGAGCTTGCGAAACGGTCTTAATCTTCCTAGGCACAGAAGACAAAGCAGGGAGGAATCTTTCAGGCACAATCTTTCCCCTATCTTCCTCCCTGCTTTGCCTTCTGTGCCTAGGAAGATTAAGACCGTTTCGCAAGCTCAACAGCAGCATGGTGATCTTAACGATCCTTCTTTAGATGATAAAGGGACTTAGAAATAACATCTCAAAAAATAACCATGACCTAGCCCCAGGTGTAAGGTCACACAGCAACATATTTTAGGATTCCCTTACTAACTTTGCTCAGACTGAAGAAGCTCCTTGGATAAGGAGTGAAACGTTTCCACTGAGAAAATAGAAATCCAGTTGACATGATTCAAGCTACAGACAGTCCCATCAGATATTTTCCCATGACAGCTACAATTATGGCTCGAGTTGTCGTCTTGACCATTAGGAGGATACTACTTACTTCCCATTGAAATAGGCTGCAAAATGATGCCATAGCTCTATCTTCATTACATGTGGTTGGATGGAAAGTTTGTGCTCATAGTAAATTTTGTGTCAAGATCTCTCATGCAGATTAATTGTGCATACCTTGCAAAATGGATTGTAATGAGATCCTCGTTACTGAATGCTGTATCTGTTACAGTGACCTTTGCATGTATCAAGCACACAGAGATTTCTATAGGCCTGTTTTAATGTAAAATAAAAATTTCATATTGCAGTATATATTTTCAATTAATTGCACTCTGGATCACAGAATGAGCTTACAGTATTCAATGTTCTGCTTTCCAGTCTCCTCTCCTCTCCAATCAACCATTTGATGGCTTGAGATGAACCATTTCTTCCCATTATTCTCTTATATGCATGGTTAAGATTGAATTTTGGTCCGTTTTTCAAAATGATTTTAAATTTCTTTAAACTGGCAGCACATCTTTTATCTTGCTTTCTTCATTGCTGTTGAATTGGACTACTGATAACTACACCACACAAAGCCTACTGCTTATATGGCTGTTGCTTAATAATGTTTTGAATTGAGATCTCTGTCCAGCAGCCTAGTGCTACTGTAACTCATTTGTGTAGACATACTCATTGTAGGAAATGTAAATGAGAGAAAAGACGAATACAGAACCATGCAGGAGAAAACAGAAGGCTCAATTCTCTGAAACATAACCCTCAAAACTGATGGCATCATCCATTAATAGGGAATTGGAGTGGGGCATCTTTTCCTTCAGTTGTTTTACTGACTTCTGGTCTTAAAAACATTGATATTTTTAGTTGCTTCATCATACTGATCAGAAAATATCCTATTATTGCAATCATGTCCTTCTGTTTTACATTGGCTGGATTCATATGTCAAGCCACAGACCATAATGTGGCTGTTTGGTTTACTATATGTATGTGAACTCAGCCATTGTAATTTATAAATCATGACTTACCGCTTCGTGAGATGTGAACTCAGCAAATTATTACTTATTCAAACCATGCTAAAGAAATTGTGACTTAACAAAATGTGAGAATCAGGCCATATCTTTGCTCTTTGGTAAATCCCAGAGGAGATTTTAAAATCAGAAATTGTCAGATATTCTTAGACAAATCGCTCTTACTTTTTAGTAAACAAGAAGTATTTACCTTTGAATATTCAAATTCAAGATTTGATGTTCCTGATACTCTACAGATATATGGGAGGACACTCCCATAATTCCCTGCTAAAGCAACCATTGGTTGTGATGGCTGGGAATTCTGGAATTGTCCAACATATCCAGATGGTGGAAACACATATGCATCACTCTTTCTCCTTGATAATTCCTTGCTAATAAATGTTTATTGGAAACATTAACACACACACGGCACAAAGAGGATGTAAGCTTCTTCATTTTAGTTTCTAAATTAAATATTGGATGCTCATTTTCCCTTGTCTTGAAGGTGTTGTGAATTTTGCTTTGGAGATTCTTTTCATGGATTTATATGGCCATGGTTGCTTTTTTCACCACCAGATGTAGTCACTGAAATTGGAATTTGCTAATGATAATTGAGTCTAACATTCTGGCTTGTAAAACATAATTATGAGCATAAAGAATCTCAGAGATGACTCGTCCTTATTTTCACATTAAGGGCAGTTGTTCCTGACTTAAGGATAGCAAAAGCCTCCTCCCATTAAATTCTAGTTTGCAGCACTGTAGGACTTCTTTCTTCCATAACAATCTGCATTTAGTGCAGCTATAAAAGCTTGAAGGTTGGGGGCCATCAGCTATGTTGCCTTAAAACAGTTTTGACTTCCACAGAATAATCATGGGAATGAATTGCAAATGCCATAATCTCTTCCAGACTGTCAGTTTCTGAAATACATGGCAACAGACTGAACTTTGCCCTGCATCTTTTCAGATCTGCAGTAAGAAATATGGTGACTTATGTGTTGTGACTGAGGAACAAGAATGGCATGAGAGCTCTGTGGATAAGGCCAAATCTTAACATGCCTTGATCACAGACTTTGTGCTTACACGACCAAGAGTTTCAAAAGGGCTATCCCATTTTAACTTAGTGTGTTATATGAATTCAACCAGTGTGATTAATTTATAGTTCAATGTGTCACATGAACTCAGAAAACTATGTTAACTGTGATTCATTTAATTATAAGTGTATTCTGCAAACATATGGGTCAGTTCTTCTTGTAAAATTTATTGCTTGGTTTATATATCACACAAATCCATAGTTTATTTAATTATCAGTTGTTGCATAAACCACAATTGGCAGGTTCCCACAGCACTAAGCCATATTATGGTTTTATGCAATGTATAAACCCAAGTTATTGAACTACTAAATGATTATTTGAAAAATAAGAAAATAAATAAATAAGAACTGTTCCTAAAGCTGCTATTTCTGCTTCAGCCTTTCTCATGAATATAAGAGAATGGAAGTGTCAGAAAAAGTTTTCATTCTTACGTACATTTATAAAAATGTTATTTGAAATCTATTTAATGAATGAATTTTAGTAAGCAGAACACTGGATCCATGTTCAGAAGTGAGTCCATTGAGCACACTGATTTATCAATCAAAGAGAATATTTGTAGCTCAGGGTTGAACTGTGGCGTCCTTGGTGTTCTCTGAGCATTGTTGTTTCCTTGCAGACGTTTCATTGCCAGAGTAGTCTGGCAATGAAATGTCTGCAAGAAAACAACAAGGCTCAGAGAACTCAAGGACTCCACACTGATTTATTCCCAGGGTAGTATAGTCTTAGATTTGCTTTCATTATGTAAAATGAGAATGGAATTTTTAAAAATCCAAATGTGTTAATATGGTACTGAAAGAGAAGTTTATCATTGGAGATGAGCTTTGTGGAGAAGGAAAATGGATGTAATAGTGTTTGTTTCTTTTTTTTATTTAAATTTTATTAAACATCATTAACATACACATAAATCAACAATAATACAATACAACATACAACACATATTATACATCATACAATATATTATATAATTTCTAAGTATATACATTAATATATTAAATACCTTTAAATATATTACAGCCCTTCCCTCTACCCTTTCTTCTTATTTTCTCTTCTTTATACCTTCTTCAAACTCTATATTCTTTTCTTTCTTCCATACTTCTGACTTCTTCAACAAAACCAAAACACTCTATTTAACTTTCCACTTTCTGAATGCATTTAAATATTTTTTAACCCTCAACCTTTAGCCCCTTTTCTCCTACTCCTCTCTACATACTTGTACCTTCTAAGATCTCATCTTTCCCTTCTTATACCTGCTCTAACCTTCTCTTCTTTCTGTAATCCCGAATAGTGTTTGTTTCTCATCTGAATTGGCCAAAGCAACATGTGCTACATTGGGTAATGTGCTGTGTAGGAAACTTATACCTTGGTTGGGGAATATTAGTAAATTCGAGGAGGACTAAGAAAGGAACTGGACAATTTAAAATAAGACAGCTTATTTTACAGCTTGTAATTTTTAATGCTTTCATTTTTGCTTGTTGGGTTTGTGTTTTGGTATTGCTTAGAGATATTTTCTTTGCAATATTTATTTACCAGGATCTCAGCATTTCAATAAGAATCCATTTTTCTTGTTTAGATGTTTGTTTGTTTGTTTTATTCTTTCGATTTCTATCACTGCCCCATCTCCCCCGAAGGGGACTCTGGGCGGTATCCAGCTCTGATGCCTGATTCTGTTCACATGACGTCCCTACCTATAGTTAATTTAGCCATAGTTTACCCAGTTAACCCAATTGCCTGTGTTCATACAATACTGTGTACATAAACTAATATAAATACAAAATGAAGTTAATAGTGGGATGTAAAGGTTTGGAAACCAGTGAACCTGTCCACTACCTACAAGTCATAGCTCTTAAAGTGGGCATGAGTGAGCTTTTGATGTCTGCAGGCTGCACTTTGATATTTCTAATAAATTAAGAAATTATTGATATTTAAAATGTGTACTCATATTAATAGTCTTTTATGTTGCACATTGGAACAATATTGGCTTTAATGTGTTTTGTTTTGTTTTTTTAATAGGTATGCACTCCTGAGGAAGTCCAAAGAGAGGCAAGAATTGGATGGCCTCAATAACTTGAACTATTTTCCAAATATTACATATGATACTTTGTATAAAAACGTAACTGTCAATCTAACACCAGAGCTGGCTCTGGTGAGCGAATACTAAGAGAATATGAGAAGAGAACATGTCAAGAGATTGTTTTATAGATGTCTCCTGGACAAGAATAATCTTGTGTCTAATGAAGGATCACAGTATTTTGAAGAATAATTTTCAAAAGTACGCACATAGATCATCAGACTGTAGACATATTCACACTGTCAGTGAGTTCGGACTTGACTTGCTTTTTGATTTCTTTTTAAAAAGAACAGTGGTGTGACCTGCTGCTTTTGTCCCAGCACTCTATTTCCTTAAGCAATCTCCAGTAACAAATAAGAGAGTGAATGTGCTTTTCTGCTCATAAAACCAGTTTGGCTAAAAAGAAAACTATTGGTTTCTTGACTGAGGGTGCTGGAAGCTGTCCTGTGAGCTACGGCCATTATTGGAGATGAACTGCTACCTAACCATGACGCCATTCTTCTGCATTTGTGTTTGCATTGGTTTTCTAATTGACTTGCTTGAAGAAAAAAGATATATATATCTATATATACACACAATCACTTCTTAAAGAAGTATAGATGTAGATAAGCTGTATAAATTGCTTTCCTTTGTTTTTTAAAAAAATACAGTTCAAAACAGAAGCTGAAGGTTTACAATTTAACATAACTCAAGTAAACCCTCAACTGTGCAAGCACTTCAGCACATCAGGATGACACTCATGCAAGTAATTCTCTTCAGGGCTATTTACCAGTTGTTAGTGGGATTGAGACTTGGTCAGTTCATTGGTTATTTTGGAAGTCATAGCATTGTTTATTGGAGGAGGAGGGATCTGGCTTTGGGAGCGTGTATTCGATTCATAAAAGTGCAAAGACCAGTCACATACATTTTTGGAGATGCATAGTCTTTCTAATGTCTTTCTGTGATCCACTGCATTTTGTCTCCATATTCCATAATGGCAGCAAAATATCAGAAAATATCTCCCAGTTTCACCCTTGTCAGGGACAAAGAGTCTCCAGAAAGTTAACGAAGTTTCCACTTTACCCTGTTACCCTCATATTTTTTGTTTGGTTTAAGTTTGCAAATCATTCAGTCTGTTGTTGGAAAAGTCTATAGTGATTCCTGTAACTTTAATTTTGGGGGAAGGGATTATGAATAGTATTTTGATATATTTATTGTGTAAATGAAACTGAACTAATATAGACTAAAACTGTAGGTTGAAGTTCTTGGGTATGATTATTAACCAGATAAAACATTGCACAAGTACAGATACTGGGATAAAAATATCCAGACTCCAACTCTTAATTAAAAGAATGAAGGGCATTGAGATTAGTTTTAAAAAAATGTGAATATCAGACAGAAGTGATTGGTCCATAATCTATCTAGTTTTTGTTTTAACCTGTCATAATGGGTTTGTGCCTTTGTTGTGTTTTCTTTTGCTGGTTTAAAACCAGTCCATCTGTTTATATAGCATGTACAGACTTTTTTAAACTGGGGTGTATTACTCTGGTAAAACAAATTGTTCTTTAATATATATTTATAGACAAAGTTTGTGAGTACTTAATGTGAAAAGTACTTTAATCTCTTTGATTGCATTGTTGCCTTCAGTTGCATTAACTTGTATAGGTTTTTGTTAAGGTTTGGTGGATAGATGACCCCCCATATACAACTGTTGTGGGTGTGATTAACCAGACCTATTTTCTTGAATCTCAAGAGTTATGAAGGGATGAGTGTGTGTTTGTGTGAGTGAGTGAGTGAGTGAGTGAGTGAGCCAGCACATGTGTGAATCTTACCAGCTGATATGAAAGGGCAGGAAGTCTGCTCTTGAGTTTGCTGATAAGTACGCTTTAAAATGTTTCCTAAGAGAACCTTTATGGTTGCTGCAGAGGTAATAACTTAGCTTTTGTTCTTTTTCTTGTAATGGCACATGAAGCAATAAAGACTTCTACATTTTGATAATTTTCAGTTGTGAATAATTCATATATGGTTTTATTTTTTTTAAACTTGGAAGGCTAGTAAAAATCAACATTTTATTGAATGGTGCTTCAGTTGAGAATTTGTTTCAATCTGTCTTAATTCACCGTGGCATTTCCAAACAGCCATTAGGCAGTGCAGCCCCCCCCCCCACACACACACACACTTTAGATTGTCCACCCTTCTACTATACCCTCTGAGTTACCTCTGCTAAGAAATGCACTTGTTGAAGATTGGTGTGAAAGAGTCAGTTTCACTTCTTAATAGTTCTGGATTTTTTTTCCCCCCCAAATTATTTTCTTGCCCTTTCTTTAAAAGCGTGGAATATCTTTTAAATGTGCACTGTTACTCTTATCAGATAAGTCAGTTATTGTATGGTAAATGTAATTGTTGGAAACATAACTGTCAAACGCATGTGTTGTTCTGGTGTTTTTAAAAATCATTTAAAATGTCTACATTAATACCTGAAATTTCAACAGAATGCTCCCCATTTCCATCAGCACTGTCAGCTAATATTGCTAAGGGACAGAACGCTATTATTATAAAAATGTATGTTTTATATGAGCCATGTGGATCTTTATTTGCTAAAACTTTTATTTAGAATCTTTTTCTTTTTTTGTAAAAACTCTTTTGTAATGAGTTTACCAGCTGAGCAACCACCGTGCATTGCCAAACATCTACTGTCAAAGATAGAATTGAATCATATGTAATTTCCTTCTTTCTATTGTTTTGAGCTTGCTCTGTGTTTTCTGTGAGACTCCAGGGGTATATTTTTGCACTGAAATCTAGTGTTAAAACACACAATTTTCAGCAAAGCAGTCTGTTGTATCATTGCATTTATTCATCCGTGTGTTTGTACATTTTTGTATTTGTTAATTTATGAGTGATTTTTTTCAGTAAAAAGAATACATATTCAAGAACCAAGAAATGGTAATGATGTTGCTTTATTTATGAGTGAATTACTAACATGCAATTCAGTGTAGTGAAGAGCCAGATTTACAGACAAGCCTTAATGCACAATTGGTTTAAACTTACAATTTATTTTTAAAAAATGCTTTTAAAAAGTTATTTCACTCATTTTCCTTTCATTACAGAAGTCAACACATGAACTTCAAAATTTCAGCTTTATAAATCAAAAACTGTTTTGTGTTCTAAAACAAAATGTGCATATAAGCAAATCAAATCACTCATTTTTTGGACAAGCCCCTAGATCAGAGCTTTCCAAACTCTGTGTCGGGATACGTTAGTGTGTCGGCTGCAGTGTCTGGGTGTGTTGGGGCTGCTGCTGCTGCCTCCCAGCCCTGCCAGGATTCTGCGCAGGTCCTAGTGCCTGCCTTATGCCTTGCTGCCTCCACACCTGCCCTGCCAGGATTCCACGCATGTCCTAGTGCCTGACTTGTGCCTTGCTGCCTCCAAACCTGCCCTGCCAGGATTCTGCGCAGGTCCTAGTGCCTGCCTTGTGCCCTGCTGTAAGAGAGTGTCACGAAATGATACATGTCTAAAAAGTGTGTCACCAACATGGAAAGTTTGGAAAGCTCTGCCCTAGATAATTTCAGTAGAATGTATGAAACAGAAAAGGCTTTCTATCCTCTGAAGTTTGATTTTTTGGTGAGTGATTATTGTCTTTGTCAATCTATGTTGTGAACCAACGTTTTAAATTGGGCTAACCAGATTTTTGAGAGGAATCTAGTTTATTCCGAATATTTTCATAAAATACCCCTTTTAGAAAGCTTCTAGTATCTGAGGGTAGTACAGTTCCATGCTTCCTTTTGTAAAAAGGGTGATTATTTTTTTTAAATCATAACGTAAGGGTTAGAAGGTCTTAGAAATTATCTAGCCCAACCCTCTACTATTACAGTTTATATGACATATAGCTAGCTATCCGGTGAACATTTCAGTGAAGGAGAATTCACTATCTCCTGAGACAGTCTGTTCTATTGCAGAACATTTATCGTTAAGAAATTTTTCTTGATGTCCAAATGAAATATATTCATTTCTATTTGTTTCTTGTCCCTGTCTCTTAGAATACATCTTAATATTCATTCAACTTGTCTACTGCCAAATTATATAGGCTATCTCTTCATAATCTTCCCCAGACTATTTGGCCACCTCCCACTTGGACTATTGCACTGCGCTCTACATGAGGCCACCCTGAAGAGACCACTCAGAAATTGCAGTAATGCGGGTAGTTATGGGTATGTCCTGATTCACCCATATGACTCCTCTATGAGCTGCACTGGCTCCCAGAAGACGTCTGGGTGCAATCCAAGGTGCTGGTTATCACCTATAGAGCTCTTTATGGGATAGGGGCAGGTTATTTGTGGGACCACCTGTTGCCAATTATTTCTGCTGGTCTCACTACATCTGGCAGAGTGGGTGTGTGCTGGGATTCCTCTATTAAATAGTGCCATCTGATGGGACCCTAGGGAACAGCATATCCCCTGAGATTTGGATGCCCCAAACTTGCCAGTTTTGTAAAGCACTGAAGATCTGGCTCTTCCCTTGAGCATTGGTCTGAGTATTGACTGGTATTTTGTTGGGTTTATCCATGCGTGATAGGTGGTTACTTTTTTTTCTAATTATTCTTGTTTATTGATTGTTGGCCACCCAGAGTTGCATTTTGATTGGACAGCCATATAAATCTTTACAATTAATAAATAAGCTGTTCCCATAAGTTTTTCCTTTCAGGCCCTTTATCGTGACCACTCTCCTCTGGACACTCCCCAGTTTGTCAACGTCCCTCCTAAGTTCTGGAACCAAGAACTGAATACAATAAATAGAGAGGAATGATAATTTATCTTGATCTTGACACTGTACTTCTATTGGTCAAAAGATTTGAAGAAGCACGAGTACAGGGCGAAAGGGAGAAAAGAGCTAAAAGGAAGGCACGTCAGGCAAACCCTCATCATGACCGTCTCCCACCCGGAAACCTATGCCCTCATTGTGGGAGGTTGTGCGGATCCAGAATTGGCCTTTATAGCCACTTACGGATCCACCGTTAAAATTTTACCTTTGGAAGACAATCTTACTCCCCCACCTCAGGCACAAACTCTCCCCCATCTTCCTCCCCGTGTTGTCTTCTGTGCCTAGGAAGATTAAGACCATTTCAGAAGCTCAACAGCAGCATGGTGATTTTAACGACCCTCCTTTAGATGATAAAAGGACTTAAAAATTACATCTCAATATAACCATGACCTAGCCCCAGGTGTAAGGTCACACAGCTACCTAGGAACATATTTAGGATTCCCTTACCAACTTTGCTCAGACTGAAGAAGCTCCTTGGATAAGGAGCGAAACGTTTCTACTAAGAAAATAGAAATCCAGTTGACATGATTCAAGCTACAGACAATTCCACCTGGATGACTGAGAACCTTCATAGACATACGTCCATTCTTGTGGTTAATCAAGTAGTTGGTCACTGTCTCAAAGAAAGGAGATCAGGTTAGTTTGGCATTATTTTGTCTTGATAAGACTTTATTTTTATGCTGGCTTCTGCCAAGCAATGCTTTTTTTCTGACTGCTCACAAATCAACTGTTTAACTTGTTCCACAGTTTTGCTCAGTACTGACATCAAGCTAATCAGATCACTTGACTGCCACTCCCTCCTTTTGTGAATTGTTCTATTTAGTTCCATTTGAACATAGTTCACCTTTGGGTAGAAGACCAAAGGAAAGTACCAGCTCTGCCCTCTCCCCATCACTATCCTGCCATCATCTTTGCTGAGTGAAGAGCCTATACCTACCTTTTGTCTTCCTTTTAATACTGACATAGCCAAACCAGCCCTCTGGGTTGCTTTCAGCTTCCCTTGCAAGCTTAAGTTCTTTCTTTAGCCTTTCTGACTCCCCACCCCCTGAAAATATTAGCTACTTGATGGCACACCTCCATAATAATTATACTCATCTCCTGTTTATACCCCTTTTAACATGCTCAGTGGAAAGCTCTCTGTGCATCCATTGCAGTTTCCTGAGCTGTTCCTCTTTAGAATGGTGCATGATTGTATTTAAGGTATCTTATTTCTGGAAAGTCCCAACCCTCCTGTGCTCCCTTAGACCTGAAGATTTCCATGCATGGTGTCCTATCTAGTACTTCTCTAAGCTTGTTGAAATTGACTCTCCTGAAATCTAGTGTGCATGTAAGACTATACTTCAGTTTCTTTTTCTATAGCATCTTTCACCCCAAGGTGAAGTCACATTCTCCCAAAATGTCCACTGCTTTTACCTTTCCCACCACCTCTTCTCTATTGGTTAGGATCAGATCTAGGAAAACCCTACCCTTTTGTCTCAACCTTCTAGAAAAAAAGAAACCATCACCAAGACTATTAAGGAATTTTAAAGACACTGCAATCTGGGTAGAGTTGGCTTTCCAACAGATAGTATTATTCTTGTCATTACTATAGTACTGTACATTGCACACAATCGCCTGTTAAACAGTCCTATATCAGGCCAATTAATTTTCCATACACATAATGAGTAGTTATTTTGTCATTTATAAAACCTGACAAGCCTGACAAAATAATGATTTCCCACATGTTTTTTTTAAACATGTGAATTTTATTGGAGACCTTCCCAAGCAGGTCAATCAACCAAATTTTATCAAACCATTTTCTTTTTTTAATAATAATTTTATTAAACATTACAATTAAAAAGATAAAAAAACTAATAGAAACCTATCAAATAAAAGAAGAAAAAAAATAAAGTGTAGAAAAGAAGAAAAAATAAGAATATAGTAAAGAAAAAGAAATATATAAAGAAATGACTTCCCCCTTCATCACAACGAGTATAAACAATTTTAGTAACTTATCACTTTCTTTTAAAATACAACAAATGATCTCTTCTTCCCATATCTCATCTCTTATCTATAAACAAATCCTTAAAGTCTCGTCATTTAGTCCTAGTTAGCAAAAGTCCATTAAGGGTTACCAGAGATGATAACATAGCTATTTTAACCTTGATCCAATAAACCAACTCTATATTTACTTTTACTTTTAACAATCTTGATTTTTAATCCCTTCAAATAATGTCCTAGAACTTGATTTCTTAATTTTTCTTTGTCCCTTCTCATAAAATCCTTCAAAACTTTTAACAGGTCTCTTTTTTTAAAATCCAATATAGGGAAGTTATTCAGGTCACTCTTTTGGTTTGTTATCTGTATATCCCTTTTAATTATTAAGACATCAGCCGGTTTCATTTGTATATCCAATGTAGCATCTTTTTCCATATCAAATCAGTCTCAGTCTTGTCCGGTAAAATTTGTTCCTTTTCCATTACATATTTTAAACACAGTCTATCCTTAGAGGCAGACACTCTTTAAAATTAACTTCTGAGTCCATTCTTCCTTTTAAACTCTTTATTCATTAAAATATTCTACAAAAACATACATACATACATACATACATACATACATACATACATAAAAATCAACATACAAAATAACAAATTTAAATACATAAAATACTACAGATCTTATTGTTATATATTGTTATTACATATTATTTATACACTTAAATTCCAAAAAAAATCAATATATAAGAAGTAATATATATAAAAGGTTTCCAACTATCTTAGCTAAAGATATACAATTAGCATCTTAATATATCTCTTATCTTTATTTTCCCTTACTATTTATTTCTATATGTTTAATTCCTTAGAATACAAAACCCATTGTCATCGCTTCATAACAGCTGTAGCTGTAGCTTCCGGATACTCTTCAAGGGTAGCCCCATGTAGAGCACATTGCAATAGTCTATATGGGAGATGACTAGGGCATGAGTGAGTCCAGAAGGACCCCCAGATTCCGCACTGGGTCGGTCTGGGGCAGTGCAACCCCATCCAGAACTAAAGATGACAATTTCCCGGATACAGAGGACCCATTAACCCACAGCCACTCCGTCTTACCAGGGTTCAGTTGACGCCTGTTGTTCCCCATCCAGACCCCCACAGCCTGCAGGCACCTGGAAAGGGTGGTCACGGCATCACTTACCTCACCCAGGACGGAGATGTATAATTGGGTATCATCATCAACTCCCTGAGTTGCCCCAAAAGGATACCATGGTCGACGGTATTGAAAGCCACTGAGAGGTCAAGGAGAACAAGGATGGATGCACTGCCCCCATCCTGCTCCCACCAGAGATCATCCAAAAGTGCGACCAATGCTGTTTCCGTCCCATATCCGGGCCTGAAACCTGACTGGAAGATCATCCAGAATCCTCTGGAGCTGCAACGCCACCACTTAACCACCTTCCCTAAAAAGGGGAAGTATGAGACTGGACGAAAATTGTCCAGTACAGTAGGGTCCAGCAACAGTTTCTTGGGGAGGGGGTGCACCAGCGCCTCCTTAAAGGCAGCCGGAAACACCCCCTCTCGCAAGGATGTATTTACCATTGCCTGGACCCAACCACACGTCACCTCCCAAGCTGCCTTCACCAGCCAGGAGGGGCATGGATCTAATTGACACATTGTGGCATTTACAGTTCGGAGGACCCTGTCCACTTCCTCGGGCCCAACAGGATCTAACCTGTTTTCAAATTCATCTGGACCCTTAGTCTAACTTTCTAAAATCAGCATTCTAATTACCCTTTTGCTGTTTATTCCAAAATATATATTTTTAAAGTCCTTAAACTTGCCTTTAAAACTTTTTTCGCTAAGGATTGAAGGAAAGCAATTGATAAGCAATTTCCGAAAGTGATGAAAGAAATGAGGCTTGGCGAACCTTATGTCCATATAGGCTACGTTACGGCTGTGGGCCAACTCCTAGCCACTTGACTCACAAGTTGACTGCAAAAACCTTAGTTCTCCTGCAGTCTACTCACAAGGAGAAGCTGTCTGGAGTACAAGTGGGCGATCTCACAATCTCTCCTTTTTCCGGAGAGACTTTGCTTGTCAGAGTTCATCGCAATGCTGTCGATCACCACCACAATGCTGTCCCCGCTCCTTCAGGGACGTCTAGTTCGCCATGAATCCTCACTGGAGGTCGTTATCAAACCATTTTTCAAGCAAAAAGATTATCTGTATATTTCTATTGGAGGGCATTTCTGTTAAAAGCAGGTAAACAATAAGTTTCTTGCTATGTTTCTTTTTATTACTATGTTTTTCCTCCTTGAAAGTTTTATAATCTGGACCAAGAAGGCATTATCCATAAGTTCCACCCGGTTAAGTGGCCTGTTACACCCACCCACCCATAATAACTTTGTTGTCTCCCCGTCCCTTGTTGTATTTCTACCAAAATGCTCCCAACTGGACTCTTACATTCAGATTACTGGGTCTCACTGCAGTTGTGCATTTCCTTCACATATAATGCCATTCCTACTCCCCTTTTCTCTATTTCTTTCAAATCCTTGAATCCCTACATTCCACTCATGAGTTTCATCCCACCAGATCTCAACAATACCTTCCAGATCTTACAGTATTTGCTTTCCAGATCATATTTGCCTTCCTGCTTTTCATTCTTTCTGTTCAGGCATTCTGTTAAGCATTGCCCACACTCTGTGTATTTGTATAAAGGCACTTGGAATTCTTGTGACTTGGCATAGTCCTTCCTGCATTTCCATCCTTGTTATTGGGTGCCAACACATCCTGCATACTCCTTTCAGTCCCATTCCAGTACCTGATGTTGCACTATTTTCTGAGTTCCTTTCTCCCACTTTCAAAATTTCAGTTACATGCTTAAAAAACAACAACACTAACAGGGCTCCACAGGCACCCTACCCCAAGGCCTGGGAGAACAGCCGAGTTTTTAAGGATTTCTGGAACATCATTTGGATGGAGCTACATGGAACTCTTGGGAGATACCATTCCAGAGTGAAGGTGCCACAACAAAAAAGGTACAATTCCTGGGTCCTGGTAAGGTGTTGTTTAATTGAAGGGACGTGGAGCACACCAACTCTGCCCAATCTTACTGGAGAGGCAGAAACCATGGGAGATAGGCAGTCCCTCAAATAACCTAGCCTTATGCCCATCCACTTGGACATAGTCTTTGAGACTTGTGGCAGCTGCTCTTCATCCAGGAATTCAGAAAATTAATCAGTGGTGAGACTCTGAAATCAATTCTTAAGCCACTGCGGTACTAGAAGTTTCTTAAGGGACTTGGACGTTCTCATTGTTCCTCTGCTGGGCTTTCTTTTATCTTCTGGGAAGCTTCTTGCTGCTGTTGTCCCTTTGCAAGCACTTTCTGTATCTAATTTAAGAATTTCCCACCTTCCCTCATAAGCAGAGTTCCATCTTGCCCTCATTCCGTCTTCCCAATTTCGTCTGCCCGTCCCACCAGGTCCAGCAGAGAGGGCATGTTACGACTTCTGTCATCTAGGGAGCTACATTTAGCGGGCCCGAGGCAGCGGGCCTTTTCTGCAGTAGCGCTCGCATTGTGGAATCTTCTTCCCACTGAGGTGAGGTTGGTCACGTCACTTCTGAGCTTCTGAAGGTCCCTCAAGACTTGGTTGTGTCAACAGGCCTGGGACCCCAGGGGACAGGTGAGCTAGTGAGGTGGCTCAGGTATTATTAACATCCCTTCACCTTTTTGTTTTTAGCTCTTTTTTATACTTTTGATGTTTTTAATTGTTTATAATTATACTGTTTTTTAGGTATTTGTTGCTGTTTTAACTTGTAAGCCGCCCAGAGTCACTTATAAAAGTGAGATGGGTGGCTGTACAAGATGAGAGAGAGAGAGAGCAAGCAAGCAAGCAAAAGTCCCTTCACCTTATCTTGCAGCATGTATAGTTCTTGTCATCTTCAGGGTAGAAAACAAACATGACACATCCCCTATGGTCACAAGAGACTTTTACTTCATTTCCATGTTCCTCCGACGAACAATAAATTACAAAAAAGTACTTTCTCCTTGACCTCCCCATCCAAAGACCTATTTGCACTCCTTATCCCATTTGCTCACTTAGTGACAATAATTTTGGTTGCTGCTTACCAATGTAGTACACTCAATTTGTTGCTTGATTTCTGGTGATTCCATGGATAAACCCATGCAGGTTTATTGACAACAGTATGGAAAAGGTTTGACATTGCCTTCTATGTTTTTCCAAATTTTCAGTTTAGCCAACAGCCCTAGTGTAATGTTCCAGGTGGACTCCCATCCAAATATTAATCAAGTCTGACTTGGTTAACTTTTGGACACCAGCCAAGGGATTCAAAAATATACATATCTCAAAAATAACATGAATAATAATCTAAGTTCACCAAAGTTTCCTTGTCATGAAAGTTAATTAGCCATATTTCATAGTGTTCAAGAAATTATTTTATTATTTTTTATTTCTCCTCTCCCTTCCCATGCATATGATTATCTTATTTTTAATATTTGAGGAGTATTGCTGATGGTTATGCCAAGTTTTCCCTGGTACTCGTTGTTCACAGTGCTTTTTTTCTAGTCCCCATGAAAAGAGATTTGGGAGCAAATTAGCATTAACTCTAAATGTAGAATTACCCTTTACACCACCTTTACTGAAGAGGGCTTTTATTAAAATCACTAACCTATTTTAGCTTTTTTTAGAATATGGCAAATATATTGTCAAACTGGAAAAATGTATGACATGTTGTAGAACAGCAAAGGATGAAGTTTCACAATTGCCTAACACTCCACCTAATGGAAAAAGCCCTATGAGTTGTTTTACACTTGACAAGTATGATGATGAGGAGGATGAAAAAGGGTGATTGAATTTAGGGCAGCATAAAGCAAACCACATCCTCAAACATTAAGTTAGGTGTGAGCTGGGCTATCTGCACACACAATTCCTTGTTGCTAAGCGCTCTTTTCTGACTCCAGAGACTGGTATGACAAGGGATTAGCCTGTCTCTATTTAATACTTTGGGAGTTTAACTAATCAGATTACCTAGCAATATGGATGTAATTAAAAAGGATCTATTAGCTTATGGAGCAGTGTGCGTTTTTATCATGTGTCTCTTCTCAGCTGGTGAACTTGTGATGTTTTGCATGAGTTATTTTACTTGGGGGGGAAAGCTTGTGATGTTCAAATAGTGCAGAGCTCTGGTTTATCTTACTCGTGCCTGTTCTTACGCTTCCTGCATCTTCCATTCACACACTAAAATGCTTTATGTTGCATTTAAGTTGTAATCAATGAATATATATGTACAGTAATAATGAGCAGCTAACATCTGTGACTTCAGAAAATAGAATAAACCAAAGAGCTACACAAACGCTAGGTACTGTAGTTGTGATTCACCATAGTGCCAAGACAGAGATTAACAGCATAGGTAACAACGTCAAGGTATCTAGTATAGAAAAGAAAGCTTACTTCAGAAAACAAGCCTTGTCCAAACCAGGATAATAAAAAGAAAAACTTGCACAAAGAAGAAAATAAAATATTTTGATAAGTTTCACAATGAAGACCAACAGCAGTTGAAAAGAAATCAGTACAGTAGACTCTCAGTTAACCGGCACCCATGGGGATTGGTAGATGCCGGATAAATGTAGTTTCTGGTTGCTTGAGAGTTACTATTAAAAATAGGCCTAACTAATACTATACCCCATACTATACCATACCATACCATACCATAAACTCTGTATTGACTTGATATTAATATTGAAATACAGTAATTAAAAGCAAATAAAGACAAAGACAAACTTAATGTAACACAGTTTTATTGTAAAAACTGCTTTGTGAATGCAGTGTGCAATTTTAGTCAAATGGCAGTCAATAAACTTTTCAACTTAATGAACTTCACTAACATAATTTTTTTAACTTCAAGTAACTTAGAAAAAACACACATACAAACTTAAAACTGTTACAGTAGGGGTAGAGAGTTTACTGGGTAGACATCGCATCAAGATCATCAGGATCTGATGATGTAGCTGGGACGGGATCAGGAGAAGTGGATGTGGATGGTTTTGGATCTACATCAGTAGATGATGCTGTACTGGCAAAATTGTGTGCAGCTTTCTTGAAAAATGAACGAATATCAGCTTGTGTTGAGGCCCTACGCCTCTCACGCAAAGGTAGGTTTTGCATGATGTGCAGCTGCATAACATGCTGAGAAGTGAAGAAGGGTTGCTGTTCTGCAAAAGCTATTACAGATTCAAATGCTGCAATAGCTCTCTGCCAGGATACTTTTTCCACCTCACACCCATCATCATCACTCTCTTCCTCCTCTGCAACATTCATTTTTCCATGATTCACAACAGCTTCTATGATGTCTTCTGTATTTAGTGTATGAGTTACTGGAATAGCTTCATCCACAGCAAGCCAGTTGTCGAGTTCATCTCGAGACAAATTCATGTTGTTGTTAGCAGAGTCAACTAACTCACAGATTTCATCATAAACTCTGCTACTGGCAGCTGCACTATTGATTGGAAGCCCCTCAAAGTCGATGGAGGAGGAGGATTCCACAGACATCACAGTGCAGGGAGACGCCACGCTAGCAGAGCGTGGAGCGTGCCGATCACGCCTGCCTGCCTGCACACCGGCGCTGTGGTCAGCTCAGCCGAGCCAGGGGAGTGCACCCTCACCCCCATCCCCAGGAGCCTCGCACAAACCCGGTGGTGGGAAGAAGATTTATGCCTTCTAGGCATGCATCCCAACGAGCTGAATTGCCCGCCGCGCCGAGCTGGCAGCATCCGCCCCTCTTTCTTTGCGGACAGCCGGGGTGAGGGCAGAGAACGGGGGGAGAGGGTTACGGCACTAGCTAAGACACTTACCAGTTCCCTGGCCCATGCAGGCAAGGAAGACCGCGCGTTCACATGACTCATGCAGTGGCCCCGGGCAACACACATGCGCCCCTCCTCCTCCTCCTCCTCCTCACATTTCGGCTAGAAATTGATTTTATTTTAATTTGTATTATTTCTTTGATTTTTTGCCGGTTGCTTAAGTTCCAGTGAAGTGAGAGTCTACTGTATATCCATAGCAGGAAGGGAGATGATAACAGGACAATAATAAGATTGCTAGAAGGTAGATGATTTTTTTATATACTTCTCTGCTGCAAAAGAAGTAAGGCAGCTACCTATGCCTGAACTGGCTCATTCAACATGTGATTAAGGTGAGAGATTAAGTTTTAGATCTGACATGGGCACCTGTGGCCAACATTAGATAATTACTAGGCACTCAGAGCACTTTGGCATACACTGTTATTAACACTGCACACACTGAAAATGTTTAGGAAGAAGTTACTTCAGTCCTCATGCCAGCAGAGCACCTCTCTATTATTTATCAAAGTAGCTTGTCTTATTTCAGGCATCCACACCACCCTGAAAAAAGATGCTGCTGCTTTAAGGAGTCAACTCGTCGTGCAACTCTTTTAAACAGCCACAACTTTTTTCAAGCTCATGTGGAAAAGAAAAGAAAAGGGTTGCTTTAATAGCAGAGAAGCATAATGTTCACACAAGGTCTAAAGCCCTTCTTCCAAATCATCTTCAAAGCATTTATTGGCCTGATTGTTATATGGGTGACGGAAATAATCCTGTAAGTTTGGCCATTATCATATGCAGATGACATTTGGATGCTGAAACTGAGAAGTGATGGCTTAGGAACATCCCACTGAACTTAACGCTAGCCATAAGATATAGTACATGCTGAGAATTTCCAAGCTCTAGCTTTTTCTTGTAAATCATCTGTCTACTACACCAGTAAGTTTCATCTTACAGGGTATGGCTTGACCAGCTGCCAGTGTTTTCTCTGTTCTCCTGTTACTCATTTCCTGTCTGCTCTGTATTCCAAGGTCTGCAGGAATGCAAAAGATTTTACTACCAGCTTCAGCATAGTTTGGAGGGATTGGGAAGTGTGTAAAAGTGACTTATGTGTATCATCTGTTTTCACAGCTGTATAAGAAAGTGACTTTAAAATGGGCTTGACTATAAGGAGACTCAAGCTAGATCCCTGAGAAGCTACCACATTGCCGAAGTGAAGCACGCTATGCACGCTATAGTGAATTCTATAGAACAGAGCTTTCCAAACTGTGTCGCGACACAAAAGTGTGTTGCCTGCGGGGCCCAGATGTGTCGCGTCAAAACCCGGAAGCGCTTCCGGGTTTTCCCGCGGTGACACACCAACGGCGGTTGGTGTGTCGCCGCGGGAAAACTTTGGAGAGCCCTGCTATAGAATGACTAATACTAAGTCCCAATATAGTTAGATTTGGTTTAGTATGAAGTGTAAACTTGCCCATTATTATTTAATGGGTATAAAATGGGACACCATGGCTTGCAAACCAACCAACCCACCATAAACTTGTTTGACATTGTATGTGAACACTAGTTTAGTTCACACTTTGAGGAAAGCCATAATATGTTTGCTCTGTGAACCCAGTCACTAGGCTTGTGAACCATATATTATGCAAACCCAGCCAAGTGGTTTGATTAATAAACTATAGTTAAACCATGGATATGTGGGATGAGTGAACCCAATAGGTATGAAAGCATGCTTCCTTCTATCTACCTTTAATCTTCCACCATTTATCTTTTCCATACAGGAAGGGAATAACAATCATCATCATCATCACCATCATTGGCGATCACTCGTAGCCGAGTAAGATTGTCTTCCAAGGGTAAAATTTTAACAGTGGATCCGTAAGTGGCTGTAAAGGCCAATTCTGGATCCGCACAACCTCCCACAATGAGGGCATAGGTTTCCGCATATCTTCCCAAGTAATTTGCAGAATTTTTCGGAGGCAGCGTTGATGGAATCTTTCAAGAAGTTGGAGGTGGCGTTTGTAGAGGGGCCATGTTTCACAGGCGTACAGAAGGGTTGGTAGTACAATGGCTTGGTAAACAAGCATTTTGGTCTCCCTGCGAATGTCCCGATCCTCAAACACTCTACGCTTCATTCGGGAGAAAGCTACACTCGCAGAGCTCAGGCGATGCTGAATTTCAGCGTCGATGTCTGCTTTTGTAGATAGATGGCTGCTGAGATAAGAAAAGTGGTCGACATTTTCTAGTGACACACCTTTAAGCTGGATTGATGGCGCTGCTGAGGGATTGGTTCGAACTTGCTGGTAAAGCATTTTGGTTTTTTTTAATGTTAATAGAGAGGCCGAGCTTTTCATATGCTTCTGCAAAGATGTTTAGGATAGTTTGAAGATCTTCCTCGGAGTGTGCACAGACTACGTTATCATCAGCATATTGAAGTTCTATAACAGAAGTTGTAATTACCTTATTTTTTGCTTTCAGCCTACTAAGATTAAAAAGCTTTCCATCTGTTCGACATATAATTTCTACACCAGTAGGAAGTTTCTCTTCAACAAGGTGTATAATCATAGCGATGAAGATAGCGAATAAGGTTGGAGCAATAACACATCCCTGTTTAACGCCGGATTCCACTTTAAATGGATCGCTTGAGAGCCATTGTTATCCAGGATTGTTGCCATCATGTCGTCATGGAGTAGCCGCAAGATGTTCACAAATTTATCAGGGCATCCGATTTTCAGAAGGATGGTCCAGAGAGCAGTACGATTTACAGTATCAAAAGCTTTAGTCAGATCAATAAATGCCATGTACAGAGGGCGGTTTTGCTCCTTGCATTTTTCTTGAAGCTGTCGTGCAGTGAAGATCATATCCACTGTTCCCCTGGAAGGGCGGAAGCCATTTTGCGTTTCAGGGAGGATGTCTTCTGATATAGATAGGAGACGGTTTGCGATGATCTTTGCCAGGATTTTGCCTGCTGTAGCTAGAAGGGAGATGCCTCGATAGTTTCCACAGTCTGTTCTAATCACCCTTTTTAAAGAGAATGATAATTATGGCATCCCTAAAGTCTGCTGGAATCTCCTCCCTCATCCAGATTTTTTCAATGAGCTTATGAAGTTGTTGTGTAAGTTCAGGCCCGCCTTCTTTAAAGACTTCAGCAGGAATACCACCAGGTCCACTAGCTTTGTTATTTTTCAATTGTTTAGTGGCTTTACTGACTTCCTCCAAACTAGGGGGTACTGCAAGCTCATCTCTTATTTGTTTTTGCGGGATTTGCAAGAAGACTTCATCAGCCACAGTAGAGTGACGATTAAGGAGATTGTAGTAATGTTCTTTCCAGCGCAGTGCAATAGACTCTTTGTCCTTTAGAAGTTTAGCACCATCTATTGAGCGTAAGGGATTTGTACCATAGTTTGTTGGTCCATAGATGGCCTTTATGGCATTAAAAAAGCCCCGTACATCATGAGCATCTGCAAAATGTTGGGTTTCTTGGGCTTTTTTTATCCACCATATGTTCTTAAGTTCTCTAGTTCTTCTTTGGACTTCTGCCTTTGCACTGGCGTAGATTTTTTTCTTAACGGCACAGTTAATATCTTTTTGCCATATCCGGAAGGCTTTCCTTTTCTTGTCAATAATATGTTCAATCTCACTATCGTTCTCATCAAACCAGTCCTGATGTCTCTTAGTTTGGTATCCGATAGTTTGTTCACAGGCTGAAATAATAGAAGTCTTCAATTTAATCCAGTGTTCCTCAACATTTTCAGGGAGTTCCATAGGCAGATGTTCCTTGAGAGTTGATTGAAAGCAAGCTCATTTAGTAGAATCTTGAAGGGCCAGTGTATTCATTTTATGCCTTGGTTTTCTTCCTTGGAGCCTACGATGAGGGACAATCTTTATGGCCATCGTGGATCGAATTAATCGATGGTCTGTCCAGCAGTCATCGGCGCTCATCATGGCTCTGGTGAGAAGTACATCACGGCGATCTCTAGCACGGACAATTACATAATCTAAAAGATGCCAGTGCTTCGACCGTGGGTGCTTCCATGATGTTTTAAATTTATTTTTCTGGCGAAATAGTGAGTAATGACAAGGTTATGCTCTGCACATTTAGTCAGAAGTAAGATTCCATTCATGTTGCTATTGTCAACTCCTTCTTTCCCAATGATCCCCGGCCACAAATCAAAGTCACGCCCAACTCTTGCATTGAAATCTCCCAGGAGGATAATTTTATCCTCCTTTGGTATCTCTGATAAGATGGTGTCCAGCTGGGTATAAAAAGTTTCCTTGATATCCTCATCTGCATCTAGTGTTGGTGCGTAAGCACTTAGGATAGTTGCCTGTTGGTTTTTGGCGAGTTTTATTCGGAGAATTGAGAGTCATTCGTTAATCCCAGTGGGAACTTCTGACAAGAGCTTCACAAGGTCGTTTTTGATAGCAAAGCCTACCCCATGTATTCGTCGTTCTTGTTCAGGCAGTCCTTTCAAAAAGAAGGTATAACCTCCTTTTTCTTCTATATACCTCTCTACCGTACATATACTTATGCTTTTTGAACAGCTCACAGTCTAACCTCAATGGAGGACTATCGCTATCTTTCATTTATTGATGACTTCAGGAATAGTCTACGGTGGAAAAGGCTCACCTCTAAAACTGTATCTAGGCCTGATATTGGGGTGCCTGGCTATTGATACCGTCAACAATGGATAGTTAGCAGAGGCAAGGTTGCAGTTGTTATTATTATTATCACTATGATGATGATGATGATGATATGGGTAATCTACAATTAGATTCACAGACAAAGACTGGTGAGAACTTAATAATTCAAGTCCTAACCAAGACCTAGGAATTATTGTTGCTGTAATTTTATATTTTTAACTTATTGTTGTGAACCGCCCAGAATCCCCAGGTATGGAGGAGATGGGCGGTGATACAAATTTAAATAATAAATAAATAAATTAAGGTAGCGTCTGAGGATATAAGCAGTTCCAAGCAGGGTATTTGCTGTTGTTGTAAAATTAAGGTGTTCAGGTCTGATAAATTCAACATTTCCAAATATCGAGGGAGTCTTTTAGGTATTGATCTATTATTATTATTATTATTATTATTATCATTATTATTATTATTATTATTATTATTATTATTATTTAATATAGCCACCCAGTAGGTATCATAAAGGTATCAATGGATCGTGCTTCACTTCGTATTGATCAGTTGTCCTCATTCCAAAACTCTGCCTTGCTGCAGAGTTGGGTTGGACCTGCCAGATTCACCTGTCCTTTAGTATACATTGTAAAAATATTCTATATAGTCTCAATGGCAGAAGTAGTGTAGAACTCTCCCTGCCAAATTGGAAAAAAAGGAAAAATATTGAGTTCATGGCCTTTCAAGACAACTTTGAAAACATTGTATTGAAGACATTGTATTGAAGCCATACAAACAAAACAGAGAGAAAGAATGGAACATCTTGTTCCTATCTTTTGTCCTCAGCATTGGGCCTCTCAACAACAGAAACATTCCTATTTTGACTGATAATATGTAGGAAGGTGAATTTACAATTGTTATTTTTAACATGAAAAAGCATACAGTATTTGTGCCCAATTTCCTGGTTCATCACAGAGAACCAACATAAAATCGCTTCCTGGATGCCTTTCGTGACATACTTGTAGGGACACTCCTGATTCAAAACAAGTTTAATAGTCCTTCTGTTTCACAGGGGAACTGAACTGGGCGGGATCCACCTCCCAGGGTAAGGCTTCAAAGAAATGAATGGGAAGATTGGAACCACTCATTGCGAACAGAAACCTCTTGAACTTCTCTGCCAAGCCCAAGCATCTCTATTATTTTACTACAATTTATTAGCCCCAGGAATTTTTAAGCCAAATTGTTCTTAACTTTCAGGAATTTGTAACTCTTTATAATGAATACTTTCCTTAAATAATTCCTTAAATTCAGTGGGATTTCCACCTGAATTAACATTAATTCACTGTTAGTTCCGGCTTAGCCATTTTAATCATCCTTATGAATGATGGTCTTCCCTGAACATAACAACAATAGCAGACTGAAATATATACCCTGAATTTTGTATAAAACAAGGTGGGTCAGATTGAGAAATCCCAAAACTATGACGATATTTGACATTGGAATGGCAAGATTCCAGAAAACAAGGATCATACTGTATGTATTCAATAGTTGTCCAGGAGAGGTAACTCTGGAAACATTAGATTTTATTTCCAGTTCTCGCGCCACTTCCCTACCTGTATGGAAGGGGTCTCATTTACAAGGTTGCAAGGGGATGTAGAAAGAAGAGGAAATTAGGGAAAATTACTTCCACACCTTTCCAGTGACACTGTCTAGAATAAAGAATAAAAGCCAATTGATTTGAAGAATTTCTATAGTGCTTCTTAGGCATCTATAGCATTTCTGTCCAGATTTACATGGTGCTGGTCCAATCCAGGCTTGCTTAATTTCAGGCATTTTAATCCACCTAGTGCCCGCCACTCCTGGCCTCTTTTTCACCCTGTGGCACCCCTGCTAAAATCCTCTCTTCTAGGCCCTTTAACATATAGGATATGTACATATATATATATATATTGTTCCAAAGTTATTCTTCTCAGTACTTCCCAATTCATACTCTGACTTCAGACCAGGGCAGCCTCAGCATGGAGGTTCTTTTTCTTTGAAGTTGGAAAAATCACAGGGTCCATCTGAATCTCCACTTCTTACTCTGATTATCACAAGCTTTGGAAAGTAATCCAGTGAATATTGGCATGATTCAGGGCACAGCCCACTTCTTGATTGTTTAATCTTTCTGCTAATGCTTTCTTCTAGTATCCGATTCTTTTTTTTTCTTTTCATGAGAGATCATAGAGCCAGTAGGTGGCAAAAGACAACTCTAACCCTTCACCATCAGAATTCTGATGGTTTTTTGAAAATATTTCATTTTATTATATCAAACTAATTAACAAGAGAAATGTATATAACTGCATGCAAAGGCATTAATATAAAGTTATGTTAAAATTGATAATAACGAGAGCCGTTTTAAGGAATGTGCAGGTCCAGTACAACTCCACCCTAGGAACCACCCTATCCCATACACGCAGCCCTCAATTAAAATTTTGGATGAATTCTTGTAAAGTGAGTTCTTAAAATGTGGCATTCAGAACAGAATGCCCAAATAGCCTCAACTAAAAATTAAAGACACAACAAGAAGAAATATATTGGCTACAAAATCTAAATGCTTACTATTTTTATTTTCATTTTAATCAAATTGTTATTCTGCTATAGAGAGAAACTGCTTTTATTTTTAAAATGCTGTTTTCCTTTATTTCTATTTTCTGTATAAAACTATTGTAGCCATTTCCTCCCTTCTGGCTACACAAAGAAAAGAGATCATAAAAAAATCCATCACCATAAGAACCTTTCTACTTTTAGAATTTTGTTGTTTATTTGTTCAGTCGCTTCCGACTCTTCATGACTTCATGGACCAGCCCACGCCAGAGCTTCCTGTCGACCGTCGCCACCCCCAGCTCCCCCACGGTCGAGTCCGTCACCTCCAGAATATCATCCATCCATCTTGCCCTTGGTCAGCCCCTCTTCCTTTTGCCTTCCACTTTCCCTAGCATCAGCTTCTCCAGGGTATCCTGTCTTCTCATTATGTGGCCAAAGTACTTGAGTTTTGCCTTTAATATCATTCCCTCAAGTGAGCAGTCTGGCTTGATTTCCTGGAGTATGGACTGGTTTGAACTTCTTGCAGTCCAAGGCACTCTCAGAATTTTCCTCCAACACCACAGTTCAAAAGCATCTACTTTCGCTCAGCCTTCCTTATGGTCAAGCTCTCGCAGCCATAGCTTACTACGGGGAATACCATTGCTTTAACTATGCGGACCTTTGTTGTCAGTGTGATGTCTCTGCTCTTAACTATTTTATTGAGATTTGTCATTGCTCTCCTCCTAAGAACTAGACGTCTTCAGATTTCCTGGCTGCAGTCAGCGTCTGCAGTAATCTTTGCGCCTAGAAATACAAAGTCTGTCACTGCCTCCACTTTTTCTCCCTCTATTTGCCAGTTATCAATCAAGCTATTCAACCCCATTTTTTTAACTTTTGTTCATCGTTTGTTTTTGTATTTTTTGTAGTTGGGTTTTTTTTGGGGGGGGGGTCTTTCTGCATATTAAAAAAGGAATAAAATACATTTCAAAATTAAATGTACACAAGAGTGGGATGAGCGACTTTGTCTGAAGTATTTTGCAAGTCCAGATGCTCCAGGCCAGCTGGATCACCTCTACTTACAGAACTCCTTGGACTCTCCAGGCATGGCAGGCAGTCTAGGGCAGGGGTCGGCAAACTTTTTTATGCCGGGAGCCATTTTGACATGCTCGAGGACATTTTGAAATGCTCGAGAGCCAGGGGGCGGGGTTTGCGGGCGGGGGCCAATCGCGTGGAAGGGGGCGGGGTTTGCGGGCAGGAGCCAATCGCGCGGAAGGGGGCAGGATTTTGGCTGTGAAGCTGGACGAGCCGCCGGACCTGGAGTGCTTCCGCGCGCAGCTGAGCGAGGCCCGGCGCGGCAGGGAGGTGGCCGCAGGGCTCGGGTTAGCGGGGGGAGAGGACGCCGAATGGCGGGGTGGGGGGATTGATGGGGCGGGAGGGTGCACCCGCTTCTCCACCTCGCTCCCGCAGCCCCTGCTGGCCTTTCTGAAGCGTCGCCCCGCCTCCTCCCCCGGGGTCCGAGTAAGCTGCGACAGGCGGGCGGCGAGCGAAGCGTCGCCCTGCCTCCTCCCCCGGGGTCCTTCGTGAAGACCTTCTCCATCCTCGCTGCTCCCGCCGCCACTCCTTACTGCCTTCCTTCTTCTCTCCCTCGCCGGCACCCACCACCCCTGCCCCACCTCCGCCCACCCTTCTCCTCCCTCCCCCTCACAGAGATTTCGTCTCTGTCTCCTCCTGTCTTCTGTCTGTCTCCTTTGAAGCCGGAAGCACCACCGGCCGCCTGGGGAGGCCGCCCAAGGGCACCCCGGACCCAGGTCCCAGCCTCCGCGCACTGCCGGCAAGATGCGGCTGCCCCCGAAGGGGCGCAGGGACGGCGCGCCTCCCAAGCAGAGCGGGAGGACCTGCAGCGACGGGTCGCCACAGCCCTCGCCTACTCCGGCCGCGGAAGGGGCAGCCCCACCTCGCTCCTGCAGCCCCTGCTGGCCTTTCCGCTTCCCATCTCCAGTAAGGCCGCCACGCTGCAGGCGTTGCGGAAGAAGAGGCGCTTGCAGCTCTCCAGCTTGTCGGCCACCTGCTGCAGCGTCTCGGCCGTGCGGCGGGGGGGCAGCGCCGCGTCCCCCAGCCAGTGCTGCAGGTAGTCGCCCAGCAGCTGCGCCGTCTCCTCTCGCAGTGCGCCCGGCATGGCAACGCTCTCCTGCCTGCCTGGTGAGCGCTTCGGGGGGGCAGCGGCCGTTGCAACGCGGGCGGAGGAAGAGGCGCTTGCGGCGGCGGCAACCAACCAACTTCCCCACCCGCCGACCTCGAAGAAGCGCTGCCCGACTTGGGCGAAAGTTGGAAGGCTCCCGAGGGTGGAGGAAGAATCAATCGCCCTCCTCCAGCGCTGGCCATCAGAGTTTGGGGGCGGGATCCAATCGCATGGAAGGGGCGGGGGTGAGTTCAGCTGTGGAAGAGCCACACTCAAGGGGCCAAAGAGCCGCATCTGGCTCGAGAGCCGCCATTTCCGACCCTTGGTCTAGGGGATGGGAGGTGGGGAAGTCTGGCCTGCTACGGTTGGACTCCCAAGGGAAGACCCCTGGCAGGGGGCCCAGGGTGGGAAGGCTGCACCCTTCCCAGCCCCTCCTTGCAACCAGATGGTGGGGAGGGGTTTCTCTTGTTGGGGATGAGGTTAGGTACTAGGATAGGATATATTGTTTGGATATTATCCTTCCTTTCTCACGTGAGTGAGATCAGCAAAGTATCATCCCCGGCAGCATAAAAAGTTGGAAGCTGAGACAAGGTTGGTTTAACCTTCTGGAAAATAATCCAGGATGCTGTTAGGCAGACTGGATTATCCTGGCATTACCCCTTTTTATCCCTCTAAAAAGAACAACCACACAGTTTTGTGGAGTAATAAAAGTAATCTTTACTCACATAACCTGGTTCTCAAAAATAACAGTTGCAGTAGTAGAGTCAAGGCAGGTTTAAAACATACTAAGTTACAAGAATAGAAAATATAGGCTTTAGCATTCTGTCTGGGTTTGGAGAGATAAGACAAAATGTCCTTTCAGTTCGGAAGCATGGTCGGAGAGTCTCTCTGAGAGAGTCTCTGAGGAAGAAGAAGGAAGTGACCTCACAGAGTTCTCTCTTCAGGAAGCTACTGTGAGTCTCCGCCCTCTTCATGTCCTTATATGGCGAGATATGAATTGTTAGTATGACTGCCATTATTTTTCCACATCTCTGGGCTGTGAGACAGGTTGAGCATGGGCTGGGCAGTGACCAGGTTGCCTGCCATAAACATGGCTAGGTGGCCATTAGAATACCATAAGAAAGGAGACAAGACAAAAGAAAGGGAAATAGTGGTGAGTATCTAAAACCTAAATATACAGGTAGTCCTTGTTTAGCGATCATAATAGGGACCAGCAACTCAGTCATTAAGTGAAGCAGTCGCTAAGTAAAACATTATTTTACGATTTTATTTCAGCTTTCCTTTGCTTTACAGACCCCTAAAGGTCATAAATGCAAGGACTGGTCACAAAGTTACTTTTTCATTACCGTCATAACTGCAAATGGTCGCTAAACAAGGCAGTCACTAAACAAAGACTACCTGTACTTCCAGATCAAAATTACTCTAACAATAAAAAGTAATATTAGATGTCCATCGCACCTAACTCATTGCAGGCTAATGCTAACATTTATGTCCTTTCCTGGCCTTCTTTAGCAGATTTTTGTTGTCTTGCAAAATTCTGAAGAGCACGCCTTCCCTTGCCACTAATATCCACTTTGCAGTGAGACGGGGGCCAGAATGCACGATGGCCATCCTTTCTACTCTTCCTTATAAAGGTGTGTTCTTGGACCATTCTGGACTAAATAAAGCCTTTTAGTTCGACTGGGACTGGGAGACCCAGGTTCTAATCCACCCTCGGCAACAGAAGCTCTCTGCGTGACTTTGGGTGAGTCATTCTCTCTCAGCCCAGCCTACCTCACAGGGAGGTTATTGTGGGGGAAAATAGGAGGGAGCATTATGTACACCACCTCGAGCTCCCAGATGAAAGGAGGGATATAAATCTCACAAATAGATACAGTTGGACTTGGATCTCTGGGCAAAATACATTTCTCCCCTTCCCTTCAAAATCTAAGCAAGCATCACACTTTTCTCTGATGCACACAACTTTCTCTGTTTCTTTTCTCCACCTTCTCTCTCTCTCTCACTCACACCCACACACATTTTCTCTCACACTACCTTTTCTATTTGTTTTCTCCCCCATATCTCTCTCTCTCTCTCTCTCTCTCTCTCTCACACACACACACACACAAACACAAACACAAACACAAACACAAACACACAGGATTTTTGGTTTTTTTACTGGAGCCACATGATCTGAGCTGCAAAACCCAGACAAGTGAGAGATTTCTTGATCTTTTTGCTTCTGTCTAGTGTCCATTCAGAATGCAACCTAGACATAGTTGTATTGACTCCAAGTCACATCCCATATTCAATGTTGGGAGGCCCATCTTCTACCTACTTCCCAAAATACACAAACGAGGCAACCCGGGCTGCCCCGTTGTCTCAAGCATCAGAACCACCACAGCTGAGATATCAGGTCTCATAGACGCTGTATTCAGACCACTTGCCACCAGCACTCCAGCTACCTAAGAGGTTCCACAGACTCCCCAAGACTGAAACCCATGGGAAATCATCTCCCTAACACGGCTTTCCACCTACAGTGTCTACCATGTTGCGCATCAGTGGGTGGGCCCAACTCACCTCCTTCTCCATAACCCTTGGCAAAAACCAGTTGCCAGAGCAGAGCATTTTTCTCTGTCAGGGCTCTCTCTCGCATCTTGCCAACTACCCCACTAACTGTTTTCGGGGACACGTTGTCATGACAGAGTCTTTGTCTTGTCCCTAGCCCATTCTAGAGACATCTCGAATTTGTCCTGGCTGCTCTAGTTTTAAAGTAGCATTTTCAATCCTCTCCCGAGTCAAGTCTTGGCATACGAAGGTTTTCCGGATGACACAGGTCAGGACTGGAACTTGCTGAACTCCTATTGGCCAGCTGAGGCTTCTGTGAGCCCCGCACTTCCCTCCACTGTAGTCACTTATCCATGCCTTCCATGTGCATTTAGGCTTAATTACACTTTTACTGGTTTTCTTAAAGCTGCTGATAGAGTAGAACAAAACAGAAAAACAAGGTTTGAAAATACAGATTAAGAAAGTTCAAACAAAACTATTTATTAAGGGGAAAAAGTCCTAAATAATATACTGTAGATTAAGTACTAATATAGGTATTAAAAAAAACATCCATTTTAACACCATAAGAATCACTATAATGTTATTAAGCCTTCCACTGCTTTACCAAGATAGGACATCAGAATTCTGATAATAGGACGGCAGGAGATGACATTAAGGTAGCTCTGGATCCATAGAATCTAATCAACTCATCTGCCAGCTTGTTCCATAACAAATATTTTTTTAAAAACACTCTCCCTTGAAGCTTTTTTTCTTAATGTACCAGAAAGAAGGAGAAAGAAAGCCACTGTCCCTACCTACTAGGCAGCTGGTAAGACTGGCAGATGGGTGTGGTAGGTGTTCTACCACAGATTCACACCTCCTCCCATGGTAGGAGGGGACTTTCATGGCAGATTAGTTATGTCACCGAAACATTAATAGCTCCTGAAACCTCTATTCACAAATTCTAAAGTGATTGCATGACTTGGAATGAGAGGATGAAACCATTACTTCGTTCTGAAACTGTGCAGCAAAGGAATGACTTCTGCTCCAGATTCAGGGCAAGTGAGAAACTCACCATCCACACCAAGAAAAAGGAATTATGGTTTCTTTATCGCACCCAGCCTTGCAAGGGAGACCCAATACTTTCCCTCTCTGATACTGCCAATAGTAGTTTTAGATTCCAGACTTGATGGTCTTATGATTGAGAGGGAGGGTGTTCTTAAGATGGTAATATCATGAGCATGACTTCACATGACTGCACAAGTATGGCCCTTCATTTGTTGCTGGCCTACCCCTCTCAACAACCCTGAGTGCAGGCAATGCTGGCTGAGGCCACTGGGAATGTCTGAACATTGTGTACCCATTATGGGAATGTCCTAAGCTGGTACTGCATCTTATTTCTCTAAAAACCAAATAAAAATAAAACTCTGTTGCACTTGTAGGGCTCTTTGGGGCCTTCTGCTGGAATCTGGACTTTTGCCCCAGCATCTTCTCTCCAATAGTACAGTAAAGCTGGATTCCAATACAGGACGACCAGCTCAAAATATCCATCCATGGTAAAAGAAGGCCAACGTCAGTAACTGGGCTGGCTTAAGGCTCTGCTTGGGTGCAGGCATTGCCTTAAACATATCAGGAGACAGCTAGCTATTTGTGCATAGTTAATGATGCTCATTTTATTATTTGATATAGTGTATGAGTGTCCTTTTCTACTTCAAAATTATATTTATTTTTATATTGTATTTAGTGATATGTCATTTTTATCATCTGCAAGCTGCCCAGAGTCATCATATGTGAGATGGGCGGTAGAGAAATATGACAAATAAAGAAACAAACAAATAAATAAATAAATATTTAATTCAGCACTGTGACATGAGAAAGAAGTTTCTATCTATCTATCTATCTATCTATCTATCTATCTATCTATCTATCTATCTATCTATCATATTTCTTCACCACCCATCTCGTATAGCATCATTTTATTATGATTGTTGTGATAGTGTACTAACATAAAGAAATTTAAAGTCTGAAATTGTGGAGATGCATTTATTGTGTTGGCCAATATCTGTTTGAGGGTTGTTGTGTAGTTTTGCTCTAATCAAGCAGGAATATTGAAGCAGAAGTAACTGTATAGATGGCCATCTAAAGCCACCCCCACCTTTCCTTAAGACCATTAAGTTCAGAGCCTAAAATGTCTCTTTTGATGGCACCTGTACTTCCTTGCAGAAGAAAAGCCTTCATGTCTCCCATGCCAAAAGAACTCTCCTGCAAGATCTTTGTTCTTTTCAGAAGATGTTCAGGATCTTTGCGCTTTTGGATATCCTATCTTGGTCCATGTGTCAGGGACAGTTGACCTTGATGAACTAGCAGCCAAACTGGCAAATATCTTTACACATAAGACTCCTACTCCAAATCAGAGATGGATAGAATTGTTTCTGTGGACACCAGTGTGTCCATAGGCCTCCCTTGGCATTTCTCATACTCTCTACTCTACTGGGTTTAATTTATATTTTTAAGCTATTTTTATTTTTTCTTAATAGGAAGTTGGCTTATTGCATAGTATGCCTTTGTCAAGCCTCTGGCATCAAACATCCTTCCCCAATGACCGTGTCCTACATACGTGCTATATATGTTCTTATAAAATAAAAATGGTGAGTAGACATGTAGATACCTGCCTAGAAAAATGACAAAGGCATGCAGAGGTGGCAGCAAGCATCATGACTGGACTTGAAGTGGCAGAGAGGAATGTCTCCAGTTTGTGTTCTGCAACTGTGGCGATCACTTTGGGAGAGCATGCTCACCATGCTTTTAATATTCCAAATGCAACTTTTCCCCAAGACGATCGATTCCTGCTGGAGACAGCAGAGGACACAGGAAGGCAGGAACATTTTTATAGTTGTCTCAGGTAATTCCAGATCAGCCATACTATATTACCTCTGAATCTGGTTAACTATATTCCACAGTTAAGGCTAAAGGGCAAAGTTCTGCATGTTCTGGAGATTTAGAGGGTTCATTTAAAAAAAAATTTGGGAGGAGGGTTGGTAGACTTGTTAGCAAGATTTCTTTAGAGCAGTATGTCTATGACATACTTTCATATTTTCTTTATAGACATATGTTTATAGACATATTTATAGACATATGTTCTTTAGAGCAGTGTTTTTCAAACTTGGCATGCGGGCTGGGGAATTCTGGGAATTGAAGTCCACACATCTTAAAGTTGCCAAGTTTGAAAAACACGGATTTAGAGGATGTCCTGCTTCCAGTGTCCTTTTGTTAATGGTTCTTAAACTCAAGAAGAGAGGAAGTGAGTGAACAATAATTTTCTGATGTTCTCTACGTTCCCCTTAATTCTCCCCCTTGTCTCAATTATGCATAACTCCATTGTGCATAACTGTGACCAAAGAATAGTTCTTGGGATTTTGTCAACATTTATCCTATCAAATGTTACTCTCAGAGAAAGGGGGAGATTCAGAGAAATATTTCCCTAAGATTTCTGCTGGCCTGGACATCCAAGTTCCCCGTGTATGATGGATTGTGAGAGTTATGCAGTTCATGAGAAGGTCCAGTGTTCACAGGACATCAAAGTCTAACTGTTTCTAAGGTTTGAACAGAAGCAACTCCACTCCTAGTATCACATTATTTGTCCCCATAACAATATGAAGTTTATTCCCCAAAAATAAACATGTCAACTTCCCTACATATTATGGCATAGCACAATGTGTAAATCCAGTGATGGAATGAAGAAACATTAAAGCAACTCTTCCTCATAGTTAAGTTAAAGTGCTATGCACCAGTCCTTGAGTTGGCAGAAAACTATACTATAGTTATTTGTTGTTTATTCGTTCAGTCGCTTCCGACTCTTCATGACTTCATGGACCAGCCCACGCCAGAGCTTCCTGTCGGCCGTCACCATCCCCAGCTCCCCCACGGTTGAGTTTGTCACCTCCAGAATATCACCCATGCATCTTGCCCTTAGCCGGCCCCTCTTCCTTTTTGCCTTCCACTTTCCCTAGCATCAGCATCTTCTCCAGGGTATCCTGTCTTCTCATTATGTGGCCAAAGTACTTCAGTTTTGCCTGTAATATCATTCCCTCGAGTGAGCAGTCTGGCTTTATTTCCTGGAGTATGGACTGGTTTAATCTTCTTGCAGTCCAAGGATTGCAGAATTTTCCTCCAACACTGGCGATCACTCGTAGCCGAGTAAGATTGTCTTCCAAAGGTAAAATTTTAACAGTGGATCCGTAAGTGGCTATAAAGGCCAATTCTGGATCCGCACAACCTCCCACAATGAGGGCATAGGTTTCCAGGTGGGAGACGGTTATGATGAGGGTTTGCCTGACGTGCCTTCCTTTTAGCTCTTTTCTCCCTTTCGCCCTGTACTCGTGCTTCTTCAAAGTCCATAGCGCCGTTAATAAAGGCTGACCTCCAATTGAAACACTCATGAGTTAGGGCTTCCCAGTTCTCAATGCTGATATTACATTTTTTTAAATTAGCTTTGAGAGTATCTTTGAATCTCTTTTGCTGTCCACCAATATTCCGTTTTCCATTCTTAAGTTGGGAGTAAAGTAGCTGCTTTGGAAGACGATGGTCAGCATTCAAACAACATGACAAGTCCAGCACAGTTCAAAAGCATCTGTCTTCCTTCGCTCAGCCTTCCTTAACTATGCGGACCTTTGTTATCAGTGTGATGTAACTATTTTATCAAGATTTGTCATTGCTCTCCTCCCAAGAAGTAGACGTCTTCTGATTTCCTGGCTGCAGTCAGCGTCTGCAGTAATCTTTGCACACTAGAAATACAAAGTCTGTCACTGCCTCCACTTTCTCTCCCTCTATTTGCCAGTTATCAATCAAGCTGGTTGCCATAATCTTTTGTTTTTTTCAGGTTTAACTGCAACCCAGCTTTTGCACTTTCTTCTTTCACCTTTGTCAGAAGGCTCCTCAGCTCCTCTTCGCTTTCAGCCATCAAAGTGGTATCATCTGCATATCTGAGATTGTTAATGTTTCTTCCAGCGATTTTAACTCCAGCCTTGGATTCTTCAAGCCCAGCACATTGCATGATGTGTTCTGCGTACAGATTGAATAGGTAGGGTGAGAGTATACAACCCTGCCATACTCCTTTCCCAATCTTAAACCAGTCCGTTGTTCCGTGGTCTGTTCTTACCATTGCTACTTGGTCGTTATACAGATTCCTCAGGAGGCAGACAAGAGGACTTGGTATCCCCATACCACCAAGAACTGGAGTCTACCTTGCAGGATCTTGAGCATTACCTTACTGGCATGTGAAATAAGTGCCACTGTTCGATAGTTTGAACATTCTTTAGTGCTTCCCTTTTTTGGTATGGGGATATAAGTTGATTTTTTCCAATCTGATGGCCATTCTTGTGTTTTCCAAATTTGCTGGCATATGGCATGCATCACCTTGACAGCATCATCTTGCAAGATTTTAAACAGTTCAGCTGGGATACCGTCATCTCCTGCTGCCTTGTTATTAGCAATGCTTCTTAAAGCCCATTCAACCTCACTCTTCAGGATGTCTGGCTCTAACTCACTGACCACACCATCAAATCTATCCCCGATATTATTATCCTTCCTATACAGATCTTCCGTATATTCTTGCCACCTTTTCTTGATCTCTTCTGCTTCTGTTAGGTCCTTGCCATCTTTGTTTTTGATCTGGAATTTACCTCCGATGTTTCTAATTTTCTGGAAGAGGTCTCTTGTCCTTCCTATTCTATTATCTTCTTCCACTTCCGTGCATTGCTTGTTTAAAAATAATTCCTTATCTCTTCTGGCTAACCTCTGGAATTTTGCATTTAATTGGGTGTATCTCCCCCTGTCACTGTTGCCTTTTGCTTTCCTTCTTTCTTGGGCTACGTCCAGTGTCTCAGCAGACAGCCATCTTGCCTTCTTGGTTTTCTTTTTCTTTGGGATGTTTTTTTGTTGCTGCCTCCTGAACTATGTTGCGAACTTCTGTCCATAGTTCTTCCGGGACCCTATCTACTAAATCTAGTCCCTTAAATCTATTCTTCACCTCCACTGCATATTCATTAGGAATATTAGTGAGCTCATATCTAACTGATCTGTGAGTCTTCCCTATTCTTTTTAGTCTGATTCTAAATTGTGTAATAAGAAGTTTGTGATCTGAACTACAGTCAGCTCCAGGTCTTGTTTTTACCAACTGTATAGATGTCCGCCACCTTTGGCTACAAAGGATGTAGTCAATCTGATTTCGGTGTTGACCATCTGGTGAAGCCCATGTATAATGTCGTCTTTTAGGTTGTTGGAAGAATGTGTTTGTTATGCACAGTGAATTGTCTTGGTAAAATTCTATCAGCCTATGTCCTGCTTCATTTTGTTCTCCCAGACCATACTTACCTGTAATTCCAGGTGTTGTTTGACTTCCCAACTTAGCATTCCAGTCTCCTCTAATGAAAATAACATCTCTTTTTGGCGTATTATCCAGTAGGTGCTGCAGATCCTCATAGAACTGATCTACTTCTGCTTCTTCAACATCTGTGGTTGGGGCATATATTTGGATCACTGTGATGTTAAATGGCTTACCCTGAATTTGAATTGAGATCATTCTATTGTTTTTTGGATAGTATCCAAGCACTGCTTTAGCCACTTTATTATTAATTATGAAGGCTACTCCATTTCTTCTGTGGTCCTCTTGTCCACAGTAGTAGATCTGGTGGTCATCTGATGTGAAGTGGCCCATTCCAGTCCATTTCAGTTCACTGACACCCAAAATGTCTGTATTTAACCTTGACATCTCACCAATAACCACATCCAATTTGCCCTGGCTCATAGATCTTACATTCCAGGTTCCTATGGTGTGTTGGTCTGTAGAACATCGGATTCGTCATTCACCACCAGCACCGTTGGCCGCTAGCCATCCTTTCGGCTTTGAGCTAGCTGCGTCATCACAACTGGAGGCTAGTTGAACTTATCCTCTGTTCCTCCCCAGTAGCATTTTGACCATCTTCCAACCTGGGAGTCCCATCTTCCGATGGTATACCAACATATCTCTGGTTGTACTGATCCATTTAGTTTTCACAGCAAGAATACTGGGGTGGGTTGCCGTTACCTTCCCCAGGGATCGTATTTAGTCTGACCTCTCTGCCATGACCTTCCCGTCTTGGGTGTCCCTTCATGGTTTATCTCATGGCGTCATTGAGGTGCTCAAGCTCCAGCACCACAACAAGGTGACAATCTCCTTTGCTGGAGATACTATAGTTATAGTACATTGTAAACAATACATTTATGTTCCCCATGGCAATCCCTATCTTGTAACAGGCACAAAGCCACCAAATGATGCTCTCCTCATTTTAAGGTATATATGACACATCAAGGATGGGAATTAGTGGATCCCGCTGGCTTTGTTATCCTTCCCTCCCTCAGTGGGGTGCGGTAGCTCAGCGGTGGGGCGCGGTAGCTCAGTGGGTTAAACCGTTGAGCTGTTAGTCTGCCGACCATAAGGTCGGCAGTTCGAATCCGTGTGGCGAGGTGAGCTCTCATCACTAGCCCCAGCTTCTGCCAACCCAGCAATTCGAAGGCTAAGGCAAGTAGATAAATGGGTACCACTTACGTGGGACAATATGCTGGCGTTCCTTTCGGGGGGTTGCCCTCGGACCAAGGAGGAAGATCTGGAGTCTCCCGCGGATGGCGGCTGAGGACGGCGGCAGAGGACGGCGGATCCCGATTAACAACTTCCAGGACGTCAGCAGCCGGCTCAGAAGCAAGGCATTCTGGGGCATGTAGTTCCGATGCCTGCGGAAGAAGAGCCGGTTCCCTTACCTTCTCCCTAATCGCGCAGTTGTAACATTGTTAAAAAATAAATATATGAATTGTTAGTAATTGGATGTGTGATATTGTAAGCCGCCTAGAGTCCTCCGATAGGGAGGGGATAGGCGGGGTATAAATATGAATAAAAAATAAAATAAATAAATAAATAAATAAATGCCACCAGCCAGTGGGAAAACATACACAAACACTCTTCTTAATGAGGCCTAGGGGTTGGAAGAGGTAAGGTTTGACAGATGACAGACTGGCAGATTTAGCCATTTTTCAAAATTTGTCCTTGTTTTCCACAAATGATTTGTGTGGTGCATTCGAAGGGTGTTTGACCATCTACTGCTTCATCTGAAAGTTGGGCTCCTTTTATACATGGGTTTAGCTCTATTCCAGAAGAGTGCTAAACTGGTCTTCAAAAGCAGCCAGGCAACAGCTGACAAGCATGGGGAGAGTTCAGCATGAAGCAGCTGCTTTATCATGCAGCCTCCCCACCACCACTCTTGGTCAACTGCTTCAGGCTAATCCGGGCCTTTGAGATGGGGTTCAGAGACCTGGGATATATTGCAGGACAGCCCATCTGAAAGAACTGGCCTGTTCTGCTGCAAAGCAAAAATACCACAGGGGATGGTGCCCTGGGACCAGAGGAGAGAGGATATTCTTGCAGCAGCCTAAAGTGGCAAAGAGGTACTGGGTTGATCCCAACTTATGAGGTCTCCTGAATGAGCCACCAGATGAATAGTTGGTGAAGCATGTCAGATTGCACCCATGGCACAACTGCCACAGCTTGTTGCCTGCTTAAAGAAAAAATACTACTTTAACACCTGAACATCAAGAAATAATTTAAAGCTGCCTCTGGTATGACTTGGGTATGAGATGAAGGCATCATGAGGATGCAACAGAAAAAAGGTTGCCAGGGAATGTTTATACCATGGTTAGGTGCAAGCGAGGAAAAGCCTGTGCAATACTTGTTATGCAAGAAATCCTCCTGACACACCCAACTGTAATAAAATTTTGTTAAGTAACACTGACCTTCCTTATTCCCATGGTATCATCTTTCTGAGACTTTGAACTCTTTCAAAGCTTTGAGTGTTTTACAATCAAATGACTCATGAGATCTCTAACCGCACCCCAATTGTTTGATAAAATCTCTTGATATAAAAAAGATAAATAAGATATTTGAGTGACACACCCTTGTTTTGAAAGATACAATTCATTTTGCTTTCCAATAGAAGCAACCCTCCTCTCAAAGGCTTCTTACTTAAAATCAGGAAATCCAAGGTTGCAATTCTGCCTGCATTCGTTTAAAATTGTATTTATTTCAAAGAATAGGACTTAGTTTTGGCATACAATTGGCTCCTCAAATATCTTTTCCTGATGTAACACTTAGCATCCTCAGCTGACAAGGTTGAAGTTGGTTCCTAATTATTTATTCATTTCAGAGCTAAATTGACAAGCAAGAGAGTTTTTTAAAGTGTTCTTTAAAAGAAAACAAGGAGAAATGGTAAAAAAAACCAACTTCAAATATGTATGTATGTATGTATGTATGTATGTACTGTATGTATGTATGTATGTATGTATGTATGTATGTATGTATGTATGTATATAAAGTTTTATGCAACAATTTTGGTAAAGGATTACCATATTTCATTGTACTTGACTATGGATATTCTACATCTATATGCAATTCATTCATAAATTGCAAGTAACTTTAATCCAATGAATTACTGGGACCATAATTCTTTCAAATTTTGAAGGACCCACCTCTTAGCATTGAGAACAGCATGCAGAATCCATTTTGTAGAGGAATTTAGCTCTGGCTTTCAGAAGAAAGTGGGATGGGCAAAATGGTTGCTCAGTAAAGGAAAAGGTTCCCCCACACAGTCGTGTCCAACTCTAGGGGCCGGTACTCATCTCCGTTTATTAGCCGAAGAGCCAGTGCTGTCCGAAGACGCTTCCACGGTCATGTGGCCGGCATGACGTGCGCGGAACGCTGTTACCTACCCACCGAAGTGGTACCTATTAATCTACTTGCATTTGCATGCTTTTGAATTGCTAGGTTGGCAATAGCTGGGGCAAGTGTGGGAGCTCACTCCGTCACACGGTGCTCGGGTCTCGAACCTCCGAACTTGTGACCTTCCGATTGACAAGCCTGGTGTCTTAACCGCTGAGCCACCGTGCCCCCGATTGCTCAGTAGAATGCATGAAACATAATGTGAGAGACTCAGAACATCCCTGCTGTGACATTGTTGTCCTTACCAAAGGGGCAGTGAAGGTTTTCAACAAGCTTCCTAGATTCTGTAACTATACCGCGGCCGGAGCCCTGGACAAGATCGCGCCTATGCGACCTCTCCGGCCCTGTTCGACCCGCTGCTCTCCGTGGTTCACGGAAGAGTTAAGGGCTTTGAAGAGGGTTAAGAGACGTCTAGAGCACCGCTGGAGAAAGACGAAGACTGAATCTGACCGAACACAAGCTAGAGCCGCAGTTAAGGCCTACCTTGTGGCGGTAAGAGCGGCGAAACGTGAATATTTCTCCGCTCTTATTGCGTCCGCAGAATGCCGCCCGACGGCCCTTTTCAAGATTACAAGATCACTTTTGGGTCGGGAGCAGGGCGAGACCCACTTACAGGGCCGTTCGGAAGAGTTTTCTGAGCATCTGCAGGACAAAATCGATTCATTCTAAGTTGGACTCCAAGCGTGAGACAAGATCTGGGGAGATGCCAGGGGCTCGTACTTACCACGTTATCTGGGAACAGTTTGATCCTGTTGCGCCTGATGAAGTAGACAGGATCCTCCGGATTGTAAATGCCACCACATGCCAGCTTGACCCATGTCCCTCCTGGCTGGTGAAATCAGCTAGTGAGGTGACATGTGGCTGGGTCCAGGCGATGATTAATTCGTCCTTGAGTGAGGGGGTGTTCCCGGCGGCCTTTAAGGTGGCGCTGGTGCACCCCCTCCTCAAGAAACCTTCCCTGGACCCTACAATCCTGGGCAATTTTCGCCCAGTCTCCCACCTTCCCTTTTTAGGAAAGGTGGTTGAGAAGGTGGTGGCGTTGCAACTCCAGAGGATTCTGGATGAAACGGATTATCTGGACCCCTTCCAGTCAGGTTTCAGGCCGGGATATGGGACGGAGACCGCATTGGTCGCACTTATGGATGATCTCTGGCGAGAGCGGGATGGAGGGAGTGCGTCCATCCTTGCTCTCTTAGATCTCTCAGCGGCTTTCGATACCGTCGACCATGGTATACTTTTGGAGCGGCTCGAGGAGTTGGGAGCGGGCGGTGTGGTTTTGCGCTGGTTCGCCTCCTTTCTCCAGGGCCGCTCCCAGTCGGTGTTGATAGGGGAGGAGAGAGCTGACCCGCGACCCCTGACTTGTGGGGTGCCGCAGGGGTCGGTTCTCTCTCCACTCCTATTTAACATCTACATGAAGCCACTGGGCGAGATCATCCGTCACCACGGGATGAGGTATCACCAATATGCTGATGATACCCAGTTATACATCTCCGTCCCGGGTGAAGTAAGTGATGCGGTCAATGCCTTATCTCAGTGCCTGGAGGCTGTGGGGGTCTGGATGGGGAACAACAGGCTTCAACTGAACCCTGGTAAGACGGAGTGGCTGTGGATTGATGGCCCCCCTGGATCCGGGAAGTTGTCATCTTTAGTTCTGGGGGGGGGGTTGCACTACCCCACTCGGATCCAGTGCGGAATCTGGGGGTCCTCCTGGACTCGCGACTCCTGCTTGAAGAGCAGGTGGCAGTCGTGGCCAGGAGGGCCTTTGCACAGCTGCGAGTTGTGCACCAGTTACGCCCTTTCCTGGATCGGGAGGCCCTCCGAACAGTCACTCACGCCCTTGTCATCTCCCGTATAGACTATTGTAATGCGCTCTACATGGCTACCCTTGAAGAGTATCCGGAAGCTTCAGCTGGTGCAGAATGCAGCGGCGCGAGCAGTTATGAGTGCCAGAAGATCGGCACATGTAACACCTCTGCTTCGCGAGCTGCATTGGGTGCCAGTTTGCTTCCGGGTCCAATTCAAGGTGTTGGTGATTACCTTTAAAGCCCTACATGGCATAGGACCAGGGTACCTGAGGGACCGTCTCGTCCCGATAACGTCGACCCGCCCCACCCGTACATGCAGGGAGGGCATGCTTCGGACCCCCTCAACAAGACAATTCCATCTAGCGGGGTCCAGGAGGCGTGCCTTCTCTGCGATAGCGCCCGCCTTGTGGAATATTCTGCCCCCGGAGGTGAGACTGGCCCCCTCCCTCCTGGCCTTTCGGAAGGCCCTTAAGACCTGGCTTTGCCACCTGGCCTGGGACGACGGAGGTGGTAGTGCCTCCTGGGGTTGGCTTGCCCCATAGCTCTACTATCTATTCTGCGGGTCCAAGCCCATCCTGGATTTTATTTTATTATGTTTTGTTTGTGTTTTTAGATATTTTGTATAGTTTTAAATTTTTATTTATTGTAACCCGCCCAGAGTCCCTTGCATGGGAGATGGGCGGGGAATAAATTTGAATAATAAATAAATAAATAAATAAATAAATAAATAAATAAATACCCTACAGCAATAAGTAGCATTTCTGGAATCCCTACAGTGTTTGTTCATTGACCTGGCCTACCTTGAAGGTCTGATACATTTCCATTGTCCAGATCTCAATTTTTATGTAACAGGTAAGCAGTTCAATTAATAAACAAGAGTTGAGCTACCCCATATCCTAGCCAGACGTGCTTCAAATCTGATGTAGGCTCTAGCAGTTTATTGGGCAGTAGGCCTATGTAAAGAGTCTAAGTGGTCTCAGGTAAAGTTGTTCCACACAACACATGCCCAGAAGTCACCCAGAAGACTGATGGAGGAGGCTTTGAAGTGATCTGAAGGTCTCAGTTAAGCAAATCACGTCACCTCAAAGCTTCTGGCAAGAGAATCATGCCACCTCTGGGACAAAACCTGTCCTGTTGAGGAGCAGTTTACACAGTCCAACTGGGAATGCAAACCTTCCTTCTTTATTTCTGACTGTGGTTGGAGGCATCTTGTGATAAACCATGTTGTATGAAGTTCATGGTTTGGCTCCGTGAGTCAGCCAATCTGCCATGATTGCTCCCTGCAAGTTTCCCTCTCCCTCTCCCCACTAGTTTTTCTAGCTTTGAGGGAAGGGTGTAGGGGCTTCTTCTCTGAGTACTTGATTAAAAATGATTTTTTTTGTGGCAGCGCTTATTTTATTATTAGAAGTAGCAGAAGATGCTACTGTTAGTATGGATTTCTGTTACACTTTTTTCCTTTGTAGCAAAGTCTTCTCTTGGCAGAACACATTTCCCAGTCTCAAAAAGGCCCACTGGAGGAGTCCTTATGAAGTCTTCCCTTTTTACTGAACTTAGATATAGGAAGTTGAATAAACTGCTGGAAAGGCAATTCTACAATAAAAGCCATGGCATTTATGCCACGCTCAGCCACCTGACAGCTAAGGAAGTGCAAGACCACCACACCCCACCTGTGAAAAGAGGACTGAAATTATTTTCTCCTGAAGAGAAGTTTTGAAGACTAGTAATAAAAGTCTGGAATGACTTCCAACCTTCATCACAACAAGTGTAAACGAATTTAGTGATTCTTCACCCCCTCTAAGGTTAGAAACATTTATCTCTTCATCTCATATCCCATCCCTTATCTATAAACAAATCCATAAAACATTGTCTTTTCAGTCCTGGTGTCAGCAGAAAGTCCATAAAGGGTTGCCAGAAGTAACAACATATCTTGTTTTAACCTTGATCAAATAAACCAACTTTATATTCCTTCCTTTTACTTCTAACAGTCTTAATCTTTAGTTCATTCAAATATTGTCATGGGATTTGATTTCTCTTCATTTCTTCTTTGTCCCACCGCATAGAGTTCTTCAAGGCTTTAACAAGCCTCTTTTCTAAATTCAGTAGGAAAAAATACCCAGGTCATTCTTCTGGTTTGTGATTTGTATTTCCCTTTTAAATTTTAAAACCTCAGCCGGTTTCTTTTGTAGATCCAGTGAAACATCCATTTTTGTCATTTTCTTGGCCTGTTGGCTGTAAATCCACTTTCAATACCATCTCTATCTTAGATAAAATTTGTTCTACATCTGTCATTTCTTTAATAACATCTTTTGGACATAGTCTATCCATAGAAGCAGACATCATTATTGATATCATGGCTACTATTTTCTGATTCCATTCTTCAAAAGTCTCCTTCGGTATTTTTATTGTTATAACCATCTTGAAGGCCTTTATATCTTTCCTCTACCTAAAATCTTTAGTCCCCTCTAGTGTCCAGTTTTTGAAATCATGAAGTTATCTATGTTATATTTTGTAAAAACCAAAACAGGATCTATTTCCCACGAGAAGCTGTTTGTACTTTATAATAATTCCAAAACCTTACTGTAAAAGTTTCAATATTCCAATTTTATCTGGACCCTTAGTCCATTTATAACTTTCTAAGATCAAAATCTTATTTTGCTGTTTATTTCAGATTCTTTAAATTCTTAAGCTTACGATTAAAATTTTCTTTCATTCAGGATTGAAGGCAGACTCACTTGGTGTTTTCAAACTTGTTGTTGTGAAGGTCTCTAAGAGCTTAGAAGTAGTTAATGAGCAATTTCTGAAAGTGATTACAAAGTGAGGTTTGCGAACTTAGTGTCCTTTAAAAGTCTGTGCCACGGTTGCGAGCAAGGTGGCTAATCCCGTCATTTCCCAGAGCTCAAACCCACGGAAAACCACGGTCCTGCAGCCTCCTCACGAGGAGCAGCCATCTGGAGCACATGTGGGCGACCTCCCATCCTCTCCTTATCCAGAGGGGTTCCAAGGACAGGTTCCAACTCACCGGTTCCTTGGTCTCTGCTGTGGTCGTCAGCTCCACTTTCGCAGAACCGTCTTCAGTTCACCATACTTCCCCCAGAAGTCACTTCTTTATATATTTATTTTCTCTTTATTATATTCCTACTTTTCTCTTTCTTCTCTCTTTCTTCTTTCTTCTTGTAGTTTTTACTCCTTTCTATTCTCTTTTCTTTAGGTTTAGTTTGTATTAGATTTTACTATTATATCAAAATTCTTAAATGCTGTATGAGCTGGGTTGGATCAGGCTTTAATTACAGTGCCAAATTTAACTAGTATTTAAACAGCTGACATTTTTTCCTCCAGCACCAATTAACTATAGTAGTATTCTGCAACCAAGTGCCTGCCTGATGGGTGGGACTACTACTTCTATCACACCCTGCTTGTTCAGCCATTGGCCATGTAGGCTGGGGGTATACTACATATATGGAAAACATCAAATTGGGGAAGTCTTATCTAGGATGCTGCATCGCTAGAGATTTCTGAGCAGGCTTTTGTTAGAGTTCTTGTGTTGCCCTGGCAAATTATCTCTGTACAAAGCACAGCCTTCTCATGGTGACGTGAAGTGCAGGTGCAAGATTACAACAATCACGTGTACTTTGTTTTGACTAGGTTCTGGATCTTCCCATGAGAACAGATATCCTCCTGATTTCCTTCTGTGAGAAGCCTTGCTCAGGCCCCCCTGAGCAAGGAAAAGGGGGGAAACTCAGTGCGTAGATGCAGCACTGCCATCCAATAGCAGGTCATGCTATGTGCTTTAGGCCTAATGCTTTGAGGCCTAGTGTGTGTAACAGCTAACTTCCAGCCAATCAGAAAGCTGGAAGAACTGAATATACAACCATGCAAAATGGTGTTCTATGTCTTCTTGATTTCTAGTGTCTCTTAGCCATGTAGTTCTTCACGTGTTCACTTCCCGTGGACTGGGCAGAGTGAGCTATGCCTGGCTTTGGGTATAGGCCATGGCAGGAACTCTGGCCCTGGGATCAATACACGGAACTCTGCTTATAAGTTTGTTTTGTTTTCCCTTTTACAACGATGTATCCTGTATATTCATCTTTTTCATTGTTGCGATAATGAACTGTATCTGCATTATTGCCTTATGCCTAAACAGTGGCTGTTTAAAACACTGTTGGCCCTAACAAGCTGCATTCTTGTCTGTTTATTCTCAAGCCTCGGTTTTCCCCCTTTAAGCCAGCATATACCCCATCAGCTTTCTGCTTAGGAGTCTCAGACTCTGTATTTCTGGCACTGACTAGGAGCCTAGACTAGATGATCTGCTCAGTGATTCTCTGTAAACTTCTGTTTCTTATAGAGGGGGCTTATGCTGACTGTAAGTCCCTGTGCCCCAAATTAGTGTACATTTCTATTTCATGTGCTCCAATTGTCTCTATCTTATCAATTAATTGAAAAACAGGACCTTTAAAGAAGTGCAAAGTAGATAAACTACCAGTTCATTGTTTGATGGCAATGAGAGCATATCATGAGCAGAAAAGGACCTGAGCTATTTATTTACCTGGTTATTACGTAAGTGCCATTGTTTTGGATCTTCCCTGCTATAGCAGCAGTCACACAACTTTCCTTTAAGGTGTGAAATAAAACACTTCTGTCAATGTGTATGTGGGTGGTTCTGCATGCAAAAGTATCTCTGGCAAACAAGTATATCCAGCATGCCTCTGCAAGGCCAAGGCCAGAATGAAATGCTGTGAAGAAATATACGAAACCATCTCTCTTTCCTTCTCTCTCTGGGTTCAATGGGAAAAGGTTCAACCTGGCTAGTCTTGCATTTGAATGTCATTAAATGACTGTCTTAAGTCATTCAACCTCCCTCTTAGGAGGTCAGGGGGGGAAGTTTGTTTTTACAGCAGGACGGGTTAGTGCTGGCTCAGGACATTTGCTGTTCGCAATCGGTATCAATCTGGGCAAAGAGTGCTTGTAGGGAAGGGAGAGCATAGTTCAAGGGCAGATCCCTTGCACTGGATGCAGAGCAGCCCAGGTATTCAATCTACAAGATCTCCAGCTGACAGATGTTTTAGGAACGGTCGGTCGGGAAAAGATGTCCCACTTGTCCTGGTAGAGAGCAGAACATAATGAGCCAGAGGGACAGCAAAGGTGACTTAGTAGCAGGGCCCTCCAGATCTTCAAAAGAATGTTTTGCTTGATGGAAGATCCAGGTGAAACTCCTCTTCAGAGTGACTCCATGAAGTGGTCTCCCGCTGCTTCTAATCAGCAGAGTGGCCCCAATGCATCACTTTGCTTGGTAACAGCAACTTCTGTATTTGTGCAGGTGCAGAATTCAGTCAGTGAGACCTTATCTTAATCCTCTGTCAAGATAGAGGAACACACCTTCATGAGGCACTTTGCCAAGTCAAGGCACAAGGCCTCACTGATTAATTAAAAAACCTAATTATCCTTTATCCCGGTGTAACAAAATGCCAAAGCTGAACTAACCTCTCCCCAAGCTTTGGAATTTCCTGGCAATCCCCATCCAAGGACTCACCAGGTCTGACATTGCTTAGATTTTTTATGGTCAGCCAAGGTCAACAACCATCTGAGGATAAAAACAAGACATTAATTTTCCCAAAGAATGACTGCTATGAGAACTAGAAACACAACTGTGTGTGGTGCTGCATGGAAGAAAAAAGAGAGTTTACTTTTGTTTTGTTTTGGGTCCTTTCCTTTCCTTTCCTTTCCTTTCCTTTCCTTTCCTTTCCTTTCCTTTCCTTTCCTTTCCTTTCCTTTCCTTTCCTTTCCTTTCCTTTCCTTTCCTTCCCTTCCCTTCCCTTCCCTTCCCTTCCCTTCCCTTCCCTTCCCTTCCCTTCCCTTCCCTTCCCTTCCCTTCCCTTCCTTTCTTCAGGAAAAATAACATTTTCTGTTTCAGGGTAATTGGTGTAATTGCTCCAGCAAGTAAATGAAGTGATAACATAGCTGTCACTGTAGGGATTTCTTGTTCATCAAAATACCATGGCCTGTAAAGCCATGGTAGGGAAAGCTGAAATGGGAGAAGTCTCTCCCATCATTAGTAGTAAGAACATTTTGTAAAAGCATTTACAAAATGCTTTTAGGCAAGCTGATTGAAAAGAACATATGTGGAAATATTTAAATTTAAATAGAAAAAGTGAAAGGTCCCTTTGCAAGCACCGAGTCATGTCTGACCCTTTGGGGGGACGCCGCTTTCGCGACATTTTCTTGGCAGACTATAGAGTGGGGTGGTTTGCCATTGCCTTCCCCAGCTGTAATTACCTTTCCCCCAGCAAGCTGGGTATTCATTTTACCGACCTCGGAAGGATGGAAGGCTGAGTCGACCTGAGCCGGCTACCCGAGAATCCGCTTCTGCTGGGATCGAACTTGGGTCGTGGGGAGAGTTTCGGTTGCAGTACTGCCGCCTACCGCTCTGCGCCACACGAGGACCTAAATTTAAATAGACCTAAGTTCTATTTAAATATGCTGCATCATAGCAAATGTTTTGTAGCAACACCCCACCGACCCTCCCGTATTAGAAGAATGTGTATGGTAAAAAAAAAAAAAAAAGCAGAGCAGAGCAGAGCCAATAGCCAAATGGCCAATATAAGCTATCTTATCTCAATTCAGAAATTGAGCCCTTAGCTAGAAATTCTTGATGCAAGATTAATGCAGGCTGGATATCCGTTACAGTGAGTCAGGTAGCTAGCTATTAACAGGACATATATACTGTAAGCAATTCAGTAATCACATACACCAATGACTTGGAAGAAGAGTAAAGAACTGAAATGATTTAAGCTGGTTAAAATCAAAAGGGAAAAAGGCATTAAATGGGTAGATGTAGTTTTGCGTAAAGAGCGTAAACTGCAGGGACTAGTCCAGGCAGCCTCCAGGAGTCAACACTAGTGTTCTGCATAAGCAACTGTTATCTTTGCTGCACATATTTACTAATAGTAAGGTGAAAATGTCCTTTAAAATGTCAGGTTTGATGAAAACACAAGTCCTGAGTTGGAGATTGTGAACTGAAAATAAAACCACCAGTGATGAGATTATACCATTGTATGATGCAACCAACTTTCAGAACTGTGTCAGAGCCGTCACACTTCAGGAAAGAGATTGTAGAGCTGGAAGCAACGCAGAAAAGAATAATCAAAGTGAGGAAAAGTTAACACTGTTTGGGACTTGTTTGCTCAGAAAAAGTAAGAGGAAGATGGCAGAGGTGTGTAAAATTTCACCTGGGGTGTGGAGAACAGGAACTGGGGGGAAAAATACTTGCTCATAAGCTTTGAACTTGGGATAAGCCAAGGAAGTTGAGATCTGGGGCAGACAAAAATCACATCACAGACAGTTAAATGATGGAATTCGCTTCCACAAGATGCAGTGACGGCTCCTGGCTTGGATGTTTTCATAAGGGGAAAGTAGAAAAACTTGTGGAAGATAAATATTGTCAGTACCGTTTGCACAACACTCTGAACCCCAAGCTGAGCAGCTGTACTGTAGGCTAATGCCCGTTGTGAAACCAATCCATATGCTTTGTTTATAGTTCAGTGTGCTATGTAATTAAATGAATAGACCACAGTTAAATGAACCAGGACAGGTATGTCAATCCAGCTTAAAGGTGTGTTACTAGAAAATGTTGACCACTTTTCTTATCTCGGCAGCCATCTATCTACTGAAATTCAGCATCGCCTGAGCTCTGCGAGTGTAGCTTTCTCCCGAATGAAGCGTAGAATGTTTGAGGATCGGGACATTCGCAGGGAGACCAAAATGCTTGTTTACAAAGCCATTGTACTACCAACCCTTCTGTACGCCTGTGTAACATGGACCCTCTACAAACGCCACCTCCAACTTCTTGAAAGATTCCATCAACGCTGCCTCCGAAAAATTCTGCAAGTTACTTGGGAAGTTAGGCGGACTAATGTTAGCGTATTAGAAGAAGCGAAAACCACCAGCATTGAAACAATGATCATCCAACATCAACTTTGCTGGACCGGCCATGTTGTTCAAATGCCTGACCATCGTCTTCCAAAGCTTTACTCCCAACTTAAGAATGGAAAACGGAATATTGGTGGACAGCAAAAGAGATTCAAAGATACTCTCAAAGCTAATTTTAAAAAATGTAATATCAGCATTGAGAACTAGGAAGCCCTAACTCATGAGTGTTTCAATTGGAGGTCAGCCTGTATTAAAGGCGCTACGGACTTTGAAGAAGCATGAGTACAGGGTGAAAGGGAGAAACGAGCTAAGAGGAAGGCACGTCAAGCAAACCCTCATCATGACCGTCTTCCACCCGGAAACCTATGCCCTCACTGTGGGAGGTTGTGCGGATCCAGAATTGGCCTTTACAGCCACTTACGGATCCACTGTTAAGATTTTACCCTTGGAAGACAATCTTACTCAGCTATGAGTGATCGCCAAGAAGAAGAAGTCATGAGGACACAACCAATGACTATGAATCACTGCAATTATGCATAATTTCTATTCTCAGAAGCATTGTGTCCTCAATACCAATAGCTGGGTGATATGAGCAGCAGAAGCTGGTTGCAAGTATATCCTGCTTGTGGACTTTTCAGAGGCATTTGGTTGGTCACTTTGGGCTCAAAATGCTGGACTAGAAAGGCCTTTGTCTGATCTAGCAGCATTCTTACAGTCATAATAGCTAGTTAAGGGTTTAACTCCTTGACCTTTGCCGGAAGGATAAAGTGCCACCCCGATGTTGTCATTTTATTGACTTCCAGCATGTCATTAATTTGCCAAGTGTTTTGTCAGTTTCAAAGTCCAAAGCAGCCTTTCTCAACCTTCTGACCCTGGAGGAACCCTTGAAATATTTTTCAGGCCTGGGGGAACCCCTGCACATTCAGGCTGAAATATAGGCCAGAAGTTACGAAATTATTATATTTGTTTCATGGGTAGGCCTGTATATATGCATTAACAGTGTTCTTAAACTAAAAATAAAGAATGAAACTTACCTCTTTAATGTGAAGTTGCCCGAATTTGAAATAATTTTTTAAATAAATCATGATCTCCTAGGGGATCCCTAGTGACCTCTTGCAGAACCCTAGGGCTCCACGGAACCCTGGTTGAGAAACCCTGGTCCAAAAGACAGATCCCAAGAAAACTGATCACTTAAACAATAAAAGGAAGCCTGTTACAACAGACAAAAGGAGAGGCAAACTCATAAACAGTTAATGCAGGCAAACTGGGTTGTGGGTACTTCACCTTCAATAGGAGCTGAAAACTGGCAGAACAATTCCCATTTCTTCTCAAGATACCTAATACTCAAAGCATCAAAGTTATTTTGTCACATGAGGCTGGAAATCTTACAAACCTCTCTTTCCATCCCCGACGGTACAAACAACAACAATAAAAACCACCCAGAGTCCCCTTCGGGGGAGATGGGGCAGTGATAGAAATCGAATGAATGAATGAATGAATGAATGAATGAATGAATGAATGAATAAATAAAAACAAATGAAATAAGTAACCATTTGCTTCCTTTTCAGAAACACTCAGAATCTACTGCTTGGTGTGCCTAATTGAATAGCCAGCTCTCTTAGCCCTTGTCTATGCTGGATGGCGCGATTAAGCCAAAAGCTGTACCCAAACCTGTAAGGATAACTGAGCAATGCAGATACATATGGATCACATACTGTATTCAAATACATATTTCCTAATATGCAAGCAGACTCTTCATGCTCTAGTTTGCGCAATGTCTTTTTAAAAGTCAGATTTAGAAAAGCAGAAGGGCAACTTATTTCCATGTAGGTACAGGGACACCACCTACTGGTAAGTGTGAGCTATGAAAGGGCAGGCAAACATAAGTCGGCTGGACTTCTAGCAAGCGGACTGTAACAGAGAGTAAGCCATCTGCAACCTTGTGGGACAGGTAGAGATGACCGGGAAGAGGGGATCCTGCAAGCAACCCAGTCTGCCTCTTTTCCTATACCCTATTCTGTCATAACCTATGAGTTATGAGTTGCCTTCTCTTGCCCTGGGACAAATTCTGCTGCAGATCTACCTTAAGAGCTACGTCAGGGTCAGGGTTCCATTAAAAACAGGACCAAAGACTGCACAACTCACTAGATCAGGGCTTTCCAAAGTGCCGCCGCTGACGACACACCAGCAGTGGCAGCGGCGGCAGTGTGTGCGGCGGCACGCGCACGCACGGCGGCGGCGCAGGGGTGTGTGTGGCAGCGCGCGCACAGCGGCGGCGCGGGGGCGTGCGGCGGCGCGCGCACGGTGGCGGTGGGGGGGGCGTGCAGTGGCACGCGTGTGCACGGCGGCGGCGCAGGGGGGCGTGCGGTGGCACGTGTATGCACGGCAGCGGCGGCAGCCTCCGCTAAAATGCAGAAGCACAGATTCCGCGCCGTTGCTGCTGACGCCGTGCACGCGCACGCCGCCGCTTCCGGGTTGTGTGGCAACACACCACGCTGTGTGTGGCAACACACTTTTGTGTCGCGACACACAGTTTGGAAAGCTCTGCACTAGATGATTACCATTCTTCTTTGTTTTGCAAAATGCAAATTAAAAGAGTATGCTCAATTGCTTTGTTTTCTTTGTATATTAAATATAAACATAATTGCTGGTACCAATCGAAGAGAATATTTGTAGCTCAGGGTTGAACTGTGGAGTCCTTGGTGCTCTCTGAGCCTTGTTGTTTTCTTGCAGACATTTCATTGCCAGGCTAGGCAACATCTTCAGTGCTAAAAGGGAGTGGAACTTGCTCTCTGTTTATATACCCTGGCTTGTCCTGCCTGTCTTGGTGGGGGTGTTGTACTCTCCTTAGTAGTACCTTGATTGGGTTGTTGTGTGCTGCTTGGTTGATTGACTGAGTAAATAGTTCCTTGATTAGGGTCTATTGTGTTGTTTGGGGGCCAAGGCCAGCTGTGAGGTTGTGCACCCTGTTTCCCAGGAGGAACATAATGCAGAGGCCTCCTCAGCCAAAGAAAGCATCTTCCAGCGGCTTCTTGCCATTAGTGATAGCAAGCAACAGAAGTTATTTCAGGAGTGAATGGTGCCCCTTCGACCAGTGAGAGAAGCTGAAGGGGCGCGTAGTGAGTGTGGAGTGAGTGGTAGGAGGTGGGCAGGTTCTACTAGCGCCGAAAGCATATGCTGGTACGCTGGTGACCCTACTGCCCCCTGAGGTTGACTGTGTTAGGAAGATGTGTGCATGGGAGAGGGGCCCCTTGTTTCAATCTAGGGTCTTCGGAGGTCCGGCGGTGGAGGCAGCTGGGCCTCGGAACTCTAGGGGCTCTGGGGCAGATTGTCCTATTGAAGTGGTGACGGGTCGGGGATGTTATGGCGGGAACCGGAGGGCAGGCCATCGTTGGGGAAGACGCCCCCGGTGTTTATTACCGGTGGTGTGTTCCGGCCCTCCGGGTTCAAACCTAGGCCCTGGTCAGCGGATCCTCGAGTGCCCTGACCTCCGGCTGTTGATGCTTAATGCCAGGTCGGTTAATAACAAGGGCCCCCTCATATGTGATTTGATCGTGGAGGAGGGGGCCGACCTGGCATGTATTACCGAGACCTGGCTGGGCCCTGGAGGAGGGGTTGCCCTCTCGGAGATCTGCCCGGCCGGGTTTCAGGTATGGCACCAGCCGAGACATCGGGGTAGGGGAGGCGGGGTGGCAGTTATCATTCGAGAGTCTATAGTGGCCTTCAGGGGCACGGCTCCACAGGTGGCCGGATGTGAGATGCTGCTTTTCAAGTTGGGTTCCCGAGAGCAGTTGGGAGTGTTGCTGCTGTACCAGCCTCCCTGCTGTGTAGCAACCTCCCTGCCCGAGCTTCTGGAGGCTGTTTCGGGGTTGGCGGTGGAATTCCCCAGACTTATGGTTCTGGGGGATTTCAATCTGCTGTCCCTGGGACGTGCCTCGGAGGCAGCTCGGGAGTTCATGGCTACCATGGCAGCCATGGGCCTGGTCCAGATTATTCGGGACCCGACTCGAGACAGTGGCCTCACTCCGGACTTGGTTTTCCTGTCGGAGCAATGGCAAGATGATCTGGGGGGAGAGCTGCATCTTTCCCCGTTGTCATGGTCGGATCATGCCCTGGTGACCCTGAGATTCTCATATGCTGCCCCACTCCGCAGGGAGGCTGGACCCATTCGTTTGGTCCGCCTCCGGCGACTAATGGACCCGATAGGGTTTCAGAGGGAGCTGGGGGTTATATCCGAGGATCTAATGCACGGTCCAGCGGAGGCCCTGGCCGCAGTCTGGAATAAGAGGGCAGCTGGGGCCTTGGACAGGATCGCGCCTATGCGACCTCTCTTGTCCCATCCGACCCGATATTCCCCGTGGTATACGGAGGGATTGAGGGTACTGAAGAGGGTCAAGAGATGCCTAGAGCGCCACTGGAGAAAGACAAAGACCGAATCAGACCGAACACAAGCTTGAGCCGCAGTTAAAGCCTACCTTGTGGCGGTAAGAGCGGCAAAACGTCAATATTTCTCCGCTCTTATTGCGTCCGCAGAATGCCGCCCGACGGCCCTGTTTAGGATTACTCGATCTCTCCTAGGTAAGGTGGGCCCAGTGACCCACCTGCAGGGCCGTGCGGAGGAATTTGCAGAGCATCTGATGGATAAAATCGCTCGGATTCGTTCTAAGTTAGACTCCAAGCGTGACACATGGTCTGGGGAGATGCCGAGGGAGCGTCTGTGCCCGGTTATCTGGGAACAGTTTGATCCTGTTGGACCTGAGGAAGTGGACAGGATCCTCCGGACTGTAAGGGCCACTACTTGTCATCTTGACCCATGCCCCTCCCGGCTGGTGAAAGCAGCCAGTGAGGTGACATGTGGCTGGGTCCATGCGATGGTTCTTGCATCCTTGGGAGAGGGAGTGTTTCCGGCGGCCTTTAAGGAGGCGCTGGTGCACCCCCTCCTCAAGAAGCCATCGCTGGACCCTACAGTGTTGGATAACTTTTGTCCTGTCTCCCACCTCCCCTTTTTGGGGAAGGTGGTTGAGAAAGTGGTGGCATTACAGTTCCAGAGGATTCTGGATGATACGGATTATCTAGACCCCTTTCAGTCAGGATTCAGACCGGGATATGGGGTAGAGACTGCATTGGTCGCACTTACTGATGATCTCTGGCAGGCACGGGATGGCGGCAGTGCATCCATCCTAGCCCTTCTTGACCTCTCAGCGGCTTTCGATACCATCGACCATGGTATCCTTTTGGGACGGCTTAGGGGGTTGGGGATTGGCGGCATGGTTTTACGCTGGTTCAACTCCTTCCTCCAGGGCCGATCCCAATTGGTGGTTATAGGAGATGAGAGGTCCGACCCTCGGCCCCTACTTTGTGGGGTGCCACAGGGTTCGGTTCTCTCCCCTCTCCTATTTAATATCTACATGAAACCGCTGGGTGAGGTCATCCACCAACACGGGATGAGGTATCATCAATATGCTGATGATACTCAATTATATATCTCCATCCCGGGTGAGTTAAGTGATGCAGTGGCTGCCCTTTCTCAGTGTCTGAAGGCTGTGGGGGCCTGGATGGGGAACAACAGGCTTCAGCTGAACCCTGGTAAGACGGAGTGGCTGTGGATTGATGGTGCCTCGAGATCCAGGGAGTTGTCATCTTTAGATCTGGACGGGGTGGCACTACCCCGTTCAGACAAAGTGCGGAACCTGGGTGTCCTTCTGGACTCACGACTCCTGCTTGAAGAGCAGGTGGCAGCCGTGGCCAGAAGGGCATTTGTACAACTTCGAGTTGTGCGCCAGCTACGCCCTTTCCTGGATCGGGAGGCCCTCCGTACAGTCACTCATGCCCTGGTCATCTCCCACATAGACTATTGCAATGCGCTCTACATGGGGCTACCCTTGAAGAGTATCCGGAAGCTTCAACTGGTCCAGAATGCGGCTGCGCGTGCAGTTATGGGTGCCCCAAGGTCGGCACATGTGACACCTCTGCTGCGCGAGCTGCATTGGTTACCGGTTTGCTTCCGGGTCCAATTCAAGGTGTTGGTTGTCACCTTTAAAGCCCTACATGGCATGGGACCAGGTTACCTAAAGGACCGCCTCATCCCCAGAACATCGACCCGTTCCACCCGGCTATGCAGAGAGGGCTTGCTTCGGACCCCGTCTATAAGAGAATTCCACCTGACGGGGTCCAGGAGGCGGGCTTTCTCGGCAGTGGCACCCGCCCTCTGGAATATTCTGCCCCTGGAGGTGAGGCTAGCCCCCACACTTATGACCTTCCGGAAACAACTGAAGACCTGGCTCTGCCACCTCGCTTGGGATGGGGGGAGTAATAGCTCCTCTTGGGGTTGGCTTGCTCCATAGGGTTCTTTAAAGCCTAACATCAGAGCCTCTTGGATTTTATATATTTAATTAAATTATGTATTCTATTTTATAAATTTTATATGTTTTAATTGCTGGCTTGGTGTAAACCGCCCAGAGTCCCCTCCGGAATGGGGGGAGATGGGCGGTGATATAAGTTAGAAATATAAATAAATAAATTTCTTGTTCTATGTTTGTTTTGCTGCTAAAAGAAATGATAAGAGCAGCAACTGTGATGGTGTGCTGGCCACTGTTTATATCTGTGGAGTCCTTGGTGCTCTCTGAGCCTTGTTGTTTTCTTGCAGATGTTTCATTGCCAGGCTAGGCAACATCTTCAGTGCTAAAAGGGAGTGGAACTTGCTCTCTGTTTATATACCCTGGCTTGTCCTGCCTGTCTTGGTGGGGGTGTTGTACTCTCCTTAGTAGTACCTTGATTGGGTTGTTGTGTGCTGCTTGGTTGATTGACTGAGTAAATAGTTCCTTGATTAGGGTCTATTGTGTTGTTTGGGGGCCAAGGCCAGCTGTGAGGTTGTGCACCCTGTTTCCCAGGAGGAACATAATGCAGAGGCCTCCTCAGCCAAAGAAAGCATCTTCCAGCGGCTTCTTGCCATTAGTGATAGCAAGCAACAGAAGTTATTTCTTGTTCTATGTTTGTTTTGCTGCTAAAAGAAATGATAAGAGCAGCAACTGTGATGGTGTGCTGGCCACTGTTTATATCTGTGGAGTCCTTGGTGCTCTCTGAGCCTTGTTGTTTTCTTGCAGACGTTTCATTGCCAGGCTAGGCAACATCTTCAGTGAGAAAAGGGACGACTCCCTTTTCGCACTGAAGATGTTGCCTAGCCTGGCAATGAAACGTCTGCAAGAAAACAACAAGGCTCAGAGAGCACCAAGGACTCCACAGTTCAACCCTGAGCTACAAATATTCTCTTCAATTGGTACTGTTTATATCCTCCAAAATTTAGCATTATTTGGGAATATTGCAGGGGAGGGGAGGAATAGAATCCCTCTCTGGAAACTGTCACTAGGTTGATGATCTTTGAGAGTCAATTGGACTTTTGAGTGTCATGGGATAAAGTCTAAAACAGGGAGGAGAGGGGAGAAAATGACATATCCTACTCATTTACTCCCATTACAACTTAATGTTGGTTAAAATTGGTTACAAGTGGAGTTGTTTTCACAACAAAAGTATTCAAAATACTTCTTAATACATATGGGAAATGAACCAAAGAGATTCCTCATCTGGAATTATATCCATCCATCCATCCATCCATCCATCCATCCATCCATCTATATCTACCTATTTACCTATCATATCAATTTATATAGCTGCCCATTTCACAAGTGCAATTCTGGGTGGTACACCTAGGGTTAAAACAAACCAACAGACACAATAAGAAAAATAATGGTGTCCAAAGGCAAATTCACTTCCAGTTATAAAAAAGACAAACTCTAAACCCTAACCTACAGATTCCATGCCCAAGGGAACATCCAAATCTTCAAGGACTCTGAAATGCTAGCTGGGTCAGGGTTCCACAAATCTCAAGGGAAATGGTGTTCCAGAGGGCAGGCACTGCAAGAGATGGCCCAGTTCCTGAGTCCTGCCAGCTGGCACTGTTTAATAGATGGCATCTGGTACATGCCACCCCACTAGAACTAGTGGGATGGGCAGAAACAACTGGATAGAGGCAGTCCCAACAACCAGCATCTTGAATTCCATTTGAATGTGCATTGGGAGCCAGTGCAAATCACCTTTAATCTAAGGTTGGCCTTGAACACTTAATGAGAAGGATTGAGTGCAATTCCTCTTGTGGAGGCCAAGCAAATTTTCTTTTTTTCTTTTTTCTTTTTCTTTTTCTTTTTCTTTTTTTTTTTAAATATAATTTTATTATTAAAAGAAAAACAAACAAACAAAGACAACAACAACATCAACAACATAAAAATGAATAACAAAGTACATAACAAACTTAATAAACATACATTCAAAACTAAATAACCCTACATCCTTATAACATCACATCACGTGAAACAATTAATTAATTAAATTTTCTAATAAGTGTCTATAAATAATATTTAAAGGAATAGGAGTTTCAGGCTCTTTTATAGGCTTGGATGTGTTTCACTTTCAGTTTCATTCCAGCATGAGTTCTGTCCCATTTCTGTGTAGGCTTCATTTTGGCGGGAAAAATCCATTTAAAAAAATGAATGTTTATTGTCTTGTACATTTCAGACTCCCAAAACTTTGTATTCATTTTTCTTAAGACTTTAAAGCAGGGGTACCCAACCTTTTTGGCACCAGGGACTGGTCGTGGAAGACAATTTTTCCACAGACCGGGGGGGGGGGCAGGGTTTACAGGCGGGAGCCAATTGCACGGACCGGGGGGCGGGGTTTGCAGGCAGGAGCCAATCGTGCAGACCGGGGGCAGGGTTTGCAGGGGGGAGGCAATCACGCCGACCACCACTGCTCACCTGCTGTGCAGCCCACTTCCTAACAGCCCACTAGTGGGCCGTGGCCCACAGGTTGGGGGCCACTGCTTTAAAGTCCACAAGCAGCCCTGAGTCTATTTATATTCAGTTTTCCCCTAATGCAGAGCTTTCCAAACTTTTCATGTTGGTGACACACTTTTTAGACATGCATCATTTCGCGACACACTCTTACAGCAGAGCATCATTTCGCGACACACTCTTACAGCAGGGCACAAGGCAGGCACTAAGACCTGCACGGAATCACAGCAGATTTGGAGGCAGCAAGGCACAAGGCAGGCACTAGGACCTGCGCAGAATCCTGGCAGGGTTTGGAGGCAGCAGCAGCCGCAACACACCCAGACACTTCAGCCGACACACTAACGTGTCCCGACACACAGTTTGGAAAGCTCTGCCCTAATGTGTACATTTTCAGGAATATACCTTTCTGTGTACAGTTTTGGATCAGAGGAATAAATCACAAAAAGTTAGAAGAATACAAAAATGGAAGGATAATTGTGTTCTGGTTTGCATCTTAGTTCTATATTTGGGAAGTGCAAATGAGATTTCAAACCAAAATTCTACCTCCTATGTTTTACATCTGAGGGCCATCATTGTTAGTGATATATGCTATGAAATTGTAGCTGGAGGCACAGAATCTCACAAGCAGCTTTCTCACAGCCCTTGTATAGTATTTACTGTCAGTATGAATGTGACATAAGTAGTTAACTTATTAAATCCTGTAGAGTTATTACAAACTCAAAACTGGAGTAAGGATCTCATTTCTAGAAAAGATTGCCCCTTGCTGTAGAGCAGTGTTTCTCAACATTCGCAACTTAAGATGTGTGGACATCAACTCCCAGAATTCCCCAGCCAGCATGCTCTAGAACAGTGTTTCTTAAACTGTGGTCCAAGAACCCCTGGGGTCTGCAAAAATCAAAATTATTTGCAAGATATTGAAGATATTTGCAAATATTTAAAACATTGTCACTCTTCTCATTATTATTTTTATTTGTTAAAAAGATATAAATAAATATTTTATTTATGTTAATACTGTATTTAATGGGTTTAACATTGTTATTTTTACATGACTCAATAAATAAATATTCTACAAATGCGTCAATTTTAATTTTTAATACGGTAAATATTGTTAAATATAACCCATACAAAGAAAAGCTTTTTTGGGGCCCTCCAAAATTTTTAAAAGTGGGAAGGGGTCCTGAGAGCAAAAACTTTAACAAACACTGCTCTAGAGCTATACCTCACAACAGCCAGTATTCTGGACTATGACTAGGAACGCTTCAATACAGGCATCTGCCAGTAGGGGGTGCCAGGGGCTTAGAAGCATTCAGTGACTTGATGAAATTCAGAACATAGTATTTGTCTGAAAATGGGTAAAGTAAGAGGCCTTCTGTTATGATAATTAACAATTACTTTCACACAACAAATCATATCCTGAAGTATAAAGGTAAAGGTAAAGATTCCCCCCGCACATTTGTGCAGTCGTGTCCGACTCTAGGGGCTGGTGCTCATCTCCGTTTGTTAGCCGAAAAGCCAGTGTTGTCCGAAGACGCTTCCACGGTCATGTGGCTGCATGACGCGCGCGGAACGCTGTTACCTACCCACTGAAGTGGTACCTATTGATCTACTTGCATTTGCATGCTTTCGAATTGCTAGGTTGGCAAGAGCTGGAGCTAGTGTGGGAGCTCACTCCGCACGCAGGGCTAGGGATTCGAACCTCCGAACTTGCGATCTTCCGATCGACAAGCCTGGCGTCTTACCCACTGAGCCACCACGCCCCCTACGTCCTGAAGTATACTTTATGTCAAATCATAAATTATATGGAAATCTTGCTTAAACTGGAAAATGAAGAAACGGATTATCTGGACCCCTTTCAGTCAGGTTTCAGGCCTGGTCATGGGACTGAAACTGCATTGGTCGCGCTTATGGATGATCTTTGGCGGGAGCGAGATGGAGGTAGTGCATCCATTCTCGCTCTTCTTGACCTCTCAGTGGCTTTCGATACCGTCGACCATGGTATCCTTCTGGAGCGGCTCAGGGAGTTCGGGGCAGGCGGCGTTGTATTGCGCTGGTTCGCCTCCTTCCTCCAGGGCCGGTTCCAGTCGGTGTTGATTGGGAGCGAGAGATCCAACCCGCGGGCCCTTTCTTGTGGGGTCCCGCAGGGCTCGGTACTCTCTCCGCTCCTTTTTAACATCTACATGAAACAGCTGGGTGAGATCATCCGTCTCCATGGGGTGAGATATCATCAGTACACTGATGATACTCAATTATACATCTCCATCCCAGGGGAAGTAAGTGATGCAGTCTCTACCCTGTCCAAGTGCCTGGGGGCTGTAGGGGCCTGGATGGGGAAAAACAGGCTTCGACTGAACCCTAGTAAGACGGAGTGGCTGTGGATCAATGGCTCCTCGATATCTAGGAAATTGCCATCCTTAGTTCTGGATGGGGTAGCGCTGCCCCAGACAGACCCAGTGCGTAACTTGGGGGTCCTCCTGGACTTGCGACTCCTGCTCAAAGAGCAGGTCGGAGTCGTTGCCAGGAGGGCCTTTGCACAATTTCGTGTTCTGCGCCAGTTATGACCTTTATGGAACGAGTTATGACCTTTCCTGGAACGAGAGGCCCTTCGAACGGTCACTCATGCCCTGGTTATCTCACATATAGACTACTGTAATGCGCTCTACATGGGGCTACCCTTGAAGAGTATCCGGAAGCTTCAGCTGATCCAGAATGCGGCCGCACGAACAATCTTGGAAGTCCCATATCGGACGCATGTAACACCATTGTTACGCGAGCTGCACTGGGTTCCAGTTTGCTTCCGGGTGCAATTCAAGGTGTTGGTTATGACCTTTAAAGCCCTTCATGGCATGGGACCAGGTTACCTAAGGGACTGTCTTATCCCCATTACATCATCCCGTCCCATCCGGTCATGCAGGGAGGGCATGCTACAGACCCCATCAGTTAAAGAATTCCATCTAACGGGGTCACGGAAGCGGGCCTTCTCTGCAGTAGCACCTGCTCTGTAGAATATCCTTCCCCCAGAGCTAAGACAGTCCACCTCGCTCCTGGACTTCAGGAAAAAACTCAAGACTTGGCTTTGCCAAGAGGCCTGGGGCGGGAAGAAGAATATAAACTCTTGGGGATGGCTAACACAGTTTGGAAAGCTCTGCTTTAAGGTATCATAAGACTCAGTTGATTTAGGAGAAAACAGGCTTTTCAATGAATCTTGAAGAAAAACCCATCAAGTGAGGGGTATCATCTAAATTTCAAAGTGGTGGCAAGATAACAGTGCATTATTTGTTAGGATGGCCCTAGAATTGCCCTTCCAATGTTTTAAAGAAGACATCACCATCTTGATTTTATTATATAAAATATATATATTATATAAAATATATATACTGTATTTTTAAATTGTCTATTTTAATGTAAACCACCCAGAGTCCCTTTGAGGGAGTTGGGCAGTGAAAAATCGAATAAATAAAAAATAAAATAGAAAAATAAAATCCCAGTGTGAGATGATAATACAGAGCTTTCCAAACTTTTCATGTTGGTGACACACTTTTTAGACATACATCATTTCGCGACACACTCTTACAGCAGGGCACAAGGCAGGCACTAGGACCTGCACAGAATCACAGCAGGTTTGGAGGCAACAAGGCACAAGGCAGGCACTAGGACCTGCGTGGCATCCTGGCAGGGCAGATTTGGAGGCAGCAGGGCACAAGGCAGGCACTAGGACCTGTGTGGAATCCTGGCAGGGCAGGTTTGGAGGCAGCAAGGCACAAGGCAGGCGCTAGGACTGATGGGGTATATGCTGGCTTAAGGGGGGAAAAACGAGGCTTGAGAATAAACAGACAAGAATGCAGCTTGTTAGGGCCAACAGTGTTTACTGATAGCATAAGGCAATAATGCAGATACAATCACATTATCGCAAAAATGAAAAAGATGAATATACAGGATACATCATTGTAAAAGGAAAAACAAAACAAACTTATAAGCAGAGTTCCGTGTATTGATCCCAGGGCCAGAGTTCCTGCCATGGCCTATACCCAAAGCCAGGCATAGCTCACTCTGCCCAGTCCACGGGAAGTGAACATGTGAAGAATTACATGGCTACAAGACACTAGAAATCAAGAAGACATAGAACACCATTTTGCATGGTTGTATATTCAGTTCTTCTAGCTTTCTGATTGGCTGGATGTTAGCTGTGACACGCACTAGGCCTCAAAGCACACAGCATGACCTGCTGCATCTAAGCACTGAGTTCCCCCCCTTTTCCTTGCTCAGGGGGGCCTGAGCAAGGCTTCCCACAGAAGGAAATCAGGAGGATATCTTCTCATGGGAAGATCCATTGCTAGCCATAATATGGTACCTTCTCGCTCCTTATCTCATGAGGATGTAAACAAAGCCAAGGCTTCTCTGTTATCCAGCCACCTGGCATTCACGTCATCATGAGAACGCTGTGCTTTGTACAGGAATAATTCGCCAGGGCAACACAAGAACTCTAACAAGGACCTGCATGGCATCCTGGCAGGGCAGGTTTGGAGGCAGCAGGGCACAAGGCAGGCACTAGGACCTGTGTGGAATCCTGGCAGGGCAGGTTTGGAGGCAGCAAGGCACAAGGCAGGCACTAGGACCTGCGTGGCATCCTGGCAGGGTAGGTTTGGAGGCAGCAGGGCACAAGGCAGGCACTAGGACCTGTGTGGAATCCTGGCAGGGCAGGTTTGGAGGCAGGAATCACAGCAGGTTTGGAGGCAGCAAAGCACAAGGCAGGCACTAGGACAGAGCTTTCCAAACTTTTCATGTTGGTGACACACTTTTTAGACATGCATCATTTCACGACACACTCTTACAGCAGGGCACAAGGCAGGCACTAGGACCTGCGCGGAATCACAGCAGGTTTGGAGGCAGCAAGGCACAAGGCAGGCAGTAGGACCTGCGTGGAATCCTGGCAGGGCTGGGAGGCAGCAGCAGCCACGACACACCCAGACACTGCAGCCGACACACTAACGTGTCCCAACACACAGTTTGGAAAGCTCTGTGATAAAGACTTGGGGCCATTTCAGGGTCGTAAAGACACCTGCCTGTCACTGACTCTGCTACCATATTCATCCTTCAGGCGTTTGGTGGATTATTTCTGTCCTGTTTGGGTATGGGTTGCTTTTTCATTTCTGTTTTAATGGCTTTTTATTTTATCATCATAATATTTTTGGAAGTTTCCACTGAGAGGGAACCTAATATCTATAACAGCCTTTCTCAAACTTTTGACCCTGGATGAACCCTTGAAATATTTTTCAGGCCTCGGGGAACCCCTGCACATTCAGGCTCAAATATAGGCCACAAGTTACTATATTCGTTTCATGTGTAGGCCTGTATATATGCATTAACAGTGTTCTTAAACTAAAAATAAAGAATGAAACTTACCTCTTTAATGTGAAGTTACCTGAATTTGAAATAATTTTTTAAAATCAATCGTGATCTGCCAGGGAACCCCTAGTGACCTCTTGCAGAACCCTAGGGTTCCACGGAACCCTGGTTGAGAAATCCTGATCTATAAAATAAAATATGCTACTGTACTGAAGACAGACTGAAACATTGCAAGATGAGGAGGGCAACCAGAGCTACATGTAGCCTCTAAACCAGTGTTTCTCAACCTTGGCAACTTGAAGATGTGTGGACTTCAACTCCCAGAATTCAATTCCCCAGAATGGCCAGGGAATTCTGGGAGTTGAAGTCCACACACCTTCAAGCTGCCGAGGTTGAGAAACACTGCTCTAAACTATTTTTCATTGCCCCAATCTCCCTCCAATTATAATTGCTGAAAAAATGTGTCATGATTTTCCTCCTACCTGGGTCTGAAAGCAATGGAAGTTCTAGGGTATCCCTTAAATAAGGGAAAGGAAGGAAGGAAGGAAGGAAGGAAGGAAGGAAGGAAGGAAGGAAGGAAGGAAGGAAGGAAGGAAGGAAAGAAAGAAAGAAAGAAAGAAAGAAAGAAAGAAAGAAAGAAAGAAAGAAAGAAAGAAAGAAAGAAAGAAAGAAAGAAAGAAAGAAAGAAAGACCAAAGCTTCTTATCCCAAACAAGAAAACACCAAAAATCTTGGGTTTATCCCCCTGGGATTATCATCCCACTCACTTTAGCCTTTCCAGTTTCCAAAAAGTGAAGTGCAGAATGCAGCTGTTGCTCGCCCACAAGATATATACAGGCACAGCTGCTGCTGAAAACAGCTGCTTTGAATCTTCTTCCCCATAAAAATGTATTATGTGATGCCTGTCTCATCTTTCTCTCCATGCTCCATTGGCAACTCCTTGCAGAGGGCAGGAAAAGTAAATGTTCCAATAGAAGAGAGTATTTGTAGCTCAGGGTTGAACTGTGGAATCCTTGGTGCTCTCTGAGCTTGGTTGTTTGCTTGCAGACATTTCATTACCCAACTAGGTAACATCATCAGTGTGAGTGAGTGTGGGGTTTGCTTCTTATCCCAAACTGGCACAAAATTAAATGTGTAATGCTTTTACACATTAAATTAAAATTAGTTTTCCCAATCTTCCAAATAGACTGATGATTCCCAGGATGGCAAGGAATTCTGGCAGCTGCTGTCCAACAATTATATGCTTGGTTGGGGAAGGCTATACTGGATGTATGGAAAAGAAAAGAAAAAGACACAATGCTGCATTTTCAGCAGCAGTCTTGTGTATCTTTGTATGCCTACTACTGCAGAAACTAATATTTGTAGATCAGACATGCTGGCTCATGCAGTGGGCCAACTCTTGGGAGCATGGATCAGGGGCATGATGGAGTAACTGCTAAGACTCATCAATCCCAGTAACAGGACAATGGCATTTATTTCCTGGTGATGTGCTTTTAGAGCAGTGTTTCTCAACCTCAACAACTTTAAGATGGATGGACTTCAAGTCCCAGAATTGTTGAGGTCGAGAAACACTTTTAGAGTATAACTTGACCTCCCAATCGTAAGCATGTCTGTCAGAAGTAAGTCCCTGAACTCCATTGCCAAGGAGAAAATCTAATTAAAGTCAGTGGGAATTATGACTGATTAACAAGTGTAGAATTTTATTGTTCATTTATTGGATTTGTACTAGCCAACTATTTTAAAATTCCCTACTACTGCATTTTGATAAAGCTTTACTTTCTGTTTTCTAAAGATCAAGCGGTTTTCTAAGCAAGCAGTTAGCTGCTTCTACTGGGTTTCCCTCTTTTTCTGTTGGTCAGTCTGTCTGGATCTAATTATTGACTTGATTCACACAGTGTGCTAAGCAAAGTCATTGTTAGTGTATTAAATAAGATGTGGTTAAATTAGTTGTGGCTTAGCCTGTGGCATTAAACCAGACTATGGTGAAATTGATAGCCAGCTTTTTGAGATTCCATATATAAGTCAGAAGTGCAGAACTTTTTCTGGCTTGGCCTTTGACTGGGAGTTGCATTCTAAAAACCAAAGAGGGTAGGCCCAGACTAAAAACTAAATTTGATTTCACACGGATTCTAAAATAATGCTTTGACAACTATGATGGCTAAATTCAGACAATACACAAAGCCAAAAATAAATAAACCACATTATGACTTAGTGCTGTTGGCCCAGCCCAAAGCTGGGTGTTTTGTTTCACTTTGTGCGAATAGCCCCAAAATCACACAGAGGTGGGTGGGAACATATTTAAAACTTTATTTCTGTACAGAAGTAAAGAATTAATGCTTGGGTCTAGAGTTGCAAAGCAAGTGTGCCCAGCTGGCCCTCACATCAAGCTTATATACCTCAGAGATCTTGTCAGATTACATCAGTAGTTTTTAATTGGTTCATAACTTTTGGTGGACTCTGCTCTGTCTCTGGGCAGATTTTCTTTCTCCTTCATGGGGGTGCCTTCATGGCTATGTTAACCTTTACTTAGGCTGACCATATTTCCTTCAGAGAAAAATGGGACTTTTGGGATGGCAAAACGGGACAGGGTCTTATGCCACCATGCCGGCCTCCAAACCCCGCCCCCCAGTCCACGCAATTGGCTCTCACCTACAAACCCCACCCCCGCCCCACATGATTGGCTCCCGCCTGCAAACCCCGCCCCCATCAGCATGATTGGCTCTGATTTTAGGTTTTTTCCCCCGATTTTTAAAGGTTTTTTTTCTTCTAGCAGTAAATGGTGCGGCAGAGCTGGTGTGTTTGGGGGAGGCCGGAGTACACACACTGTGCACACAGCACCGTAATCGGCCGGGGAACAAGGGGCGGGGATGGAGGCCCACCACTGCCCCATCGCCCTCGGGCTTGGCCGAGGGAGGAGAGTCGCTGCTGCTGCCACCGCCGCAGAGCAGGAGAAGCAGGAGGAGCCAGCTGCGCTCGGCTGCTTCAGCCACACCACTCCACCCCTTGCTGCCCGCTGAAGCTCCCCAGGGTGGCCGGCTCCTGCTTCTCCTGCTCGGTGGCCCGACAACTCTCCTCCCTTGGCCAAGCCGGATCAGATGCACATACACACACTCACACACTCACAGGACAGACTGCCCTCGGCAGGAGCTGAGAGGCTTCAGCCACACCACTCCGCCCCTCGCCACCCGCTGAAGCCCCCCAGCATGGCCAGCTCCTGCCAGGGCAGTCTGTCCTGTTAGTGTGTGTGTGTGCATCTGATCGGGCTTGGCCGAGGGAGGAGCGTTGTCGGGCCGCCGAGCAGGAGAAGCAGGAGCGGCCACCCTGGGGAGCTTCAGTGGGCAGCAAGGGGCGGAGTGGTGTGGTTGAAGCAGCCGAGCGCAGCCGGCTTCTCCTGCTCAGCGGCCCAACAACTCTCCTCCCTCAGCCAAGCCCGATCAGATGCGCGCGAGCACACACACACACACACGCACCCCACACCCTCTTTCTTCAGCCTCCCCATGACCAAATGCACCCGCACCTGTTGCAGAGAGGCTGGAGAAAGAGGGTGTGGGGTGCGTGTGTGTGTGTGCACGCGATTACGCTGAGCAAGTAATCCACCCCCGCGCACACACACACACACGCACCCCACACCCTCTTTCTCCAGCCTCCCTGCAACAGGTGCGGGTGCATTTGGTCATGGGGAGGCTGGAGAAAGAGGGTGTGGGGTGCGTGTGTGTGTGTGCGCGCGCGATTACTCTGAGCAAGTAATCTGCGTGCGCACACATGCACACACACACATGCACCCTCTTTCCACAACCTTCCCGTGCCTCCTTTCCCTGGCCTCACCACTGCTGGGCAGACAATCTCAGGATCAGGTAAGGAGGCAGGAACCTGGACTGTGGTGCTGTGTCTGCTGCTGGGCTCGCACGTGGCAACTGGGCTTCCACTTGCCGTGCTGATAGGGCCTCTTCCGGGCTGCCTCCAATGGCAAGTCCGGCTCCAGTCCTCCTTCCTGTCTTCTTGTCCTCCTTCCCGCCGGGTTTAAAAAAGGGACAAAATTGAGATTTTGATCAAAACGACGGGACGGTTGAAAAATGCTAAAATAACGGGACTGTCCTGTTCAAAATGGGACGTATGGTCACCCTACCTTTACTTGACCTTTTGTACTTTCTTATTCAGGAGGAAAGTCTCTACCTGCTTCCAGCAGCTTCTTTTAAAGTGCCACCCCAGGATGTTATTCCTTCATTCTGTAATGCATGTAGGTCACATCTCAGTGGCTTCTGATGAGGTGCTAAGGGTGTATCAGGAATGGTAGCAATTATTATTATTATTATTATTATTATTATTATTATTATTATTATTAAACTTCTATCACCGCACCATCTCCCCCAAAGGGGACTCTGGGCGGTTTACAAACATAAAGATTAAAATTCTATTATAAAATATAAAAATACAATATACAACTACTTATTATAATAAATTAAATAGAAAATCCAAGAGGGTGATCTTAACCAACCTAATACCAACAATGCTTCCAAGAGACTCCAAGAACTACAGGTAGTCCTCACTTAATGACCATTTGTTTAGTGACAGTTCAGACTTACGACGGTGCTAAAAAAACCCAACTTATAACCAGTGCTCTTACCAGCATCGCAGTGTCCCTGCGGTCACGTGATCATGATTTGGGCACTTGGCAACTGGTTCACATTTATGACCGCTGCAGCATCCCATGGTCACATGATTACCATTTTCGACCTTCCTGGCCAGCTTCTGGCAAGCAAAATCAATGGGGAACTGTGTGATTCACTTAATGGCCATGTGGTCTGCTTAATGACCACTGAAAAAAGGTCGTAAAATCAGGTCGGATTCACTTAATGACTGCTCCACTTAGCAACCAAAATTCCAGTCTCAATTGTGGTCGTTATGCAAGGACTATCTGTATTCCAAAACCCTTTTTTACGCTTCTGAAGGAGAAAAATTGGAGAAACAAAAAAGGTTTATAAATAGCGCTACTGAAAAATTGTAGCATGTTTCAGCAAATTGGCATGTTGAATTTCTGTAGAGTGAAGGCTAAGATGCCCTTCTTTCTCTAATACTGTAAACCAGCTCTTCTTTCTCCTTTGCAACTAGAAGCCCTGAATGCCATTTTAAGACATGGAATAAGAGCTGATGCTGTGAGCAGATAATCTGTGATGAAAGTTTTCTTATCAACATTAATATTTGCTTCTGACGAAGATAGCTGTAATCTGATGGATTTCAAATTCAACCCACGCAGCTAAATGTTCCCCTGTGTCTGGGTCTCAGTTTGGCTTCTTCCACTGCAAAAGTTTAAAAGGGCAGTCCAGACCGCAAACTTTAGCAGATACAAGGCTGCCAACAGCCAAGCAGTCACGTAAATCTCCTAGTTAAAAAGGAGAAGATAATGAAAAACTTTCCACTGTAAAACCTAAAGGCCGTTTAAGGCCCATTTGTTTTGCTCCTGGCAGACCTCTTCTCCTCACATGTTTTGGTCTCCTCCTTGTAATTGTCCTCCAGCTCTCTTTGATGGCAATCAGATCAGCTATCAGGAAGGAACTGTTTTCCAGCTTGCCACAATCAAATTAGTTCAGCATTGGAATCAAGAAGATCCCTTGGCAAATTCCATAATTAATCCCTTACTCTATATCTAACCAAAATCACATTATTTCTATAAATCAATCCATTAACACATTATAAAACTATAAAAGCAATTGCTCTTTCCCCTTATATAAAGAAATAAACAGATATATAAACCTCCAAATCCACTTCCCCCAAAAAAACAAAACTCATTTTTTAATATTTCCTTCCTACCACTATTCTATATTTTTCTAACCACTATAAAAAAAATCAAATTATATTTAAATTTTGCACTTAATAGTATTATTATTATTATTATTGATAATAATAATGTTTAATAGTAATAATAATGCTGCAAGGAGGTCAAATCAGTAAATCCTAAAGGAAATCAACCCTGACTGCTCATTGGAAGGACAGATACTGAAGCTGAAGCTCAAATACTTTGGCCACCTAATGCGAAGAGAGGACTCACTGGAAAAGACCCTGATGCTGGGAAAGACTGAAGGCAAAAGGAGAAGGGGACGGCAGAGGATGAGATGGTTAGATAGCATCACCGATGTAACGAACATGAATTTGAGTAAACTCCGGGAGACAGTGGAGGACAGGAAGGCCTGGCGTGCTATGGTCCATGAGGTCACGAAGAGTCGGACACAACTAAACGACTGAACAACAGCAACAAACAAATAGTCTTAACCCTATTAAATCTATAATTAAACTCTAATTATTATGTCTTATAAATCAAACAAACTGTAAAAGCAATAGAATACATCTTAATCCATCTTAATAAAATACATCTTAATCCAAATCATTAAAGAGAATAAAATCATATAAGCCTTAATATCAATCCACATACACATTCTTACTTTTATGCTTAGTACTACTATAATAATCTTATCCCTATTAAACCTTAAAAAATCAAACCAACTTTAAATCATCGTAGAAAATAGGCTCATAACATTTGTTTATCTCCATATTATGCACAATATCAATCCACATACATATTCTTACTTTTATACTTAATAATATTATAGCAATCTTATCTCCATTAAACCTTAATAAATCAAACAGACTTTAAATCATTATAAAAAATAAGATCATACAGCCTTGAAATCAGTCCACATACCTATTCTTAATTTCTTAACCGACCTCAAAGTAAACTAAAACATTTATTTGTCTCCATATTATGCACCGGACATTTTTTTAATAAAAGAATAAAAAAAACCAATTGCCCCTCCTAAAAAGTCAACAGAAGATTTCCCACATAGCCAAAACACCATCTCGTTCTCAAAACATAAGTTAAAGTAAACAGACCATTTTTCCCCCTGCAAATCAAGTTGTAACTCTTTCATAACCAACATGTATTCATCAGCTGGCAGTTCACAGTCTGGATTCTCAGAATCGGGAAGAATATCTCCCCCTTGATAAGTCTCTTCTTCTCCCTTCTCTTCTTTTCCCTTCATAAAATTCTCAGCCAGTTGATACATTTCAGAAATAATATCCCGAACATCTTGCAAGAGAACCTGAGCAGTTTTATGGCATATTTCTTCAAAGTCTTTCTTAAAGTCGTCCATAATTCAAACAACAAAATCTAACGTCCTATATGCAAACCAGTAAATACAATATCCGAAGAAAGTGAACAGAAAACTAAAAACTCAGACCATCAAATTAAATGTGTAGGAGAATGTTAAATCCTTCAAATCAGATGCAGAAATAATAATGGAGAGATGCTTATTTCTCAGTCCTCCTTAAATTTTGAATGGGAAGTAAGCTAGCAGTTAAGGGGGAAAAAATAAAGCTCCTCCAGAAACAGTGAAAAGCACCAAGAGATTCGTATCTTCTTGTTATTAAAAGCCTTTCTTGGGGTAAGAAACCTAAAAATATACAAATTGGATGATTTAGAAATGAGAAAGGCTCGACCTAGTGTCCCAATAGGGCTGCAGCGTGGTTTGGAAATGTTGGCATCCCCGACTCCCGTTTCCTCTCACCGGATCAGCGCCGTTGACGCTCCTCAGACTACAAGGTGACGTTCTGAAGTACAAATGGGGTGATTCCGAGTGTTTTCTGTCCATGAAAACACTCTAGGGCAACAGGAAAACCTGCCTGCCCCCCCCCAATCCACGCTGGCAGGTGTGCCCGCTGAATCGCGAGCAGGGTGTTCAGTCGGCCATATTCTCACTGGAAGTCCATCCCTGATGCCTTTTGAAAGGCAGGCAGGCTCAGGGGCTACTGAATATCAGAGGGGATGTTGTTCCAAAAGGCAGAAGGAGCAACAGAGAAAGTATGTTCCTGGATCCCACCAGATTACATTGTTGAAGCGAAGGGACCAAAGCATGTCACCTCTATCAGATCTTACTGGATGGGCAGACATAATCAGAAACAGAGAGCCCTGCATGTAGGCTGGCCCTATGCCATGAAGGGCTTTATAGTAAAAACCAGCACTTTATATTGCACCTGGAAATACACTCGTAACCAGTGCAGCTTGCAGAACATGGGTCTGTGCCACTACATTTGGGACCAACTGGAGCTTCCAAGTGGTCACCAAGGGCAGTCCCCTGTAGAACCGATTTCAATTACAAGGCGACTAAGGTGTGAGTGACCATGCTGATACAGGAGCCTGCACAATTGGCGCACAAGATGGAGCTGTGCATAGGACCTCTGCGCCATGATGCCCCCTGCTCTTTGAGCAGGGTCTATGAGACTAGAAGGAACCCCAAACTGTGTATTGGGCCTGTTTGGGGCAGTGGAAATCCATCCAGTACCAAAGATGGAAAATTCCCAGACCCAGAGGTTCCCTTATTTGTTTGTTTGTTTGTTTGTTTGTTTATTTATTCATTCATTTATCCAATTTGTACAGTCACCCATCTCACATTTGTGACTCTGGGTGGCTCACATAATTAAAAACAACTAAACAACACAACCAATAAGCCAAATACAAAAATCAATAAAAACAATCCCTTAAAACCCAATTAAAAATCAAAATCAAAACCAGAAAACATAAAAAAGCAGACAAGTACAAATCACAGATCAATCAATACAGCCATCTCGCAGGCTCCGAACCATAACTGGATCCCCAGGCATGTTGACAGAGCCATGTCTTTAGAGCCTTTTGGAAGGCCAGCAGGGTTGGGGCCAATCTAACCTCTGGGGGAATGATGTTCCAAAGGGCGGGTGCTGTGGCAGAAAAGGCTCATGATCCACAGCCACTTGGTTTTACAATGGGTATGTCTAAGTCTGTTCTGCTCCATCCAGACCCCTATTCTGTAGCCACCAGACACCAAGACAGAATCTTGGCAACATCACTTGGAGGGACCAGGGTTAAGGTGTACAACTGAGTATCATCAACAATCTGACGATATCTGTGCTGATGGATGACCTCACGCAGATATTTCATGTAGATCAGTGTTTCTCAACCTTGGGAACTTTAAGAAGTGTGGACTTCAATTCCCAGAATTCCCCAGACAGCCATGCTGGCTGGGGAATTCTGAGAGTTGAAGTCCACACATCTGAAAGCTCCTAAGGTTGAATAACACTGATGTAGATGTTAAACAGGAGCAGGGACCTGAGGTATTCCACAAAGCAAGGGCCTTGGGCCAGATCTCTCCTCCTATAGCACTGACTGGAACCAGCAGGGAAGGAAGGAGGAGAATCACTGCAACACTGTGCCTCCCAGCCCCATGAAGCAATTCAGTAGGAAATCAGGACTGTAGCAGACTCAGACTTCTGGATTTACAACATCGTTCTTATAGGTTGGGTTTTTCTACCGTACTATCCCAAAATATGGCTTGTTTGGTTTTGGCTCAGCTTGTGGTGTGATTTGTAGCTTGGTTTGTGGTACGACATGTACGACGAAGGCAGTCAATTGTGGATTATTCAGTAAGCCACAGTTAAGCAGACCACGGCTTAATACAATGTATGATAACTAGATGTGAGTGGAAGCAGCTTAGGGAGGAGGAGATCTCAAAGACAACTGATCTTCCCAGACTAAGCTTAGAGCATGAGTTCCACTGACCTGCCCACACTTTCTGATACAATTAGAGGAAATGGCTCTTTGGAGGATGAACCAAATGGTAGTTCTCATTTTGCTGAGTTAGTCTGTCTCACTTCTTCCTCTCTGATGTGATTCACTTGCTTTAATTCTGGCATCAAAGAGCAGCTTAAATGTCTACAGTTGCATACATACCCATTATACTCTTTCCTTTCACAATAAGCATTATGCAAAGTGCAGAAAAAAGAGTAAGGAGCAGTTAGCAAAAAAATTGGAGGCAGGAAATAAAAGAAAAGAAAATGTACGTTTTCACAGCTTCTATTTATTGATGAAATGATTTCCAGTAATGCCATGTGGGATGATTATGTGCTGATGTTTTACTAGTAACAGTGATGGCTTCTTCAGAGAAGATCTAAAATTGAACTTGGTGATGTCACATCTTTACATACTGGCCTGTGTACACTGGAGATGTCCACAAACAGTGGCTATTACTATGTGGAGACAATTGATAAGCTTTCTCTATGTTGAAATTATTTGGATGTTCATAATTTCTGCTGTTCTCTAATAATTATGGGATAATATCTATTACATCATGCCAGGATACTGATGTTCTCCAAGTGTATTTTGTGATTTGGCCCTTGTGATTGATGTTCAGCCAAGACTGACTTCCCTACGTTTTTAAGGCTAATGTTCCTTTCAAAGATTAGAATTGTTCAGGCAATGAATTTTCCTGTGACACACAATAAAGCAAAAGTTGGAATTTGAAGAAGCAGGATAGAAAATATATTGATGTTTTTGAACTTTGGTGTTGGAGAAGTCTCCTGAGAATACCATGGATAGCTAAGAAAACAAACAAATGGATCATAAAGCAAATTAATCCAGAGTTCTCACTCGAAGCACAAATTATCAGGATCAAATTAACATATTTTGGACACATTATGCAAAAATCCAGTTCCCTTGAGAAGTCCATAAAGCTGGGAAAGGTGGAAGGAAAGAAAAAAACAGAACAACCAGGATCAGGGCAAATGGACTCACAGAGCTGACAGGAGCAACGTTAGAAGACCTGAAGGGTTAGGTTGGAGACATATCTTCCTGAAGAAGGTTAGTGTATGTGATTGCTAAGAGTTGACACTGACATGATGGCACATAATCAATCAATTAGTCAGTCAAGGCAATGATTATATTTGCATTCCATCCCCTCCATTTTTAAAATAAATTAAACTAAAATTTGTACCAAAATTAGTTGAAAATTGAGTATTTATTTACCACTTGAATTATTTTAACACAATTCTTAGCACATACTTGCTGGTCAAAAATGTTCTTCGATAGAAATCTCTGAATACTAAGTGGTTAGAGGTGAGGGGAGCTCCAGCTGTAAAGAATCCCATGTTTAGATATTCATTGTCATGTTTCCTATTCATCCTTTTTGGGATAATTGGTCATGTGAGGTTACAGTTCTACTTAGCAAAGCATGTGATTGAGAATTTGAATGATTTGCGTGAATGTTAGATTGTATGATGCAACAGAATATGGATCTGGATACATTAATCTGAAAATTAATGTATCAAAGACCAAGGTCGTTGTGTTTGACAGGGAAAATGGAGTGAACAATTTTAAGTTATACATAAATAATGAAAAACTAGATCCTGTAGATGATGCATACCTTGGTGGAATGTTTACTAATGATGGGAAATGTATGGATAATTTTCATGACATGCAAACACTGGTAGAAAAGTAGTGGGTCATATATGGTCTGTAGTGAAGAATGGTTGTTGTAGGAAGTGAAAATGGCTGTATGTACCAATGGGCTTCTGCCCACTTTGTTATATGGATGTGAGAGATGGATATGCTAGGAGAAATATAAAAGTAGAATGCAGAAAGTCATGGTTGGATGGAGGTGTTGAGTTCCTCAAAAAGAGAGAGGTGAGAAGTTTAAAGAACAGAAGGCAGTGAATGAAGTGTTCTGTCACTGTAGAAGAAGCCAGGATGGAAACATATGGAATGGTACTGTGAACAATTTGTGTAAAGTATGTGTTTGTGTAAATGTATTTTTGTACAGATAGTCCTCACTTAGTGACCACAATTGGGACCAGCAGCTCTGTCATTAAGTGAAGTGGTTGCTAAGTGGGAAATCATGTGACCATGACTGTGCTTTCCTTTTCCCCTCCCCTGCCTTTTGGAATGCTCACCCCGGCACTGGGATAATTAGCAAGAAGGAAATTAATGTTTGTATTTAATTCATTGGAGATAAAGGGATTATTAGAGTAAGCAGGCACACAGTAGGGAATACACATTGAAAGGAATGTGGGGGGGTAAATAAAAAACAAATGATTTCTGTAGACAATCTCTCCTGTGCCTGACCCATTCCCCCCCCAGAACAGAGAGATTGGAGAGGAAGGGATTACAAGAGAGTAAGCAGGCATACAATGTCCTGTCCCAGCCTAATCACACACAATACACCAGGGAGGCAGTTGTAAAATTTTACTGAGAAACTTGTGAGGTAAACTTGTGAGGTAAACTTTGCTGAGAAACTTGTGAGGTAAACTTGTGAGGTAACAAACAGGCGGCAAGGGAGTGTGAGCACAAACGCACATGCTCTACAAAAACAAGCCCCAAAACTCCCACAAGCTTGCCTTGAGGGAGTTTCACATTCAAAACATGATTAGTCAAGCAAGTCCAAGAGTCAAGAGTCAGGTCATGAGGTTTCCGATCAGGAGTCCAGGCATATGGAGTCCAGTAAGCAGATGGTTGTCTCCAATGACCGGTCTGGGCTTGCGGCTCCCTTTTTATAGAGGCAGAACCGGGTGGAGCTTATTTAGGAGGGTGGGGCTGCTTTCTCGCGTGTAGCCTCTCCGACCTTCGCTGTTCCTCTCTCCTTTCCGCTCTCCTTTCTTGAGCACTGGGAGGGGGCGGAAGCTCTGAGTCTTCGTCCTCACTAATCAGCGGCGCCTGTGCCTGCTGCTCACTGACCAGTCCCACCTCCTCTGACTGCTTAGGTGGCTGTTTATCTAGAGCTGTCTGCTCACCCTCCATCTCTATGTCAGAGGCTGGCCACCCGTCCTCATCGTCTGACTCTGACTCTGAGCCCGAACCCCCTATGGACTCCGAGCCCAAGCCCCCCATGACATAGAATAAGGGATACACCAGACTGTTTGCGTAGCGCTCTCAGGGCTGCCAGCACCACTGCATTCCATTTGTGTGTATTCCCCATTGTGTGCCTGCTTAGTCTCTTGTAATCCCTTCCTCTCCAATCTCTCTGCTCTGTGGTGGGGGGAGAAAAATAACAGGTCAGGCACAGGACAACACCTGTGGGGGCGCGGTGGCTCAGCGGGTTAAACCGCTGAGCCGTTAGTCTGCCAACCATAAGGTCGGCAGTTCGAATCTGCGTGGCAGGGTGAGCTCCTGTCACTAGCCCCAGCTTCTGCCCACCCAGCAGACCAAAAGCCATTGGCAAGTAGATGAATGGGGACCACTCACGTGGGCCAATTTGCTGGCATCCTTTTCGGAGGGTCGCCCTCGGACCAAGAAGAGCTGGTTCCCGTAGATGGCGGCGGAGGACGGCAGAGGACGGCGGATCCCGAAATAACAACTTCCTGGACGTCAGCAGCCGGCTCAGAAGCAAAGGTTCCTGGGACATGTAGTCCGACCTGCAGATGAAGAGCCGGTTCCCTCACCCCCTCCCTAACGCGCGGGTAATATATATGCTGTATAATATAATATGTATGATATGAATGTAAGCCGCCTAGAGCCCTCCGCTTAGGGAGGAGATAGGCGGGGTATAAATACAATAATAAATAAATAAATAAATAAAATAAATAAACACGTACTGACTGTAATGGCAATCACATGACTGACGGATGCTGCGGAGGTTGTAAATGTGGTCATAAAGTTATTTTTTCAACACTGTCATAACTTTGAATGATCACTGAATGAGGCAGTCGCTAAGCAAGGACTACCTTTCACAGTTACCTGGCCAACCTCATTTAGATGAACGAATGTGGTTGAATAATTATCAAATATTCCATCTTCTCATAATGTTTAATGAAAATGCATCACTTTTTCACTCGGTGGGAAACGGAGATGGGAACAGGAAGATCGATTGGTCTTTTTCCCTATCTCCTGGACTCCTCCATGAGTCCAATTGTGTCATAATATGATGGAACAAAATATGCACTTCCCAGTTTCTTAGAAGACCGCCACATCCACTCACACACATGCCATTTCCCCATTAGCAATTTATAGCATCTTCCAGCATAATCCAGCCATTGTTGAGGCAATGTAAAATCTTTCTTCATGGCTCTTATTTTCACATAATAATAGTTGATGAAATTTTATAAGTGAAATACACTAATATAGATATGAACATGTTCTTGCAATCTTTTCTTCTTCTGAGAGCAGTCTTTTTTATAGTTTCTCTCTTTTGGAAGTTACGGTGGAGTTGTCTAAGCAACTCATTTTATTTGCTGTAACTTTATCTTTAAAGCTCAACTGAAATAATGCTTCCTGAAATTTAAATGGATTAGATTTTAACTTGAGCCTTTATTGATCCAAGAACAATAGCCTCCTTTCTTCTTGAATACTTATTTTAAAACCAGTCAACATGTGTGCATACTTTCTCTTATTTCCTGTTCCTCTTCCGAGCCTCTTCAGTTTCCTTTGAACTATGGTTGAAATCTCAGGAAGGGGCCAATGTCAACATTCTTCTTGAAGAATAGCATCCAAAATGGAATACCATATTTTTAGCAATAACTTACCAGCATTACCACATTGAGAGTGATACATGTGTATCCAGGATATTAACTTAATTATTTTGTTTTAGAAAACCAAAAATATTGCTTGTCATTTGTGTTGGGAGTTTTTCAAACCTGGCAACTTTAAAATGCCTGGGGAATTCTGGGAGTTGAAGTCCTCACATCTTCAAGTTACCAAGTTTTAAAAATACTGTGTTAGAGCATGGTATAGGTAGCCTTTTGAAATTCTTCAGCAAATTTGAAGTGGACAAATTTGTCCACCCTGTCCCAGTGCCTGGGGGCTGTGGGGGCCTGGATGGGGAACAACAGGCTTCAGTTGAACCCTGGTAAGACCGAGTGGCTGTGGATTGATGGCTTAGCGTCTTCCGGGAAATTATCATCTTTGGTTCTCGATGGGGTAGCACTACCCCGTTCGGAACCGGTGCGGAACCTGGGGGTCCTTCTAGACTCACGACTCCTGCTCAAAGAGCAGGTGGCAGTCGTGGCTAGGAGGGCTTTTGCGCAACTTCAGTTAGTGCGCCAGTTACGCCCATTCCTGGAACGCGACGCCCTCCGTACAGTCACTCATGCTCTCGTCATCTCCCATGTAGATTATTGCAATGCGCTCTACATGGGGCTACCCTTGAAGACTATCCAGAAGCTTCAGCTGGTGCAGAATGCGGCCGCGCGGGCAGTTTTGAGTGCGCCAAGATCTGCACATGTAACACCGTTGCTCCGCGAGCTGCATTGGGTGCCGGTTTGCTTCCGGGTACAATTCAAGGTGTTGGTTATCACCTTTAAAGCCCTACATGGCATGGGACCAGAATACCTGAGGGACCGTCTTATCCCCATGTTATTGACCTGCCCCACCCGGTCATTCAGAGAGGGCCTGCTACGAACCCCATCAATTAGAGAATGCCATCTGATGGGGTCTAGGAGGCGGGCCTTCTCTGTGACAGCGCCCACTTTATGGAACATCTTGCCCCCAGAGTTGAGACAGATTTACTCCCTCCCGACTTTTAGGAAAGAGCTGAAGACCTGGTTTTGCCGCCTGGCATGGGAAGGAGGAAGGGATAGTTCCTCATGGGGGTGGCTAATTCCCAAATTTTAACGTCCTTCTTTTAATGAATGCCTTCGTCCATCTGGATTTTATAATTACTTATTGTATTGTATTATTGTTGTTTTTATATATTTTTAGATTCTATCTTAATTTATTTATTGTGAACCGCCCAGAGTTCCCCATGTGGGGAGATGGGCGGTCATATAAATTAATTAATTAAATAAATAAATAAATAAATAAATTTATTGGCAGAGAAGTTGGGTAGACAATTTCTCCACCCTGTTTTAAGGAGCAGGCCTTTAATAGTGACACACACTGTTAATTAAAAAAACACTACAAGAGGAGTTCCCCTATGATGTCTTCCCTGGGATTTCATTGAAGTATGGGAAGCCAGGAAGGGAGTAGACCACAGGAGAGATGGTTGTGTAATGACAGTCACCCACACCCGTTAGTGAATTGATAAGTACATATTAAAACACCAAACCTCATCTAGAAAATAACCATTGTAATACTCTTCTAAGTTGGAAAGAATTTCTAAAACCAATACTCTTTCATCAAATTGAGTGAGAACTGGTAGAAATAATGCAGATTTTTCTCTGCCTGACATTAATTTGTACCAACATATTGCACTACTGAATCATTTTCATCTTAGTAAACATGTCTTGGTCAGTAGCTAGTCTTGTAAGAGAGTAGGGTAGCTAGGGGTCCTTTTCCACACATGGCAATCCAGCATTTGCAGTTTTTTTCAAATGATGGGATCTATTCAAATTTATCAAAGATATAGATTCACAAAAAGAGCACATTCTTTGAAGATTGATCTCAGATTCACTCTCTGGCATCTTGAAAATGCCTTCCTGCATACTTGAAAAGCCTTTGCTAATTGTTCTTGATAATACTGTGCATGATATGCCAAGCATTTAATTAAGTATAAGGTAACTTCTTATTGCTAATACTGTTTTTTAATATCTTGCTTTCCTCCTCCTCCTCCTCCTCCTCCTCCTCCTCCTCCTCCTCCTCCTCCTCCTCCTCCTCCTCCACTTCCTCGCATTTTCTCACAGGTGCAGGGTCTGCTTTTTGGATCAACAAACGCCATTTCACACAATCAAACGAAGCAACCAGGTCCAGCTGGATGATTTTCATGTCCGCATTAACTGTATCCTGCCACCTTTGCTTTGGTCTTCTGCGCAGGCATTTGCCATCAGTGTTAAAGTGATAGGTGGTGCAGGCAACGGTGTGGGGTGCTGCTTGTAGAACGTGGGTGTACCATTGTAGGCATTTTTCCTGCATTTTCTCTGTTATTGGTGCAACGCCCATCTGCTGCCAGACTGTATCATTGCTTTTTTTAAAAATATCTTATTGGATTTGCACATATTTATACAGAGCCCCAGCTCTAAGCAAAACCATGTTATGTGTAACCTTGGTTCATTGAACAAATTCCAGTTGGCTGGGTTTCACACATTATGTTAAGCCAAAAAATCTGATTTACAAACCAGATTAGTTGACTTCACACAACTTGCTAAGTCTAAGTGAAAACAAAATCACATTGTATGAACCAAACCCTAACTGAAGGAAGCTATGCAACTGTCATAGAGTTTATAAAGGAAAAACCATGAGAAATGATGGTATATGATCTGTCACATCTAAAAATCAGGATATAAAGACAAAATAGCTACCCTCTTGGGTTCACAGCAACAATTAAGTTCTTCTCCGTATAATGTCACTGGGATCATAAGCAATCACTTACTGTCATGTGCTGAGACCATTTGAGGCTTCAAACTACAGAAGGAAATATTCCTTCACTCAACAGACACTTGAACATTCACTGTACTCCAAGAGGCTAGGTGGGTTGGGGATCTCTCCTAGGATCCTACCTTTCCATTGTGGAGAAGAGGGCAAGGAAATGAAATTAAGGTTGAGAGAAATTATGATGGGACATGGATTTGGTTTGTAGGATGATTAATGTGAGAACAATTATTTAGGGGGGAATTTAAGAGGAACTTATTTACATTTCAGGTACACATTTGCACATGCATATTTTAGATGTGCTTGTATATTCCTTTTTCTGTTTTTCAGCCATGCATTTCTTTCTTCTTGGCAATGTATAACCACCACATTGACCAGAAAGTAGGCTGATGAATGAAGGTGCATTTATACATTCTGGGAAACAGGCCCACTGCCAAATTCTGTTGCCACTCTGCTGTGCATTCCTTCCCTTTCCTATTTTTGACAGCTAAAACCATCCTATACAGCCGTGGTTCTTAAATTGTTTGACCCAACAGTTCTCCTTTTCCTGGTCTTGAATAATGCCATTATCCCCACAAAAACAAACAGACTCTGTGGTTTTATGCAAGCATCTTGGCAGTGACAGTCCCAAACTGGATTCTTAACTCGCAACCAACCAATTACAAATTGTTCCATTGCCCTCAGGATATGCCCAGATTACCCTTGGGGCTAATGACCCCTGGCTTAAGAACCACTGCTATATCATATCACTGGGGTTAGAGATAGATTTAGTCCAATGGTCTCCAGGTTTTGACACTTACTGTAGTTAATTTCCAGAAGATAATTGGATTTTGCCATGTTGGCTGATTTTCATTTAATTCTTAGCTCTTGTCCAAAGCATTGCAATGGTGCACAGATTTCCAAATATCCTGAAGGTCTAGGACTTGAGTATCATGAGAAAAAAACACCAAAAACTGATTCCTTATGTGTAAGCATCATAAAATACTTCTGTAAGCTCTCCAGTCAGATTTTATAATACCGAAGAAATGTCTTGGCATTTTTGAATAAGGCATGTCAACACATCCAAAATACCAGTTCTGTGGGCAGTCTGCAACATAGCTATGTATTTCCCATCCAGTAAACACTCTAATTTATGGTTTTACTGAAACCTTGAAAGAATTGTAGATACTTGGCACTGCAAACCCACAGCAATTTAACTGACTGAGCTAGAACAACTTAGCTGCAATCCCTTCCCATTAAAGTCACTGTATCTTAAGTGATTACTAACTTGTCACACTGGTTTCCATCAAACTAACTTTCAATTAAATTAATCTGGATCAAATCCACTGAGTATTGTGAAGGTTTTCAGCTGGCCAGACTCAAAATTACTTTTAACTCCACCCTGAAACATAGCAGACTGTAGGCACACAAAATGAGACATTTGAGCTGAATTCCAACACTTATGACAACAATGAACAACAGAGATGTCTGCAGGATTTATTTATTTATTTATTTATTTATTTATTTATCAATCAATCAATCAATCAATCAATCAATCAAATTTATATAGCCACCCATCTCCGGAAAGTGATTCTGGGCAGCGTACAACAATCTGATAAAACAATAAATACATAAACAATCTTTACCTAAAACCATATATAAAAACATTAAAAAGTATAAAAGCAAATCTAAAATAGAAAAGAAAAGAATAGGCAAAGGGATGTTAATAATGGAGCCACCTCACTATTTAGCCATCCCCTGGGGCCCCCAGGCCTGCTGGCAGAACCAGGTCTTAAGGGACCTTCAAAAGCTCAGGAGGGAGGAGGCCGACCTCATCTCATCTCTGGGGGGAGAAGGTTCCACAATGCGGGCGCCACAGCAGAAAAGGCCCGCTGCCTCGGGCCCGCCAAATGTAGCTTCCTAGATGACGGAACCCGTAACATACCCACTCTGCTGGATCTAGTGGGATGGGCAGATGAAATCGGGGAGAGACGGTCTCTCAAATAACCCGGTCCCATGCCATTTACCACTTTCATTAAAATTCTGGAGAGCTATATAGTGGTAAGGAACTGGAGGGAGGCAAATATTGTTCCTATCTTCAAAAAGGGGGGGAAGTAGGATCCAGGGACCTACAAATCAATCAACCTAGACAAATTCTAGAGTAAAAAGAAAGAGATTGAACTGTAATTACATCGAAAGCAATGTGGTAATTACAGAAGTCAGCATGGATTTGTCAAAAACAGGTCTTGCAAGACTAATTTTATCTCATTTTTTGATTGAGGAACTCCCTTGTAGATTATGAGAAAAACATTAAACACAATATCCCATAACACTGTCATTAGCAAGCTAATTAAACATGGACTGGATATATAGCTGGCTCAGAAATCTTATTCAAAGAGAGTGCATCCATGGTTCCTAATCAAAAGGAGTGTGGCACTGAATGAGGAACCACAGAATTTTTGACCCCTGATTCTTCAACATTTGAATTAATGACTTAAATGAAGGGGGAGAGAAAATGCTTATTAGATAGGATGGCAAATACCCTAGAAGACAGAAATAAAATCCAAAATGATATTGATATAGTAGAGCAGAGTTTTCCAAACTTTTCATGTTGGTGACACACGTTTTAGACATGCATCATTTCGCGACACACTCTTACAGCAGGGCATCATTTCATGACACACTCTTACAGCAGGGCACATGGCAGGCACTAGGACCTGCGTGGAATCACAGCAGGTTTGGAGGCAGCAAGGCACAAGGCAGGCACTAGGACCTGTGCGGAATCCTGGCAGGGCTCAGAGGCAGCAGCAGCTACGACACACCCAGACATTGCAGCTGACACACTAACGTGTCACGACACACAGTTTGGAAAGCTCTGTAGTAGAGAAATGGATTGAAAATAACAGAATAACAAATGTACAATGTGGATGGACTCAGTTATAGTGGCAATCTATCTATATGGTCACTAAGAGTCCACAACGACTTGATGGCACCTAATCAATCCAAGAGACAAATGCAACATTCTCCACTTAGGAAACAACTACAGAGACATAAGGTGTGGAAGACTTGGCTTGGTAATAATACTTGTAAGAAAAAATGGAATAGCAGTTGAATACAAACAACCATCATTCAGCCATGTAGTATGACTACAAAAAAGGCAAATAAAATTTTAGACTTTATCTACCTTGAATATTGTATTGATTAGAAACAGACTTTTTTTTAAAAAAAAGGACAACAAAGATGATTGAAAGACTAGAAACTCTTACAAAGAAAGATTGCTGTCAACAGAGGAAGGTCAGTACCTCTTCTCAATCATCTGAAATGCCAAACAAGAAGTAAAGGAGTAAGTTACTGGAAGGCAGATTCTGGTTTAATGTTAGGAAAAAAATCCCAACAGTACGAATTTTCTAGCAATTCAAAAGTGGAAGCAATTAATTACTGTAATAATAATAATTACTGTAATGCGCTCTACATGGGCTGCCCTTGAAGAGTATCTGGAAGCTTCACCTGGTGCAAAGTGTGGCTGCGCAGGCAGTTATGTGTGCCCCTAGGATGTTCCGTAAGCTGCATTGGCTGCCAGTCTGCTTCCGGGTGCAATTCAAGGTGCTGGTTTTGATCTTTAAAGCCCTACATGGTATGGAACCAGGCTATTTGTGGGACCTCCTCTTCCCGATTACATCTACCCATCCAATCAGGCCCAGCAGGAGGGGTATGTTGCGGGTCCTGACTGCTAAAGAGTTCCACCTGATGGGACCCGGACACCATGCCTTTTCTGCTGTGGCTCCCACCCTCTGGAACATCATTCTTCCCATGGTGAGGTTAGCCCCATCCCTGTTAGCCTTTTGGAAGGCCCTGAAAACGTGGTTCTTCCAGCAACCTTGGGGATCCCATGGGGAGCCTGAGCAATGGGTGGACTGTGTTTAGATAGATGTTCTTCTCCCACAATCTTGCTTTTATTTATTTTTTAATGGTTGTGACATTGTTTCAATTGTTAGTTGTATGCCACCCAGAGTCATGTTCAGTGAGATGGGTGGCCATATAAATTTGTTAAATAAATACAACAAATAACCCAGAGAGGTGCTGGGCTTCTCCTCATTGGATATGGAAGTTAGACAACTATTTGTCTAGGATGCTTTAATTTGGGTTCCTGCAGTAATCAGGTGGTTGGACCCTCCAACTCCATCCACTTGATGCACTGGCGGAAGCTGTCAGAGCATTGGAGATTCAGAGGACTGCTTCAAAGCAACATGGCACCTTCAAAGCAGTGCTTTGCTTGAAATCTTGGCAAAGTACTCCTTAGAAACTGCAAATCCACAAAGAAATAAATAATATCGTCCACATGTCTCCCCATCGTACATCTCAGAAGCTACCATTTCTCCTTGGGACTGCCCACTGTTTTCCTTTCACACTAAAGTAAATACATTTTTTAAAAATCCATTGCTTGCCTGTGTGGTCCTGTGAGTCTCAATGCAGCAAAGGGGAAACACAACAGTAATATTCTGCGCAAAATACGGGATGAAGATAAGATTGAAAATCTTGTTACAAACAGAAGTTTGACCTGGAAAAAATAACCAGCTTTAGAAAGAGATAATGAGCAAGCATGGAAGACATCAGAGGCATATAGCACAATTTAGCCACAAAGATTTTAAATGTAGAGTGGAATGGAAACCAGAGAAAGTCACAAGCATGGGCGGGGAAGCGTGGTTTCCTAAAATGAAAAATTAATCTAACCACAGCATTCCATGCTATTTCAGTTTTAGAAACTAAGGACTTGGTGGAAGTGATTAAAGATTGAGTAAGAAGTCTGACTAACTTCAAGATAAACTATAACAATATCCTAAAGAGAACCCCTGATATCTCTCTTTAATTTCTCGACAAAGATTGCCTTATACATAGTATTGATCTATAATACAGTTTGGTAGTTTTGTCATCTGATATACAACATAGCTAAATGAATGGAAACAACACAAGGAAAATATAAGTGGAGGTGTGTGCGACAGAAAGAGTTTGTCAGGAAAAGCTAAAGTGAATTTGTAACTTGCATACCTAGAATCACAAAATTGGTAGTGACAGAAGTAAACTTGATGGTCATCTAGTCCAACCATCTGCTCTTAACACTAGAATATATTATATTTATAAATTGCTAATTAAGATGTATTTTAGTCTATTTATAATTGTATTTTAATGAATTATACTCTGTTGTAAACCATCCAGAGTCCCCCTCAGGGGAGATGGGCGGTGATAAATCAAATAAATCAAATAAATCAAATAAATCAAATAAATCAAATAAATATCACTCATGCCCTTGTCATCTCCCATATAGACTATTGTAATGCGCTCTACATGGGGCTACCCTTGAGGAGTATCCGGAAGCTTCAACTGGTCCAGAATGCAGCTGCGCGGACAGTTATTGGGGCCAGAAGATCGGCTTATGTGACACCTCTGCTGCTACTGGTTTGCTTCCGGGTACAATTCAAGGTGTTGGTTATCACCTTTAAAGCCCTACATGGCATAGGGCCAGGTTACCTGAGGAACCGTCTCATCCCCAGAACATCGACCCGTCCCACCCGATCAGCCAGAGAGGGCTTGCTGCGGACCCCATCAACCAAAAAGTTCCATCTAGCAGGGTCCAGGAGGCGGGCCTTCTCTGCAGTTGCGCCCACCCTTTGGAATACCTTACTCCTGGAGCTGAGGCTGGTTTCCTCGCTCCTGACCTTCCGGAAAGGCTTAAAGACCTGGTTCTGCCATCTTGCCTGGGAGGGAAATGCCAACAGTTCCTCTTGGGGATGGCTGGTCCCATGAAGCCTCCCAGTATTCCATTTTTAACATCTTTTATACTTGGATTTTATATTATTTATTATATTGTAATTTTATATTTATCTTTTTAAACTATGTTTTATTGTGAACCGCCCAGGGTCCCCGACAGGGGAGATGGGCGGTAATATAAATTTAATAAAATAAAATAAATAAATAAATAAATATACTGTAATCCTGACAAATAGACATCCAGCCTCTGCTTCAGTGAAGAAGCCTTTTTCTCCCAAGCTGCTGTGCTGCCCAACAACAATTAGGGAAATTTATCTAATATTTTGCTAAAATATTTTTCATCAAAATTAGTTCTGGCCCTGCGTTCTTCAGTAACAGAGAACAAATCTTTCTGCACTAACTATTGAAATGTGAAAGCAATGAAGGCATATCTATACTGTACAACAACAATTAGGTAGAGTTGGCTAGCAAATCAAACAGCAAAGAGGTAAAGAACTATCTGAAGTTTAATTATCTTCTCTAAGCCTGGGAAAGAGGAGGGAGCTTTTGAAAACACTGCAAGTTAAGGACATGAGATTCTTCCCTTATCTGATAAACAGTTAGCTACATCTCCTGTTCATCAAAGGGTGGTTACCAAAAGAATGAAAAAAAAAATCTGCCCTAATCAACTCAAAGATAAATGGGTTCCTAAAAGTGAAAGTATTTTGTAGTTGAAATTTCTGTAAGATTATGCTGCCTTTCTCTTTTCAGTAAAGTTAGTTAAAGGAGCCTCTGTGAGAATCCTGCTGTTGGGTATAATTATAATTGGTAATAAAAGTTTGATGCAAAGTTGAAGTACATGTGGATTTCCATAACAATTGTCAAAATTGTCTAGGTTTGCATGACACAGCCATAAACCGTGTTTTCCAAACTACAGTGGTTGAATTAACACAATACCTTAAGCCAAAACCAAATTAATATCATCTTGACTAGTATCTAGTGTCCAGGCAATGAATTGTTGAAATGGTGCAGGAGGGATAGGTCAAATCTCCTTATGTTCCAAGCACCGTCTCGGTCAAAATCTCCTGTCCTTCAGCATTTGAAAAGAGGTGGGATGTTCAATCTGCTTTATCTGTCCAGCAACTTTAATAAAGTGGTAAAGTTGCTGGACATGATTTATGGCTGTGTCATGAAAACCTAGACAATTTTGACACAATGCATATCATGTGCATATAATGTGTACGTGTTTGAGAGAGAGAAAATAGCATAGGGCTGTGCACATCCTTTGAAAGAGATAATTCAGTGCATGTGCATGCTCATGCACATGCACAGCCACATTACAAAGCATATGGCGTGCATGCAGAGAAGCTGGGAGCAGTTTCCAAAATAGCCACATGAATCTGGAAGATTTAAGGATTCCCTTACAAACTTTGCTCAGACTGAAGAAGCTTCTTGGATAAGGAGCGAAATGTTTCCACTGAGAAAATAGAAATCCAGTTGACATGATTCAAGCTACAGATAAGGCTGGGTGGAAGAGTAGGATGCTTGAACAAAATTGCAGGCACCTGTGTTGCCTTCTTTCCTTCCATTTGAGCCTTTTCCCCAGCGTCGCTATGGCAGAGTTGTCAATAAAGCTGCAACCTTGACACAGGTGTGGGAGGAGAACATGTGTGTTTTGGAGCTCTGCAGCCACCAGCAAACAAGAGTACAGCAGCCACATGAAAGAAGGCATTTTTCCTTCAGAAGGAGTGGACGGCCCAAAAGAGAGGAAAAGAAATCTAGAGGCCCAGCAAGACAAAGCACAACGTAAAAAAAAGTGCAAGAGCTCTACATGCTGGCCGTTAACAGAAAACGAAGAAAACTCAGAGAGAGGGAACTTAAGACAGAACAGGCTTAAGAAAGAAACGTTGATGCATACTTGAAATAGTGTAGAGCAGTGTTTCTCAACCTCAGCAACTTTAAGATGTGTGGACTTCAACTCCCAGAATTCAGAATTCTGGAAATTGAAGTCTACTCATCTTCAAGTTGCTGAGGTTGAGAGACACTGGTATAGAGTACAGTATAGTAATTGTAATAGTAATTATCATAGTAATAGTATGTATATATAATAATATATATAATAGTATGTATATATATAATAGTAATACACAACAACTTCATAAGCTCATCGAAAAAATCTGGATGAGGGAGGAGATTCCAGCAGACTTTAGGGATGCCATAATTATCATTCTCTTTAAAAAGGGTGATAGAACAGACTGTGGAAACTATCGAGGCATCTCCCTTCTAGCTACAGCAGGCAAAATCCTCGCAAGGATCCTTGCAAACCGTCTCCTATCTATATCAGAAGACATCCTCCCTGAAACGCAAAATGGCTTCCGCCCTTCCAGGGGAACAGTGGATGTGATCTTCACTGCACGACAGCTTCAAGAAAAATGCAAGGAGCAAAACCGCCCTCTGTACATGGCGTTTATTGACCTGACTAAAGCTTTTGATACTGTAAATCAGAGTTTTCCAAACTGTGTGTCGCGACACAAAAGTGTGTTGCCACACACAGTTTGGTGTGTCGCCACACAACCTGGTGTGGAAAAATAATGGCAGTCATACTAACAATTCATATCTCGCCATATAAGGACATGAAGAGGGCGGAGACTCACAGTAGCTTCCTGAAGAGAGAACTCTGTGAGGTCACTTCCTTCTTCTTCCTCAGAGACTCTCTGAGAGACTCTCCGACCATGCTTCCGAACTGAAAGGACATTTTGTCTGAGCTTTCCAAGCCCAAACAGAATGCTAAAGCCTATATTTTCTATTCTTGTAACTTAGTATGTTTTAAACCTGCCTTGACTCTACTACTGCAACTGTTATTTTTGAGAACCAGTTTATGTGAGTAAAGATTACTTTTATTACTCCACAAAACTGTGTGGTTGTTCTTTTTAGAGGGATAAAAAGGGGTAATGCCAGGATAATACAGTCTGCCTAACAGCATCCTGGATTATTTTCTAGAAGGTTAAACCAACCTTGTCTCAGCTTCCAACTTTTTATGCTGCCGGGGATGATACTTTGCTGATCTCACTCACGTGAGAAAGGAAGGATAATATCCAAACAATATATCCTATCCTAGTACCTAACCTCATCCCCAACACCTGGAAGCGCTGATCATCATCAGCGCTTCCGGGTTTCCCCGTGGTGACATACCAACGGCGGTGCGGAAAAACCGAAAGCGGCAGCAGCGGTTCTGGGTTTTTGTGCACTGCCGCAACGTTGGCACTTCCGGGTTTTCCCGCGATGACACACCAACAGCAGTTGGTGTGTTGCCACGGGAAAACTTTGGAAAGCCCTGCTGTAAATCGTACTGCGCTCTGGACCATCCTTCTGAAAATCGGATGCCCTGATAAATTTGTGAACATCTTGCGGCTACTCCATGATGACATGATGGCAACAATCCTGAATAACAATGGCTCTCAAAGCGATCCATTTAAAGTGGAATCCGGCGTTAAACAGGGATGTGTTATTGCTCCAACCTTATTTGCTATCTTCATTGCTATGATTATACACCTTGTTGAAGAGAAACTTCCTACTGGTGTAGAAATTATATATCGAACAGATGGAAAGCTTTTTAATCTCAGTAGGCTGAAAGCAGAAAATAAGGTAATTACAACTTCTGTTATAGAACTTCAATATGCTGATGATAACGTAGTCTGTGCACACTCCGAGGAAGATCTTCAAACTATCCTAAACATCTTTGCAGAACCATATGAAAAGCTTGGCCTCTAGATTAACATTAAAAAACCCAAAGTGCTTTACCAGCAAGTTCGAACCAATCCCTCCGCAGCGCCATCAATCCAGCTTAAAGGTGTGTCACTAGAAAATGTCGTCCACTTTTCTTATCTCGGCAGCCATCTATCTACAAAAGCCGACATCGACGCTGAAATTCAGCATCGCCTGAGCTCTGCGCGTGTAGCTTTCTCCCGAATGAAGCATAGAGTGTTTGAGGATCGGGACATTCGCAGGGAGACCAAAATGCTTGTTTACAAAGCCATTGTACTACCAACCCTTTTGTATGCCTGTGAAACATGGACCCTCTACAAACGCCACCTCCAACTTCTTGAAAGATTCCATCAACGCTGCCTCCGAAAAATTCTGCAAATTACTTGGGAAGATAGGCGGACTAATGTTAGCGTATTAGAAGAAGCGAAAACCACCAGCATTGAAACAATGATCATCCAACATCAACTTTGCTGGACCGGCCATGTTGTTCAAATGCCTGACCATCGTCTTCCAAAGCAGCTACTTTACTCCCAACTTAAAAATGGAAAACAGAATATTGGTGGACAGCAAAAGAGATTCAAAGATACTCTCAAAGCAAATTTTAAAAAATGTAATATCAGCATTGAGAACTGGGAAGCCCTAACTCATGAGCGTTTCAATTGGAGGTCAGCCTTTATTAAAGGCGCTATGGACTTTGAAGAAGCACGAGTACAGGGTGAAAGGGAGAAACGAGCTAAGAGGAAGGCACATCAAGCAAACCCCCACCATGACCGTCTTCCACCCGGAAACCTATGCCCTCATTGTGGAAGGTTGTGCAGATCCAGAATTGGCCTTTACAGCCACTTACGGATCCACTGTTAAGATTTTACCCTTGGAAGACAATCTTACTTGGCTACGAGTGATCGCCAAGAAGAATAGTATAGAGGGAGGGGGCGTGGTGGCTCAGCGGCTAAGATGCCAGGCTTGTCGACTGGAAGATCGCAAGTTTGGAGGTTCGAATCCCTAGTCCCACATGACGGAGTGAGCTCCCGCACTAGCCCCAGCTCTTGCTAACCTAGCAATTTGAAGGCATGCAAATGCGAGTAGATTAATAGGTACCACTTTGGTGGGAAGGTAACAGTGTTCCGTGTGCATCATGCCGGCCACATGACCGCGGAAGCGTCTTCGGACAACGCTGGCTCTTCGGCTAACAAACCGAGATGAGCACCGGCCCCTAGAGTTGGACACGACTGCACAAATGTCCGGGGGAAACCTTTACCTTTAATAGTATAGAGATAGCAATAGAACAGAATATACTGTAGGAAGCACTCACATACCACTTTTATATGTTTGTTTTACAAAATAAAACATCTCCCCAACCCTTATAGGAAGATATAAAGAAACCTCCTGTCCAGGGTCCAGTGCTTTTGTGTCTCTCTTGAGCCTGGGTCAATCCCATTGGGCATGGTTTAAAAAAGAACCTTTGAGAGGCTGCTTTAATGATTCAAAAGCAGGTTCTTCTTATTCATATTCATATCCTGTGTATTCCAAAGCACCCCTTTCAAAGGACTTGCACAGCCTCAATATGGCATGCCTTAGAAAATAGTTTCTATGTGCATATTTATATTTGTTTTAAAAAGTACATCCTGTTCTAAAAAGAATTGTCTTGACTACATTTCAACTCACGGTCTTTTATTAACCAGAAACAATGAGCTAATTTGTAGCATACGTGGGCCAGGAATAAAAACTTTTCCTATCCTTTGATGCAGAGCCCTGCAGCCTGTTTCTTCCAGCCTGACTGCTTTGAACAAACTTTGCATTCAAAACATTCGTTGCATCTTTCGTCTGACAACTTTAAGGCATTCTGCAGTTACAAATCAAGCCTCCGAGTTTTTCTGTCTGTGGGGCATTGAACAAATATTCTTTGTTTTCAAACTGAGTGGGCCAAGGACAATGGTAAATTGCTAGTATCAGGTCTGGTCCTTTGTTGGACCCTTCGCAATGTGGCAAGGATCATTAACAGTGCAGTCCTACATGTGTTTAGTCACAGAGTTATAGAATCATAGAATTGTGGAGTTGGATCATCTCATCCAGTGCCCTGCAAAAGTAAGTTTCAGTCCATCTGAAAAACATTGAGCTGTACTTCAGCCTTCTCCAACCTGATTCCCCCAAAATGTATCATAATCCAAATCCCATAGGAAATGCTGCTATGTAATCTTTGGGTCTAAAGTTACTATTTCCCCTACCACCACCCCTGTTCCCCCAATTATCCAGCTATTGTTTTTCTGTATACGAATGTATGGATATTTGCTAAGAATTTGTCTTTTATTTGGTAGCAGGATGAATTAAGCACCTTTATTTACAGTACACAGATAACTATTTAGTTCATTTAGGATATCTTTCTGTGTATCTATCATCTATCTCTTTTGTTAATATTTTTATTTTTCCTTCAAGGAGGGGTTTAGCTTTATGACAATTCTGTAAGGTAAGAGAATATTATTTGACTAGTTGTTCTAGCAACCTTGATAAATGTCCAAGAGATTGTGAATTTGCATTTGCATTTCCTGACTCTTTGCTTCCTTTTCCACACTAGCTTTGGCATTAATAGGACTCCTAGCACAGCTATATGAGATAATCCAATTAATCACTGTATTCTACAATATGTATGTGGGTAATTACAGCGTTCCGCGCGTGTCATGCGGCCACATGACCGCGGAAGCGTCTTCGGACAACGCTGGCTCTTTGGCTAACAAACGGAGATGAGCACCGGCCCCTGGAGTCGGACACGACTGCACAAATGTGCGGGGGGTACCTTTACCTTTACCTAATTACAGTATATACTTAGACAGCTCCAGGGAAATCATGAAGTTCCTAGCTACCCCAGATATTGTGGTGGACTAAGAATGGGTACTGAGATCTCACAGATCAATAATTTTGGTATTTCTCAGCATCCCTATCACCTCCAGCTGAGAGACTGGTGGGGCAGCTAAAAGAGGCTCACCAGCAGAACTTCTGATCTTTTATGAGCACCAGCATAAGACATGAAGTTTCTTGATTAGTATTTGGACAAGAACCTAGAGAGGTTGTGTAGTGTATGGTTTGCAGGTAGAGCAAAAAAAAAACCCTCCTGTTTGAAACATCAGCCAGTAGCCAAAATCTTGGGCTGGAATAACTGAGTAGTTAGGTTCATACATCACACTAAGAAATATGATTTATTTGGTTTTGGCTTACTGTGTTGTGTGAACCAACCATTTATAGCTGAGTCAACAAGCCATAGTTTAGCAAGACTTAGGGCAATGTGTGACCCTACCCCACCCATCACTATAACATGGTTTCCTATGTTCCTAATTCCTCTAATCTGCTTTTTGGTGGCCAAGGACTGCACTTTGCAAAATAATTTTTTACTTTTTATCATAGCAAAAGAAACCCAACATGTTAAGAAGGGAACATAAAAACGATGCATACATTACAGATTATATAGAGAAAGTGGATATCTCTAGGTCATCCAGTGGCAATGAAAGAAAGTATTTCTTCACACAGGCTATGGAATTTGCTACCAGGATATGCAATTTGAGCACCAACTTGAATGAGTTTTAAAAAGAGTATAAACCAGAGCTAGGCAATATGGTCCCATGAGCACCAATGTGCTGCCAGATTCTTGGTGCCCACCAGACTTCCTGCCTCACCTAACTTAAGAATTAATGTAAGATTAAAATTAATTTGATTATTAGTTTAACAATTAAAAATGGCATATTGTTTTATAATAGGAAACCTATGTGCAGCAATAGCTATGGGTCTCAGCAAGGTTCCACCTTTCTGAGGTGATAAAGAACATCATAGGTGACTAGTTAGTCTTCTAGTAAATCACTTTTGTGACTGATCATGCTCCACCATAGCAGCCATTTTGTAAGAGTGACCACTACTATGGTTTCAGAATTTCAAATTCCAGCTCAAAAAGGGTGCCTATCCTTGTTCAATTGCATGAAAATTATGATTATTTAAGGCTACTAATCACGATGACAATGTATTATGATCAGCATTGGGGGTGGTTTTGCCTTTCAGTGCCAGGTACTAGGAACTTAAACAAGACATTGTTATTGTATCTAGTTGTGGGTTTGTTATAGGTATCTGCTTGGCCATGATATAAGACACTGGGCTAAATGGGCCTTTAGTCTGGTCTAGCAGAACAATTCTCATATTTTTTATCTCAGCTTGTTGTTCTAAGAGAATTTGTTAGTACTTTGGGCTTCAGGTTGACATACAAGAGAAAGCTAGGGCAATGCATTCTCAGTACAACCCCAGGGCTTTTAATAAATGTACTACCAGTATACACATAGCATCATGGTATGAATGATAAAATACCGCATAAATTCACCACTAAATCCTGTTACCGAATGGTTCAGCCTAAAAACCAACGAACAAAACAGTTGCCGACCTTGCTGACAAGTAATACAGAAATCATATATATGAAAGCTGATACCCACAAATTATAAATATTGGACCTGCAAATGCTATGCAAATTCCACAAAGAAGACTCATGGCTGTTATGCAGTGCCAGAGGCATTGCTGGATCTTTTCAGGATTTTGACATTCAGTCTATGACGTTGTTCAGACACTCCTTTTCCAGTATCTTTCTACAGTTACCCACAAAAAAGAGAAAAATTAAGCAAAGTTGATATGGGAGGAGTAACTTAGGTCTGGCTCCCAATGATATCTGTGTTGTGTCTTTATAGTCAGAAACGATCGCATTCAGTTTGCATCTATTTAAAATTAAGTTAGCAAAAAGGCAAGGAAAATGACCACATTAATTTTCCTCTTGTTGAGGTTAGTCAGCAAAAGAAGGGAATTAGATACAAAGGAAAACACAGGAGCTAGTTCAGACAAATGCACTGTCACTCTTCTGTCATAAATCAGATATGAGTTAGAAATATGAACAAACAATACAGAAGAATGCTAAATTATGACTGTTGCAAAAACAAGATCCAACTTCCTCTCTGATATGAGAAGACATAGGGCAAGATTTACAATATAAAATTATTCACTGGAGCTAAGTATCAGGAGCATATTCTCTGACTGCTTAATTATCAGCTTTGCCTGCTAGCTTCTGGAATGAAGTTATGAGTTATGATAATCTAAATCCCTCCGTGGTTTAGGATACGGGTCAGCAACAATTTGAGGCTATGGGGCTCATTTGGGATTTAGAAAATAAACTGTGGGTACCTGTCTTCTCACCATCTCATTTTTCTCTTTTTTCTTTTGTTTTCTGGGCAGGTAGGCTGTAGATATCCTTCATCTCATTTTCTAAAAATGCCTATAAAGCCTCAGTGATGCCCATTAATCATCTCTGGCAATAATACAATGTTCTCCTAAAATCACCTTTAGAGCATATGCACAAAATGGTCCCACTGTGCTCCATCGTGTCATAGCTAGAAGGAACCAATTAACTTAACAAATGAAATCATGCTAAGCCATAATGTGGTTTATTTGGTTTTATTTATTATGGTTTGTTGATGAACAATATTTGGAGGGGATGACTGACTCCCCTTTCTTCTTTTTTGGTCCCCTTCGGGTTTGTTTTCTTTGCCATTGTTGTTCTTTTGTCTTGTGCTGTTTTTGTATTGTTCTTTGTTTTAAAATGTTTTAACAATTGTAAACTGCCCACAGTCACTGGGTGTCAGGTGGTATATAAATTTAATAAATTTTGTTATTGTTATTTATACACCTTCCAATCCACAAGGACTTTGGGCAGTGAACAGCAATCCCAAAATATAATAATTAAAACATTATTATTATTATTATTATTATTATTATTATTATTATTAGGCATATTGTTTGAACTTGGGCATTGTGGTTTATAAATCATGGTTTATTGCACAATAATGCATAAGCCTAAACAATTGTGTTTGTTCAATAAATTATGGTTAAAAAAATCCATGGATTAAAATGACTCTAATCCTTGAGGAAATAAAAGAGTAGCTGTCGTATTAGTGGCTGTACCACGCAGTGAGGACTCTTTCCCCAGCAATGATTTATTTCTGCTTTCTTCTCATGTTAGGTAGAGACTTTTTTCTTCTGGCAAGTTGTAGCTTTGCTGGACAGACAATATTTTCTATGGCGAATATTGTATTTGTCAGTTGGGCCTAAATTCTTTGATATAGTATTTTATTTGTTATTGTTGTTGTTTGTCACGCAGTTATATTTGAATTATTGTAAGCACTGCTAAAGTCATCATTAAGCAATTAGAAAGGCAAGATATGAACTCTCAAATAAAGCCAACGACTAGTGAGTGTGGATGAAACATTGAATAAAGAAAGCTGGTATGCTCAAATTATGAGGCCAGCCATAATTGGATGTGATAAACTTCATAATAGGAAGCAGCACCTGGCTGATGTTAGTTGTTTTGTAAAGAGCTAAGCTCCTAAAGGAAATCAACCCTGACTGCTCATTGGAAGGACAGATACTGAAGATGAAGCTCAAATACTTTGGCCACCTAATGCGAAGAGGGGACTCACTGGAAAAGACCCTGATGCTGGGAAAGACTGAAGGCAAAAGGAGAAGGGGATGGCAGAGGATGAGGTGGTTAGATAGCATCACCAATGTAATGAACATGAATTTGAGTAAACTCCGGGAGACAGTGGACGACAGGAAGGCCTGGCATGCTACGGTCCATGAGGTCACGAAGAGTCGGACACGACTAAACGACTGAACAACAACAACAACAACAAAGAGCTAAGCAGGGTCAGACCTGGTTAGTACTTAAATGGGAGACCATAGAAATCCTAGGCTGTAAACTAGACTGGAACATTGAAAGAACATTCTGGAATATGGCACCAGCAAACCATTTCCAGAATGCTGCCAAGAAAACTTGTCCTTGTAATCAACTGGAGTTGGCAGCACTTTTAAAAATGACAGTTCATTTGACCGCTTTTTGTTTTTGTAGACAGGCTGTCTTGGGAACAGGCCACTGAGGTCAAGAAAGTGACATGGGACAAGGGACTAAAAGTTATCTGGGCCCACCATTTCCCACTAGAAGCCAATTCCCTCCCCTCCCCCACCCAAAAATGGCTCCTCCCCCACCCAGTGAGGTGTCACCTTTTGAATGCATGTCTATGAACCTTGTGGGCACAAAGCAAAATAGGTGAAAAAGAAACACCAGAGCTGTTCATCCAAAATCATCCTCTTTCTTCCACTGCTTTTGTTGATTTAAGCTACAATTTAGACATCCTGGTCCAATAATCAAAGTAAACCCTGTAACACTAGTAATGTTTTTAAGGTGATGTTTAAAAGGTCAGAATAAAATAATGGGACTTAAGTAAATGAATAGAATTGGTTGTTTGCCAAAGTTTTGATAACCCAAAGTATGATGTAACAATGCAAAAGTTATCAAATTAAGGGAAAGTATATTCAAAAGGATTCTGTCTAGAATCAAAAAAAGGAGCAAGAATAAATACAAGTTCCCACATGCCACAGTGGGAACAGGATTGTTCCTGCGGTCTTTCTATTCACAGAAATAACTACCATTCCACAGAGTTTATTTTGGTTGTTTATTTTTCCTCTTTTTCTAACCCCACCTCAAGCTTTCCAGAACAAACCATATCAATGTTTGCAAGTCTTTAAAAATGTTAAAGTGTTAACGATAAACAAAAATCTTTTTTTAAAACGTTATTAAATTCCCTAGCAGATATATCTAATAATAATTGGCTTATGATGGGGGATTATAATGGTGTAGTATCACCTACAATTGATAGAAAATCTGAGAAACCAATTAAACACAATCAAGGAAAATTACCAGAGGAATTTTTTGATCTTATTAATAATTTAAATTTGGAGGATGCATGGAGATACAAAATGGGGAATGCCAAATAATATACTTTTTATTCAGAAAGACATAAGTCATTTTCTAGAATCGATATGATCTGGCTTTCCAAAAATCTAACAAATAAAATTAAAGATATGAAAATATTAGCCAAAACTTTCTCAGATCATAACGCTGTTCAATTAGACCTAAAAATTACATCCAAAACATACAGATGGAGACTTAATGAAACCTTATTAAGAAACAAACAACATTTAGAAGATAGTAAGAAAAAACTAAAAGAATTTTTCGAGTTAAATATAAGTGAAGAAGTAAACATTAATAATATATGGGATGCAAGTAAAGCATTTATCAGGGGCCATTTTATCTCTCTTGGCAACCATCTTAGGAAAGTTAAACAATTAAAACTTCAACAAATATGTGAACAAATTAAAACAAAAGAATTGGAACTTCAAAATAACCCCAATGATAAAAATATTAAAAATCAAATAACCATTCTACAAAAACAATTAGATCTTCAGACTACAGATGAAATAGAAAAAAAATTAAGATATGTAAAACAGAGACATTTCCAACATGCTAATAAAGCAGGGAAATGGTTAGCCTTTAAATTAAGAAAAGAGGCAAATAAAAAGATTATAAATAAAATAAATGTAAAAGGAGAAGAAATTACGGATAATCAAGGTATTAGAAAGGCATTTTATAATTTTTATAATAAATTATATCAAAAACAACAAATATCACAAGATAAATGTGAAACATATCTACAATAAAGTAATATGAAGAAGATTTCACAAACGCAAAGAGAGATGTTGAATGAACCAATTACCAATCAGGAAATAATAGAAGCCATAAAAAAACTAAAATTAGGCAAAACACCAGGACCAGATGGCTTTACAGCATCTTATTATAAACATTTTCAAGAATTTCTAATAACCCCATTTAATGCTCTTCTAAATTCAATAATGACAGGAAATACAATTCCTGATTCTTGGACACAAGCAAATATTATTCTAATTCCTAAAGAAAATCAAGATATGACTCTTTGTAAAAACTATAGACCGATCTCTCTTCTAAATACAGACTACAAAATATTTACCACCATTCTGGCTAATAGATTAAAAAAAGTCCTACAAGAGATAATAAATTTAGACCAAAGTGGTTTTTTACCAAAAAGATATATAAAAGATAATATAAGATCTATTTTAAACATAATTGAATACGCAAAAAACCACAATGACAAACAAATTACATTATTATTTTTAGATGCGGAAAAAGCTTTTGATAATTTAAATTGGACATTTTTGATTAAAACACTTGAAAATTTAGATTATGGAAATAAATTTATTAATGCTATCCAAGCTATCTATAAAAATCAGAAAGCTAGAGTGGTGGTAAATAATGAGACAACGCAAAACTGTACTATAGGTAAGGGCACCAGACAAGGATGTCCATTATCTCCACTTTTATTTATTATGGTTTTGGATATCCTGCTAGAAAATATCAGAAAAGATGAACAAATTGAAGGAGTTAAAATAAAACAAGAAAATTATAAGCTGAGGGCATTTGCTGATGATATTGTAATTACTTTACAAAATCCAGATCATTCATTAATTCATTTAATTAAAAAGATACATGAATTTGGAGAACTCGCTGGATTTAAAATAAATAATCAAAAAACAAAAATGTTAAACTTAAATATCTCCGCAAATAACACTCAGCTTATGGAATTGGCCACGGGATTTAAAAATGAAAAAAAAAAAAGATATCTTGGAGTTGAAATTACATCAAAAAATTCCGATTTATTTAAAAATAATTATACGAAAATATGGAATGAAATACGACAAGATCTTCATAAATGGACAAAGCTCCAAATATCTCTTTTGGGTAGGATTTCCACAATCAAAATGAACATTTTACCAAGAATTCTCTTTCTATTTCAAACAATACCAATAATAATTACTGAAAAAACATTTCATGATTGGCAAAAAGATCTCGCTAAATTTATATGGCAAGGGAAAAAACCTAGAATTAAATATAAATATTTACAAGATATTAAAGAAAATGGAGGATTTGGCCTACCAGATTTAAAATTATATTATGAAGCTAGTGCAATGATTTGGATGAGAGATTGGATAAAATTGGATAATAGAAGATTATTGAATTTAGAGGGGTATGATCTCAGATTCGGCTGGCATGGATACCTATGGTACGACAAATTAAAAGCAAACCGGGCTTTCACACATCATCCAATTAGGAAATCGATCTTAAAAATTTGGGAGAAATATAAAAAACTATTGATACCTAATATACCATTGTGGATATCACCATGTGAAGCTTTTGCAATACAAGCAATTACAACTAGAAATAAATGGCTAAATTATAAAGATCTTTTGATATTTGAAGGTTCAAACTATAAAATTAAAACTAGGGAAGATCTAGAAAATGAGGGTAATACCTGCAATTGGTTTACATATTTACAAATAAAAACACAATTCAAAATAGACCCTAAAAATTTTAAGTTTAAAAATTGTTATGTTAACTGGGACAATATATTATGGAGAGAGGAGGAACATCTAATTGCAAAAATTTACAAAATTTTAATTCAAAATAAATTTTCTAAGTTATCTAAAAAATATCCCTTAATTAAATGGGAACAAAATTTGGGCCATAATATTCAAAATGAAATCTGGGAGAAAATTTGGTTAAAAGATTTGAACTTTACTTTAAATTATAATATGAAAGAAAATTTCTTTAAAATGATGTATAGATGGTATCTCACTCCATATATATTGTCTAAATCAAACCCAGTAATACCAAATTATTGTTGGAAATGTAAAAAAGAGACTGGTACCTTTTTTCATTTATGGTGGACATGCCGGAAAACAAAGATTTATTGGGAGAGAATCCACAAAATTATTTGTGAAATTATACAAGAAAACATCATCAAAGAACATGATTTATATCTATTGGGATTTATAAAACCAGAACTACATAAAAAATATGGAAAACTGTTATTCTACGTTATAACCGCAGCTAGAATCATCTTTGCTAAATATTGGAAAGAAGAATATATACCCACGACTGAAGAATGGACTATAAAAATAATGGACCTGATGCAAATGGCAAAATTAACTGATCAAATTAATGACAAAAACATGGATGAATTTAAGATAGTTTGGAGTCCCTTTTTTAAATATATTCAAAAAACGCAAAATATACAATTAGAAATTTAATATTAAAAATATAATATGTAAAGTAAGTATTAGGAACAAACTAGTATATAAATAAGTAATGGAAAATTAGACGGAAAGTAAGAAATCTCTTTTTTTTTTTTTTTTTTTTTGAAGTTTTTTGGGGGGAAGGAGTGTGAAGGTAAAGTAAAGTAGAACAGAAAGAGCAAGGAAGTGGAAGTAAAAGAAGGGAAGAGAGGGAAGAGGAAGGAAGGAGAGAAAGAAAGAATGAGCAAGTAGGAAGATGGTTAAGTTGGAATATTCAGTTAGATAGGGTTTTAAGCAAATTAATTCGATGGGTGTTTTTTTTTTTTTTTTGGTTAGATGAGTTTAGATTAGGCTAAGTCTATATATATAAGGTTATAGATTAAGATATTAGATTAATGTCATGTTATATTTTTATGTATTGTTCGTCTTTGTATTGTATTGTATTGTGTGTTGTATTGTGTATTGTATATAATAAAATTTATTTTTAATATTAAAAAAATGTTAAAGTGTTACTGTTAGATTTAAAACTAAAATTGAGTAAACAAAAAATTCCAGTTTGAGTCAACTGGATTCCTCAAATAATGTATTGGAAAGGATGGACATCAAATTTTGTTTGTTGGAGATGTAAAAAAATTGAGGGATTACTGACCCATATAATTTGGTCTTGTGAACTGTTGGTATCTTTTTGAGATGTACAGTATATACATGTATTTATAGGGTAATATCTGAATGTTAAAGATGTTAATGTGATTCTTTGGAATCTGACTAAGGAATTATGGTTGTACTGGGCATGGGGAATTATTCTGAGAAATTGGAAAAGTGATATTATTCCATATATTAAGGATGAGCTTTTGGAAATGTGTAATTTATCTGTTTTGGAAAAGGCAATATTTTCAAATAATTAGAAAATGAAGCAATGTATGCTTCTTTGGTATATATTCTATGATATTTTACAATAGAGTAGTATTTTTAGCTAATTTTTTAAAATCCTTTTCCATTTGATAACAATTTTTTGTAAACCAATGATTTCCATATGGCGCGTGTGTGTGTGTGTAATGTTTAGTATTGGTACCTTTAATTGTTTTCTGGTTTTTTAATGGGGGGTTCTTTCTCTCTTCTTTTTCTTGGTTTTGTTTAGTTTTCTTTGTTGTTTATTAATTGTTTTTAGTATTTTCTTGTTTCCTTCTTTTTTTTGTATTTTTGTACTCTGTTTATTTTTTTGGCATCTTGCTATAAAAAAATAATAAAATTGGAAGAAAGGGGAAAAAAAGAACAAACTTTCCTGAGTTCATTTTAAAATAAACATGGAGCCTCTAACACTTGGGCTATGATTATAAAAAATACTCCAGTTGTTGATGAAGTACATTCTCTACTGTGATGATCTTTGGCAATACTTGTTATAGCTAATGGGAGTTCTAGTCCATCACATTTGGAGCACACCGGTTTCAGAAAGACTGCAGTTTCTTGTTATCTTCAACCTATTGCTTTATCCCAGTGTTTCTCAACCTCGGCAACTTTAAGATGTGTGGACTTCAACTCCCAGAATTCCCCAGCCAGCATGCTTCGATAAAAACTGCTTTACCCACTACAAAACAATCTGGATGTTATTTTCAAGGCCAGTCATGAAATACCTAATTACCAGCAGAGAGAATGAAATAGATTAAGAAGACATGGCGTTCTATATGTTTAGCAAACTCACAGCTGATGGTGAAAAAGTGAAAGTGGCAGATAGTTTTATTGTCTTTGGCACAAGAATAAATGATGACAACATGCTAGAGCATAGCTTTCCAAACTGTGTGTCGTGACACTTTAGTGTGTCGCAACACACAGTTTAGTGTGTCGCAACACAACCCGGAAGTGGCGGCGGGGGCGTGCACGGCGGTGGCGTGTATGGCGGCGGCAGCAGTGACGACAGCAGCAGCGGGCCATCAGCCGCTTCTGCTTTTTAGCGGAGGCCACCGCTGCCGCCGTGCACGCCACCGCTGTGCGCCCCCCACACCGCCGCCGTGCACGCCCCCGCAGCTCTGCCGCTGCCGCCGTTGGTGTGTCACCAACAGCGGCAGTTTGGAAAGCACTGTGCTAGAGCAATGAAGAGGAGGTTAGTCCTAGGGAGAAAGGCAATGACAGACTAGGACAGGATAAGGAAGCATAAGGATATTCCTTTGACAACAATGATCAGAATAGTTAAAGCAATAGCCTTTCCAGTGATAATATACAGCTGTGAAAATTGGTTATTGAGAAAGAACAAGAGAAAGAATGAATTACAAATTTGGAGATAGTTGCTAAGACTACTATGGATTGTAGGAAGAGAAAATTGCTTGGTCCTGGATCAATTCAAAACTCATTTATTCTCTTGAGGCAATGACCAGCAAGCAAAAGTTCACATATTTGCAACATGTGATGCAAACAGATGATAAGCTTAACAAAAATTATTATGCTTGGGAAGACTGAGGAATGTAGAAGAGGGGGAAGACAAAAGAATCCATGAACATCGGTAATTCAGGTGGGGCATAGATATTGGCAGGCAACAAGGGATATGTTCATGACACTGGAAATCTTAATATTGAATCCATGATTTCAGTTTAATAAGATGCATGCCTATTTTGATGTTGAAGAAGTTTCAAGGAGAATTTGAAAGAAAACTTTATCTGAGTGTAGCCCATAAAGTTCATAACATTTCTTAAAATTATGGCTTTTAAGAGTATTCTTCATAGGGACTAGAGGTGATAAAATCTTTGTTTTGAAGGCTATTAGGAAAATGTGCTATGGTAGTGATTGGCATAATGGTATCCATGGATGCCAGGCATCTTACACCTTTAAGTGGCAACATTGTTCTTTTTTTAAAAAAAAATTCCCCACATTGCTCTTTTTAAAAAAAAAATTAAATGGCTGAAATATTTGGAGATTTCAACATTTTCTTTATGGTTAACTGCCACTAAAGAGGTCTTTCTCATAAACAGGAAAGGGAGAAAAAATCCCAAAGAAAGATGTTGGTGGTTGGGAGACAACATTGTTGGAAGGATGGGTAGTTGATGGAGGAAAGTGAAAGAGGAGCAGGATTGGCTCCTGGCCTAGGAAGTGCGTCAATCGATCGGATTACTATAGAGAAGGGAGAGTGATTAAGAAATTGCTTTAGAATATCTTTTTGATTAACTGCACACAGGCTGTCCTCTAAGTTTATTTTGGCCTACATTATCACTTGGGAGGCATTAAAGCAATTCTTAAAATACAGAACTACTCATTTAAGGTTTGTCTTTTAGGTACTACATACTGCCATGAGCTGACCATTCAGGATTTACCATGATCTTTGTCCCAAACTGGGAAGGAAAATGAAAAGGGATTTTTAGGGATAAAAAACCACATAACTTAAACGGGTGTTGTCAATCCATCCATTTAGAAAGATCCTGCTGTACCAGGAAGGTCCCTCTAGGACACTGTTTCTCAATCTTGGCAACTTTAAGATGGGTGGACTTCAGCTCTCAGAATTCCCCAGCCAGCCAAGAATTCCAGGAGTTGAAGCCCACCCATCTTAAAATTGCCAAGGTTGAGAAACACTGCTCTAGAGTATAAATGGATATAAGTTGCAACTGCCTAGATTGTTTTTAAATATAAGAAAAAAAAACTTCCTGATTGTAAGGTCTTTACAATAGTAGAACAGTCTACCTTTGGAGGCTGTACACTCTCCATCTCTGGAGGTTTTTTAAGGAGAGGTTGATCAGCCTCCTTTCAAGGGTGGCTTAATTCATTTTCCTGTACATTTGCAGAGAGTTGTTGGACAAGATGATCTTTGTGGTCCCATCCAACTCCATATGATTCTATGGCTAAACTTGATAGTGGCCACTGCAAGAAACATAGCTCAGGGACACAGAGCATAAATGTTGCTTGAAAAAGATCACTTGGGCTATCCCAGGCACCTCCAGTCAAAAGGATTGAATGAGCACTGACAGAAACTTCCTAATACTTGAAGTTCTTTCCCCTAAAATCTGGACTTTTACTGAATGGTATAAAGGAGCTCCTTAAGTTAATTTATATTGTGCATTTGCAGATTCTTATGTTCTCTTGAACTCTGTACCAACGATTTGGAAATGGTTATTGCTTACATATTTTTTTAAAAAAAGATACAACTCAGTTAGCTGGCTGGCTGGGGAATTCTGAGAGTTGAAGTCCATACATCTTAAAGTTGCCGAGGTTAAGAAACACTGCTCTAGAGTCTTCTGGAGTGTGTGGCAATATAAAATAAAATAAAATAATTATTTTTTTCTGATCCCAGTTTCTGTGGCCATGGAAAATAATTCATAATCATTTATCACTCAATTATTATGAAAATAATTCATAATCATTTATGGTTGTCTCCCATATAGATTACTGTAATGCGCTCTACATGGGGCTACCCTTGAAGAATATCCGGAAGCTACAGCTGGTACAGAATGCGGCCGCGTGGGCAGTTTTAAGTGTACCAAGATCGACACATGTAACACCTCTGCTCCGTGAGCTGCATTGGGTGCCAGTTTGCTTCCGGGTCCAATTCAAGGTGTTGGTCATTACCTTTAAAGCCCTACATGGCACGGGCCCAGGTTATCTGAGGGACCGCCTCATCCCCATTACAACATCCCGTCCTACCCGATCTTGCAGAGAGGGCATGCTACGGACCCCCTCTATGAAAGAGTTCCATCTAGCGGGGTCTAGGAGGCGGGCCTTCTCTGCAGCGGCACCTGCCCTATGGAACATTCTTCCCCCAGAGATAAGACAGATCCCTTCACTCCTGGACTTCAGAAAAAAATTGAAAACCTGGCTCTGTGATCTCGCCTGGGGCAAGAGGGAAAGTGGTCAGGCTTGGGGATGGCTGATCGCTTAGAGCCACCCCAAATATTTTAAATAGTCTTCAGCAGCACTGCAAACCATCAACCACTTGGTTTCAATTTAAATTATATTTATTATATTTAATGTATTGTATTTTATCGTGTTTTTATTGTATTGTATTATTGTTATAGATGTGAACCGCCCAGAGTCCCTCGAGAGGGAGATGGGCAGTCATAGAAATTTAATAAATAAATAAATAAATAAACAAATAACCATTTGTAATACTGTGTAACTAGAGATACAACATTGTCAGGACATTTGGAAGTAATGGGGAAAAAACTTGCAATATTTATTTTCCCTATTTAGAGAGAAGAAAAAGGGCTTTCTTACTTTATGAGATATATTATTGATAACTTGATTTGCTCATGAAAGTGTGCTTGGCATCTAAACTTGTGATGTTGATTCAAACAATAACTAGACATTACATTTGGTTTAAAAGAATGTAATCTTTTGTTATAAATGGAGCTAAATGTTGCTGAACTCTAACGTTGTATGCTTCATCACTGTCAGGCAGGCAAAAAAATAATCCTGAGAAAAGAAACCATCAACACTGTGGCAGTTTTAGACATATTGTTTAGTTGTTGTTGTTGTTGTTGTTGTTGTTGTTGTTATTTTATCCCGCCTTTTTTATATATAACTCAATGCAGCAAACATACCTAACACTCCTGCCTCCTCCTATTTTCCCCACAACAACAACCCTGTGAGGAGGGTTGGGCTGAGAGAGAGCAACTGGCCCAAGGTCACCCAGCCGGCTTTCATGCCTAAGGCAGGGCTAAAACTCACAGTTCCCTGGTTTCTAGGCCAGCCCCAAATATTTTTTTCTTCATTTTATATATCACTTAAAAAGAAAATAATGGGAAATATTTGATAATGAATTGTTTCAATTTTCCCCTTTTTTGGAAAGAGAATTAAAAGGGGAAAAGGGGAAATCTCAATCTTACTGAGTTTCTTCTTTTTCTTTTTTCCTTTTGTGCCTTCTCATCCCTCCTGTTGTCACTGCATCCAAATATGGTACACAACGCACTTAGCACAATTTTGGATTGGCTGGGCACACCCTAATTCTACCGTATGTATCACTGCTAAGAGTTTTTCCAGCGTAACCTTACGCCAAGCAAAATAACATCTGGATTGTGTTTAAGGGAAACAAGCAAAGGCTTTCTCCTCCAAGCGAACGGGGGAGCAGGGGAAACAGATGTATTTACACAAAAACAGGGTAGGCTCACGAAAAGCCGGCTAAGCCGTACTCAGGAGAATTAGTCACACTAGCTGGAATAGGACGTGATTACAGTTTAAAAGAATTTTGTGAGGGAGTCCTGCATAGAAATCAGGCGAAGCTTCAGCCCCAAATGGTACTTTAGGAAGAAGTGTGTGAGCACAGCCACCCCAATGGCTCCTGATACATACTTGGTGGTGTGTCATTTGGGAGGACGTGGGGGACAATGAATTTACTATATTAGCATTTATTGATTCCCAAAGGCTCAGCTAATCAAACACGCAGAGAAGAGGGAAATGCCAAACTGCCAAGGAATATTTTGCGAGGCAAGATTTTAATATACTTGGAGCAATGCTAGCAGGAGAAGCTCATCAGGAAACGAGCAGACTACAGGTGGGGGCTTTTAAAAAAAGAAGGGCTAAAGGTAAATGCATCTACGTGGTCGTAAAGAGTTGATGGCACATATTCAATCAAAGGTAAATGATTCCAACCAAGAAACAAAACGCAGGTGTGTGTGCGGCCGGGGGGTGGTCAAAATGTACCACAGGATGCACATACAAAGGGGAGGGGCTGAATAGATGAAGCTGAATAGATGAATCCTATCTCTGCGTTTAGACAGGGAACAGAAGAGGAATACCCAGACACGGCAGAAAGGCTAGTTCTCAGAATTAGCTGGAGATATGGGAAGATGCTGCGAACAACAAAATGCTACTTTGCATAGGTTCAGATTTTTTTTTTATCCATTCAATCGTGTCTGATTCTTGGAGACTGCCTGGACAAGTCCTTGCAGGTTTTTCAGAAGTGGTTTGCCATTGCTTTCTTACTAGGGCTGAAAGAGAGTGACTGGCCCAAGGTCACCCAGCTGGCTTTGTGCCTGAGACAGGACTACAACTCACGGTCTCCTGGTTTCTAGCCCAATGCCTTAACCACTACACCAGACTGGCTCTCAGGTTCAGAATATACAGTGGCAAAATGTTAGCAGGAAACAGAAAAGGCACAAGAATTCCAGGTATATTTCCATTCAGTATTCTCCAATAAGAAGGCATATGTTTGATTAACTGTGAAGAACAGGTTGACCAAGCAAGATTGCAGGGCACCTGCCTTCTATCCCCCATAGCTACTGTTTATATAGCACAAAAAAAGAGAGGTGCTCATTAATTATATTGATGCACTTAATGTCAGACATTGTTGGGTTCTTGGCTGAAATGGGAGCAAGACAGTGGTTCCCAGCCTTTGCTTCCCTCCCCTGCACCCCTAATTAAACCTATTCTCCAAATTTAGGAGTTTCCTATTTGCATAGAAGAAAAACCGAGCTGACCTATCCTAGCCATCCCTGTGACCTTCCCTAGGAAGCGTTCATCTGTAAGTCATGAGCCTAGGTCAGGGGTCGGCAAACTTTTTATGCCGGGAGCCATTTTGACATGCTCGTGCACATTTTGAAATGCTCGAGAGCCAGGGGGCAGGGTTTGCGGGCGGGGGCCAATCACGTGGAAGGGGGCGGGGTTTGCGGGCGGGGGCCAATCGCGTGGAAGGGGGTGGGGTTTGCGGGCAGGAGCCAATCACGTGGAAGGGGCGGGGTTTGGGGGCAGGAGCCAATGGCGTGCAAAATGCAAAACACACACTGTTTTTCCTCCTTTTCTCAAGCCTTATTGCTGGAGCAATAAGCAATAAGCACATTTCCTTGAGGGAAAGAGCGACCCTTTCCTTGGGGGAATTTCTGTTGGAAGAGTGGAATATGGTCACTTCGGGGGCGGCAGTTGCAGCTAGCACCTTAACTGCCCCCCCACGCCCCCCCCACGCTTCCCTAACCTTCCTGCTGCAGGGGCATTTCCAAGCGACCAAGCCTAACAATGCCTCCCCCCCCCCGACAGCTCCAAGAGTTGAGAATCTGCAGACCATCTCTCCCTACAATCAGAGCCAGTTTCAACTTAGGGAGGGAGGCTTTTGCAGTGGGGGGGGAGGATCAAGAGAAAATAATCTCCCCTTCCCTGCTCTGGATGAGAGAATGTCACTGGCTAAAACTCTCTCCCTGCTGCGCCTCCAAAAAGGACCATTGCGAGGAGGAGGAGGAGGAGGAGGAGGAGGAGGAGGAGGAGGAGGAGGAGGAGGAGGAGGAGGAGGAGAGAAAATTCTGCAGGCCACGTCCTGCTGGGCTGAGAAGGGCTGCTGCCTCCTCCCACAAAGGAAGTCAGAGAAGTTGGTTTTAAGGCGGCTGCACAAATCGTCACCTTTTCTGAAACATGAGAAAAAATATGCGCAGCCACCTGGCCTTCACACCCAGCCCATTTTGGAGAGATGCTTCTGCACTCCTGGTTACTGTATATTTGGCAGTCAAACACACACGCGTTGCAGCCCAGTTGGACGAGGCAATAAAGATGCCGTATGCCTTCCTCTTCCCCACGGCCATGCTGCCTGTTCAGACCCTGAACCCCATCGGGGAGGAAAGGCTCGGATCTGGCCGGCCCTCTCACGCATTCACACGCCGCGAGCCACCCCAATTCTTAGTTCTCCCATGGCCTCGCTCACCTTCCCTGGCCGGTCCTCGTGGGCCGCCGGCGATGCTCCCGTCCCGCTGCACCCCAGCCGGAGCGCCCGAGTGCCAGGCAGGCAGCTCCGCCCACGCGCCTTCCCTGGCCGGTCAAGATCCCTTCCCCGCCCCCAGCAGAACCAAATATGTTAAAAAGTGGGTAGGTAAAGCACGCTCGCGTAAACATCGTCACGTGGGATCCCTACCCTTCCCTGCCCCCGTCTCGACCACCCGCTGCCCCTTTCCGTTCCTTGATCTGCTTACTGCCAGCCTCGTCATCTTCTAGAGTCACCCAGGCTCCAGCCCTCGTTGTAGTGATAAACCAGCAATGTTGTAGCTTTACCTTGCTTTCAAGAGGGCTGGGTGACTCTTGAAGATGCTATTGCAAACTGGCCAGTGATGAACACGTGCACAGGGAAATCTAATTAGAAATCAGGCCGGGAGAGGAAGGTAGAAGGTGGGAGGGTCGCCCTGTCACCTGACCCCCCAGTCCAGCTCCACACTCCGGAGTGGGAGCGGACGGGAAGAAGCGGCGATTTGCTCCTGGATTTTCCTTCCCCTCCTGGTTCCTTCATGATCAGTTGAGCAGCAGCCACGCAGCGTCTTTGACAAATTGCTCTGGAAGGGGGCGGGGGAGGTTTGGAAGAAGAAGGGAAAGAGAGGCTCGACTGCTCCAGTCGCTTCTCTTCCGGAGCCGCTCACGCCCCAGTCCAGGCAAAGTAAAGCTGGTGGGGAATCCAGCGCGGGAGCGGGGTTTGCGGGCGGGAGCCAATTGCGCACACTTAGGGCTGTGGGGTGGAAATGTGCTGCTTTTGCACGGAGAAAAAGAGTAAGCAGAGCAGCAATGAAGAGGTTAAGGCAGGGCTTTCCAAACTTTTGCCGTTGGCAACACACCAACGGCCAGCCCACAACAACCTGGAAGCACCGGCGGCGGTGCTTCCAGGTTGTCGCTGCGGCGGCAACGGCTGCCCCTTCGAAAGAGCAGGCTCCGGAGACCCCGAAAATGCCCTCGGTTCTGGCAGGGAGGCGAAAAGCCTCACCCCACACGCGCGCACGCTGCCGGACTTCCTGGCGCACAGCTGATCGGTGCGGTGGGGGGGGACGGGGTGGAAATTCTCTGTGCTGATCAGCTGTGCGCCGGGAAGCCCCGCAGCATGCGCGCGTGATTTTTGCCTCCCTGCTGGAACCGAGGGCATTTTCGGGGTCCCCAGAGCCTGCTCTTCCAAAGGGGCAGCGGCAGCAGCGGCGTCCTGGAACCCGGAAGCACTGATGGCCCACCACCGCCGCTGCCCCTTTGAAAGGGCAGACTCCGGGGACCCCGAAAATGCCCTCGGTTCCGGCAGGGAGGCAAAAATCGCGCATGCAGGCTGCCGGGCTTTCCGACGCACAGCTGATTGGCGCGGAGAATTTCCACTCTGGGTGGCCTGGCAGCGCACGCGCACGCGATTTTCACCTCCCTGCCAGAACTGAGGGCATTTTCATCAGCACTTCTGGCTTGTCACGCGACACACTTGGGGGCCCCGGCGACACAGTATTGTGTCTCGACACATAGTTTGGAAAGCCCTGGGTTAAGGCGATGGGCAAGTGCCCGTCAAGATGGCTGCCGGAGACGGAGGCTTCCAAACTCTTGCGAGACTGTGTGAAACCTGTCCCCGGAGGAAAAAGAGAGACTGGGCCTAGGCGGTTGCCAGGGGTATGCCCACAGCCACGCACACCATGCCCGCTGCCGCGCCTGCCCCGCCACACTCGCTGCCGCGCCTGCCCCCACCACACTCGCTGCCACACCTGCCCCCGCCACGCCCGCCACGCCCGCCTGCCGAAGAGCCACACTCAAGGGGCCAAAGAGCAACATTTGGCTCGCGAGCCGCCATTTTCGACCCTTGGCCTAGGTGCACCGGGAGGGGGGGAGTGATGGCTTTTCCCAGGTCAAAAAACAGAAAAACTCCTCCATTTGTGTTTATGTCCCCTTTTCTAACCTTAGGCGATATGCATGCATTCACTTGTTTCTTGGCAAATGCGGTTTAGTGCAGAAAACCTTGGAAGCATTTTGAATGGAAAAAGTGACATCAGAAATGGTCACATGTTTCTTATGGAATATGATCACTGTCCTAGTTAGTACGTTGGCTCCTGAATAAAGTTTAGTTCACTCCAGTTTAAAATATATTTTTTTTAGTATTTTCTCCTGATTTCCCAGGAGATCTCCACTGGGGAGAAAAGGAGATTAAAAATGAAATTCCAATCAAGCTTACTTGGAAGTATGCCTCATTCAGGTTAATTGAGTTTGAGCCCAGGTAAGTGGGTATATCCACTTACTTGGAGTAAACTCCAGCTGAACACAATAGTATTCACTTTGCATGGAAATAGGACTGAAATTTCAATAGTTAGGGTTTTTTTAATATTCTGATGCCATATTAGCATCCTTTAGTTTAGCATCATTTATTTTCCTGAAAATGTTTTAGTAGTGATGATGATAACAAAAGTCTCCTTAAAAATCACAAGCACATTACAAGAAAAATTTGTAATTTGTCTCAGACTGAAGAAGCTGCTTGGATAAGGAGTGAAACGTTTCTACTGAGAAAATAGAAATCCAGTTGACATGATTCAAGCCACACACATCATTATCTGCCTCCCACTCAGAATTTTTCCAAGGAGTTTCCAGTAATTTCTATAGTCCTATCAATCCACTATATCTACTGCTTCCTATTTTATTTCCCTCAGTCTGTTGAAGCATAATTTTCTTCTAGTGCTTTCAGTCCTGCTTGTCGTCGCGCAGAAGGTGCTGCGTCCTTCAGTTGAAGCTAAGGCCGCATCTCCGGCGACTGGCACCGCGCGCCCCTACCTCCCCGCCATGGCCTCCGTCTCCGAGCTCGCCTGCATCTACTCTGCCCTCATTCTGCACGACGACGAGGTCACCGTCACGGAGGATAAAATCAACGCTCTTATTAAAACGGCGGGAGTGAACGTGGAACCTTTCTGGCCGGGCCTCTTCGCAAAGCTGAAGAGAAGAAAGAGGAAGAAAAGAAAGAAGAGTCAGAAGAATCTGATGATGACATGGGCTTTGGTCTCTTCGACTAAGCTGATGTTTTTCTACTCTTTTTTCTAGTACATCATCCACTCTCATCACACGCTCAGTCTGTGAGTTTCAGTTTGCTGACTGACCAATTTGTATAGGCAGCTAAGCAGATTAAGGAAAATAGAGTTATGAACCTTTTGAATGCTTTATTGATCTGTACATGTTATATATATGTGTGTGTGTGTGTGTGTGTGTGTGTGTGTGTGTGTGTGTTCCTTCTGCTGCTAGCATAGTTTCGTTATCAGTATTGGATCATTCTTTTTTTTTTCCTGCAATGGCCTGTGGCTAAACAAATAAACTTATTTTCTATATGATTCTTTGCTTTCTGTAAGTCACGTCTCTTTCTTGATCATTTGTGTGATGGGAAGAGAATCACACTGCAAATCAGTTCCTTGAATGTTCATTAGAAAAGCATGGGACTATCCCATATTTTTTCTTTGTCAAAGAATCTACAGGTACTTATGCAGTGGATGCTGAGGTCTACAGGGTGGAAGGCTCAAACCTCTCTCTGAAGCCTTCTGAATTTTCATATCCTGGTCCCACCTCCTGCTCCGAGTAGTGGCCTGGCAGTTCCTGCTGCCACCAACTATCTTCCTGGTGACACTTTATCTGGTGCCCAACCCATAAACCCATGGTGTGAGTCAGAGAGGATCTCACATCTTCTGTTGCTTTCTTGGTGATTAAAAGGTCAAAATCTCTTGGCTATATAGTGAAGAGGTGTGGTGATGAGACCAACCCTTCCTTCCCCCCATTGGGAGCCAGATCAATTTCACAAGAAATAAATACATCTAACTTTATTTTAAAAAAAAGAAAAGGTAAAAGATAAAAAGTCCTAGAAATCAAATTTGAAATGAATTACATTTTTTTAACTAGGCATAATTCCAAAACATATTAATAAAAAAGTCACAGTTTATTAAGATACACATTCACAGCCGTGAGAATAAACTTAACCCAACACTGGAAAAGGAATACATTACCAACAAGATCAGACTGGGAACTTCAACTTGGAAAATATGAAGTAATGGCAAAATTAAAGCATATATTCACAACAGAAGTTTAAATAAAATTTAAGCAAGAATGGCTTCCATATATACTCTATATTATGCAGCAAGGCAAATATAAATATTTAGTGTGTGGTTTTTAAGAGGAAAAAGAATTGACTAAAGAACTGAGATCAGAAATACATGAACATTTTAAATGTTTATAAACATTGTATATCAGTAGGAGTACAACAAAAGGGAAGTTAGAAACTAAATATTTATAATGTTTTAGTAGCTTCTTTTTTCTTTGTATCTTTAAATAACAAAATAGTGGAGATTTTGGCACTCAGTTCAGATTCAAATATTTTCTCCTATTGTTAAAATAATTCAATGTACTTTGTTTTTACGGTTAATTTCCTTATCAACTGAGCACTAACTGAACAACCTCGGTAATTCCTTTGTCCACTTACTGATATTATATTTCTGCATCATTTCTTTTTTTATTACCTTTATTTTTTATTTATTTTCCTTTTACTCATTCATTCTCTCTTTTTTCTTCTTTTAAAAAACGATTAATACATTTTAAAAAGATAAAAATCCCTTTTCACTTTAAGTATGACAATGTAATTATATTGGAACATAAATTATAGAACTGCCTAGATCATGTCATTCAGCAGCTTACAAATCAATTTTAAAAGAAAAATCCGAACAAAAATACCATATTCCAGACAGACCACAAGATGATGTGGGCCTGTGACAATGGAGAACTGTCTGCCATAATCTCTGGGGGAAAAAATCTAGAGATTTTTAATTCAAATCATTTTTAATTCAATTTTGAATTAATTTTGAATTAATTAATTAATTAATTAATTTTTAATTCAAATTATACCATCCTAACACAGCCTGAAGGATTACCAAAGGATGTCTTGTTTCTTTATTTTATTGAATTTTTCTTTACCTTCTCGAGTTTTATCCTGTTCTCTTTATCTTGTGAGCCACCCAGAGGAAGGCAGCACTGAAGGAGAATGAAACAAATCAGTCAATAAATTCACAACAGCCCACAAAGAGAAAGGGATGCATTTCCCAGTTTAAAGACAGAATCCATTGTGACCCCCCCTTTCTTTAATCAGTGTGCCAAGAGAGGGGGGAGGAATCACAATGTCACCTTGCTGCATTCCCTGAGAAGTAGCAATGTTTGACCTTGAGCACCAATTTCTCTTAATGTAAGAGACAGGGACATTGCTGCAGTAACCACTGGGTTCCTTGGTTGCTTTTGGGGAGTCCCTAATACTAAACTCATGAACTGAAAGGATCTGAGTTATTGCATGGTCAAGTGAGGCCAAATACATTCTTCTAATATTTCCATTAGGAAATCTTAACCACAGACGTGACAGCAACTGAATTGTTCTTCTAGGACAGCGTTTCTTAAAGTGTGGTTCAAGGACCCGTGGGGTCCCCCAAGAACCTCTCAGGAGTCCATGAAATCAAAATTATTTCCCAGCTATTGAAGATATTTGCAAATTTTTAAAACAATACCACGCTTCGGTGGCACTCCTATTTATGGTATGATAAAGTTAAAGTTAACAAGGATTTCAAAAATCATTTTGTTAGGAGTGCCATTCTGAGAATCTGGAATAAATATAAGGTAAGACTTTCTCCTAATATACCATTATGGTTGTCACCTCAAGAAGCATTTGTTAGAAGAGAAAATGTAGGAGGAATAAGCTGGTTAAAATATAAAGATTTGCTAAACTTTAAGGATGGTGAACCAAAAATTAAAACAAGGGAAATGTTAGAGTCGGAAGGTTTTATATGTCACTGGTTCACATATGTAAAACTGGTAGAACATTTTAAAGTAGATAAAAAGAATTATAAATTTGTTAATGAAATAACTCAATTTGAAAAGGAGCTTTGTATAAATGATGACCATGTTATTACTAAGATGTATAAGATGTTGTTACAGATGAATATGGAAGATGAATACATCAAGGATTGCATGTTTAAATGGGCTAAGAATTTTGGATATAATATTATGCTGGACCAATGGGAAAATATGTGGACTAAAGGTTTGAAATTTATGCTGAATTACAATCTGAAATAAAATTTTTATAAGATGATGTATCGTTGGTATTTAACTCCCAATAAGTTGTCAAAAATGTACAATGGTGTAACTAATGTTTGTTGGAAATGTTTACAGGGTGAAGGAACCTTCTATCATCTCTGGTGGACTTGTGAGAAGGCTAAAAAGTTCTGGGATCAAATATGTATTATTATTCAAAAGATTCTTAAAGTAAATATACAAACAAACAAACAAACCCAGAACTATTTCTTCTGGGTTTGATGGGAAAGGAGTTAGAGAAGCAACATGGAGCTTTGCTATTATATATGATTACAGCTGCAATACTTTTATATGCACAACGATGGAAAGATCCACAAATACCCACGGCTGAAGATTGGATTGTTAAATTAATGGACTTGGCTCAAATGGCTAAACTAACAGTATTAATAAGAGAACACTCTATTTCTGGATTTATATCTACTTGGCAACCACTTTTAGAGTACTTGCTTGTGATAGAAAAAAATGAAGTTTTGATTTTGGGTTTTAGTGATTAAATGGTTTCTTTTAATAGAAATAATGTTATTATCGTTTAATTAGTGATTAAGAGATTAGATTTGTAAATTCATTTATATCTGTATTGGAGATACAGATTATTATTTATATCTGTATTGGAGATATTGAAGTTGGAAGTCACTTTTCCGGTTCTGTTTTCTGTCTATTGACACTTTTATAGTTTTTTCTTTAGTTCTGTTTTCTATCTTTTCTCTTTTTTCTACTTTGTATTTTAATTATACTTTGAAAAATAATAAAGTTCTATAAAAAAACAATGTCACGCTTCTTAATATTTTTTTATTTGTTAAAAATAGTTTTTTTCATTGAGAAATATTTATGTCCATATCTAATGGGTTTAATAGTGTTATTTTTACATGATTCAATAAATAAATATTCTACGCATGCATCAGTTTTAATTTTTAATACAGTTTGTTGTTTATTCGTTCAATCTCTTCCGACTCTTCGTGACTTCATGGGCCAGCCCACACCAGAGCTTCCTATTGGCCTTCACCATCCCCAGCTCCCCCACGGTTGAGTCCGTCACCTCCAGAATATCATCTATCCATCTTGCCCTTGGTCGGCCCCTCTTCCTTTTGCCTTCCGCAATACAGTAATATATTTTATATATATATATGTTGTTTATTCGTTCAGTCGACTCTTTGTGACTTCATGGATCAGCCCATGCCAGAGCTTCCTGTCGGCCGTCACCATCCCCAGCTCCCCCACGGTTGAGTCCGTCACCTCCAGAATATCATCTATCCATCTTGCCCTTGGTCGGCCCCTCTTCCTTTTGCCTTCCGCAATACAGTAATATATTTTATATATATATTTGTTGTTTATTCGTTCAGTCGACTCTTTGTGACTTCATGGATCAGCCCATGCCAGAGCTTCCTGTCGGCCGTCACCATCCCCAGCTCCCCCATGGTCGAGTCCGTCACCTCTAGAATATCATCCATTGATATTTATATATATTATTATAATATAATAATTTAATACAGTAAATATTGATAAATATAACCCATACAAACAAAAGCTCTTTTGGGGTCCTCCATAATTTTTAAAAGTGGGAAGGAGTCCTGAGAGCAAAAACTTTAAGAAACACAGCAATAGGACACAACCTTCTTCCACTTTGCCCCCCACGCCCCATCACCACAGCGGCCGGGCCTAGCTCTGTCGTAACGCAGCGGTGGGGCGCCCGGTTGACGAAGTCTCATCTACCGTGGGGTAGCCCAAGGCTTTCTCTTTTCCGACCAATCTCATTGCAGCACCGGCAAGAGAGACGGTGTTGAAATCGTTCGGCCAACCCTTCTCGTTGAGCTGAAGCCAGGTGGGGAAAGATAGCAGCCGGTGCCTTGCCTGCTCTCCGCCCCTCCGCACGCGAGGTCTGCTGTCAGGCTGAGGTGAGGCCAAGCGTGGCCCGGGGGCGGAGCGCTTCAAGAAGGGGCTGCGGGCTGGGAGAGCAGAAGGAGGGGAGCGCCAGGAGGCCGAGGGGCCGGAAAGAGAGCGGAGGCGAGAGAAAGCAAAGCAGCGGCGCAAACAGAAGCGCGCAGTGGACGAGGGCGAGAGCGTTTGCCCGGCCGCTGCTCCGGCCATGGGCGCATTCCTCCTCAGCGCAAGCTGGCTGGGGCTTCTCCTGCTGCTGCTGCTGCTCCTGCTGCTGGTGGCCTTGCTCAGCGGGAGGACTCGGTGAGTCTCTGGCGTCGTCCATCCCGCGGGCGTCCAGGGAAGGGTCTGGGCAGGTGGGACCTTGGACCCGCTGCTGGCGAGGAGGAAGAAGCAACCTGCTGCTTCTTCCCGGTGTGAGGGAAAAGCGCGCTCAGCCGGCAGTTCCAGCAAAGCAAGCCATCCCTTAACAGGCGAGGTTAGGCGCGACGGTTACACTTCCAGGTGAATTGTTTACAATGTGCGATATACTTGGAATGGGTGGGGAGTTTAGTCTAAGGCAGGGTTTCAGAACCTTGGCAACTTGAAGATGTGTGGACTTAAATCCCCAGAATTCCCCAGCCAGCATGGCTGGCTGGGGAATTTTGGGAGTTGAAGTCCACACATCTTCAAGCTGCGGAGGTTGAGAAACACTGGTCTAAGGCAATAGCACTGCGGAAGGTGATAAGAGACAGGGTGGAGGGAGTGATTTGAATTACGAGGTGGAGAAACAGGATCAGAGAAGGTTTTCTCCCTCCTCAGAGTGGAATCCAACCTTACTGAGGGGAAAGTCAAAGCTGGGAAATGAAGTACAGTACTCTTCTAATCACTAAGTGGGTGATTAATTAGAGGAGTTGTCAAAACAGCATTCAGGAGACCTCAAAAAAGCTAAGCCCGAGTCTGGTTGGAAGATCACTCTGAAAAACCAGGGCTTTTGCCCAGGGAGGAAATCTCAGAAAACATTCTAGAACGATAAAGCAATGGCAGTCTAGCCTTGAAGGAGACTTGACTTGACCTCTGCTACTGTCACAGGCTGTGCTTGTTACTCATACCACCATGTTTAACTGTAGTTTATAGAATAAATCACAGTTGGATAAATTCATCCAACGTGCTAAACGGTAAGTCGTGAGTTACAAATCACAGTGACTGAGCTCCTGCAAAACGCTAAGGCAGAGCTTTCCAAACTCTGTGTTGCGACACGTTAGTGTGTCGGCTGCAGTGTCTGGGTGTGTCGCGGCTGCTGCTGCCTCTGAGCCTGCCAGGATTCCACGCAGGTCCTAGTGCCTGCCTTGTGCCCTGCTGTAAGAGTGTGTCGCAAAATGATGCATGTCTAAAAAGTGTGTCACCAACATGAAAAGTTTGGAAAGCTCTGCGCTAAGGCATAAAAAGGCAACAGCACTGTGGGTTAGCTGTGTTGTGTGAATCCAGCTAATAAATGAGATGGCTTTTTATAAGGACATTAGATGAATTTTTAAAGAATGCTGATTTTGATTGCATTATTTCCAGGATCCAAGCCCGTCTACTTGAATAGGTGCAACCGTTGGAGACACCTTATGCTTGTTAGATTCCTGGAACTTCCCAGGGTGTTGGACTTAGATAAGCCTTTGGGTTGATCCATTAAACAACTTCTTTCTTCATGTAGTATGTGCCAGTTACGCAGAACTCAGATCTCACCTGGTGTGTGTTAGGACGAGGGTTATAAATTATCTAATAGCAAAATATTCTATTTCATGCTGGAGTCCCCACGTCTGCCCACAAGATTTTCCTTGGCACCCACCAGGTTCCTACTTTTCCTGACTGGTGGTGGTAGTATTGCTGCTGTTGTTCCAATAGGAAATTTTCCAGTCTGTAAAACCAAGTGCCAACTTCTGATGCCATTTTTATATTTAAGAATGTCTGTGGATCTTAAGTGAGGAATAAAGGCATGCTTAGAATATGAAAATGCCACTCAGCACTTCTTTTGAAAAGCTCGGTTTGTGCAACATCAAAAGATTTAACCTAAGCCGGATGAAGCCATGGCTGCTATAATAGCATACCATGTTAAGCTTGGTTGGTATTAACCATGGGCAGGAGTTTGTGCTTTAGCATGTTATGCAAGCTAAATTCATTTGGTGAGCTTAGGGTTTAATGTATTGTGTGGACCCAGAAAATGGTTAATTCAAGAGTGTGAAAAAGCTACAGCTGGTACAGAATGGAACAGCAGGGGCAGTTATGTGCACTCCTCAATCAGCACATGTTACATCTCTGCTCCATGAGCTGCATTGGTTGCCAGTATGCTTTCAGGTTCAATTCAAGGTCCTGGTTCTAAACTCTGAAGCCCTTCATGGCACGGGGCTGGGTTTTTTGAGGGACCACCTCTCCCCGATTACATCTACCTGTCCCATTAGGTCCAGCAGAAGAGGCATACTCTGAGTCCCATCTATTGGGGAGTGCTGTCTGGTGGGGCCCAGGAAGGAAGCTTTTTCTGTCATGGCACCCACTCATTCCAAAGAGATTCAATCATTCCCCCAGAGATTAGACTGGCCCCAACCCTGTCAGACTTTCATAAAGCCTTAAACCAGAGCTTTCCAAACTTTTCATGTTGGTGACACACTTTTTAGACATGCATCGTTTCGCGACACACTTACAGCAGGGCATCATTTCACGACACACTCTTACAGCAGGGCACAAGGCAGGCACTAGGACCTGCGTGGAATCGCAGCAGGTTTGGAGGCAGCAAGGCACAAGGCAGGCACTAGGACCTGCGCGGAATCCTGGCAGGGCTCGGAGGCAACAGCAGCCGCAACACACCCAGACACTGCAGCCGACACACTAACGTGTCCCGACACACAGTTTGGAAAGCTATGCCTTAAACACATAGTTCTGTCACCAGATCTGGGGATCTGGAGGTGTGGCTTAGCCTTTGCAATGGTTATGTTGATTTGTTATTGGTGATTATTGTTATTGTTTTTACCCAGCTGTGGATCATGTGTGTGGTGTTGTTTCTTTGTTTTTATGTTTTAGACTGTTTTAATTATCATTAGCCATCCAGAGTCATGAACTTGAGATAAGCAGCCATATAAATTGAGATAATATATATAAATAACTAACATTAAAGTGTTGTCCAAACATAGCCACTGTGCACAACACAAAACAGGCAAAAGTAGAATGTGTGGGGAGAGCAGCTAAAGAGGAGATGTACTAGACACCAGGCTTGTTGATCAGAAGATCGCAAGTTCGGAGATTGAAATCCCTAGCCCCGCGTGAGTGAGTGAGCTCCCGCACTAGCTCCAGCTCTTGCCAACCTAGCAATTCGAAAGCATGCAAATGCAAGTAGATTAATAGGTACCACTTCGGTGGGTAGGTAACAGCGTTCCGTGCGCGTCATGCGGCCACATGACCGTGGAAGCGTCTTTGGACAATGCTGGCTCTTTGGCTAACAAACGAAGATGAGCACCGGCCCCTAGAGTCGGACACGACTGCACAAATGTGCGGGGGGAACCTTTACCATTTTATGGAACAGAATAATTCTTTTCCCCCTTGCTGTGGAGTGTTTTTGCCTTAGCTAATACAGCATGTTTTTTTCTGTCTGGAATGCATTTTCCATAATAGTGAGTTCAGATATAGAATTCCTACGAATATTGTGATTGTAAATATTTCATCTGTTTGTCTTTCTCTGAGCATCACTAGTTTGCTTTTGGTGAAAGGACTATTTTGTTGTTTTTTTGTAAGATCAAATACTTCATTTAGTATTTGGGACTCACTCTGCCTTATTCTGTTTCTTGACCAAATAGCTTCTCATTAACATCTTACTACTTTGCATCCTGGACATTGAATGTTGGAAGAAAAATGACCAAACAACCTATCAAGAATGGTTGACTTTTGGCTTGTGGTTAGTTCATTGGCAAATTACTTTTCATTAAAACTAACTTGGCACCCCCATCATTTGGGAAGCTCCCCCACAGTGCCATTTTATTTTATTTTATTTTATTTTATTTTATTTTATTTTATTTTATTTTATTTTATTTTATTTTATTTTATTTTATTTTATTATTTTATTTTATTATTTTATTTTATTTTATTTTATTTTATTTTATTATTTTATTTTATTTATTTTTTTTATTTTATTTTATTTTATTATTATTTTATTTTATTTTATTTTATTTATCTTTCAAATTTCGTCACTGCCCATCTCCCTCAAAAGAGGGACTCTTTTGGAAAGAGGTTTTTTATGTAAAAAAACCCCATAGTCCCTTTATTGCTATTGAACTCATCTTGCTGGTCTGTAGCAAGGCTTTTACTCTAATTTGTATTGATCTCAGATTTACACATGTTGTCCAAATGTCACTTCTAACCCAGCTAAAATGTACATTTGAACATTTTCTTCCATTTAACATACAGTATTCACATGCATGTACTTACAGTATGTATGAAAATGTCTAGCTGGGACTGACGAACTGAAAACTCCTTTCCTTCAACTTATTCCTTAAAAGTATGGATTTTGACCTCCTCTGACACATTCTTTGCAATCTATTCAGAATATAAAACATAAAAGCAATCAGTTGTCTACTATTTATGATTTAAAAAAAAACACATACTAATTTGACTTTATAATAAGGATGTTTATACTCTTCAGGTATAAAACTTACACCCTAAGAATGTCTCCAAGGAATTAGGCAGTTTCCCTTCAGGACTGCTTTTAGATGTATAACCGGGAGTGCTGATCTTTTCAAAACTAGGTTATGTCGTTGTGTGTATGTGTCTGTATATACAAATAAAATGAGCAATCTTGCAAGATTGCTGGAAGCTGACAGCAACATCTGGAAGTCCAGATGGCATTCCGTATCATAAAGTACCATTTATTTATTCATATTATTAATTTTATTAATGTTTTGAAACTCCCCGTCTAGTATATGACTGGCTTCACTCATCCTTTTAAGCTCCATTGTGGTTTTTTAGGTTTTTGGCCTAGCATATGTGAAACCCACCACTGTGGTTCATTCAACAAACTGGGTTAAGATCATGGCTTAGTGCAATGGGCAAACCATACCAATGTGTACTAGAGGCATTTTACAATTAAACCATAAAAACAATAAAATATAGCAAAAAAAAAAGCTCAAACAAAATTAGTAAAAAACAAAGGTTACAATAAAACGAAGGAACTTTCTGAAATAATTAATCCCTACAACCATAGCAAAATAGAACAGTTTTAGCAGCTGTCCAAAGGACTGCTTAGGAAAATTGTCTTGTAATTCTATATATAATAATCTTTTGTTACAATAACAGAAAACCTTACATCATCTTCAAAACTCTCAGCTATTTCTGTTGCAACAGATTAATGTGGTTACACCGCTTGACACTTTATTTTTTTTGATAAAAATGCATTCCCTGATATTTTTAATTCTTTCCAACCCAACAGAATGTTGGAAAGTAAGAATGTTAGAAAGTAATTTTGTATAGAGGCTCCAGGCTCTCTAAGTCTGCCTGCCTGCATGAGGAGTCTCTGAAAACTGAACAGAATGGGACCTCATTCAATGGGTGGAAGAGTAGCCCACAAAAGAAAGTCTGAGTTAAAAAAAAACAGACAGAATCCTGCCAGGATCTGATAAGAAAAAAAAATCCAGAAAAAGTGACCCAATACATGGAACACTATCAATTCCTCCATTCCAAGCCCTCCTTCCTCCTGGTCATATGACTCATAGCAGAGACTATACATCTAGTACACACATACACACAAACACAGGCAAAACACAAAGGGACAGCAGAAGCACACACATACATGGGCATCCACAAAAATGTGACATATTGCTTCATTATGTAGAAGATAACACAGATGCTTCTTTATGGCCAAAGAGGTTGGGAAGAAATCCAAAAGTCATGATCCATATCTGTAGCTTGAATCATGTCAACTGGATTTCTATTTTCTCAGTGGAAGCTTCTTGGATAAGGAGCAAAACGTTTCCACTGAGAAAATAGAAATCCAGTTGACATGATTCAAGCTACAGACTGTTCCACCTGGATGACTGAGAACCTTCATCGTCATGATCCATATGCTTTCCCTACTTGTATTTAAAAAGTAATTGATGCATTTAGCACAGGGATGAGCAACCTGCAACTCCAGTGAAGCAACCCCCATTTTGTGGTGCCAGGCTTGTCGTGATGGGATATACGCTGGCTTAAAGGGGAAAAACTCGAGGCTTGAGAATAAACAGACAAGAATGCAGCTTGTAGGGCTAACAGTGTTTACTGGTAGCATAAGGCAATAATGTATATACAATCACATTATCGCAAAAATGAAAAAGTTGAATATACATGATACATCATTGCAAAAGGGAAAACAAAACAAACTTATAAGCAGAGTTCCGTGTATTGATCCCAGGGCCAGAGCTCCTGCCAAGGCCTATACCCAAAGCCAGGCATAGCTCACTCTGCCCAGTCCTCAGCTGTAGAATACACGTGAGGAACTACATGGCTAAAGACACTGGAAATCAAGAAAAATAGAACACCATTTTTCATGGTTTGATATTCAGTTCTTCTAGCTTTCTGATTGGCTGGAAGTTAGCTGTGACACACACTAGGCCCAAAGCATTAGGCCTAAAGCACACAGCATGACCTGCTATTGGGTGGCAGTGCTGCATCTAAGCACTGAGTTCCCCCCCTCCTTGCTCTCACAGGGCAAGGCTTCCCACAGAAGGATTCAGGAGAACTTGTTCTCATGGGAAGGTCCCATTGCTTGTGTGGGCACTAGTCATAACAATACACACGTGACCGTTGTTATCTTGCACCTGCACTTCACGTCACCATGAGAAGCCTTTACTTTGTAAAGGCTGCAATTTGCCAAAACACTTTTGCTTTGTAGAGAAACCCAATTTGATAATCTCATACGAGAAATCTGACATGTCGATCAGAAGATCGCAAGATTGGAGGTTCGAGACCCGAGTGCCGCATGACGGAGTGAGCTCCCGCACTCGCTCCAGCTCTTGCCAACCTAGCAATTCAAAAGCATGCAAATGCAAGTAGATACCACTTATAGGTACCACTTCAGTGGGAAGGTTACAGCATTCTGCGTGCGTCATGCTGGCCACATGACTGCGGAAGCGTCTTTGGACAACGCTGGCTCTTCGGCTAACAAACGGAGATGAGCACCAGCCCTGTGCAGGGGAAACCTTTACCTTTACCTAGAGCAGAGCTTTCCAAACTGTGTGTCACGACACAAAAGTGTGTCGCCACACACACACAGCGTGGTGTGTCGCCACACCACCCGGAAGCGGCGGCGCGCGCGCGCACAGCGGCCGCCATGCACGTGCGCACCGCCGCACGCCCCCCGCGCCGCCGCACGGCCCCCCCATGCCGCCGCCGTGCGCGCGCGCCGCCGCCGCACGCCCCCCCGCGCCACCGCCGTGCGCGCGCGTGTCGCTGCTGCCGCCGCCGCCGCCGGGTGTGTCGCCAGCGGCGGCACTTTGGAAAGCCCTGACCTAGAGTCATAACTGCTAACAATTTGCATGATTGCTTCCAAAAAGTGAACCATAAGCCCTAAAATAGGCTCAACATATTTTAAAAAGCAACCCTTCCAAACTTCATCCCAAAACCTAGAGAACCACACTCCCCAATCATGATCTCACCGGTATTTAAACAGAGTACCCACAGTTTGCACCCCTGATCTGCTTCACATTTCCCCCTCTGCAATGTTAAATCATCTGGCCACCAAAATGCTCCCCACCAAAACTTTTTGAGTTTTGCACAATCTCGGCAAGCCTTTGTTAAATTAAGGATGGCTGAGTTCAGCGGGAATTTCTCACAGGTAAAAATGGATAAAGGAAGGATTTTATAACACTTAATCCCTGAGATTGTATTCTTTGGAAATTTGCCCTTCTACCACTATGTCGTTGTACTTGATTCAGCCTTCTATATTATTTTGACCTAACATATCTAAAAGTACTCAATCCGTGCATTTTTTTTAAAAAAGGACCAGCAATGGTATGTGCATATACGGATGGTTTGATGCTGTGATGCTATTTTTTAGATCTAAATTTTATTTATTTATCACATTCATATCCCGCCCATCTCCCTCTAAATTTTGTACGTGCCCATGTCAGAGCTACTGTTTAAAAGGAGAAAACAAACTGGGAAAATGTTTTTTAAAGTCATTAAATGTCATTAAATTAAAAAACTGACATTTTAGATGTCAGTTTTTAAAGACGCTATCATATTTCACATTAAAAGTAAGATATTCTCTACATACTGAGCGCCATTAAGCACCACTTCAGAAATGGGGGTGGATTTTGGACTGAAGAAACTCTCTCTAGCTGGGGGGGGGGGGGAAGAGCTATATAGCTCTTTCTAATTGCACTATAATGCAATATTCTTCATGTTTATTCAAAGTAAGTTCTACTGGCTAAAGGTTTACTTCCTTGAACCTATATTTAAGATTCAAGGCGTATCTACAGGTTTTTCTAGTATTAATTAGTTGTAAATTATTTTGACTACATATATGCATTTCTAATTACGTAAGACAAGGATGGATAGGGAAAACTTTTACTTTTATGGAATTTTAGCCCATATTATTCCAATGCCTTGAAGGAAGGAACTGTAAACAAACAAAGCAAAACCAAACAAGATAGATTTGCTCTGAAGGATTAAACATTCCCAACCTTTCCTGTGATGGGTATATGCCTTATTTTACAAATAACAATTATTTATTTGAAAAGCTGCCAGAGGATACTGATCTGTTTGGTGGCACCAAACAGGTGCAATGTCCATTTCAGTTGGAGCACCACATACATCCTGTCAATAAATAAATAGAAGGAAAGAATGAATGAATGAAGAAAGAGCAGCAGCAGCAGCCTTGAATTGTCTGTTGGCTCCTGGACAAGGTGAACAGAAGACATTCAGGTCCTTTGACCATAGTCCACCCTGCAGTTGGATGTATTGCATTTTCATTTCCATTCTAATATTTCTGTCGATCTGTTCACATGAGTTAGAATATACTGTATATGTATATTTTATGCAGCACCATGTCTTTTCTCCTTTGGGGACACGGATAAGCAGCCACACTTAAGTTCTCTGAATTCCTCTCTTACGTCTAAAATAGGAATGGCCTTTTGCTTTGAACAGGACCAGCTCAAGGGTATATAGTGCCCCTAGTTCACATTAACGGGTGGCACCACCTCCTGCCAATGTGAAGATTTGCATTTCTGGAATGATTACTTTAACATTTTATGTTCTTACAATGAAGGACACTAAATTTAAAATTTAACCATTTTTCTTCCGGCCTTTGTTTTTGGAAAGAGAGGAGTTGTTGGTGCCTCCTAAGCTTTGCCACCTTGGGCCAGTGTCTACTCAGGCTTAGCTTAAAGTTGTCCCTGGTTTAAAGCAGAGAAAGACATATTAATGTTCAGGATGCTATTTCACATATGTCTCTCTTGGTGCTAACAGGCTCCCTCCCTCCCCTGACATTGAATCTTTTAAAGTTTATTTTAATGCAGTGGTAATAATTGGGAAGATGGCACGCTGCAAAGCAAAGTGCCAGCCTGTAAACATTACATTTATTTCCAAGAATCCCATTGAGTCCACATAGGCCCCTGGGGCACTGTTAGGAAATAAAAGTGGTGGATTTGATAACTCTATTGAATGAAGGGGATTAAAGAGAGAATAGCACAATGGAGTGGCAAAGAACATCCTAGTAGATTAAAGAATTTCACCAGCTGGCATGCTATTGAATAGAAGTTACACTGTACCTTAGCACTCATTTGGTGACTGAGGCAGCCTCCCTCCCACAGTATGATCAGTGCTGGATTTAGGCTTCTTAAACAGTTACATGTCTCACTAAGGTGTGTACCAAAACAGGACCTTGGGTTGCCCCCCAAAATTGAAAACATTTATATGCCTTTTAATTATTTAATAGCAAGGTGTTTAAAGTGAAAAATACAAATTATTTTCAAATGAATGCATTTACTGATTACGTATTTATCATTTGGCCGGCTTGAACTCTCTCATAGATTATAATATAGTATACCCTGGGAACAATACTTAAATGAAGTTTTAAAAATAATTTTAAGATACATTAATATATATACAAAATGCTGACAAAGTAAGTAATCAGGATCACTTTTATTATATAAGTAATAATGAACTCATTTGCAAAATCAGAAAACTGATATTCTGAGATTTTGTGAGCCCCTAAGTTGTAGCTTGTTTAGCTTATGCCTAAATGTGGCACTGAATCATGGTTTCTGAAAGTACCCACCGCATACTTAAAATTCAAGTTTACCCACTATGTCCTAAGCCTCTTTTCCTGAGGAAGGCTGTGTACTTGACCAAGGAGAGATAATTAACACTCTGCTGAGAGCAAACACTGCAGAAATCTACTGTACCTTTGTAGGTGGCTGTAGTAAACATGAGTAATAGCATTCTCTGTCTTTTAAACTTGGAAGGGCCTTCTTTGCTTTCCGTCCTTGTGGAAATACTGTAGTAAACACCTTTTATATATTTATAACTTTGTGGGTTGAAATCTAGAGGAAGACAGGATGGCAGTGGAGCCAAGAAGTCACTTTGCCTGTTCATTTTTAGAACCGAATAGCCCATAGTTTATATCAGTTAGGTAGTTGGTCAGCAGCTAATCTCTATGTTATATTTTGGGGCAAATAGAAGCATATTTCTATTAAGAAATACATTAGGTTGAATTTATTCAGCAAATCTCTGGAAACTAAGACCTAGGAAAACATTGAATTCTGATCCCTTCATCCTTTTCATTCTCAGTCAAAAAAATAGTTGGCAACCCTATAAAGCAGAGCTTTCCAGACTGTGTGTCGGGACACGTTAGTGTGTCGGCTGCAGTGTCTGGGTGTGTCGCAGCTGCTGCTGCCTCCGAGCCCTGCCAGGATTCTGCGCAGGTCCTAGTGCCTGCCTTGTGCCTTGCTGCCTCCAAACCTGCCCTGCTAGGATTCTGCGCAGGTCCTAGTGCCTGCCTTGTGCCTTGCTGCCTCCAAACCTGCCCTGCTAGGATTCTGCGCAGGTCCTAGTGCCTGCCTTGTGCCTTGCTGCCTCCAAACCTGCCCTGCCAGGATTCTGCGCAGGTCCTAGTGCCTGCCTTGTGCCCTGCTGCCTCCAAACCTGCTGTGATTCTGCACAGGTCCTAGTGCCTGCCTTGTGCCTTGCTGCCTCCAAACCTGCTGTGATTCCGCGCAGGTCCTAGTGCCTGCCTTGTGCCCTGCTGTAAGAGTGTGTCGCGAAATGATGCCCTGCTGTAAGAGTGTGTCGCGAAATGATGCACGTCTAAAAAGTGTGTCACCAACATGAAAAGTTTGGAAAGCTCTGCTATAAAGGCACTGATGACTGTTTCACCCATACTTGTAAAATTATTTTCTTTCTTTTTGATGGATTGTTACGTATTTCAAGTACAATAGCTGTATGTGAATAGATTGCTTGAAAAACACGAGAGGGGCAGAACTTTTTCTTAGAGAAGGAGCCATGGGGAGGGGGGGGCAGTTCCCTCAGGCCCCTGACATGGAAGGAGGCTCCATCTGAAGTAAGGCTCAATTTATGAAAAGTATGGAGAGATTAAAATGCTTTTCATTCAATGTATTAAAATTAATCAAAATATAATTTCAATAATTATTTTAGCATTTTTACAGGATGAAAGTGGTTCAGAACCAAGGGAGGAAATAATTACATGAGCATAGGATGAGCACTGAGTCCACTCTGAATTTGGTGGTGTACAAATCTGGTGAAGGAAGGAAAGAGTGTAGGGGGAGTATCTCTCAGAGCCTTGAAGATCCTGTTTTGGGGTGAGGATGGATGGATGGATGGATGGATTTATTTATTTATTTGGCCTCCCATCTCACAAGAAGTGACTCTGGGTGGTGTACAGTATGTTCAGCGTTGCAGATGAATATAAATAGATTAGTGTACATGAGAGAATCAAGTTCAGGATTAAAGAACAAACTACTGACTTATTCAATAGAAGCTTTTTTTTTTTTTGCCTGATCCTTACTGACCTTGAAAAGCGACTTCAGGCGTGGTTAGTACATAGGTGGGAGACTGCTAGGAAATACCATGGTTGTTCGCTATAGTTGAAAAACACCCAGAAGGAAGGCAGTGGCAAGCCACTTCCGTATGGCTATCAAGAAAACAGTATGGACATATCCATGAAGTCGGTACAAGTTGAGTTCAACTCAAGGGAGACTTTACTTACTTCCAGCATGAAAGCCGGCTGGGTGACCTTGGGCCAGTCCCTGTCTCTCAGCCCTAGGAAGGAGCCAATGGCAAGCCAGGAGACTGAGAGTTCTAGTCCCGCCTTAGGCATGAAAACTGGCTGGGTGACCTTGGGCCAGTCCCTCTCTCTCAGCCCAACTCACCTCACAGGGTTGTTGTTGTGGGGAAAATAGGAGGAGGAAGGAGTAATAGGTATATTCCCCACCTTGATTATAAAAATATTATAAAAATTGATTATAATTATATAATTATAATAATTATATAATTATAATAGGTATATTCCCCGCCTTGATTATAAAAATATTATAAAAATAATAAAGGCGGGATAGAAAATAAATAAATACAATAATAAAGTGACAGTATAACGTGACTGTTAGTCCTTATGCATATTAGCAGGTATTGAAAGAGGAAGACACCCAATGCTTACAGTTACAGTTGCTATACAATATTAATTTGGGCCAAATGTCTTGTCCTGCTCTCAGTTCAATAATCAGTTGAAATATAACCCTCTCCCAAAAAGGAAAAGAAATCTTTTTGATGAAGCAGTAGAAATCTGTAACTTCCTCTCCAATTTTGGCTGTTTTTCATACTACGTAAGAAGGAAGGCAGAGAATATCTGTTGGGAACAACAGAAGGACTTGAAGGCTCCCTTGCTCATGGACCAAGGCTGAAGAATAGGTTTAGTTTTGGTTTCATTTTTTAAAACAACGAGAGCAACATGCCAGTACATTTTTGGAGCACTGAAAAAAGAAAAGCAACATTTTGCTTAATATGCAATTAAATAGGACCAATGCTCTGTATCTGTCCATATATAGTTTTTGTTTCTTTCATGTGGCAGATGAAAATGAAGCATCTGAAATTGTTCTCCACATCTTTTTCTCTATACTAGGAAAAATGGCAACTGTTAGACTTCTGCCTAATAAGCTATAGTGGAATGTTCACCTGCCAAGCAAAAACTCAAGGGTGCTGAACCAAATTATGTCTGGAGTGATTTATTTAGGGGTAATTATTTCATTTTGATCCTTTAATTCAGGATTGTGCCATTTGTTTGGTACTGAGGGCTATGCTAAATATAGACAAACTCCTTCTGATTTATAATGTGCTTTCAATTAATTTCAGGCATCTGCATCCCATTAAATTAATGTTAATACTGGCTAGTTGCAGCTGTTAAACATGACACAGTTACGCTGAGAAATCCATCTGCTAACCACCAACATGAAAAATCTTGGGATAATTGTTCCATGAAAACTTTTGACGGGGGTGTTTAAATTGTGAGATTTGTCTAAATAGGACAAATTGTCCTCTCAATAAGGAGGGTGGTTATCTGAGCCAGTATTCACCCCTTAAACAGTTTTCTCAGTTTAATTTTCTCTCTAAACCTCTGCCACATGGTGCCAATTACCTTTACCATAATGAGTTTGGATTTTTTTTTTTATAGAAAAAATGGATTTTTGATAAGCTACTAAAGCTGGCATGCTTCCCCAAGTTTAGTATTAGAAGCAAATCACCTTGCAGACTTGGTTATTCATATTTCCAATCCCCATCATAATTAAGTTATTTGCTTTGCTCTGGGGAACCCTGTTATTCCTTGGAAGCATTTTGGATATTTTCCATGAAAGGATGCTGATGGTAGGAACATGGGAAGCTGCCTTGGGCTGCTCTGCAACAACTTTCCCCAATTTTGGTACTATGCAGATTTGTGGATTTCAGTTTCTAGAATTCTCTGCAATGGCCAGGAGATTCTGGGAGTTGAAGTCCACATATCTGCAGGGTGCCAAGATTGGGGGAACACTGATATAAACTAACTGTTTTATTTATGCTATCTACTGTGACTGGTTCCCCACAACCTCAGGAAGAAGTCTTTCTCAGGTCTGAAATTCTTCAACGGTAGCTATTAGGATTGAACCTGGAATCTTCAGACCTAGAGTGCTGGACCATGGAAGAATGTCTCATCCACAAAGCTTGAGCTTCCTTGCGATAATTGCATAATTGCTGTCTTGTGCAACTGCAGCCAACAATCCCTCTTATTTTGTATAGCCTAACCTCTTTTTGACAGGGTCAGAGAAGACATCCTCTATTTGAAAATGAAACCCTCTGTTTAAAAGCCTGTGCAGCTGAGGTCCAGTTGTTGTTGTTCCAGTATGGATGTTTAAAAGCCTTGAATGCTACCTTTCTATTATGGCCTGCTTGGTGCATAAAGAATACTCGGCATGCTCTGTTCTACATGCTTTTGTTATTTGCAATTTAGATTAGATTCAGGCGTGCTAATTAATTGAAGACTTCTGATATTTTGGAACTCCATACACAGGGAAGCCTGCCTGGCTAGAATAATCTTTTTTAAATACGGCTGCCAAAAACTCTACCCAGCATTCTTACTTAGCAAAACACCTGGGCTATGGATTCTTCAGTTGGCTCTTGTTACAAATATCTCTGGCACAGCAACTGACATAGAAAAACAAGACAGTGGAGACTATTATGCTTTTTACTATATACAGTGATGTTATTTACAGCAGTTATTTACAACAGGTATATACAACACAGTACTGGTGTTCACCCAGTGTCAGGTTTCTCCTAAGTCTCCCTCTCAGACTATCCCCCCCTAGCTCTCCTACTTCCTCCCCCTTTCGCTCTGTCTCCCTCCCCCGTTTCTGGGCTTGACAAGAGAGAGTGTGAAAAGAAAGGAGTGGGTTGGAATTTACTGTAGTGTGCTCAGTGTGGCTTGACCTCCTCCTGGAACCACTGAGCCGAACACCTACTGCTTCTCCTTTTGGGGGGGAGAACCTCCCTCAGGGTCTTCTGCCCAGTCCTTCTCTTCTCTGAGACCAGGGCTTCTCCACCAACATCTTCCCCTCTCAGGTCTTTGGTGAAGCCACTGCCTGCAGCCAGCCGGATCCCTCCTTCCTGTTTTTGGCCTTGGGTGGAGCTCTCATCCCTCTGGGTCTTCACTTCCCTTTTTCCAGGGAAGCCACCCCTGGACCTTTCTTCTCCCTTCTGACCAGGAACTAACAACTGCTTTGCACACTTAACTTCTCTCTCCAAGCTTTCTCTCTAGCCACTCCGTTCCCTCCGTGCACAGACTTTTTCCTCTCTTCTCCTTTCCTTCTCTCCTCTCCTCCTCTCTCTCCAATTTTTAGGTTAGACCAGCATCATGTCCCCCAGCAATGGAGGAGGTGGGTGTCCCCCAGGGCTCTAGTCCCCAACACCTATACACCGGGCTGGACCATTGACACTGCTGTCTTGATACCTCCCCACAACAGCCCTGGCTAGCAGCCAGGTCAGCTCATCAGGCCTTGTGACAGCACAGTTGCCCTTCAAGGCCAAAACTGAACTTCTTTTTCCCTTCTACCCAACCCATTGAATGGCTCACGCCAGCAGAACAGCAACATTGCCAGGCCATTCAAACCCATATGCCACAGTCTCCCTTTTCATTATGACTAGAGCTGTCACATTATGGCTTCCTGCTTTATATTATTTACCTTCAGCTAAGAATGCAAGATAAAGTATTTTATGAAACACTTGGGAATGATTAAACAGTAACATTGTTAATTGTTTATATATATATATTGATATGGTTTCTAGACAGCCTGATGAACCTCCACTTGATAAAGGTCACATTCCTTGGCTTGGGCACGCACTGGAATTTGGTAAAGATGCTGCCAAGTTCCTGTCTGAGATGAGAAAGAAGCATGGTGATATTTTCACAGTGAGTATTTATAGGACTTACCTTCTTCAAGGTGTCAACGCTTATCTCCTGCAGGATACAGTGTTAATAGGCTTTCAGTATATGATACCTTGAAAATCTTGTAAGCTGCCTGGAGTTCTTATATAAATAGGAAGGTAGGGCATAAATCTATTAAATAATTTAAATAAATAAAGGTGCACTGCTTCATTGATGGAATTTTACAGGGCATCTGGATGATGTCACTTTTCAGTTGCAAGCCATCTGAATTTTCCCATTGCTGCTTCCATCTTCTTTTCCACTGAAAATCTGTAAGGAGGAAAAGACAGCATTGTTGTGTCACTGCTAGCACTGTTCCCATCTATCTGAATGCATTAAGGTGGGTCAAGCATCTGTACTACCATAGCCATAATTCTAGGGAAAAGAATTATTAGGAAATTGGGATAGAAAATATGTTTAGCATTTGCTTACCCTTGTAAATTAGGTAATCAGATGAAGCCAATGCAATGCTGTAAAGTTCCCAAATCTACTGTTCTCCCACAATGCTTTGGTAACCGTCAGTCCCTTTGTGGTGTCATTTTGCTCCAAATACTTAATGATGTATCAGCCTTTGGACTGAAGCACCTGCTGGCATTTCATGGGAATCCAATGCTGCCCTATAGCTAACCAAGTTGTCATTTTGCCACCAAATGGTGAAGAGGGGAAGGTAAACCAGGGGACTTGCTGAAGGACAAAAAAGGACAACTACATCATGTCCTGTTACCTATTAAAAATCAGGGGCCATCTCTAGATCTAATTGGTCCAAGGCTACCCACTGAAGGCCATAGTTTGGGGATTTGAAACCTCCATTCCTAGTCCAACACTCTTACTAGTAAGTATTCAGAATAAGTATAAAACCTTATTTTTAAAATGGTGATAATTGACATTTTATTGGCTATTGTTGATTAAAATTATGAAATGGAACACTTGGGATTTTTGACGGGGTTCTTTAGAATGTTATAATACTTAGTGTTAGCTACCAGCGTTACTCAAAAGTTCTGAACATACTGTATATTTTGAATAGATAAAGATTCAAATAAAATAGAAGAAAGGAGACCCCCGTGGAATGTAGCCATTTGTTTTTTAATAAATCTCAGTCATTTCCTCTTTAATTCTAAGGTATGAATCTTCTATTCATTTCTTAAAACCAGAGCAAAAGGAAAATCGATTAAAACTGAGGTGGGTGATATGTGATCCTCCAGGTGTTGCTGAATAACAGCTCTGGCACAACTTCTAGGAATCAAAGTTAATCCTTGAGCTAGAACAATATATGGTGCAAAAAATGTTAGTCAAATATTTTTACTAGGGATAACAGAAGTTGTGCAGTTAATCATATATGCAAACATGCACAAACTGGCAAAATTTGGAACATGAGCTAGGTTCGAGTTGAAGGAGTCTTTATCCTTTTTTGCTGTAGTAATCCCTACCATCCAGTTACAGTTCCAAGTTGGCGGAAGAGTCCTCATGGGGATATCATAATCCCAGATTTACCTCAATTAAACTCTTCCCACTTTTTGAAAAATGGCCATTTCTCCTACTATTATGGAGCACACACTGTTATGTTTGAAGGATTTTGCTCCTTTTTTGATGGCCCTCCGTCTGTAGGGGGAGCCCAGTCCAATTCCAGTTGAAAGAGGAGATAGCTTCAGGAGGGAGAACAGCAACAGCTTTCAACATGTCTGCCAAAAATTAAGAGCTAGACAGCAGACAAAGACAATACAGTTGTAATGCAAATTATTCAACCCCCATTGCAAATCAGGTTTATTGCCAAAATGTACAGACTTTCATTTGTTTGCAATGAACAAATCAAACAAAAGCAATTGAAATAGCTCAACACAACAAATGCTTCAAGTGGTTTCCCCAAATTCAACTGAAAATGCAACTTATCATGACTTCTCCAGTCTCAAAATTATTCAACCCCCTGAATAGAATCCGTTACAACAGCACACATACAGTATGCAAAACAGGTGGTGTTGTCTCAAGCACACCTGATGCAACTAATCAAGGGCCTCATTAGTTGCACCAGGTGTGCTTGAGCTAGAACACATGAAATGCCTGAAGTGGCTAGGGGTTTGTTGAGTGTCACGTTTGACTGCATGTTAGAAATATGGCTAAGTCAAAAGAATGGTCCAAAAAGGTAAGAGAAGAGATCATCACCCTTCACAAACAAGGAACAGGATATGAAAAGATAGCGAAGGCACAGAATGTACCTAGAGACACCGTTGGAAGCATAGTTCGCAAGTTCAAAGTTAAAGGAACAGTGGTTACACTACCTGGACGGGGCAGAAAAAGGAAGCTGTCAATGGCTGCAACCAGATTTCTGAGAAGGCAGGTTGAGAGAAACCCTCAAGTGACTGCAAAAGACTTGCAGCAAGACTTGGTGGCAATAGGCATTGAGGTTTCAGTGAGCACAGTAAGGCGTGTACTAAACACAGAATGTGTCCATGCCAGAACTCCAAGACATACACCACTACTGACCCAAAAGCACAAGAAAAGTCAGCTCCAATATGCTCACAATCATATAAATAAGCCACAGAAGTTTTGGGATTCTATTCTGTGGAGCGATGAAACAAAACTGGAACTTTTCAGCCCCATAGAACAGCAGTATGTCTGGAGGAAGAAGAATGAAGCATACGCTGGAAAGAACACTCTGCCTACAGTTAAGCATGGTGGTGGCTTGGTGATGCTCCGGGGCTGCTTTGCATCCTCTGGCACTGGAAACCTGCAGTGTGTGGAAGGCAAGATGGATTCATTGAAGTATCAGGAAATCCTAGGATAAAATGTCATGCCATCTGTAAGGAAGCTGAAGCTTGGGTGTCATTGGACCTTCCAACAGGACAATGATCCCAAGCATACCTCAAATTCCACTAAGGCTTGAATGCAGAGGAAGTCCTGGAAGATTCTACAGTGGCCATCACAGTCACCTGACTTGAACCCCATAGAAAATCGCTGGTGGGATTTGAAAAAGGCGGTTGCAGCATGCAAACCCAAGAATATTACTGAATTGGAGGCCATTGCTCATGAGGAATGGGCTAAGATTCCTCAGGAACGCTGCCAGAAGCTGGTGTCTGGCTATGCATCTCGTTTGCAGCAGGTCATAACAGCAAAAGGGTGCTCTACTGAGTACTGAAGATGCTTGCCATGAAGGGGTTGAATAATTTTGAGACTGGAGAAGTCATGATAAGTTGCATTTTCAGTTGAATTTGGGGGAACCACTTGAAGCATTCGTTGTGTTGAGCTATTTCAATTGCTTTTGTTTGATTTGTTCATTGCAAGCAGCTGAAAGTCTTACATTTTGGCAATAAACCTGGTTTCTCTCATTATGGTAAATTTTGATATATTTCTATTTAAATTATAGTAATTGTTTCTAATTTTACATCTTTGCTTTTAAATTAGCACATATACCCTCTGTATACATTCTCATCACCCTGTTCCTTTTGGTATAAGCAGCATTATGCAGCGTGCAGAAAGGGAATAAGAAATAGTAAGCCACTCTTCGTGACCTCATGGACCATAGCACGACAGGAAGGCCTGGCGTGCTATGGTCCATGAGGTCACGAAGAGTCAGACACAACTAAACGACTCAACAACAACAACAACAACAAAAGCCAAATACATTCATGGCATGATATAAGAAAAGGAATTATGGCTGAAACTATTTCACATTAGCACCATTCACTATACTACTCCATACTCTGCTATCCTTGCAAACCATTCTTGCTTTCACCACATTTACACACTGTTTCATATATTGCCTGTTGTTCTTAAAACTTCTTATCTCTTTCCTTTTGAGGGGCTCATCAATTCCATCCAACTGGGACTTTCTCAGCCAAAATTTCCTTTCCTCTTGACCCATTCACCTTTCTACTTTTATTTTACAATTAAAAACTCATTCATTTTTTTTAATATGATTAAACCATCTCAATGTACTTTGTTCCTACCAGTCACTCGTTTGTTTGTTTGTTTGTTCATTTGTTCATTCATTCATTTTCTCTTCTTTCCATAAACATTCATTCCTTGTACATACAAATTAACACATGCAAATAATATTCAAAAGTATGTGGCCTTTCTCCTTTCTAAGAGTCTTACGATACTGATTATATTTATAGATATATCATATATAGGATGAGCACATGTAGAGACACACAGTGTACAACTACTATAAGTCCACTGCCACACATGAGAACTCAGCAACTGCTGAAGCAACTCAGCAGTGCACTGTCATTCCCTCTTCATCCCTCAGGTGTGTCCTCTTCCATCTCTTATTTCTTTTCCTAAAAAAATCCATTAATATACAGATCTCAAAATCCAATTTTAATTGTTGGAAAAGAATGAGTAACTTATATTCCCTTTCTCCAAAAAGAGCTTGCTTAGTTCCATCAGCTTAACCATTAATTTTCATGGACTGGAGAGAAATTTGACCCATTAAGGGACATCAGCTATTCACTCAGTTCCAAAAACGGAGTGAATAACCAGGTCTTCACGAATTATGAATCAATCATTTGTTCTGACCATTGTTCATATTGTGATCCTAAGGGCCTTCTTCATATGGTTATTTCATTACTGAGATTGAGGAACCATTTAAAATGTATCCTAGTATAAACATATGTCCTCTTAAGTTGTCTTCCAGGTTCATCTCCCTTTTAACACTAGGTGCTCTGATATGCAAGCTCATTTGCATGACAAAGACCATTGCTTGATCCTCAGGACAGTCAAGGCACTCTATCTAGTACACCCACCAGAAGTTGTTATGGCTTCACGCTGCAATACCTGGAGGGCCACAAGTTCTCCATCTTTGAAGCAGGGTGTGGCTTTTCATTGAGCAGAATGTTGGATTTGGAGTCTACTGAAAAATTTCATGAGAGTCTTTGGATAAACTGTAAGATCTCAATTCAGTCTTCCATTTAATAGGAATAATTAGATTCCTAGGGATTAGAGTTGGAAGCAGAGTATAATGAAATGTCTCTTTCTAAAGGTATTTTTCAAAATTCATTGATTTCTTTTAATTGATGCACTAGATTAATACTTTGTGATTTATTTATTTATTTGTTTGTTTGTTTGTTTAAGGTTCAAGTTGCAGGAAAATTTGTAACTGTTTTATTGGATCCACGTTCCTATGAAGTGGTGCTTTGGGAATCACATACGAAGCTGGACTTTGGCCAATATGCACGCATTTTAATGAAACGGATGTTTGATGTGAAGCTCCCCGATTATGATTCTAATGAGGAAAAGGCCATGCTGAGAATGTAAGTGTAAATTTTATAGGGTAAGTGCATGCATCAAGAAAGACATGATATGTTCTGTGGATGAAGTATTCTGAATACTCAGTTCAGGGACTCTAGCACATGTAGTAGCATCTTTTAAATATTGGAAAAGTTGGGATTCAGGTGTTCATCTTTGTTTGTTTGTTTGTTCGTTTTTCATATTTCTTTACCACCCATCTCATATTGCAATGACTCTGGGCGGTTTACAAACAATCATCTATAATGCTAAGAACTCTCTTTTTGCAATGTGTGATGACCTGTTGGAATCCGTAGACCAGCTTTGTTTGTCCAGCTTTGTTAATAAAAGTCTGATAAGCAATGATATAAGTGGTTTTTCAGCTGCATTGCATTCTTCCTTCCAATCAAAAACTTTACAAATCTTAAGACAGTAAATTTAAAAAAAACCCATCATATTTAAACCTGATAATAATAGGACTGGGCAATGCTTCAGATTTTATTCAGACAAGATACTTCAGAACATAGAGGAGCATGAATGCAGCACTTATTTGTGTCCTTTGAAAGCAGCTGCATCTTTTTCTGGGATTGTGTGGCTATTTCATGAGCACTTGCTGTATGAATTGCAAACAGATGCTGCATTTATGCTCCCATGCATTCTGAAGCACCTCTTCCAAATTATATCAGCACTGTGCAGCCATAGATAATAATATGTAACATTAGCATTGTATTTTTAAGCAGAATAGTTCATGTGCAACCCTTTAAGATAGGTCAATTTTATAGTTATGTTTAATATATAAATAATCTTTTGGTTATGATATTTCAGGGAAACTCTGAACCTTGAAGAGGGAAAATTTGAGATCCGTTTCCCTTTTTCCTGACCTCTAAAATTTGAGATCCGTTTCCCTTTTTCCTGACCTTTTCTGAGTTGGAAATCTCAGGCCTTGGAGAGTCCCCAAAGGGGATAAGGCAAATACTGGCAAAATTTAGAACACTGGTAGAATTCATCAAACTCTATACCCTTCCATTGCTTTCCTAAGGGACTTTATGAAAATGAACAGAAAGAACAGAAGGCTCTCTTGGTTGTTTGTTGGAACAAAATTTGGAATCATCAGAGAGTTTCATTACTGAAATGCTTGAGCAGAGCACAAGATTTCTCTGTTAATATATTTTTTAGATGTCTTTCAAGATAATTGTATTTCCAGGGTGGCTTATAAAAAAGGAATGATAAAAGCAGCATAAATGTAAACTATATAAAAATAGCCGTTACAAAAAGTGCAATTCCAAATGTCCAGCAGCATCAAGCATATACTGTATAATCAAGCCCTTTCAATTAAAAAGGAGCCCTGGGATCTGGCTCCAATAAGGTTAGGGAGTTTGTGTCCTCTATGGGCTTGTCTCTGGTAATCTTGGGCCTGACTCATATTAGTGGTCACACCTTGGACCTTGTTTTGTCGCTAAGCAAATGGTTGGTGATCTGGAGAAGGCAGAGGTTTCCATTATCTCATTGTCATGGTCAGAGCACATCCTGATCCTGTTACATTTCAGAATCACCTCTGGAGGATGTGGGCCCATTCAAATGGTCTGTCTCAGATGCCTAATATGTCCAATTTGTTCCAGTGTGCACTTGGGGAATTTCCCAGCAATCTGGCAGGCAGTTCTGTCCACTTTATGGTATGCAAATGTCAGCAAGAAGCATATCAGACACTGGACAGCATTACCACCAAGCAACTTCTTTCTGGTAGCCAATCTCAGTTGGTGCTTTGGTTTTTCAAGACCCTCTGGAAAATGAAGCACCAGAAATGATGCCTAGAACACTGGTGGAAGAAGACAAGACACTAATGTGACCGAGTGTAGATAAGTGTCCGTGTTCAGTCCAACACTGTGGTGATAAGGAAGCCAAAGCGTGCTTATTTCTCCTCCCTTACTGCATCAGCCGGTGTCTTCTAGCAGCCTTATTTAGGGTGACCAACTCCCTTTTTGGGACAGGACAAAATGAAGAACTTCCATCTGGCTGCTGTGATGAATTTATATAGCACTTAACCTATAAAGTCACTCAGATGCACCAAACTCCTTCTGGGTAGAGTCCCTTGTGGTGACGGGGGGTGATGTTACCTTGGGTTCATTTTGGTCTGTGACCTCCAAGGAAATGGATAGGGTGCTGACTAGGTCATCATTTACTCCTTGCCTTTTGTACCCCTCCCATCCTTGCTGTTGTGAAGAATGGAGAGGTAACCACCTGGATCTGACAGATTATCAATGGCTCTTCATGAGAGGGGGAGTTCCCAGCAGTCTTGAAGGAGGCTGTGGTACACCCTCTTCTGAAGAGACCATCCCTGGATCCAGGGGTTTTGGACAACTACCATTCAGTCTCCAACTTTCCCTTTCTAGGATAGGTTGTAAGACAATGGTAGTGGACCAGCTTTGCAGCATTGTAGATGAAATGGATCATCTGGACCCTTTTCACTCTCTCATGTGGAGTGCCACAGGAGTTGGTCCTCGCTCCCTTGCTCTTTAACATCTAAATGAAGCTCCTGGTGAGTTCATTCAATAGCTCAGAGTGAGATAACATTAAGAGTCATTTAATTGTGGCAGGGTACACATTTAATAAACAAACTAATAAATCAAATCCAGAGAGAACAAGCCTGTTTTAAAAGTCGTTTTGCAAGTAGTCATAAAGGAAGCCAACAGTCTGTCTTTCTGTAAGGAATTCTGTTAGGTAGGGACCTGCTGACTCTGAATTGGCAATAGAAAGGAGAGGGCTGGGACTGGAATAGAGTGGCTGGGCTAAGGTTACCCTGTGAGTGCATGGTACAGGTGAGAGATGAACCAGGAATTTCCTGATGAGAAAGTAACTTACTACTATGGGTTTGTGTATGTGTGTGAAAAAGACTTTTGTGGCATCTGACCTCTTCTGATAATAGTATGTAAGAGTTTTCTTATTTGGAAGGATCTCCAAATTGTGTGTCACTAAGGATGTTAGCATGGAAGTCCAAGTGGATTAATGTCAGGGAGCATGACTTTCCCATGCATGTTCCTTGTGAAAGCTTGTAGAAGTTTCCTGCTGCCTGGATATGCCAAAAAACCCACTGCAATTGGTCCCTTGGGATATTGCTGGAGCAGTAGAGGGAGCAGCTGATGCATTTTTGATTCACTAAGCCAACATACTATCTCCAAAGTCCGATGAAGACCCCGTTTAGCAATGAACTCTCACTGGCACTGCCACTCCTCATTTCATCATCTGACCTCCTTCATAGACCTGCTGTGAGGATGAAATGAAATTTGAGGCAAGGTTTCCTCTAGAAATGTTATCTGCGGGAATGGCCACTGGGAGCAACTTATGTCGGAGGTTCCCCATGATTTTGTTCCCATGCATGACATGTTGCTGTAGGGGCAACACAAAATGTCATGCAATGTTCTTGCCATCTTTGATAGGCAACCAGAACTAGTATCAGCACCTGGAAATTACAAGGGCCTCCAGCACTTGAGAAGACCCACAATTGGAATTAAGGATCTAGCCCATGTTGTGCTATTGTGTTCATCAGTTACTCCTTTTTGTCATTTTTTTAGTGAATCCATTTTAAAAAAAGCCCAAAGAAATTACAGTTTCCTCAATATATCCAGTCTTAGTCTTGTACACTTTTATGAACACAAGGTTGTCTGTAATTTATGCTTGGGAAAAATCTACATTTTGTTTAGATCAACCAGCCCTATGTTATTTTGTGGTTATGTTGATTTTATACACAACTTTCCCAAACATACTCTTTTCATTTGTGAATTTCCTGAACCAATCGAAGAGAATATTTGTAGCTCAGGGTTGAACTGTGGAGTCCTTGGTGCTCTCTGAGCCTTGTTGTTTTCTTGCAGACGTTTCATTGCCAGGCTAGGCAACATCTTCAGTGCGAAAAGGGAGTGGGACTTGCTCTCTGTTTATATACCCTTGCTTGTCCTGCCTGTGTTGGTGGTCCACAAGCAGGACAAGCCATGGTATATAAACAGAGAGCAAGTCCCACTCCCTTTTTGCACTGAAGATGTTGTCTAGCCTGGCAATGAAACGTCTGCCAGAAAACAACAAGGCTCAGAGAGCACCAAGGACTCCACAATTTCCTGAACATTCTGTACTGTATGTGGAACTTTCCCAAAGAGCTACTTTTCTTAATTAACTTTTCTAGGACAGGATGAAGGGTTCCAGCTGACTCCATTTGCTTCTACCATCCATCCTGTACTGGAATTTGCTTATGTGGATCAGGCTGTTTATTTTATTTTATTTTATTTTATTATTTTATTTTATTTTATTTATTTTATTATTTTATTTTATTTATTTTTTTATTTTATTTTATTTTATTATTTTATTATTTTTTTATTTTTTTATTTTATTTTATTATTTTAAATTAATTTTCTAACCCACCTTTGTGTTGCCAAGAGTCCAAGCCTTGATCAGGGGCCCAAACAATTGGTTCTTTTAGATCCAGAGATAATAACACACCAGTGGATAAAGAAACTTAAAGCTTTATTATAAACTTAAGCAAACAAAGTCAAACAAAAACACAGTTTAAACAGATTACACAAAGCATAACAAGCATAGCATACAGAAAGAAATACATACATACCAAACAAGGTGATACCTTTATTCTCTTGTTGCTACCAGGAACTTGGCTAAGATAGCAGAGAATAACCCAGAATGGCTGTTGAGTCCCACAGCACCCAGCGTCCTGAGCCTATATCAAAGTTCCCAAACTCCAAAGACAATCCTAAGGTTTTTATCAAAGCCTGGCTCCCAAACCCTGTGACCAAATTTCTATGGCACTGAAGCTGCATAGCCTGACCTTGACTGGGATTCTCACTGGGGCCTGGCACCTGTCCATGACATCACTCCCAGAGCCTGGGAAGCCATCAGATAAGCCAGTGCCCAAGCATAAACAATTCCTTATCATCCCCCCCCCCCCATTCCAAGCTGCTAGAGGGGCAGCTGGAGGAGTGAACTTATGCTTAAACTTAACAAGCTGGGGGTTTTCTCTCCCCCCCACTTCCAACAAAGATATATTCTGGAGGGCTGTTGGAGGAGTGGGCATATGCTTCTTCTCTCCCCCCTCCCATGCCAAAGAGAAATTTTAAAAAGCCAGTTAAACATCAGTATAACTCAAAATAAACTCTAATCTCCTAGGTGTGGGGAAGGAAAATCAAAACATGCCACCTAACTCCTCGAAATACAAAGGTCTTCCGCAGGTTGCCACTACAGCCTTTATTTTTTTTTATAAATAACTCAAGGCGGCGAACATACCTAATACTCCTTCCTCCTATTTTCCCTACAACAACAACCCTGTGAGGTGAGTTGGGCTAAGAGAGAGTGACTGACCCAAGGTCACCCAGCCGGCTTTCATGCCTAAGGCAGGACTAGAACTCTCAGTCTCCTGGTTTCTAGCCCAGCACCTTAACCACTAGACCAAACTGGCCCTTCCCTTCCCTTCCCTTCCCTTCCCTTCCCTTCCCTTCCCTTCCCTTCCCTTCCCTTCCCTTCCCTTCCCTTCCCTTCCCTTCCCTTTCCTGTTTATTCATTTTCTATCCCACCTTTATTATTTTTATAAATAACTCAAGGCGGCCAACATACCTAATACACCTTCCTCCTCCTCTTTTCCCCACAACAGCCACCCTGTGAGGTGAGTTGGGCTGAGAGACGGACTGGCCCAAGGTCACCCAGCCGGCTTTCATGCCTAAGGCGGGACTAGAACTCTCTGTCTCCTGGTTTCTAGCCGGTTGCCTTAACGACTAGACCAAACTGACTCTCTTCCATTAGTTTGACACCCCTGAAAAATCCCCATTGAATAAATTATTTTAAACTGCAATCCTAAACATACCTGAGAATGTCTCACTGAAATCAGTGGGCCTTATGTCTGAGTAAATATGTATTGAATTAGTGCAATGTTTGTTGCCCCAATGAGGACTGCATGAAGGAAATCTTTCATCATTTCTGTATATGGCATAAATGTTCTCTTTTTCCATGAAAGCAAGGATTTTGCGAGGCAGGTTGTCAGAAACTCACAAGGACTCCTCACTAAATTGCTAAGTTTCTAAGAATTATTTAAGAAATCTCAGTTCAGGGAATCTAAGTGGGAGGCCGGAAGGAGTTTCACAAAGTATTCTTGTGCTTTGCTTCTTCAGCACTTTGAAGGACAAGAATCTTTCCAGCCTGACGAAGGCCATGTGCCTTAACTTGCAAACCATTCTGCTTCCTGGCCCCAGTAGAGCCAGTGGGCAGTGGAAAGAGGAAGACCTGTTTCAGCTCTCCTACAGCACAATGTTCAGGTGGGTATGGCATTTCTAAGTCCTCAACAAGGTTTCAAGGGGGTCTGCTTGGGTTCAGTATGAAGGGATGACAGGGCCTCCAACAGGGGACCTAAGGCCAACTACTCAACCTCCTTGCTCTTCTTTTCCTCTTCCTTGGTTCCACTCCCTGTTCTCCTCTCTCCGTGAAATAATTGAGTAATGGCAGGACAAAGAGAAATGGGGCACAGCTCCCACTTGCTTTGCTTGCTCTCTCAATGACTGTACGTGGTCAAAGTGTAAAAACAAAGAAGCAGTGATGAAAGCAGAACAAGGAAGGTAATCCCATTGATCTCATTTTGCTCCCCTGGTATCTGGAACTGGTTCTGCACCTTTTGATTATACAAAGAAATGGAAATGGAGTTCTCTTCCTTACATTAAATCTTTCAACGATCTGGTCTCACACAATGGAGCTACCAAGCTGCAGAATGTTGATAAAAGTGCTTATTGAACTGCTGCGCATGAATGACATTATGCAACATGCGCAGAAAATGTTTTCATGAAAAGGCAACATTCAAATATCAGCTGAACATTTTAGGCCTGTGGGGGACCAAAGAACAGCCATGACCACATTTCAGAATGTAGAATGCAGTTTCCATACACAATCCAGCCTCTTGTCCAAAACTGACTGTAGTTTTCACTGTTAATTACTAAGACTTGTACCCAATTATGGCCTTTAGAATGGGAGAAAATTATTCTTCTCTTGAGATTTTTCTGATTATTTATTTATTTATTTATTATTTAAATTTATCTCCGCCCATCTCCTCGAATAGGGGACTCTGATTTTTCTGATTAATTCCCTGAATGTCTTCCAAAGTACTGCTGCCCTCCATATAAGGATTGGAAAGAACCTCAGAGATTGTCTAGTCCAATCCTCTACCCCAGGGCTTTCCAAAGTGCTGCCGCTGGCGACACACCAGCGGCAGCGCGCACGCGCACGGCGACGGCATGGGGGGGGGCGTGCGGCGGCGTGCGCGTGCATGGCGGCCGCTGTGCACGCACGCGCCGCCGCTTCCGGGTGGTGTGGCGACACACCACGCTGTGTGTGGCGACACACTTTTGTGTCACGACACACAGTTTGGAAAGCTCTGCTCTACCCAGTACAGGAATTCATTATTACAACATCCCCCACAGATGGCCTCTAGCCAGTCTTTAAGATCTCCGGCAAAGGAGAACCTACTACCTCCTGAGACACCATTGTTGAACATCTTTTATCATTAGGGAATCCTTTCTGCTCTCCAGTTGAGACCTACTTCTTTGTAATTTAAATCTACTATTCTTGTCTTCTCTTCTGAAACAGCTCTGAACAATTCTGCCTGGCAACCTTTCAGATACTTGAAAAGTGCTATCATGTTTAAGGCAGAATCACTAACTAGTTACTACAAATCCCATCTATCTAAGTCAGAATGGCAGGATGGCATTCTAACACTAAGATTGCATTTGCTTTTTTTGCTGCTGCATCACCATACTATTGGCTCGTGATCGGCCTGTGATACACCAGGACACCCAGAACCTTTTTGCAAGTGCTGCTGTCCAGTATGGTCTCCTCCACCCTATACTCATCCCTATGGTTTTTCCTACCCAAATGAAGGACTCTGCATCTGTCTGTGTTGAAATTCGTCTTGCTGCTTTCTGCCTGTTATTCCAGCTTGTTTGGATCATCCTGAATCCTGACACTTCCTCTAAGGACTTTGCT